>MU399567.1:0-600000 GCA_022578875.1 Hypoxylon crocopeplum
AATTTTAAAAATTAAATATAAATAATAAATTTTATTTATTAAAAAAACTTAAAAATAATTTATAAATTTTTTATTTATTTAACGTTTATTTATTTTTATTTATTATAACGAATATAAATATAAACGAATATTTTTCGAAATTTATTTATTTTTATAATTTATTTTTATAATTTATTAATTAATTATAATATTATTAAATAATAAATTATTATTAATATTTCAATAATTTATTAATTTTTATATAATAATATTTAAATTAAATATTATTTTCGAAATTATTTATTTATTAAATTTTTTTTTAATATTATATTATTATTTATTCATTTATCGATACGATACGTATATATACCAACTTATCAATTTCTAATGCTAAGCTATTGAGGGGCTGTGCTATGCCTTACCATTTAAGGCATAGCGCGTTATATTTTTCCGATTTTGGCACAGTGGTCACAACGGGCCACCACAACACTTGAGCTTTGACAATAATTTGAAGGTTCCTTGGGCATCCTCTAAAATTTCAATATTTCCTAAACTGCGACAACACTCTCCGAACAATAATTCTGATATCTATCTTTCGAGGTGCGAGAAAGTAATTGGTAACTTTTCTATGGAGCTTCGAGCTTGAATTTTGTGTAGTCCTCTCGTACCTCGGAAGATACCTGTAGCACAAATTATCCAGCCCCCTCATAAGTCCTAGTTTGCTTAATGTGTGTAAGAATTTATCTACGTGTAGGGCACACATTATCCCGGGGGGAAAGATTGGCCATTCCAGACTAGGAATACGTACGTATTCGTGGATGAAAGTTCCAAACTCGTTACATCCGGGGCTCCGCAGTAGCAATGCCACGAATACACGAATATATCTTCAGCCGACCGTAAAGAGGTGCACATCTATGTAGGTACATCACAAAGTGTGACAGGCACCCTGATAGTCACGTATTTTAAAGTGACTCTAATGAGTTTCCAATAGCAGATGGTTCCCTTGGTTCACCTCAGCGGCACAATTGAGGTATGTAAAAATAGTGGGCAACATTTGACGGCATTTGATTGGTAGCCACGAAGGGCACGACTCTTTTTTGGCACAGCTGTGCTGGTTGAGGCACAATTGAAGCTGGACAGACACACGTCACCTTCATACAGGTCATGAAGATAGTAATCAGTAACGAAACCCGTAGGCTAATTTGTTACCTAGCGAGGCTACCTCGTCACAAGCCATACAATTACTCTACAATTACTCTACATTGACCTAAATAGGTAAAGCGTCCAATTCATAGATGGGGTAATTATTGCTAATGTCGATCAAACTCAACCTTAAAGGGTAATTATTTACTTTAATAAATATTTTATTTTTCACAACGATTGCCATAGTAGGGAGGTAATCATGCAGAGAATCTAATATCGACAAGACACCGTATCGTACCAAGGATACCCCTAGGTAGGTACCTAGTTACAATCACAAGATGTCGGCTCTTAGTATATATTTGGGATATTCCTTCACTAGAAGCTTACCACCTGTCGACCTCTATTTACCGGACACAATAGCCCGAGGTTCCTCGAAATCTAATTATCATATTCCTACTTCCTATCTGACAAATCTGGAACCCCGACGCGATACACCTGGGGAAGATACGCTTCCGGGAGAAGACTGTCTTCGTAATGAGATCGTTTCAAGAAAATCGACAAATATACGCCCATCAGGGTTACTCGGGGCGATTACCATGCCTCTCTGGGCAAGAGGCAATATCGCACAACTTCGATTCTGAGGAAGACGACATGTACCTCTTCGACATTGCCATGCAACAGCCCCTGGTCTTGGATCCCGATCACGAGTTCGCAAAAGCAGTAGATGAGCTCACAATCTCTACGCTAAGAAAATTTCTCCCCGAGGTTTTGCTAGGTCACGACCCTCACAAACCAGACAAAAACTGGTTCAAGGCTAAAAAGGGGGTTGTGGCCTACCAGAAAGGGGAGATATGTGAAAATGATCGAAACGTCGTCATTGGCGAACCTCACCCGCGTATGAAACGTCATTTTGCGTGTCCCTTCTATATCCATAATTCAGAGAGACACATGATGTGCCTCACCAGAGCCAATCTTCGAGGGATAAATGATGTCAAGCAACACTTATGGAACGCTCATCGACTACCCCATTACTGCCCAACCTGCCGCGAAATCTTTACCACAACGAGGAGCTGTGACGACCATATCCGATGTCGATCATGTAGTCCTCGAGAAATATCGCGGCCTGAGGGTATAAGCGTGGAACAAATGCAGCAATTGGCTCGACGCGCAGAGGCCTGGATGCCCGAGGAGCTGCAATGGTTGTCTCTTTGGGCGATCGTTTTCCCAGGTGCAGACCTGCCAACCGTTACTTATCCTTCGCGCGTTGTGGAATCTGTGGTCTGCCTATTTCACGATTTCTGGTTAAGCTACGGGGGAAAGATCATATCTGACTTTCTCGAAGAGAAGGATCTTCGCACCTATGAGCTACAAGATGAAGAACCCAGCCTCACAGCTTTACACACCGTCATACTTCATCGAGTTATCGATCGTTTAGTGGCGGATTTCAAGGACGGGGATGATGCGACGGCGCCTGGAAAGGTCGAACAGATCATAGCATCATTGCGAGATCCCTAGCAATAGGTCAGATAAATTTTCTTGGCCCTCCCCCTTTTTTTTTTTTTTTTTTTTTTGGTAAGGGCCACTGCTGGACGACATTTTAGAGGGTCGACTTGAAAGGAGATGGAAGGTAGGTAATTACGTGGACTGAAAGGGACTGAAAGTGATTGAATGAGATTGAATAAGTTGTGAGGATTTCTCTAGGTAGTTATCTAAATTGGCTTCAACCCAAGTACCTACTTACGACTGTCAACAATAATTCTAAGCAGAGAATTTAATTTAAAGATGCGTAAAAGAAAAAAGAGGAGCAAGGGGTAATATGTTCTATTACCTACCTATCGAAAAGGGGTTGAACATCGCACGAGCCACTTAGATGGTTAGCCACATTGTGACACCACTGCAAAGCCACTCTGTCGCACGTCCCTGGCAGCTTAGGTCAACACCAACGAACTTCCCAAAGCCGACAACGCTACTATTGCGCCAAACGTACAGGAATTCGCCTCTTATCTGTACACCAAATTTCTGACATGATGGACGTCTCTTGAGAATGAATACTATCAGCCTTTATATTCTGTTGATAAAACCAGGTTGCTGCATAGCATGTCGTTGATTCAGGTGGAGGAGTATGTAATTGATTCCCTCGTCGCCATCACCTATCAACATATTCAGGTATCATGCTAAATCTAATATCCCCAGCCTGGTCTCGTACCAACTGCGAACGAGCTACCTTAATGAAGTATCCGACGGCGTTGGCGAGCGCCTCATCACAATCAACGATAGTTTCCTCAATACCGCTCCTTTTAAAGCCGCTGGTTGGCGATCGAATCCTTCACACATAAAACGAACCCATTCGCCCCCGATACCCACTGCTATCGCCTCCGAATACTTTCAAGCTGCGCCGAGATCTACTGGTCTCACACTTGAGGATGACGCTGAGGAAGGCGGCATGTTGACCGGCGGTGGGGGAGACACGTTGGGACCCGCAAGTGCTATCAAGCGCCGCAGGGAGAGGCGCCGAGAGCAGATGGAGGAGGACGATAGTAGTGATTTAAGCGACGAGAGCGACGATGAAGCCGATCAGAGGGCCGCCCAACAAATAAGATTTGCGAAGATGCCCCTTAGAAACCGCGCAGGATCCTCGCCTATTCAGTCCTCAAATCTGCGCCAGGCCACCATCATGTCGTCTCCGCGCGCCGCTCCCACGCCCAGGCGAGGATCGCAACCTACCTTGGAGACTGTCAAGGAACGACCGCGGCGAGATACCGTCACTAGCAGTGAAGTCTCGTCTGACAATGAGTTCGATGCTTCGGGTTTCCATAAGCACAGGGAGGCCGCGAGGGCTAGGGCTGCGAGATTACAGTCCAAAAGTACTGCAGACCCGAGCCAGGGTATCAAGCGCCAAGAAAGCGAGCTGCTCGCTGAAGAAGATGAGAACTCTGACATATCCGACACTTCCTCGGCTTTTGTCGAGAGTGTTGATTCAACCTCCATCTTGGATACCGTCGAGAACACGGCTGTAGGTGCTTCTCCTGGGCAGCAGGTTGTCGGCACTATACCAAAGCAGCTACTACGGCAGTCTACAGTCCGAAAACCGCCTCCACCCCCACAGCCGCAGATGCTTCAAGCTCTCCCACCTCCGCGACCGATGAGTACTATCCGGCCTCTGAGCATGATTCAACCCCACAGCCTGCTCTCGGATGCCTTCAAGGCGAAGAAGACCAAGCCAGCTATGCCATTTGATATGTTCGCAACTTTATCAGGCCAAGGGGATCCCGATCCTCTCAGGATACGGATCTACGCGCCATTCTCGAATGACCCAGAGACACCTTTTGAGGTCCTCATACGGCGCAATATTCAAGAGGCAGATGGAACCTTCAGACCGGTGACTGTTGCAGAGCTGATTGGTTTGAGTCTCTGGAGGTACCATACCGAAAAGCTTCAGCCTCCAGTACCCACTGACAAGCTAAACGTGAACTGGTGGACATTGAGAATGGTTGAAGAAGGTGGCGAGGTCGATGATGATTTCGAACCTTTGGATCGCAAGAAACCTGTAAATTCGTTCACCACGGCAAACAACAGAGCGGCGAGGTCGCGGTCGGCATCTAAAGCCTATGATGACTTCGCACTAGTGCAAGCTTCAGAAGCTGCCTTCGCGGACAATCAGGCGCAAACGCCCCAGTTCAAACAACAGAACGTCGTGGAGGACGCGGCCGATGAGGAGACAACTCCGAGAAGTACGCCTCAAACCCAGGCTTCTCCATTAACGGCCTCACACCCGCGGACGAATCCTATTATCACTACTACCTACCGGGTGGACGTACCACTCGCTGATAAGCCGGAACCACAAACTTCTGCTCCAGCTGCAAACAGGGGACAGCATAAACTCTTAAGGGTCCGCATTCTGTCATCTGACATTGCTCCTGGACAGATGGTCACTCTCGATGTCACAACGGATATGTACCTCGCCGAGGTTCGCGACCTTGTCTGTCGCAAGAGGCAGATTGATAAGAACACCCACGTCCTCAAGCTCCCAGACTCTGGTGCTACGGTCTATTTGGATCGTACTGTTTCGTCTATCGGAAATGTTACGGACTTGGAACTCCATCGTCGCCGGTTTGCCACGGATGGTCTAACGATCACAGGTTCTCCTAGCAGCCCCTCCCCCAAACTTCACGTCTGGAACGAATTGCCCCAGAAGGGAAAGAAGAAGCCCATGACAATACATCCTCTTGCTCAAGAAACGATGATGCAGGACGAAGCCGGTAGCGGCGATGTGAAATATAAGAAGTACACGGTCTGGCGCAAGCAGCCGATGAGGTTTGTCGGGTTGAATGAGCGGATATTAGTCATCGACGGCGAGTACGTGTATATCCAACCATCCTCTGGCGGCAAGGCGACGCGCGAAGGCGGCAAGACTACGTCGGTTCATTTCAGTAACGTAGTCGGATGTAGCGTATCGCGTCGCCATCCAACCAATTTCAAGGTAAGTTGGTCTGTAACTCGTCCATGAACTACACGGAATAGAAGTGCTAAAATTTCGCATAGTTGCTTGTATACAAAGCTACCGAGAGCAAGAGGTATGATTTCGAGGCCAAGAATTCCCAGGAGGCAGCAGAGATCGTGCGTGAACTCAAGAAGGGGATCTCTCCGTACAATAGGGATATTTAGAAAACGGCTTGAAGGGAAGGCCTTCGAGCCTCTACTATCTGGGTCAGGCTAGAGCAGATAACTTTTGGTGAGTTCTCTAGCCATGAACAATAATCTATGACACACCCGCCCCCTTGCGTGGATAGGACGAGTACCTACATAGCCGACTGCGATATGCTCCGGCTCTTTGTAATTCTACTATGGCAGTATGGATCACTAAGTAGCGTGTAAAGGCGGTTAACTATACGATGCATACGATGCAAAGCATTCAAAACGACGATGGAATTTCTAGCCTTGAGCTAGATGTGCACTCGACTATCGTACATGCGCAGTTGACTTACAATGCTTGGTATGATGGGACGCTTCCCCGGTTAGTTTCCTGAGGCGCTCTATCTGCTCTATAAAGACGTGCCGGGAATGTCACATCGCGAATAGAATCCAAGAGTCCATTCAGTTTAATCCTGCTCATTACTCCCAGGTCACATTATACCGATATTTGCGTCAAATTCAAGAGATTCACGACTCCATTTATGCCAGATGGCTTCCCCTGAATAATATGCAGCCTTAGGATACGTGTTCCAAGCACGGCAGGGGACGAAAATAGCCATCGTACCGAAAATCAAAGCATAGCGTCTGCAGGTTAATCTACAATCTAGCGTCCTGGTATGATGTATCCTGCCACCACCCCGGCGGTGTATGTTCGTTGCATCTGTTACTCTGGGCTAGTGAGTGCTTCCATTTACCGCCTCTTAGCCGGTACACAACCGCAATACTATTCCTCAAAAGTCCTCCTTCTAGAACGGATATCAATGGAGAACGGGAGGAGGGTACAAACTATTACAAACAAGCACGCTGGATTCGTTCTCTGGTTTTCAATTGCCGTAGCAACGATGCAAAACTTCGTCGGTAGTCAATAAAGTGATATCAATACAACAGTGGCTTCGAGGAAGTGACATGTCATGATGAGGCTGAAGGCCCCAAATTGTCTTCCAATCAGCTCATATGGCTGACCAGTCCTCAGGCCTACTGGGTGTACGACCTTCGGAGGGAGTTAGGTCTACGGATCTAAGGTAAAACGTGTGTACTGCATCGGCCCGGTTTGTTGGTCTGTGAACCAGAGGGGGGATTGGGCCAACAGACGAACCAGTCTAGGTCCCGTTCAGCCGGTAAGACATCCTTCTACAGAGCAAGGATGTCCTAGCTAGAAGGTGTAAATTTGATAGCAAAGGAGTGCTTAGGGACGGTCAACTACCATTCGCTATGTTGCGAATATATAAGGGTCCGGCGGTATCAGACGATGGCTAGGCAGACGGTTACACGCGAGGAAGTCAAATTACACCAATCACTGTAGAACCAGATCACAGCAGTTAAAAATCAGGTCTATCTGTAAGGCGGGTAGCAAACAAATAAATTAGCTGGGGCTACACCTGATGCTGCGGCGGACGGGTGGCAGCAGGAAGTATTATTAGCAGAATTTCAAGACTGGGAGGGAAAAGGGGAAAGGAGTACCAAATCAGCTGAATGTTGGTATACTTGTATACATCTTGATTTACCAAATCAGCCTAGGCTTGAGGCAACCGAACAATACAAATAGGAGATCTCACAAATAGATCGACTTAGATTGGTCTAGTTGAAGTACGTAGGTACCTACATATAGTTAAGTTATGAGCGATGACCACTAAGGAGACTAATCTTATTCAGATGAAAAACAAGAATCGCTCTTTCCGGTTTAGTCTCCCGAGTTACTGTGTATCTTCCCGGATCACCTTGAGGCACGACTGCCCAGGTGCAAGATATAAACGCGTCGTTGTTGAACGTTTATTCGTTCCTTCCCCTTCCTCGTTCCTTCCTCTTCCCTCTTCCCACAATCACCCAGAAACCTTCCTCACACTGGTCCAACATAAAAAAAGGTGCAAACACGTCACCCTCCCGTCCTCTTCTCTTCTTCTTCCATAAATCTCCTCACCCAAACACATAAATCTTCTAACCTTCAACGTCTTCAACAACAAATATTCTTCGTCGACCAGCAAGTTCTTAAGTTATCAATACCTTCTTCTTGCATCGTCAACAGGTTTCACAAACAACCAAACATATTCCAAACATCTTCTTCCACAACATCCCTCGACTAGACCATCACGAGTCATCAAGATGCAGGTCTTCAAGGTTTCCGTCGTCATGGCCATGATCGCCGTCGGCATGGTAAGTCTTCCCACTCATTGTTATCTTCCCTCTCTTATCATCACTACTACCTTATTACCTTTCCTTCATCCATCTATCTCACCTAACTAGATGCCTACTATCGTAATAATTACTTCACTTCCGTATCTCTCACCAACTTTACTTATGCTGATGACTAACCTTACTCTCGTTATAGGCCTCCGAGGTTGACATCGTCAAGAAGGACGAGTCCTGCACTTGCCACGGCGTCACCACCACGGTCACCGCTCCTGGCACTGTCAGTCTATCCTCTACCTCTTCTTCGGGTTATCCCACCAGCATCCCCACGTCTACCGTGCTCGTCACTGCCACCCCTTCGTCCGCGGAGACCGGCTCTGAGACGTCTACTGTCGTCATCGGCTCGTCCACTGAGACTATCTCTCTCTCCACCGAGACCGGTTCCGTCTCTCAGACTGACTTTGTCACTGAGACTGGCTCTGTCACGGCTAGCAGTGGCAGCTCTACTGAGACTCTCCATTCCACTACCGGCAGCATCACCGCCAGCGAGACCTACTCCAGCACCTACTCGACTGGCAGTCCCTCTTCCACCTCTGCACCTCCCGTCTCGGCTGCCGGTCCTCTGTCTGGTGGTGTCTTCGGCTTCAAGGGAGTTCTTGGCGGAGCTATGATGGTGGCTCTGATCAACCTCATCTAAGGAGAGCATGGATTGGTGAGGGGGAGTTCTGGCATCAGGACATCATGGTCTTTTTGCTAAAATTTGGGATTCTATTCTTTTCTGTGGATATGTTCCCATACCATACTACTGGTATTGCTTTGCATGCATGGATGATGACGCAGGTTTAATGAGGAACGGAGATGTATTTTAGGACTCGTTGCGTTGCATACCCACTGCGCCTCATTTGCCACTAACACACGCACAGGAAATGGGTACCCGGTGTTGGCACCAAAGGCTTCAGCATTGACTGCGAGTGTTTCTCATAGGACGGGAACATGATACTCGAGCAATAGCTGCTTAATAATAGTGACTTATCACTGAACTTCATTCTTCCTCGCTTTGATTGTGACTGATGCCATCGTGACTTATGCTGTGCTAATTCGTGCTGCTAGATTAATATGCTCCAGCCTTCTGATGCCCCCCTATTCTCAATACATCTTGGTTCTGGCACGAGTTAAGAAGCAAGCAGTTCTGTTACCTGTCTCTATAGGCGCTCTCCTTCGCTTATCATACCTAACACCTACGGTTACATCTTACCCTTGGGGAAGCGGAGCATCTTCACCATATTCCTATTCTTATCTCTTCTTCTGAGTTGATACTGTAAGTTCGAACACGCTCGGGAGGCTATTACAGAACCTCATAACGAGGATAAGAATCTCTCCTACTTCGTCAACTTTCGACTACCTACCTAGGTAGGCACCATTGGGGTAGATGTACAGACAGTAGATACACACCAACAATCTCTCTATACAACTTACCTCCCTAACCTAGACCACCATACATACCTCCAAGAAGCAGACCAACGTGCTCATAGCTTCGCCTTTTCTTTGTCCCTACCCTTAGCGCTGTCCATCCTCTTGCCCTCGTCGTCCTGCTCCGCCACCGTCAGGTCCGGCAGCACGGCCGGCATGATGCGGCGCGGCGTCGACCCGGGCACCACGGCGTACGGCGCGAAGTCGGTCACGCTGCCGCCTGCCGCGCTGCGCAGGAAGTCCTCGTCTAGCTCTAGCTGTCCGTTGACGGCGGCTGCTGGAGCTCGCAGGATGGCTAGCACGGCGGCTGAGAAGATGCTGGCTTTGCGCAGGTCTTGCGCTTCGGCTGGGTTTTGGTCGGTTAGTTTGCGCGTTGCGGCGGATTCGATGGCCTGGTTTGATCGATTGTTAGTTTGGTATATACAGTACTCGGGGGTAAGGTTAAAGAGGCAAACAGGAGAAAGGGACAGAAAGGAATGACGGAGAGAGGTACACACCACAGCCGGCCAGAGGCTAGTGATAGCCATGTCCGTCAACCCCTGCCTCTGGAAATCCATCGCGAGCCCCTTAGTCAGCACGCTCATGCCCACCTTGCCCATGGCGTAGGCGGTCTTGCCGCGGAAGAAGCGGCTGTAGATGGGCGGGCTGACGACGACGATGCGCCCGCCACCGCGGCTCTTCTTCAGGTGCGGGAGCGTGGCCTGCACCGCGCCGTAGAGCCCCTCCGGGTTCACCCGCTGCATCAGCTGGAACCGTTTCATCGGCGTGTCTTCTACTGACGCCCACCAGATGGCGCCCGAGTTGTAGACGAGCACGTCGAGGCGGCCGTAGGTCTATTCCGTTCAAAGATGTTGCGGAATGTTAGCCAATATCTATGCTGAGAGAGAAAGGAGAGCTTGGCGTATATCGCGGAGAAAAGGGGGATAAGAGCGAGAGGATGGCGGGAAGGGAAATGCTAACCTCGATGGTTCTATCTACCATCTTCTGCACGCTCGCGAAGTCCCTGACGTCCACAGGGATCGCCGTGGCGCGGCCGCCGGCCTCGACTATCTCCCGCTCGACCGTGCTGATGGTCGACTGCGGCGAGTTGGGGTCTGGCGGGAAGGGCACGGCGTTCCGGGCGTCGCTCGTCGACTTGGCCGCGACAACCACTAGGCCAAACAGTGGTTAGTAATTGGCCCGCCTTGAGCTCTCGGCTACGAACTTACCAGCGTAACCATTCTTCGCCAGGTCGATGGCGATCTGTCTCCCCATCCCCCTCGAGGCACCGACTACGAGCGCGACCTTAGTGTTGCTGTCCGCCATTGTTACATTCCCGGAAGGTCTGGCTGAAATTATTATATATAACTACTATAATAGAGACTGAGGTTCATTACATCTTGAAATGCGTTCTCGGAAGAGCCGCTGGTGATATAATCGACTGGATCACTAATCCTCATCATCGCTATACTGGATGGAGTACCTAGGTACCTAAAGAATAGTGGATCTACAAAGCAGCCGAGGCATGTTGTTGACCCACATTTCTACGAAGTTGGCTGGAAAGAAGGATTCCTCCTTTTATCCAATACAATCAGGCACTTTAATTGCTTATAGGCGTATATTAAGAGAAAACGAGGTTTGATGAATTTCAATATGCAGTCAAGGGATATATAACACAAAGACTTATACCATATTCGCAAATAGGGGATCTTCGTCACCCATCCCTAGTCGCCTAACTCCTCCCCCTAACCCCTGAACACCTATCTCTAACCGATGCACCGAATCACCCAAGGTAGGTAGTCTTAGCTTCACAATGTATATCCTCTAGTGATACATAATCTCGTCTCTGTTGCACTGCGGGTACTTGCTTTGCTTTGGGCGAGTAGTACCGTGCTTCAATATAACCAAGGTCCTACACAATTGTGTCAGCCAGATTCCCAAAGGGGAGGAAGGGAAGACAACTCTTCCCGGGAGCCGAAGCGATGGAGGTGTGTCTGTCTTACCTGGGATGAACCGGTTTTCCTGCTCCCTCTGTGTCGGGATCTTGAGCACCTCGCTGTGTATCGCGTTCATTGCCGCGAGCGCGTCGTCCGCGCCTACGACTAGCGATATGTTGATTTTGCTCGCGCCTTGGCTTATCAGGTAGATGCTGATCTGTGATGAGGCTAATGCGGACAGGATTTCGTCTGGTTGCTGTTAGCAATTTTCATTCACAGGGTCTTTATTGATAGGAGTGGGTAGGACTAGGTGTCACTCACTGGATACGCCAACCATGTTACGCATTTTATGCCCGACCACCGTCACGATGGACATGTTCGGGGAGACTGCAACCTGTCCGAACCGCTCGAGTTCCTCCTTAAGCCTTAGCAGCGCACCTGGGTCACCTGGCGATTGTACCGCTAGGCTGACATGCCTTTCGCTCGTCGCTACTAGGTCTACAGGGATCTTGTTACGCTCGAGACGGTCAAAAACCTGCGTCAAGAAACCTTGGGACTTGGTGTTCCGGTTGCAGACGACGTTGATAAGGAGAATGTCGTCTTTGACCGTCACCGCAGTAGGCTTCCTCCGCTCCTGTTGAGCCCCGTGGTACCCGTTCTTGAGCATGAAACTCGATAAGGGAGCGATGGCCCTGGTTGGGCTCTCCGAGCTATCGGATAATGGGCTGATTGGGCTAATAGGGGTGGTGTCGTTTGTCGACGGGTAGATGATGGTGCCAGATCCCGATGGTTTGAAGACATTTTTCAGGCGTAACGGTATGCAAGCTTCTCGGATTTGATCCATTGTCAGAGGGTGAATGACCTTCGAATGTATTAGAACGTATAGTCCGGCCCTGATACGGATAAACTCACCTCACTCCCATAGTATGTCAGCTCTGTTGCTTCTTCAGCTGTGACTGTCGATAGTAACCGCGCCGAGGGCACCTTTCTCGGGTCTGCCGTAAATATGCCGTCGACTTCTTTCCAGATCTGCAGTTCTTCTGCTCCCACGGCCACCGCGCACATGGCTGCGCAAAGGTCGGAGTATCCCCTTCCCACCGTCTGAAGTAGCGAGTCGGGCATTATACCAAAGAAGCCTAGTATCATCAGTGTTAGCCATCAAGTTTCATTGTCCATTAGGTCTTCTTACCAGTTACGATTGGGATTGCCTGTCCACACTCTCGAATCCGCGCGGATATTTGATCGGCCAATACATGATAGAACTTGGGGCCTAGCCTCTCGAGGGCTGCCACTTGGTCGTGTATAGAGCTGCCAAAAGCGGCTGCTACGATGTTGTCAAGGAAAACTGGCTTCGCTAACGTGCCCTATGTCTGAGTCAGTTCTCGTTCGATCGACTACCTGTTAGTCTCTAGGCTTAGGAGCAAACTCACATTGCTCGTTAGGCAAGCCGCGATAATCATAGACGCGAGCTTCTCGCCCAGTGAGATGACCCGATCTTTAGATCGCGGTGATAGTTCTCCAATAATCTGAAGCAACGAATTAATTTCTTAATCTCTTGTGTGATGGCCGTTGAGTTGGACTTACCTGAGCAGCGAGTAGAAACCGCTTGAGACTCTCACATTCCTTTTTTATGGCCGACGCCGTGTCTTCGAATATTTGCAAGGGAACGGTCGCCTGCCCCGGGGCGCTCGTAAAGGCTCCTAGTACGTTCAAGTGGTTATCCCTGATCACGTCGACTAGGTCGATCAGCCGTTTCTGAGCGTCGACGCCCAGTTCGGCATACGCTATGCATTGTAGCAGCAGGCTCGTCGTCCCGCTAGCCTTGAGGGACCCGGAGAAGGCAGAGCAGACCACGATGAGATTGTGTCCGGTAGCATACTGAGGAATGATGCTGCTACATATCGTGTCTAGTAGCTTCCCCAAGCTGGTCCCGCCGTACTTCTGCACCAGCCAGGGCTTGGCCGCTGTCGCAGTGACCATGATGGTAACGGTGATTATGGTCGGAAGGTTACACGGAAGTCCCTCGGTGCAGCCTCAGAAGAAGAGGATTCAGATAGAGAATGGAGCGAAGAGCCTTACGAAGAAGCGGTATGTTGTTGCCCCTGGATCTACATGTTGGTTCTAGCCACGCTGGCCGGCAATCTGTTTTTTTAATGCTGCCTCCTTTAACTGCCTCTTTGGGCGGAAATAAGGAGGGCCAGCCCAGCGCCAAGAGTCCACTTCTTTCTCTCTCAGCCCGCCAACGGACGGGCGACGGGCGTCGGGGAGGGAAGGAGGGCGAAGAGCCGCGTACAAATGCCCACTGACGGATTCACCAACCACGAGTCCGCGGGATTGCGTCAATCGAAAAGATTGATTCCGAATTCCCTTGTGAGAGAACGCTAAAGAATAGGAAGAGAAAACGTTCGGCGTGGGCCGAGCGACAACATCATAATCACAATCACTCGGGATTGTTTGAAGACCCACGATAGCGAAGCACAGCGAAGGAAAAGAAAGGGCCATCAGTAATCCCATCCAGGATTGGAATCCCCGGGACTTGTGGGCTTGTCTAGAATTAGTATCGAGCAAGTAGGCTACCCTACATAACATAGGTTCACTAACAGATACGCAGGTTTCAATAATTAGGAAATGTAATGGGAATGAGGAGGGGGTAGAAGGGGTAGAAGGGGCCCCCAAATCCCGGCCGGCATTTATGATAGGACGATACGTTGAATATCGCCCTGCAAGTGAGCAGATCTTCCTTTCCTAAAGCGGTGCCACCCCTTTCCCCGGACATACTAAATGCGGTCTTGGATGGATTGCGGCGTTTGAATGACTACGTTCAGTATCGCCTCTTTTTTCTTTATTTTTAAAACTCCACTTATACCAAGTTTTTCTATTTTCCTTAGTTCTTAGATGAGATAACAAGAGAAAGTTGTTTACATACGCCGTTTGCCTCACTTGATCATGAGATAGTTGGAAAGTGGGCTGGCTGGGTGGCCGGAAATCTCCGGAATGGATTGAACCTCAACATCTTGTCACTTTCGTCGTATCTTAGCTACTCACGAGCTAGTCGGCTGGTTTGTTGGTTCGTTACGACCGTAAGATATTCTAAGCACTCTGTTTGCCCCGCGGGGATAATGAAGCAAATGCATCGTGAGTTGTATTCGTGCTACCTTTGCTTATTCCCTCAGATTTATCGCCGAAACAAAACGCCTAAGGCTGTATTCGTCAGCTTGGCCCGTCGGTCCCCGTAGCTATACAGTGTCAGGCTCATATGGAGTTTGGCCTCTTCAAGCTACCATGGCTGACGTCTGGTTCGAAGATAGTTGAAGTAGTCGTTTATTAGTCTTTGGGAAACTTCAGGTGCTGTTTAATGCGTAAAGAAAGTACAAGGCTATCAGAATCACTCTTCATAGACTAAAACCATTTCACTCAGATATACACATATGGCAGTACTATTAATATTATAGAGATCCAATGGTAAAATTCAATAGGTATACTAGCATTAGAACAAACATACAAACAATCCTAAACCCCCCAACCCATAAGGAAACGCTTGATATACACATAACACAGTACAGACGTCTCAGCTTCATCACCAAGCTTCCACTTCCCCAGTCAGACTGGCACCACCAGGCTGAGCCGTATGTTCCTCGAGCAGGCAAGAGTCGCTACTAACTGAGCCGTAGAAGTGAGGAAAGTCTTTCCTCAGCTTATCCACGACCAGCGTCCCGAGCTGTTCGAACTCAAGCAGGAACCCGTCGTGCCCGTCCGAGGACTTCAGCATCGCGAGCGTGGCCTCGGGGAGACAAGCCGCGAGCCGCTCTTGCTGCTCAGGCAGGAATAGCGCGTCCGTCTCGACGCTGACAACCAGGGCTCCCGGAGGTACCACGGCTAGAACACCGCGCAGAGCGCTGTCAGCGTCCGCGGCAGACTCTCCCTCGTGATCTGGCACTCTGCTGACGGTGACGTCATGCGCGTCCATCTTGTTGGTGATGTGCAGGTAACAGTTGGCGTCGAAACGCTGTATGAACTTTTGCCCCTGGTAGTGCAGATACCCCTGAGCGGAGAACGACGGATCGCGTCTTGTGGTCCAGCTCTTCCTTTCGGACCGCTCTTTACCGCTGGCCGTTGCTGTCGTCGTAGTTGCCGTAACAGGAACATCCGTCCGTGGCAGATCTAGCGGTGGCTCTTGCACAGGCCTCTGCTTCTGTCGCTGGGGCTTGCGACCGAACCGAGCGTCGAAGCTGACGCATGAGCGATATGTGAGCATGGCGACCATGCGGGCGGCGGCTAGACCAGCCGAGGGCTGTCCTTCTGGGCGCGGCTCATAGTAGCCGTCGTCGAACTTAGGGTCTGAGTAGATGCACTGGCGTTGGGTCTCCGCCCACGAAATGCCCCAAGCGCTGTGGTCGGCCGCCGTCGCGATCGGAATGATGCTCTTGATATATCCCTCTCTGGTGCATAGTGGCCACTCGAGAGTGGTCATCCCGCCCATCGAGCCCCCGATTACAGCTGCCACAGATCGAACGCCTAGTGCGTCAAGAACATACTTATGTGCCCTACATATGGAGATGGTGTTAGCACAGGGACGGAATATCTAAGCGCTTGTCTTCGAAAAAGTGGTTGACGTACCGCACATCGTCCCGAACTGTTGTCTGAGGGAACTCGCTGGCATACGGCCTCCCCGTCCGCGGGTCAGTCGTGAGCGGCGAGGCGCTTCCATAGGGTGACCCGAGGACGTTCGCGCAGAAGATAAAGAAATGCGCCGGGTCGAACGCTTTGCCACGGCCGAGAAGGGGGCTCCACCAGTCGCTAATATCACTGCTGCCAGTGAGAGCATGGCAGATCACCAAGACGTTGTCTCGAGCATCGTTGAGTCGACCCCATGTCTTGTAGGCGATAGGGCAAGATTCTAGTACGTCGCCCGAATCGAGGACGAGCTGTGGTATGACCGCGAACTTCTGCCCCTGAATGAGGCTCGCATAGAAGTTTTCAGGGGCTGGGTTGTGGTCTAGAACTGTTACGTGTGAGTATACCCCCAAGGGTAACCTAGATAAGGTCCACTTACGAGTTGCCATTTCGACGTGGGAGTTTGCTTGCGGCTTAGCAAGGTAGGTTGAACCACGAGGGCAGACTGGCAAGTTTGAGCGATGGGGAGATGATCCCAGAGCCACCTACATGGCTAAGTACGATCATAACTATCTCTATGGGATTCCGTGCACACCCGGCACTATCAAGAGTCCCGACACGCTGGCGAGCAAACTGCATGTGCTTACCCCCACAAAGACCGTTGCAACGGAGCTCGAGCTTGACCTTCCAGACCGAGGAGTAGGGAGATACGTATATCCCCTACCACCGGTGTTCGGACTACTGCGCTGCGGACCGGGATTTGCTGTTTCGGGATCTGCGTCGTGTTGCAGAGTAGCATGACGCCGTAGTACTGCATGAAGTGCTTCGGCCCCACAATGTACGACTTGTCCCATTGACTGAGGACCACGATGACATTATCCACCAACGCTTTCCTTGGCCCGTAGCTCTTATAGCTGGGATAGCTATCGTGTACCATAAGCAGGAGTCGACCGATATAGTAGTTCCGGGCCCTCCCGCACTCTTGTTCTCCATAACATCGTAGTCCACATGGGCCGCACAGTCCAATAGGAGAATATTTGGCGGTGTATTGTTTGAGAAGTCTTATTACCTTTACCTTGAGGAGCGTACACCTTTTCGGTCCGCAAGTAGGATCAGAGCCTCTCGGTTCCGTCAGTCTGGACACGATGGCTTCCGCTCGCGTGGTGAAAGTGGCTGCTGTGCAGGCTGCGCCCGTCTCCTTCGATCTCGAGAAGAGCCTGGCAAAACTTACCAAACTAGTCGGGGAGGCGGCTGGAGCGGGGGCAGATCTTATAGTCTTTCCGTAAGTTGCTGCATATTCAACCAACATCAACACGGTATACTTATGCTGTTATGCAGGGAAGCATTCCTATCCGCTTACCCATGGCGGTATGCGTTCGATGCCACAATTGGAGCTCGAGAGCCTCGCGGTAAGAGGAACTTTGGTTATGACAAGAAAATGAGGTCACAGTATTGACCTTGAGCAGGAAGAGAGTGGTACGCAAAATATCACGACTCAGCTGTTGCTGTACCTTCTCCCGCTGTCGATATCATCTCGAAAGCAGCTAAATCTCATCGAGTGTATATTCAAGTTGGTATCATTGAGAAAGACGGTGGCACATTGTACTGCACAGCTTTGTTAGTTGGCAGAGATGGGTCGGTGTTGTTAAAGCATCGCAAGGTAAGTCTACGTGTCTAGCTGAGGACTCTTCGCAAACACTAAGTCCGAGTAAGTTGATCCCCACAGCTGTAGAGCGCCTAGTATGGGGAAGAGGAGCAGGAGACGGTCTTGGGGTTGTCCAAACGGATATCGGCAAGATTGGTACGTTGATATGGTGAGTTTTCTCGGACCAGACCGCGATAACCCTGAAGATGCTGATAGATTCGCAGTTGGGAGAATTACATGCCCGCAGCGCGAATGGCGCTTTACCAACAGGGTGTTGAGTAAGGACATTTCCCCATTGGGATGAGAACCAAACTTGCTGATAAGGCTCTTGCAGAATTTATCTGGCGCCCAACGCGGACGATTTGCCATCTTGGATAGCGTCAATGCAGCATATCGCTAAGGAGGGGCGATGCTTTGTCGTCTCCATGAATTCAATGTGCAAAGTCTCGGATTTCCCTAAGGACTATCCGCCGTTTACCCCGGATCATCATGACCGCAAGCCTGACGGCTCAAAATGGGAACCTGACGATATTGTCAACCGAGGAGGCTCTTTCATCGTAGGACCTCTGGGTGTTCCCCTGACCGAGCCAGTATGGGACAAAGAAGAAATCATCTTTGCTGACATAAAATTGTCAGAAGTGACAGAATCAAGAGTGAGCCTCTTATGTCAGATCGAGACCTGCACCATCGAACTAACAGA
Source organism: Hypoxylon crocopeplum (assembly GCA_022578875.1). Classification (NCBI taxonomy): domain Eukaryota; kingdom Fungi; phylum Ascomycota; class Sordariomycetes; order Xylariales; family Hypoxylaceae; genus Hypoxylon; species Hypoxylon crocopeplum. Next base: position 18,287 of record MU399567.1, read on the forward strand.
CTACGCTTAGCTTGATTTCGATCCTGTTGGTAGTTACGCTCGTCCAGATGTGTTGTAAGTCTTCCTGCGGCCAAAATCCCGCACAGCAAAGTTAGGATGCATCAGCTAACACATCACCAGCACTTTGACGGTGAATACTAAGCCGGGGACGAATGTCAATTTTACTAGATAGATTAAGGACTGGGTTAGTACGTGAAACAATGGAACACATGCTGCTCCGCGCATGAATACAAACACGTGGTTCAACAGAACGCATATTCGAGTCTAGATTGTTATGTAACCCGTAGGGAAAAGCCATAGATAGTGAAAACCCGGTTTGTGCCCGCAGGACGACCCGCTGTGATGCTGCTCTCGAGAATGATTGCTCACCTTGAGATACGTAATTTCCCTTGTGAAGAAATCCCAAACACGTGGAACCCATCCAATGGCCGAGTAGGTCAAAAGCCACTCGGTTTCTGACACAGGCGAACCGAAGCCTCGGGTCCTGTCTCGGTGTACGGGAAGCAAGAAATCGCCATTTCTCTGGCAGCCGCCGTTATCCCATCACCACGAACTTGCGGGGAACGCCGTGCCTCGCATCATGTATGTGACATATGTACGTATCTCCATATATGTACGGGATATCTCCACGGGCACCGGAACCTGGGGTTGTGGGTCCATCATACGACGACTGAGGAGGCGTCGGGCTTTGCTGGTGTTACATTGCAGTCAGATAGTAGCCAACGGCATCCGGGTACGTACGGTAGTGAGTGTCTTATCTGAGGTATGTATCTCAAGCTAACGGGGGTGGTTGCAGGGTGAGGGGACATGTGTGTATGCTTCCGTGATTCGGTCGTTCTACACCTTGTCTAACATACATTTAAGCCCGAGCCTCGCTGTATAAGTCTGGAGTGAAGATATATCTGCGTGCTCAAGGTCTTGGAATTGTCGCCTACAAACACTCATCAGTAACATTAGCACATCGAATCAACTCCAAGATGGCTCCTCCAGGATCAATTAGCAACTTAGACTGGTATGTCGTCATAGGTCCTCGGTGAGGAAGGGGAACATACATCTGACATGATATACGTAATAGGGAACCCAGTTTCGACACGATTGCCGTGCATGGCGGACAGGAGCCGGATCCCATCAACGGCTCAAGAGCCGTGCCCCTTTACCAGACAGCTGCGTACAACTTTTCCGACGCGGCTGATGGAGCAAGCAAGTTCGCCTGGTCCAGGGATGGATACGTCTATACGCGTATGGGCAATCCCACGAACACAGTTTTTGAGAATCGAATGGCTATGCTGGAGGGTGGCGTTGGAGCCGTGGCCACCGCGTCTGGTCACGCAGCACAGGTGAGTTCTTGCTTGGATGAATGGTCATCTTGTCCGTATACTAATAAGCGATCCAAGTTCATGGCCTTGACCCAATGTTGTGAACCCGGCCACAACTTCATAAGTACAAGTTGGCGTAAGTTTTCGGGCTTCGAAAGATCAGCCATTGAGGTTTGATTATACTAAAAGCTTCGTTCCATAGTTTATGGCGGCAGTTTCAACCAATTTCGGGTATATCTGAGCAAGTTCAAGATCAATGTCAAATGGGTAATCGGAAACGACCCTGCCAAGTTTGACGAAGCGATCGACGAGAACACACGGGCTATCTATATTGAGACGATCAGTAACCCCAAGCACAGTGTCCCAGATATCGCGGCAATTGCAGCCGTGGCTCACAAGCACGGAATCCCCTTAGTTGTCGATAACACCTTTGGTATGGGCGGGTACCTATGCCAGCCTATCAAGCTCGGAGGTATGAAGATTCCACACCTGTGATTCAAAGCCAATGTTTGTAAGCTGACTTGAGTCTCAAGCCGACATCGTTACCCACTCGGCCACGAAATGGATTGGTGGCCACGGAACCAGTATGGGCGGTATCGTGATTGACGGTGGACACTTCGACTGGAGTGCATCAGGCAAGTTTCCCGGCTTCACGGAGCCTGCCGAGGGATACCATGGCATGCGATTCTGGGAGACGTACGGGAACAAGGCGTTATCGGCTAAGGTGCGAATGGACAGCATGCGTGATCTTGGTCCTTGCATGAGCCCATTCAACGCGTGGTTATTCCTTCAAGGCCTTGAAACAATATCGCTTCGTGGGCAGAGAACGGTTGAAAACACGCAAAAGCTGGCGGAATGGCTCGAGAGCCATCCCTGTGTTAGCTGGGTGTTGTACCCTGGCTTGAAGTCACATCCCGACTATGAGCTGGCGCAGAAGACCATGCCAAAGGGTGCAGGCGGTGTGCTGACTTTCGGTGTGGTACGTGCTCGCATTCCTCTATTCGTGTATAGTGTGCTGCGTGCTGACATTGATCACAGGCAGGGAAGGTCGAGCAGGTTCGTGCCGTGGTGGATAATCTCAAGATGGCTAGCCACTTGGCCAACGTAGGAGACTGCAAAACACTCATCATTCATCCCTGGGTTACGACACACCAGCAGATGCCCGATGACGAGAAGATCAAGGGTGGTGTTACGCGTACGTATATCCCGGCCTCACTCTAGCTCTCCCCTGGTGTAGTAAAGGAAACATGGCTAACTCGACGAATAGCCGACCTCCTTCGTGTCAGTTTAGGTATTGAAGACTTTAAAGACATCAAGAAGGATTTCGAGCAGGCTTTCAAGGCGGCCGGGCTCGAAAATGCAACGAAGAGCGGCATAGATCCCTTCCAGACGGCCATGAACCTCGTCAGCGGAGGATTCATGGGAAAACTAGCGACGGGCGCACCGAGACCTGGCACGGATGGTACCATACAATGAGAGGCTGGACTCTGAGTTATGAATATAGCACCGGGCGGCGTATGAGAGAGAGTTGCGGTAAGTCAAGGGCAATTGCCTTTTTGCATTTAACACACACGAGCATTAGTTATCGCGTAATCAGAAGTCATTATTAATTGATCTTATTGAATATCACACTATAAGCATTTACCGTGGTCTACGTCTGTTCTTAGTGGGGTAGATTATCTAACAACCGAGGTTGCTTACCCCTTATATCCGTCTATATGTCCATCTCAACTAAGAGATCTCACTTCATTCACTGCTCATCTTAGTCTCTGAATAAAACTCAAGATTTCTAAGATATTTTGTACAGATATAAGTCCCTATGATTGGCTCTTAAACCGTTGTGAACTTTGAATAATCAACCTTTCACCATGGGAGGCCGGATTGAATTGTATCTCGACATTGGTAAATCCTCCCCAGCTGCCCTCCAAATGAACACATAAAGAACCAGCAGCAGTATATCCAATACAGTACTTGACTGACTCAAAACGAATCATTCCTAGCGTCATTATACAGCTATATCACACTGATTCAAGTGCTGAAGACTCAAGACCTCTTGAAGCAGCACTCCGTAGAAATCGAGTTAGTTTAGTCTCATCAATCTAGTATCAACAGTATCCGGACAGTATCAACAACTAACCAATAACAACCCCGTAGGATCTTCCCCGTCCTCCTAGGCGCCATCAATGCCGGCTCCGGTATGTACCCGCACCCACGTACCTAGACAGGCCATGCAAGGAGGCCGACAACGTCGCGGACCGAGCCGCACCGTCACCCCTCCACTCACTCACTGGTGCCACGATCGTTAACAACGCGAGCACGTCACAGGTAACAAACCGCCATGGACGCTCCCAGCCAAAGCCGCGTACGGCGCACACGACAGCCGACGCTCGCTGCACGCCGTAGGCCTGACCAACGTCTCGCCGCCAGGGGACTTAATGGAAGCAGGGCGGACACAGCTAGCCCTACGCGCACTGCACTACATCAAAGCGCACTACCCAACCGCGACGTACCTGGCCACCTGGCGGTATCTGCTGCACGCCTTCTGGACGCTGCACCAGCCGCCCATCACCCCATCATCTCTACGCAGCGCGCTCTCAGGCGTCACATCAACTTTCCCCACTAGCAGCAGTGGTAGTGAAGAGGAAGGGGAGGGAATACCATTATTCGCCGCGCCCGAGGTAGAGCAGATCCTGCGCGCGGCCGAGTCGCCCGAGTACAAGGACGTGCTCCGGGGCGCAACAGAAACGGCGCTGAAGCGCGGCGCGTTCGGCGCGCCCTGGTTCTGGGCCACGAACGCGGCGACGGGGCAGAGCGAGCCCTTCTTCGGCAGCGACCGGTGGAGCCACGTGTACGAGTTCCTCGGCCTGCCGTACCGGGACGTCGCGCTGTTACCGCCTAGCGCGGAGAAGTCGAAGCTCTGAGTTCGTGTCGCGAAAAGTGGCGTATCCTACGTGGACGGGAATCAAGATGGTGCCCTGAAGAGAATGAGAGAGGAGACGTGAAGGTCACGCAGATTGAAGGATCAAGACTGTTAAGTTTTGGTCCGGAAAGTTCATCTATTAATCGTTATGTTTGCTATTCGTGAATCTTTATCTGAGTATATCTGCGTGGGTATGTAATTATATGTCTCATATAGGTATAGTTATATATTTTATCGTCAAATATCATAAATCCGTGATGTCGTGATATATCGGCGTAGATCGTAAATGTCCAATCAACAGCGTCAAACCCGTTCTTCAGTTTGAGCGCCTATTCAGTCGAGGAAGTAATTCGAAATCGCGCTCTCAAGTCGCCCTAAATCTCAGGCGCCTATCAAACCATTTCATAGGCTTCGTTTCCCGGTTCTTTCAACACAATTGCCCTATCTCTTCTCGCCGTTGCGGTCGTCGGGGAGCCTCCGGAGGCCCATGTGGTAGCTTTGTTGATGGTCTTCTTGCGCATGATGGCCAAGATATCCTTTTCCATCGTGTCGATGTCCTTCTCGATCTCTATGTCCTCCTCGGCGTACTTCTTCTCACGCCTCTGGTCTATAAGGTACCAGGCTAGCACGATGACGAGCGTCAATGGTACCGTGATCACAAAGTATATCCAAAGCTGGTTCGAAACCTGCGCACCCTCGCCAGACGAATCGCTGGGGTCGCCGAAATTTGGCCCTGGGTATATTAGCCTTAAATTCGAGTCCAGAAATGCGAGAATTCCAAAAGAGGACGGTTCGTAAAAACCAACAACTTACCGACATTGAAATCGAAGAAAGTCATGCTGAAGATAGAGGCCATAAACGTCCCAGGGAGGAACATAGCGCCCAGAAGAGACAGGGTTTTCATGGCGGTACCGTCACGCTTCGTAGCGTGTGCTACCCGTCTTTGTTGAGAGGCTATTTCGAGGTTGAGTTTGGATTCTTTCTGAGCCATGATGTTGTACAACTATTACCGTCCGTCAGCAAGTTGTAGGTTAATAAACAGAGACTCGGGTAACTCACGGCCTGTCGTTGTATGTGCAACCTCTCCAACGTGGTATGGATATAATGCTCCATGCCTGTTAGCTTGACTCGGTAGAAATCTAACCTGGCCAGCATGCTACTATCCAAAGCTCTAAGCGACTTCGTGTTCCTTTCATCCGGCACGTATATCATGAACTTCTGCATCGCTTCCCTGATCTCTTTGACTATCTCTTGATAAGCCTGCGGCCGCTTCCACAGGACCTGGGAGTGGCACTCCACGAGGTCCCGATTGATTCCATCTACGTCGAAGTCCGAATAAACTTCATTCTCATCAATCTCATTGCGCGCGGTGATGGCATTTTCGAGTCGCCGCAACCAATCCCGTGCTTGACGTTGTCTCATGTCACCCTTAGATGAGAGATCGTGAGAGAGAATGATGATTGGGAGCACAAGGGGATGGCCAATTTCACTACGACAAGCGATCAAGTGATCGATTGAGTCGGCGATATCTGATGACCGCGTACCCTTGACGAACCCTGTCGTTATGCCAGTTTGGTAAGAGTATGACAGCACTGCAGTAATACGAGTTAGTAGTTATTGCTTGGGGGTAACTAAGCGTAATGATGAGGCCTGCTTCATAGTATAAGACCGGGAGGACGCCTGACGAGAATGACTGAAAGTCAAGTTTCAAAGTAGATTTACGTACTTATCTCCCACCCTCGAGTCTTTCCCTTCTTGCGCACATCGGATTTTCGAAAAATGATTTCTAGAAAATGTTCGTTAGCCCGAAATGCCGGAAAAGCAATACTCTGCCCACTTCATATGAAACGATGGTAGGTTTGCCGGGGAGGATTCTTACGTAGATGGAGATCATCATCTTCACCATCATGAGAGCACGAGAAGAAGGGCCCAACGAGACTACTGCCCTCAATTGCTCGGAATGGGAGATGCCACGTCTATAACACACAGAATCAGCAATTATTATTTCGTGAAGGCCCGAAAACCCATTTAGAGTGAAGCGGCATTAAAATTATGACTTCTAAGGTTCATACGTTTTGAGAAAGAGAGGTAAATAACTCTGAAAAGGAGCTGTAGGTTATCCAGAATAAGGGGTTAGAGACCTATGAGATATACATACCCTCACCATGGATTCGTAGGCATCTTGCTTCAGAGATATGTGAAGAGGCGCAAACGTATTATTGTGGTCGGCTTCTTTTTGAACTCTGTCCACGTACGTATCTTAGTTTCAGTCCCATGCATGAGATTTATAGTGAGTTCTACTCACATCAGACGAATCCCATTCAGTAGCTTGACTCCTTCTTTTAGTTTTGGGGGAGCAAAGGCGCCCTAGAATAAATTCATGAGTCAGTCCAGTATAGGAATGACTTCGAGACGAATAATTCAACGCCACTGATGAGCGAGATCATTGACGAACACCTGTAGTGTTCTAGTAGAAGATTTGGTATGAGAGCAAGTAGACTTACCCTTCGACGAAGGAAGTTATCAAAATCATCTTCCGTCAGCAAAGGATGTTCCTCGCAAGTGTTATCAGCCGGGTTCTAACATGACATCTCAGTTAGTACTGGCCTGTGCTTATGCATGAGAGTTCGGCAGGTTCATTGGTGGCGTAATCAACGTGATATGCGCTCGTAGCAATGAAGCAAAACATACTGAGTAGTTGAAGATCTCCAAGTATCTCGTTCTCTCTTCCACGGTTTTGCATTGACCGACGTGGTGGCGGAAAAGATAGTCATCCATATTGACACCGTCCAAGAGTTTCCAACTACGATACGATAAAGCAATAAAATACTAGCATCTATCCAAAACGATGATTATTTGAGCAATGTGGAATCAGAACATATTAATGGCTTGTGGCGTGCAGATGATGGAGGCGCAGACCCGAACTGTTGGCGGAGAAGCTTGAGGCGATGCTTGACCGAAATATGATGTTCGAGGATGCAGGTCGAACGAACTCGCAGCAAACGGAAAAAGAGTCCTAATACCAAGAGATAAAATAATTGAGCTAAGATTTAAAGAGAAATAAGGAAGAGGCGGGTAGACTACCTGGGTCGGGTTAGAAACCTCCAAACGGTAAGCAGTTGTGGGGACACGAAACGGGATTGGGTCGAGAATATGGGCCGCGGCTCTATCCCGGCCATCCGTTCCAACCTTTTAACTTTTATTTTATTTATTCCTACCGTTGCTTCAGTTTAATGCTTCAATACCTTAATTCATATAGTTATAAATCTTTAGACATTTACATACTAAACACCTATGTACGTTGCCACCTAGCAGGCAGATGCGTGGCTATATATCAAAGGCTAGGACAATAATTATACTTGTCCTAGAAATCATTGACATGGTACTAGGGCAAGTAGGATTTGTGCGTTAGAGTTGTAGAGGTTGGCAATGGTAGAGGCGAAGCACAAAAGGTGGGGGATCGCGGGGGATTGCCTTATATCGGTACATCCTAATTGTCAAAAGAGCCTCATGCGGGTCTCTGCGTCGATATGTTCGACGTATGCCGTATACCCCAACGAGTATTGGCTATGACAATACCAAGTGGCAAGCCTTTTATGGCCGGCAATAATGTAGTATTCACCATATCATGCCTACCTTCGTAAAGTCATACAGAAACAGACCACACACAAAACCCGATGCTGCTTGCGCGGCTTGGGCATTTGCGACTTAAGGACACGCATCTCCTTGACCACCTACCATGTAGAAATGCTTGTAGAATTTTCCAAGGCTAAGTATACATCTATGCCAATGATTGTACCCCTTTTTGGTCGAGCGCCCAAACGATTTCCTGATTGTTTGTCCCGACGCAAAGATCATAAACCCCCTTTCCAATCATGTTTCGTGGCATCCGACATGATTTCTATTCCATAAGGGCTATTGTCGTCGTTTCCCTGGAGAAATTCGGACAGCCGAAGCTACTGTATTGTGATCTTCGATCGAGTTAAACCCAAAGCTCACATGTCGGACACGAGACAGTCGCAATGCGTGCCTCTCCCGGGAGTGCTTGTAGAATAGATCATCGGCTCATCAGAAGTCCGGGAATAAGTGGCCATACCTACAGAAGTTAGCCCCACGACACTAGAGTTGCATCGACATTGAATTCGCTTGACTTACTCGTCGCTGCCTGACTGGCCATATTTCTCCGTCTCTTCGGGATACCTGTCAAACTGGCTCGCATCACCAGCACCAGCCTTGACCGGGGGCGTGTATGGGGCGTCGATATCTTTTCTTGATAACCTGTCCCAGGTGACTTCCGAGAACCACGGATGGTTCTTCACATCTTGTGATCCGCCGTAGAGGTTCCCGAGCCGCTTCGTTAGATCTGGCGTAATGAGAAGCTCAAGCAAGTTCTGCGCGTCGGGGTGGACGTATGCCGGATACTTGACCTTGCCTCTCAGGATATTTTCGTAGATCTTCATGGGTGAGCCGCTGTCCCAAAACGGGGTGTAGCCGCAAAGCATCTCGTAGATTAAGATGCCTAGAGACCACCTAAATCAAAGTGAGAAACCAGACCGTCGACTCGCGTACAGACTAGAACTTACCAGTCAACCGATTTATTGTAACCCTTGTTCGACACCACTTCAGGAGCTAGATAGTCCGGAGTCCCGCATAAAGTCCACGTCTGGTCTGGGACTCTCTTCGCGAAGCCAAAATCTGTTATCTTGAGGTGTCCGTGCCGGTCCAATAGCAGATTCTCGGGTTTCAAATCTCTGTAAATGATGTTTCTCGAATGCAAATATTCAAGTGCAAGGGTGACTTCTGCGGCGTAGAATTTAGCCACCGGGTTTGGGAATCGCTAGTATGAGTTAGCATCATATGCATTTTGAAGCAAGTAATGATTGCCAACGCACGCCTGATTTCCTCAGCAAAGAGAACAACTCGCCGCCTTCAACAAAATCCATAACCATGTACAAATTCCTCGGATCTTGGAAGGTTCCCCATAACGTGATGAGGAATGGGTGTTTAACCTCCCCGAGCATCCGCCGCTCGTCATTGGTGTGCTCAACCTGTTTCATCTTGACAACTTGGGCCTTCTTTAATACTTTGATAGCGTAAAATCGTTGGTTGTGTTTTGATTGCACCAGATGGACACGTCCAAAACTTCCCGTGCCGAGCGTTCGGAGGAGGTCAAAGTCGCCCAGCGAGTATTTTCCCTTTGTCACCCTAACCTCTGAAGAATGCCCTTGGTGTTGCTGGTGTTGCGGCGGGGGCGTGCCATGGTGACCTGCTCTTTGCGTTAGATAAGAAGTAAACCACCTAAGGCTACGTATATATGTCCCTTACCATCATTCTGCGGTAGGTTGATCAGATTATTGATGCTCGGTAGATTCTGCGGCGTCCCGGTCTGCGCGGGGCTGGGGCTATGCTGGAGCCCGTACGGAGCAGCATGGTGGACTGCCGTCGGATTCATTTGCTGCCCTCCACCAGCTGAAGCCGGTGCCTCTTGAGCGGGTTGTGGTATAGGTTGCGGTAGGGAGGTGGTGCTCGTCGCGCGCGTGCTGTGCGTGGGGACGGTGGTGAGGGAGCCCGACTCGAAGGTCCTCGAGGATGTTGGGGTGATTGGTGTAACAGGACTCGTAGGCTGGCTGGAGGACGGGTCGGGTTTGTCCTCCTTCGTCCGTTTCTTCTTGAGAAATCCTAGAGTCGGCATATGATATGGTGTTTTAGGGGAATGAGGGGTCGGACCCTCGTAACGATAAATGGGTTAAGGATATATCGTGATGCTGCAAAGACCCGACTCGAATAGCAAGGCTAGCTGTCAATATCGGATGATGCGATTGTCGTGGCCCGCGGCTTAAGAAATTCACGGCAAGAAGGAAGTAATAGCTAGACAGGTAGTACCTATATTGGTAATGCCTCTGTTGGTACTGCCTTAGGTGGTAAGATATGTTGAGGAAATAGTTGGAAGGAGGAATTGTTAGTTTAGAGCTGGATAATCTGCAATGCTCTTTCGCTTAGATGCTTGAAGGCAGTTAGAATCTCTTTCCAAAGATGTAGCTGTTAGTTGTAATTGACTTCAAGATGACTTAAAGTCAATTGCTTGACCAATACGATAACAACGTTGCTTCACTCTTTTCCAGCTGCTGGAGGATAAAGTCGCTCTGATACACAAAGAGCGACAGGGCAATTGGTCCAATTGACCTGTCACGACTTTCTGCGCTGAATAAACCACTCTTTCTCCGACGGATTGAACAAGAAAAAAAGATGGCCGCACATCAATCCTGACCGATGCGCTGGACGTTTGAGGATTCGATGGTCGCAGTTACGATACGACGGGACAGATAATTTACTTGGTCAAACTCGATTGAGGGATGCGATGCGGCACAGCAAGCAGGGACTCAGACGAGAGAGCAAGTCTTGAATCTGCGTAGCAAGAAGAGACTCGAAGCGGCGACGACAAAGTGGGCTGGATGACGGTAAGGCGAGCGGGGAGAAATATGTACCGTAGGTGAAGGCCTAAGTACTGTATAATAGATTTTAAGATGCCAAGGAACCTGTCGATGTTGAGTGTGTACAAGACGTCGTTCGCGCAAGGGTATCGATGTAGGTGAGTTCGAGTAATGTAGGGGTTCTGGTAGGCCAAGTACCTCCCTACCTCCGTGGGGGATCGAAAGAACAGAAGGCGAATAGGTGCTGGGTAAGAGTAGCGTGAGCCCACATGGCCCGATAGCCTACTATTATCACCTATGTCGGTTCTGACTTAGTGGCTCATGTCGAAAGCGCCGAAGCTGTGCTGTAGGATTCTTCTTCTTCAGGCGAGCGGCGGGCGAGGACGAAAAGGAGCATATTGGACCATCGAGAGGATCGAAAGGTGGGGTTCGTTTCCCTTTTTCTCACAATGTCTTGCTTCCCAACGCCAATCACCAATAGCAAGCAGCGTCGATGATAATGGCTGTGATGAGCTGAGAGTACTGGCTAGAGCACTTGAAGCCCAGGGAAAAAGCCGCATCTCCAGCAGCTCCGAAGTCCTAGGGATATAGGTATATACCTAACAGACACCAAGCCAGGTTTTGGGTTCAATGTTGGAAATCTGGAGGAAATCTCTGTGGATATTACGTAGATCCTTTATAATAGTGGGCGAAGATGGGAGGGTTTCATCGTCATTCAAGATCGGAACCAGATAAGATCCCAAGCAGCATTGCTAGACGACTTAGCGTAAACGAGGCCGCAATCTCACCTTTTTATTTTTATTTTTAGAAGCTTGCCATTGCATCGGCGGATGAGCACTTGAGATTTAAATTATCTGATAGGCGTGTTATAGATACTCGAATGGTTGTGTGGTAACATGAGTGGACGGATATGGTGAGGGGTTCTCCATATCATACCTACCTAACCTCAACTATCCAATGCTTCTACATAGTCTACATACACGTAGCCAAGTGCATTAAGCTAACCCATGTATCAACGTGGGGTAAAAGACTATAGTCCAGTAAGGAAGAGCAACTTCGAGCTATAGAGACCCTCATGCCATCTACATACGTCATAACTACAATATTAGTTACAGATGTGGCTAGGAAGTAAGGAGGTTAGTAAGGTATTTAACCTTGGATCTGCTTAATGTCGACATTGTACTATCCACCTAGTACTTGTATAGACACCCATGCATTTCACATGCAATCGTAAGTGTTGCTTGACTCGCATATGTTTGTTAAAGAAAAACAATATTCCACCCTCCCTCCATATGTTGCTCCGGGGGTATTTCCAACAGTGAAGAACGGAAGCATCCATGGATCTTAGCATCGGATGGAATCCGCCGATGGCATCCCTGCAATTTCGTATATAATGATACGCAGTGCAACCACACACACAATCACCTGATCCATCCATCAGTCCAACTGAGCTGCTCACGTTTCTATAGGTTGGTGGTTAGTAGTAGATATCGGGCATCTCTTTGTGATCATGAAGTAAGCCTCCGGCGAAACAATCAAGCCGGGCCGCAAAAGATATCATCTATCAGTAGGTAAACTCCATATAACAGACCACGGTCGAATCATATCCGGACATCTCGGTCCGTTACTTCTGTTGTATTGGGCTACTCCTTAGTTTTACACTGCCAGTTGACGCCTGCCAACCTCATAAGACATAAAAGACACCGTGATACTTCACAAAAGACCACAGCTTTCAAGCTTCATATGCTTCTGATATGTACGTCTGTGCCGGTCTTGGCATTACCGTCCTCTCCCAACATCCAATGTGTAGTATGACCTTTAGAATCGATGACTCCTCTTCTTGTTCGCTCGGTATGCCGTGTAGCCTACGTACCCCCCACCGATGACCAATCCAAAGAAGATGATCTTGAAGAAGAACCATGTCCAGCTGCCGCTCTTTTGTTGCTGAGGCGATTTTATGCCTCCCCTACCGGGTGTAGGCTTGCTGGCTGAGCCTCCTGTCATGTAAAGATTCTTGGCGTCGATAGAGATGATATCGTGGTTGTCGCTTAATTCGCCTGTTTCAGCGCTGAATCCAAGATACGTGACAGAGGGAATCGCTGGAGGTTCGCTCGTCTCAAAGCACAGCTGCCAATCCTCTTCAGTCTTGTACTGGAGCTCCAATTTCAACGACTTGTCCTGAAAGTAGGTGAGCTTTAGTTTCGTCGGAACGTTCGCGTTTCGGATGCCTCGAGCAGAACAGCCGGCAAACTCGGTGTCCTTTCCGTCATTGTCCTTATTATATGACGTCTTCCCATCGCCAAACATCGCCATGACATAGGGGAAAACCACGCCAGGTCGGTTGTTCTTGTAGGTATCAATGAAAAGCCCGAGGCCTTCGAAGTTGTCTGCATGTCCAAACACCGGTCCGCTCTGTCCTCGCTCTTTCGTGAGCCACATCGCGAAGCCATCGCCGTAGAGTTGATTCTTCCCGTGGACTTTAAATTCAACTGTAATTTCCCAGTTCGTGGCAGTCAGAGGTACTCGCGAAAACAGCCATCCGTGTTGCGACGGTCGATCCGAAGTTAGGCGGATGTAACTACGAAGCATTTAATTAACTGAGAAGTCCACTCCTTAGTAGTATTGGATAGCAACGTACGAATCCGTCCGAACTATCGTGTCACCTCCAAAGTCATACCACCGGCTTTGCATGTCGGAGTCTAGGTAGGGCTGCTTTAACGTATGGGTTCGCAGCTGGAAAGAGCGGTTGTTTAATAGCCGGCCAAAGTAGTATTATTCTACGCGCGCATAACTCACAGAAATTGTTCTAATATTGCCCTCATCATCGCGATTCACAGCACCCCAAGCTGCGGCCGCCAGCCACAGGACTGACAGCACTGTAGACCACATCATCGGACTCAACTCTCGGGAGATGGAGGAGTGTTTGGAAAGGAATATGGCAATAATATGCAAAAGAAGCGAAGGAGAAAGGAACGGGAAGGAAAAGTTGGTGTCGACCTAATACGGCGCAAAGAGCCCCTGTTGAAATAAATTGATCGTGTGAGAAGCGGTTCGTACACGATGATAACTGGCCTCTCCTCAGCCGTGCGAAAAAATCCGGGGTCGACTTCCTGAAGTGGCCAGCTTGTGTCACTGAGCTACCCCTGCTTAGCTCTGTTGGGCTAAACAGAGCTAAGTACTTAGGTACCTCAGTGGTGACCACTAGCCACAACCACAGCCACGTCCATACACCAAAACCCCAAGTGGGGCATGCAAGTGTTCGATGTTAGCTGCATGCAGGTGAATAAGTGTAGGTACAAATTACATGAATTCTAATTAGTGTAAATCCACCTACATGTAGGCAAGGATTAGATTTAGATCACTAGCCACATGCAAATCAGCCGACGTCAGCGGCAGTGGAGGTAGGTACGCTGATACGTAAGGAGGTTGCGTCGTCGAAGCCGCGATATTCTTTTCATCTACCAACTTCTTCCGCAATTCCATTCACTTCAGCCCCTGCTCGCTTCATGGGGTATTCTTAAGTATCCAGGATGATACAAATATTGAGTAGTCCGTCGCCGGTACCGTCTGAAATCTTTGCGCTCATTGCGCTTCTTGTTCTCTCCGTTATTGTTCTCTTGATTCTGCGACATTACCTCCCCTTGCGAACAACACCGGCTTTCTTACTGGTACCCGTCTTCTTCGCGTTATGGCTGCCTGCCACTATCGTCCTGCTGGTTCCTATCGATCTCGCTTCGAACGCTAGTACCGACGATGAGGCAACGAGAGGCATTTGGCTGCCACCTAGAGCGCTGCTCGTGTCGTGGAGGATTTCATATTGGCTAACCTTTGTTCTGACTTGGTAATCCTAATCGCGTAACGCCTCTGGATATTCGCATCTACCTACTAACACGGACCCTCTCAGGTTCATACTCCCAATCCTTGCCGAGTATTCCGACGCCGGTTATCGCGAGCCTAAAGACCGAATACTCTACTCCTTGCGCCAGAACGCCCAGTATTACGCACTTGTGTTTGGCTCAGCTATACTTGGACTCGTGTACTTCTTCATATCCTACGGCCCTTCATTCGTGTCACTGAAGGGCTTGATATTAGCACTTGCCTACTGCTGGGGTTTAGTGTTGGCCATCTATCTCATGGGTCATGGTCTTGTCGCTATCCCCAGAAACTTAATTAGGAACGCGAGCGCCAGCCATCGGCTACGGCAGCTTCAGAGCAATGCGCCTAAGCTTTACGAAAAGATGGAGGATGCCACCCTCATTCTCGAAGATCTGGAGGTTCAAGTAATCGAACTCAGTAAGCGCAAGACTGGGAGTGCTCGAGAATTCCAAGACTGGATCGAGGAGCTGTCTGATATATGTAATATCCCCGAGTCTCGCCCAAGAAGCGTCCTACCTCGGCCAGACAACGACAGTCGCATAATTCCGACAGTCATTACTGAGAAGTACCTGGCAGACCTCACCCGCCAACTAACACGAGCAAGACACGCCAAGTCGCGATACCTTGACGAGTGGGACCGCCTACTTCGCGATGCTTCCAAGGCTCAAGCAACCCTAGACTCCACAGCCTCAAAGAGGCTCGAGCTTGGTGCAAGCCCACCCGGCTCCTCCTTCTGGGAGAAGATGATTGTTCTCACACCATATACACGCTATCTAGTTCATTACCGCCTCGTCCCCTATTTCCGTATCTTTCTTGGCTGCTTCCTCGCGTTAGCGTCAGCATGCATCATATGGTCCGAGTTGGTAAAAGCCGCCCTGCCGTCGTTATCCGTCATCCGATTCACCGTGGTTCACCATTGGACAGGGGATAGTGGCCGTATTGGTTTCGCCGGGCAGCTTGTTGCTGCGCTCTGGATCATGTACATGTGCGCGGCAGCTCTCCATTCGGTAACCGAGGTCAAGGTGTGGCGTGGTCGCGCTTTAGTCCGACGCAACACGGCTCACGAATCCGCATTCTGGTACGCAGGTCAGGTTGCAAAACTAAGCGTTCCGCTATCTTACAATTTCGTCACTTTCTTGTCCCGAGAAATATACGAGGAAACGACTTTCTACGGAATTCTTGGGAAATACGTCGACCTCACCCCTCTTGGAAAGTGGTTTGACTACTTATTCCCTGTCCTCGTTCTTGTCCCTGTGTGCGCGACCTTATTTGGATTATACGGTAGGGTGAAACGAATCTTCGGATTTGGAGTTGACATAGTGGACGAGGACGAAGAGAGCCAACCCAGTTATGGTACCGGGTCGTGGCGCGAGGGGAGGGACTTGATAGAGCGCGAACTAAATGGGACATCGATCTCCCGAAGGTTGGATGAGGCTGCGTCTCGTTCTGCCAGTGGTCAGGGCCGTACAGCTCCTATCTTGACAGTGCCTGCGGCTCGAAATGAGGGTCATAGAACTCCCTTTGCTACGTCGCCTTCCTACCGAGATCAACCTATTGGAAGACCAGCACAATCCTCTCAGTCCGGTATTGCGGACTCGGAACCTGAAGATGACAACTTCTTCACAAATCTGAGTCATCGATTCAAGAACACGTTCGATACCATAGACACCCCGAAGTGGTTCCAGGAGATTGGGGACGGCTTCAAGAAGCCAAAGTGGATGGGCGGTAATGATGAAGCCGGCGAGAGTAGTAACGGAGCAGGTCGGACCGATTCAGACATACGGCGATGGTTCGGTGGTGATGGTAGAATAAGACTATGAGAAGGGACATTCCGTCGATATTTAATAAGTAAAATCTTTTATTTCCAATCCAAGTGACTGTGATTCGATTATCAGCGTGTTCAAATCCACAGATACCCACGCGAAGCTCAAGCCTAGAGCAAAGGCATGCTCGTGTATTTGATCAGACAAGACATTTGCGTCTGTACAAAATTTACGTATACTAGGGTGCGTATAGGGA
Organism: Hypoxylon crocopeplum; assembly: GCA_022578875.1. NCBI lineage: Eukaryota > Fungi > Ascomycota > Sordariomycetes > Xylariales > Hypoxylaceae > Hypoxylon > Hypoxylon crocopeplum. The sequence continues at coordinate 34,849 of MU399567.1, forward strand.
ATCTCAAAGATATTGCTTTAGCCAACAGCAAATAATCACTAATTAGAACTGACGTCGAAACCATTTCAAACGTTCCCACTACCGCATCGTCGCGTGGCCTATATAGGGGGCAACAGTGGAAGTCAGATCTTAGCAAGCATGTAAATGCAGATTTCTCAGTCGGTATAGTGGGATTGACTACATATTTTCGGTGCCTCACTTCGTTACACTTGATTACGACGCTTGGGATGAATGACACCCGCGATGTGTATCTAGCAAACCAAATGAAACGTTCTTAGATAGGTACATATCTGGTAAGCTCAGTGTTGAACGAAGAATCAACATTCTATTTGTTCCATAGTTCGTCGTTAATTAACAGAAATATATCTACATAGGTACCATACATGTATGTAGTTGGGAATTTGTTCCTGAGGTCTCCGTCCGCTTTCTCCCTTAGGTTATATTCATATATCCGGGGAAATACTGGATAGAGATAGGGGTACTGAGGAATACCTGGGAAGGCGTTCCTGCTAGATCTCGTCGGCTCTAGACAGACAAGGTAAGCAGTTAGCGTGGGTACCTACTGCTTACTGCCATATCCATTGCTGTTGATAGCTTCGACCCGGTTCAGCACCAAGCAAAACAGAGTTAGGGTTAGGCCAAATACCTTAGGCACCTTCCCAGGAAGGTAGCAAGCAAACAATTTGAGGTGTTTCCAAGGTTGGTCTATGATATATTAGTTTGTAAATATAATGCTAACCCCCAACGCATCTCTCCAGATACACCACACACATCCTCCCCAGATACATCCTCTCCAGGTACGCCACACACTCAGTCATCAACACAAAGACAGATATAAGCACACGTAATTCTGCTCTATAATCCCAGAACTTATCCATCAACTCCTTCTGGCAAGAGAATCGCCTACAAGTCAAGATGTCCTCCGAGCAGGGTCATTCAATCTGTCCTAAATGCCAGGCAAGATTCACTACGCGAAGCCTGTATGAGCACGCACATGGTGCCCATCTAGGCACGGTATGCCACTTCCCGGGCCATAATATAATTCTCCAGGTGGAGGACGACCAGCAAATGGTGAAGGAGCTAGAGATTGCCAACAAGGACTGCGGAGGCGGTCTGGTCGGTGGCAAATATCGGTGTCGCTGGCCGGGCTGTGAACCCCATGAATACAGTACCCTTCACAACCTGAACCGTCACCTTCGTACCAAACAGAAGAGGGCGGACAGCGATGCTACCAATACGAAGATGGACCATGACGCCAATCCGAACAACCTTCCTCGCTATTTCAAACAGGATAATCCGGAGTTGGCGCGAGCGTGGACAGCTGTATGCTGTGAAAAGACATTGCGATGGGGGAAATATGACTGCGTCCTCCAAGTCACAGAAAGCATGAGACCCTTTCCCTGGCCTTCCATCCAACAAGTTCTTATACCGATTCTACTCGATATAATGCGACGGGCGAATAGCTCGCATAATGAAGAGGTCCGACGTTTCAGAGATTTAAGTGCCAATGAATTCAATCCCCAGGACACGGCGAACTGGACCGAATATTTTAACCTGGCCGATCAAAGTTACATGTATCTTTTGAATGATTACCACACCTTCACTTCAATAGATGACTTCCTCCTCTTCTGGGCGAATTCTCGAGACTACATCCAGCAACTTGAACTAATTCTCGACAAGCTCAAGCCGGCGACTTCATAATCTTCCGATCTCTGCTCGTCGTCGAAGACCTTCAGCTATGCGACCTTGTGATCCCGAGCGAAGATACGGGTCGACGTCTCGGAAGACATCTTCCTTCCATTTCATTCACCTGGGCACTCGCTCACAATCTCCTCGTTCTCGTAGTTCTCCTTTTTCACACCTCGCAATCGGATTTGGGAATCCACTATAGGCAAAAGGAGAGATAGTTGAGGTCCGGCAGGTGGCCTACTTTCGAGGCTTGGGCAAGATTTGAAGCTTGCGGCTGTCGCTTCATTCTCAGGGGACGACAATTCCTAGGTACCTACCGGTAGTTATCTGAAATGAGAAGACTTAGTCATTTCCCTGCCTTGATATTACTAAGAGACTTTGCGTCGACGGGTGTCTGACTTATTTAATAAGGAGCACTTCGCTTGAGTAATCGTGACTGACAGAATACTTTTATTGAAGTGCGCGATGATAATTACCCAGGGTTTACCAAGTCATTAACCATGTCTACTCAAGGTCGCTTAACACATATGAGGTTCCCAAACGATTGTATTAAACTATATGAAGCATTTTTAGCTGTAATGCTATATGGAAGAGCCATTGTGGGGGACCACTCGTAAGACTCGGTTCAAGACGTGAGCGGTCTCAAATGAGCGAAGAAGTGAAGAAACACACACAATGGCATCAACATTAAACTGACAAAGGCCCGCTACTTAGTAGTTGTCGTTGTCACGGCCATACCCAGCTCCCTCGCGCTTCTCCCGTCCCTTAGTTTCCACACGGTCGTTGTTGAACGCCGAGCCAACTTCTACAATTAGGTTAGTACTTTTGAATTCGTAAGATATAGTCAATCGGGATAACGACTACACGCAGCATGTAGCGGCAACGCCCGATAGGAAAGGGGATTGAATGTGTCAAAGTGTGATATCGGGCGAGGTGGAACTCACTCTCCATCAGCTTGCCGGCAACGCTATCTCCCTTGCGACCCGAGGTGTTGTCATTGTCCCCGTAGGTCCCGGAGCCCGTGGTACGGGAGCCGTAAGAGTTGTCATTGTCCCCCGAGCCGTAGCTGCTGGAATCCTTGTTGCGAGACCCGTAGGAGTCGTTGTCGTTGGACCCGTAGCTATTGGAGCCCGTGTTCCCAGACGACCCGTAAGTGTTGTCGTTATCATTGTCGCGGCGGTTAGACGAGCCATAGCTGTTGTCATCGTCCCGGGATGAGCCGTAGGAAGTAGTCTTAGTGCCTGAGCCATAGGTGTTGTCACTTGAGCCATAAGAGTTGTTATTGTCTCCGCTATTGTTCTTTGAACCATAGCTGGTGTCGTTGTTGCTTGACCCGTAAGAGTCGTTATCCCGGCGAGTGTTGCTCGAGCCGTATGTGTTGTCGCTGGAGCCGTACGAGTCATTGTTCCCCGAACCGTACGACTTGGAGGAGCCGTAGCTGTCGTCATTGTCACGGCGGCTAGAGCCGTACGAGTTGTCATTGTCATTATCCCGACGGTTTGAGGATCCGTAGCTGTTGTCGCTGCCACGACCAGATCCGAAGGCTCCTTCGTTGCGGGACTGTTTATGGTATTAGATACAAAGAACCAATCATATGGGACAAGATAGGCCACATACGGAGTCATCGCTACGGCCGTAGCTAGACTATACTTCACATTAGCTACTTTGTGTTTGTACATAGGGTGGTGGGTCCAGTCCTTACGTTGTCGTTATCGTTGTAAGACATGTTGATGGTAGGTGGGTTCGATTGTTGATTCAGGAAGACTCAGACACAATTGCTGCGATTATATATAGTATAGAAACGCTTGATGATAGAGAAAGGAGCAAGAGGGGTATTATATAGAGCAAGAACTGGCTTAGAAACGAGAGACCCTTAGAGAACTGAGGTCCCCTAGCTAAACGAGGGGAGCTCTGGGAGGGAGCTCACTTTGGAGCTACGAGAAGCGACGTCACTAGATGCCTCTCAATAGATCAAAGAGCTATGTCTGAGTTCGGCGAAAGCGAAGACGCCACGGTGGATCATGGCCTGACCGGGTGTGTTCGGGGACTTCAAGGCCAGGTACTGCATGTCAAGATGGGAGTTCCTAGTCGGAGGTAACCCATTTCAGCCCCTTGCATCCTCCCCTAGGGTAGTTGCATGGAAGAGAACAATATCGGGGATGAAGTTGGCCAGTCATATCACCAATTGTACAAATACAGGATGTAGCTCAGCTTAGCCAGATCGATTCGTCATCCCTCATGGCAGGCCTCACATCTGTGCGCCTTACTTGCAACAGTATGTCTCATTTCTTTCATCTTCTCGGTAGATCACGTCAGTTTCCCAAGTATTCTCCGTTCGGGCGACGGGATTACTAGCTCACGGAGCTACATATTTGGCGCGCGCGCTCTCACCAAGCTTGTTGGTCGACGAATATCGGAACTATCCATTCCTTGACCGCCATCAAAGCAGAACAATAGCCTCTTGCGTCAATTAAGAAAAACCAAGCGGAATATGTTGCCAAACTCCTGCTCGCTGGCATCCATCTCACGGAACACGAGCCAAAACGTCATAAGTGATGTACCTAGATCGTGATGTGCATATGTGTGGTCCAGCCAGCCGGCTTTTGAGGCACGGTGGGGTTAGGTCGATAGTCTGGCAAGTTTGGAAGCTAAGCTACCTCCTAGGTATGTTGTGCCAAGGCACTCCAGGCCCTGCGCCCCTGTTGAGATCGTACAGGTTTCATGGTAGAATCCGAGATCGACCTGGTCGTTCCATCTGCCCCTGTAGCTCACGAGATGGAGCTGGCGGTATTACCGGTACCCCACTTACATCAAGAATCCAAGACAGGATTCGACATGAGAAAGAGGGGGAGTAGAGCACATGCCGCACACCTCGATAGCCACAATATCTTTAAACCGACCACTTAAGAAGCATAGAAGAGTGCACATGTTGCGCTTGGCATGGCAGCCTCCTCGTGAATTTCATCCCTTTCTTAATGCAGGTAGGTGTGTAACATATGCAGTAGGCTGCGAAAGTGGTGCATGTGAGAAGACTGAATACTCGAAGCAGCAAAAGGCCTTATGTAGGTCTTCCATCGATTTATTTCGGATAGTTGGCTGATGGTTGTTTGAGTGTCTATAGTGAATGGTCCGAGACAATGTTTGGTGTAACGCAAAACGTGCTGGATGACCGTATCCCTTGTGACTCCAAGCTCCAAGTCTAGTATGATGCAAATGTTATGAATAGAAGTTTTGGGGTTCGTATTGCTTAGAGACGCTCCTGTAGTTTCTTGAATCTTGCTGAAACGGCCCTGTCCAGCTGTATATTCGTATGCCCTGGTCTATAGGGGTATCAATGCATACCTACATCCCTCGTATTCTGAGGGATGTATCTCGTAGAAAATAAACTGCTGGCACTGGCCACCGCATTGCGAACCAAGATGATGGCAGCATCCTATGCTGCAGCCGTTTTACTTAGTACCGTCCTCTCGTCATGATAATGTTGCGTCGGCACCGCTAGCATGAACGACACCATCGCCACTTGTGGCGGGGACTGCAACAGGTCTACGTTGAGCCTTCTCGGTCAACGCCACCATCTCCTTGAGCATAAGCTCTCGAGTACTGCGAGTTAACTCCTCAACATCCTCGATTTTCAACCCAGTCGTAGGGATCGGGTCCAGTACTACAATATGTCAGTGCCTACTTGAATGAGAGCTCGTAAGGAAGAATCACCTTTCACCGGTATCTTCCCAGACTTGAATACGCGGTCCTTAATGTAGAGAATGTGTGAGTAGTTGGCTACTACTATTGGAACAATAGGTACGCCGGCCTGAACGGCAAGATGGAAAGCACCCTTCTTGAAGGGTAGAAGCTCGGGGTCCTTTGCGTAACTACGCGTGCCTTCGGGAAACATATAGACGCTTTGTTGTCGCCTCTGGATCTCCGCAGCAGCGCCAGCCATCGCCTCTCTAGCGTCTTTCGAGTTTTTTCTGTCAATGAAGATAGTGCCGCTTAAAGACATGAACCATCCAAGGAATGGCACGTTCTTCAGCGCTTTCTTAGCAGTCACGCTGCAATATTTAGGGAACATGCACCCAAGCATGAGAACGTCCAACTCGGTCTGGTGGTTGCTAATGAATACGGCCGGTCGAATCGTCTCGAGGTGTCGCTTCGGGTCGATGACCTCGAAAGTGATGCCAGTCGTGAGAGCCATGGCATACTTGAAGGCGCGGCCCGCTGCCCATTGCGCACTCTGTTCGCGACCGAGTATACGTAAGACTATAGACACCAGAGCTCCATAGCTAGCGCAGATTACTAGCGAGATATAGGCAGCGAGCGTGCGGGCGGCGAAGGCTGCTACGGGAACGACGGTCGAGAGCATGAATAAGGCGATAACGAGGGCAGTATACCCCCCGAGAAAGTAGGCTAGGGCTGAAGTGAAGGACATGCTGTATAGGGCATCGGCGAACGGTCAGAGGAAGAGGACCCAAGGAAACCGAAGTAGGCCAGGTTCGTCAAGAGCGGTTCGATTATAGATGTCGAACTTCGATTAATGGACTTATAGTAGTCAGTTTTAGCAGAAGTCGGGTCGGGATGCGTTCGAGGTCACGTTCTACTCTCTCATAGTCACAGGGCCATTCCTGTCCCATGTTGGAGGGGACGCGAAGAAGAATTTGGCAGAAATATTTTTAGGTGGTAGAGGTGGGTAGGTGGTAGGTTGTGTTCTGTTCTCACCGACAACTGGACAGCGTTGATTTGTTGAGGGGGGAGCGGCAACTTGAGGCTTGGCGTCCGATTAGACGGGTTCCTAGGTACAAGACTACTGTAATCTTAGGTCATTCGGGGCATCTGAAAACCCATATAGCACATGTGATCCCACTCTGCAAAACCTTATCAGACGAGCTATGCAGCAAACGAGATGTACAATATGCTACTGCATCATCCGCGACTTTTAGTTCAGGTACCTGAACTTACGTCTCAATATATTCATTCCGGTTGCACGACTCGTCGATTTATATTCCTATCTCAACTGCGATTCATTTAGAGCTCTTCATTTATTACCCTATAGAAGATGATTTCGTACCTATGATCTACCGAGCCTTCATACCTGAACTCAATACATCCTCTAGGACTAAAGCTACCGTTATAGGAAAGGGCCTCGTTACGATATAGCAACCTCCAATACATCTCGGGACTTATAAGTCTATTACCTTATTCGTCTTTCCTGAGATGGATGTTAGCTACTAACGGGGGTACAGAGAGGGAGTCGGCGTGGTAACATTACCGCCACTTCGAAGTGATACGTCCATCCACACGTCACAGGTGGCTTTCAACGGAATACCATCGTCTCATATAAGATGGCAGTCAACGCCAGTTAAGTCTTATAACAGTTCACTAGCTTAGTGAGAGCTGCGTCTCAAGATTTACGCTTCAATTTTAATAGGGACAAGTACCATTTCCCCTTAGAAAACTAAGGCGCCACATCCTTATAACGCTCTGTAAAGATAATCTAGTCCAACTTCGCTACACCTCCCAAGCTCAATAAAAACTCTCCGTTTCAGTAGATAGTATCTTTTACGAAGGTAAACCCCCATGGTTCTGCTTCGAGTTGCATCCGGAAAGCCTCACTTTCGAGGTGCCCCAAGCAAATGAGAAACTCCCAATCACTATCCGCTCGTCGTCTCGGCATAGCGTACACAGTGTCTATATCGGTGACATTCAACCACGGCCTGCGCACCCATCTTGGTCTCCCGTCTTTGCGGCCACTTGTAGCACCCGGAATGCCGTAGTCGATATACGCATTAATACCGAGAAGGCTGTAGAGCTTGATGCCGGCTATGTTGAATTGGGTTACGTCTTGGGGGATATGAAAATCGACTGGCCGCTTTAGTTCCTGCAGATCCGCCAACAGGATTCGTACCTCGGTGTCGTTGACGGCTCCGGCGGCTTGGTGAATACTCACGACAGCGGCCGCAAGTTGCTTGACGGATACTGAGGAAGCATTCGTAGGGTCGAAAAAATCAGATACTCTATTCACGGCAATGCTCGACCCGTGCATATTGCCGAAGAAGCTCAGGCCAAGACTTGGGAAGAGCCTATCGCGAACATCTACGAGGCGATAGAGTTTTGTCTGTCTATTCGGTGGCCCCGGGCAGCGGATTTGCCGTATTCGAGTGATCTCAACCCAGATTAGCGCTGAAAGACAGTCGACTATAGTCATCTTGCCGGCCGCCAGTCCCGACTCCTCGAGAAACATAACTATGACTTGCCGCCACTTCTTAGCCTTCTCCGTAGATACTTTGAATATGTAGGTTCTGGGTGACCCTGTGCTGTAATTCCTTTCAACGGTCTGTGGCGTATTGTTGATGGTTTTCATCCCTGAAGATAGATCGATCCTGCTTAAGACTTGGGCATCGATGTAACCAGAGATACCTGGATTCCGGTACTCTATGTTACCTATGGTATCAGTAGACGCCGTCGTGGCCTTGAACATAACGAGGATTAATACTAACGATTCCTATCTTTCAAGGTCCTAGAACCACGGATGCCATCTCTGAATACATGCAAGAAATGCCCAATTGACCAGTCATCTGCAACGCATTGCATGACAGCGAGGCAGAGGACCAAGCCGCCGCTCTTGAGAAAGTTTGCCTGCAGAGTAAGAGCCGGCGGCCAGTTGCTCACTGAAGGAAGCGTGGGCGACGCGCAAAATCGTTGTTTACTCAAATGAGACACAGGCATTCCACGCCCACAGAGGTTCATGTAGTCGCAGCCGGGGCCATCATGAATCCTCCACCCGAATATCTCGGGCCGGGCTCTTTGTCCGTCAACGTCGTCGCCATATCGCAGCTGGACTAGGTCTTCCTTGTTGGGATGGATCAAAGGTCCTACTCTCCCCGCTAGGAAGGGATAGAATGATAGCGCCACTTCGAGGCCCCGGACGATGGAGGTGATGGCGTTCTGAACTGCAGGTCTCGAAATAACGGGAAAGTCGAAGATTAACATCAGGCGGGTATATCGTCGGGGCACTGGTAAGTTTGTTAGCAATGAATCGTATTATCCGAGGTGAAATCGTAGCGCACTAGTTTGGTCAATTGCCTGTAAATCATGGATATGATGCAGACCTTGGGGAACGCCCCAGTCCTGGTATGGATTGTGTTCACTCCGTAGGGGCTCCATCGTTTAGTGTCCAGCGTAACGATTCGAGAGAAGGGGGCAATTAAATGTAAGACACGGTGATAGAGACAGCAAGTAGTACGAGCTCGATAAACCGCCTGAATAGGAGCACAGTATCTATAGCGACAGTGGACTGATATCATTCTATTAATTGTTGCGTTCTGTACTACTAGGACATCTTGATATTTCGCGGAAGAAGCCCATTACTACGTTGTCTAGTGTCAGTTGGTCAGTTATGGGCGGCTATTTCCTCCAGAACGTATATCAGTATATTAGCAGGAACTACATTCACGTTCTTATTGTCATAACTAGGTACTTACCTCCTTATGTCAATATAAACTCTGCGTTCCAGGAAAGAGTTACCTCTTGACGCGGTAATAGTTGATTGGTAGGAGATTGAATAGGAGGTAGGTATGAACACAGCAAGGATGTGAGAGGCCTCGAGCAGCTAGGAACGACCATAGATCGTGAGCTATATCCAGGAATATAAATTGAATGTTGCATTTCTTGTCTTCAACTCATTTGCACGCTTGGATCGTAAAAAGAAAAGGTCGTTGTTCCAATGTTATTCTCTACCCCTATTTCTTAAGTCACATGACTCCTACGTAGACATACAACCCGGAGTACTAGGAGAAAAGAGCCATGTCACAATTACATAGAGGACCGATGAAGGTAAATGCTAAGATGATATAAACCTATAAGTGTTGTGAAGTTGCAATTGGTGTTATAGTCGCGTTAATCTTGCTTACCTCCTTAAGCGACGACACAACTCCCTAGGTCGTCAGCTGGTTAAGGAAGGAAATTGGTGTAATAATATAAGATGAGCCATCTGATGAGACTCTCATCTTTTATAAGTGCGTGTAGCTGTACTATCGAAATCTACTTAGGACATAACCAAGCGTGTTGCTATAGCATAGTGTCTTCCATTTTCTCTCTCTTGCATTATAACATTCTCTGTAGATATCTGTACTTCCCGATCTTCCCGAACTAATTAAGATACATTTCCTTAACATGTCGAGTAGCCGTAGTCAAACGCAGGTAGCCTAGAAAAGGATGAATCAGGATTTGCCTAGTGGATTCGTTGAGTATGAGTTGGTTTTCCTATTGGTAAGATGGTTGAAGATAATAGCCTTTATACCTCCTATGCAGGGTATTGAATCTTCACAATGCCTACGTGGTTGAGATCAGCCCTTCAATCACTCTCTCAAGAACGAAGAGGCTCAACTCAGAAGGATAACGCCTCCGGGTCTCGGGGAGGGTTTTATGATTTGTTGACTCCATTCATCAATTTGGGTCATAGCAATGTTCCCTCCCGTCTCTACAGCTTCTAGGCCACGGATTAATAACGTACGATGCCGTGCAGGTCGGATGGATTACACGCACTAACAGCACGTGGATCGTGAAACCAGTTCCTGTTTGGGTAAGAAAGTGAGGTTTGGACCAATGGGAAAATCCGTGCGTGAAAATTTAGCACGTTCCCTGCAGCATTAGAACGTAATCCAAGCGGGGCAGATGCGGGACACCGAGGCTCCGAGGCTGAGTAGAGCAAGGTACACAGTACCTACTGTATGCGTTACGGTACGTCTTACTACACCGGGAGAACCGGGGCGCAGAATGTCGCAGAACTAGACCTCAGGTAGCCTCAAGTAAGCCCTCGCCTAAGTTAGTCATATCACGGGGTCGTTTTCTTTACCTTCTTTGCCCTAACTTACCTTGAGCTAGGTAACTTAGAGGTAGATTAATGATTACATTATATTACATAGATCTAACCGCTTTTCGGCCCTGCATATTTTGGCGATTTGGGTTCCAATCATATTGCGCCCATCTGTCATCAAAAAGTTACAAGGTTGTCCAGGTGCTGAGTAACCTTGACGGGCCGGGGAAATCCTGCTAGTAAAAGTATCTAAGACATTGAGGACGCACCCTCGAATCTTCTTCCACTCAACCCTACATAAATTGTTCTAAATTCATTCCAATTGGGGAGACGCCTTGGATATACCGTCATTGTCACCATGGACGCCGTGCTTCGCCAGTCTAAGGCTATGTGCCCCTTCTTGAAGAAGGCCTCGCCCGCCACTCTGCGTGCCTTGTCTACCTCGACTCGTCCTCAGGCTTCACCATGTGGTGGTACCATCTCCAAACTGCAGCTCCTTGGCCAACGCTGCCCTGTCATGGGCAAGGCGCTGGCCATTCAGTCTGCTAAGGTTGGTAGGACTCCCATGGCTGGTGCCGCGACCGTTGCTGGAATCCGCAACCACTCGGGCCAGGCAAAGTTGGGGAAGGCTAAGATCCACACCAGTCGCTCGCACGAAGCCAGGACTGTCGATGCTTCTATGTTCACTCGCGAATCAGGTATACATGCGTTACCGCAATAGTAGGCGAGTCATAAGCTTACAGTTCAACAGTCCAATTCCCCCCAAGTGTTCCTGTCAATCGCAAGGCCAATGCGTCCGCCCATGTTGGAAACCCTCCGAGCTCGGATGCCAAGTTCGACTACGATGCATTTTACCGAGGAGAACTCGACAAGAAACACAAGGACAAGTCCTACCGCTACTTCAATAACATCAATCGATTGGCCAAGGAGTTTCCCCAAGCTCACGGCGCTAACAGGGAGGAACGCGTAACGGTCTGGTGCTCAAACGATTATCTAGGAATGGGTCGGAACCCGCAGGTCTTGAAGCAAATGCACGAGACTCTTGATGAATATGGTGCTGGCGCGGGGGGGACGAGAAACATATCAGGCCATAACAGACACGCAGTCGAACTCGAAGGGACCATTGCGAAGTTGCATGCTAAGGAGGCTGCGCTTGTCTTCAGCTCCTGTTATGTGGCCAATGATGCGACGCTTGCGACGCTTGGGAGCAAGCTACCGGAGTGTGTGATCTTGTCAGACAGCCTAAACCACGCTTCGATGATCCAGGGGATTCGTCACTCTGGGACCAAGAAGATTGTCTTCAAACATAACGACATGGACGACCTCGAAGCTAAACTAGCTTCTCTGCCACTCCACGTGCCTAAAATCATCGCTTTTGAGTCCGTCTACAGCATGTGTGGCTCAATTGGTCCGATTGAGGAAATTTGCGACCTCGCCGATAAATACGGAGCCGTCACATTTCTCGACGAAGTTCATGCCGTCGGTATGTACGGCCCGAACGGTGCCGGTGTTGCCGAGCATCTCGATTTCGAAGCCCACCAACAAGGCAAGCCGGAAGGAACAGTCATGGATCGCATAGATATCATCACTGGCACTCTCGGCAAGGCATATGGATGCGTTGGTGGATACATCGCGGGAACCGCGAAACTCGTGGATATGATTAGATCTCTGGCGCCTGGATTCATTTTCACTACCTCCCTTCCTCCAGCTACTATGGCCGGCGCTAGGGCCGCCATTGAATACCAGATGGACTTCAATGGCGACAGGCGATTGCAGCAACTTCACACGCGTGCTGTTAAGGAGGCATTGGATGCCAAGGATATTCCTGTCATCCCTAACCCCTCGCATATCGTTCCGATTTTGGTTGGAAATGCTGAGCTCGCGAAGCAAGCGTCAGATATGCTACTAAATGATTATCAGATTTATGTGCAATCTATTAACTACCCAACGGTGCCGGTCGGCCAGGAGCGTCTGAGGATTACTCCGACCCCGGGCCACACGAAGGAATATCGTGATCAGCTTGTCGCTGCCATAGACGAGATTTGGACTAAGCTTGGTATCAAGCGGACTTCCGAATGGGCGGCTGAGGGTGGCTTCATTGGTGTTGGTGAAGCCGGACCCGGCGCTCACGAACCTCTCTGGACAGACGAACAACTTGGAATCGATCAACAAGTCGCTAAGGAGATAAAGGACTCCAAGCCAGCCAATGGCTTCATGGAGACTCTGCTTGAACGCGAGAGTCAGAACTCGGGTAGGGCCGTGAGCAACATCGCCTAAATGCAAACACAGCCTCGGCAGAGGCGAGTATACATTCGCAAAGGGGGAGCTCATCGGACCTAATCCACGTTCTCTCGAGCGTAGCGGAAGAAATGGAAAGCGTGCGATCTTGAAACTTTGATCTGATTCGAATCTAAACCCGTGCTATAAAGACTACATTGTCTTACTACAGTATCGAGGTCAATTATAAAATTTGCCCAATGGCACTCATATCACAATACAATCAGCGCCATCTTGCTAGTCAAATGGATAACGCTCATTGAGAGTCAATCTTCTGTCTGAAATTTTACGTACGAGTGAAAATCACATGTGCTTCTTGGTCCCATGTTTTCATATTTCATGGAGAGCTCAATCCTTTTTATTTAGTATAGTTACTCGACATATCAAAGCTAACACATTATAAAGGCCAAACTCGTCTGCAGATGCTAATCTCTCTCATGTAGATATTCCAGGAAGTGAGTTGATCTCTGATAAAACACATTCATGACTTTAGCTATTCTACTCTAACCACGACGAATAGAAACTCGGGATCAGTTGACTCTCAACCTACCAAGGACTAAATGAGTTAATAAAGGGCATTCTGGTTGCTCGTGAAACTCGCTAGCGAAAACAGTTCCATTTTTAGACTGAGGCGCATCGACTTACGAGGCTAGAGGCTAGAACCCAGTTACTTACGCGGAGACTCGCCCGTGGCTAAATACATATGACCTCGGCGAAGAGGATCTCACCTCGACTATTTACCCGTTCTTGGCTTGGGTGTCGTTAATCTGAAAAGGCTCAGGTACCCCACAACCAAGATGCGGAGGTGGTATCTCACGGAGCTTAACACGACAACCACATGGGTTTCGAGGCAATCGGGGTCCTTTCTCCACGTTGTTAGAGATATCAGATGGTACTCTGCAGTATATGCAGATGCCACCGTTTGAATACACTGATAGTCTAGAACAAGGCCTGCTAATTAGGATGCTCTCACCGGCAAATATCGATGAGGCCGGTCGTCGTCGTATTGAGGTCCTTGGTGGCGTCCTCTCAGTTCATAAAACCGGAGGGACGCCAGGGTGAATTCAGTAGATGATTCATTCTCTAAGCTAGATACCGTGAGAATAACCTCATCTTAACCACAATGAGACTAACAGATCTAGTTGCCGCCGCCGGCACTCTGCCCTTTGTGTCGGCTTTGCCGTCGTGGCTCTCTGTCGATCGTCGACAGGCCGGGTCGACAATCACCGTCGACCTGACCAAGACGTATCAGACGATTGACGGATTCGGCTGCTCCTTCGCCTTCCAACGCGCGAATTTGATCACGAACATGTCAGACAAGACGAAGCAGCGGCAACTCCTGGACCTACTCTTTAACACGACCTCGGGTGCCGGCCTGACCATCATCCGTAATGGCATTGGGTCTAGCCCAGACAGTAGCTCCGACCACATGAACACCTTTGCGCCGAAGGATCCTGGCGGGCCGTCGGTTGCACCGCAGTATTCATGGGACGGCAAGGATTCAGGCCAGCTATGGTTGACCCAGGAGGCGTACAACACGTACGGGGTGCGCCAAATCTACGGTGATGCGTGGAGCGCTCCCGGATACATGAAGTCCAACGGCAACGAGAACAACGGCGGCACACTGTGTGGTGTCACGGGTACCAACTGCCGCACCGGGGACTGGAAACAGGCATATGCAGATTACCTTGTCCAATATGTGAAATTCTACGCGGAAGCTGGTGTCCCCGTTACCCGGTGAGCTGCCGTTCTCCTAATCGTTTCTCCATACATACCATTAAGCTAACACCCACTTCTAGCCTTGGCTTCCTCAACGAGCCCGAGTTCTCTCCAGGTTACGCATCGATGAACTCCAATGGCCAGCAAGCAGCCGACTTCATCAAGGTCCTGTACGCTGCGCTGCAGGCCGCCAACCTGACCTCGCAGGTGGGCATCGGGTGTTGCGAGTCTGAAGGCTGGGGCAACCAGGTCAACATGGTCAACTCGATCAAGTCGGCGGGTGCGGAGAATATGCTCGGTGTGGTTACATCCCACACATACACTGGCGGGCCATCTAGTGCTATGAATACACGGTATGTAATATAGCAACAGCACCCGAGTATCTTTATATTCCTGATAGAAACTAACATATTCATAGTATGTGATAAGACCCCTTTCGGCCTATACCCCCTTTTTCTATGCCTTCCCTTCCACGAAGTACCTAGAAGATAAGTTCCACATTTGTTCTGCATGAGATACTTACATTCCAGCAGGCGTCCCCGTCTGGCTCTCCGAGCAGTGCGATCTGCAGGGCCAGTGGACCTCGACGTGGTACCAGTACGGAGGCGCGGGCGAGGGCCTGACCTGGGCCAACAACATCTACAACGCACTCGTCAGCTACAACATCTCCGGATATCTGTACTGGGAGGGCGTGCAGTGGCCGTCGCCGACGACGAACGAGAAGATGATCCGCGTTGATCAGCAGTCCCCGTACAACTACGAAGTGTCGAAGCGCCTGTGGGCCTTCGCCAACTGGTCGCGCTTCGTGCGCCCCGGCGCCCTCCGCGTCGCCAGCAGCGGCGGCTCGGGCGTCAAGAGTGCCGCCTTCAAGAACGTTGACGGCAGCGTCGCGGTCGTTGTCATCAGCACTGGCGCCTCGGCGAGCGCTGTTAGCGTCAAGCTTACTGGCGGCAATGCCACGGCTGCTACCGGCTGGGTCACCGATCAGACCCACAACTGCGAGTCCATCGCCGTGACCGTGGCGGCGGATGGCACTGTCAGTGGCAGTGTTGCTGCCCGGTCTATCACCACGTTCCATATCCCGGCGCCACCTGTTCCGGTTGTGAGGAGCGAGGAGAGTGAGACGCGTTGGCGGTTTATGTAAAGGCAAACCTGGATGTTCAAGCGCTTGCTCGTTGCTGCAAGAAATCTATGTTATATAGCTCATGATTGCTTCTTTTGAATATATGAAAAGTTTGCCAGAGTTTCTTTTGGTTACCCCTTATGGATGCTACACGTTGATACTTAGGTAGACACCCTCCCATGTCGCTTTATAAAGAGTGAATGCAAGGTCGAGCGTTAGAGATATGGCGCCAGGGGAATAAGCTGTCCATGATCATTTCTTCCCCTTTATTCCCATCGATATATCACTGGGTTTGAGTAGCAGAAGCGGCATCTTGTTTAACATTATTTCGTTTCGAAGATCAGTATAGAATCCCTTGCAGGGAGAAAAATAATCACAATGCTTTCGTTCTCATGCTGGGTGAGTAGGAGACAGGACTTATTTCACATTTCAGTGCACCACAGCGTAGGCTTTAGGAGACTACGGACCTTAAGTTGGAAGGTGCCCTTGTTACTGTCGCGTTCTTTGATCTTATTATTGTTGTTTATTCGGCCGGCGTTCTAACTTGCCAGGGCAACGGCGACTGGATGTTAATTCACAATACTGCCATCTATCATGTATCAACCAAAAAAATTCACAACACCTTTTACATCTTGTTCATCCTGTCACGCCGAGTTCAGCAACCCAGCTTTGACATCACATCCCTCGCATCTAGCACTCGACGATCAGTGTGCAACTCTTTCTTTCATCTATCCATACTCGACTCCTACCAACGATCGCCATGCCTATGCCCGAGAATGCAGTTCCGGGGCAACGACGCCGCCGACGAGGAAGGGGCAAGCGAAAGGATCGAGAATCGTACCCGGCTCTACCGCTAAACCAGGATATTCTGGATCGGGTTGGAGGAAGCTTCGACGTCCAGAGAATGACCGAGCCGTACCAGCAGCAGATCAACCACGCCTTGCTTGCTCTGTACTACGACCGTATCGTTCTCCGCCCATCCTTGTCTATAGAGCATCTGATGGACCTGGAAATTGTCCACGGACTAGTTCTCAAGTTTCATAAGATTATCAGGTCGATGGTCATGACTGCCGGATACAGCTCGGATTCGTCGGTCTGGGTCCAGGTACACGAGGTGAGGTACCCTCTTCATCCCGAGGCTATCCAAGAGCTAGACGTAATGCCGCGGGAGGACATTGCTTACCGTCTCTGGCAGCTCTGCACCTTGGAAGTGTTCTGGGACGAAGATAGCCGCAAGACCTTCGCCGGTTCGTACATGGACATAGCTTGGCAGCGATGCCGTACGCCGTCAGATACCGGGAAGATCAAGAACAGGGTGCTCTACGATGCCTTTAGGCCGTTGTTCGCATGGCATTCTCAACCTATTTGGTCACCAAAGGACCTCAGAGATATGGTTCACTACAAGGCGGCAATAGGGATCCGGAACATGAAAGCGATGGTTGCAAAGTTGGATAAGAAGACGAAGAAACAGGCCAAGAAGGCCCTCTCTAACAAACCTGGCGTCCTGGCGCACAGAACGGTGGAACTGTGGCACGGAGGTGCATTTCACTCGACGAAAGCGGCATCCAACCTGCTCGGCGGCCCACTCAACCCTGCTAAAGTCGACGACTGTGTCATCACACCAACACGCAGTTTGCGAGCCTTTACTGCTCGCCATCGTCATCGTCGACGCAAGACTATCTAGGAGAGTTGTCCTGGAAGACCGGTCCTTGCATCTAGCCAAGCCGCACCACAACAGAATCCCTTTAATCTATTCCGATCGATGGCCTCGGGAGAAAAAGACAGGCGTTGACTACAGAGCCAAGAGGTACGTTGGTGATGGATCAGCGTTAGTTTCTAGCGATATCTGACCATAATGCAGGCCTGAGTTTCAAACTCCTGAAGTTTGACGACACTATATCTGCGGCCACAACCCCTCGACATCGAACCACGTATTGCTCACAAGCCGGACAACGAGAGGAGGTCATGGGATAAGGGCAAGGAGTTGATGTACATACAAAGCAGGATTGGAAGAACGCCAACCAGCTTAGGATAGACGCAATAATAAAATCACTGCCCTTCGTACATAGGCACCAGTCACTATATGACTCCAACCTCCCGATACTTCGTGCGTAGATATATCGTATATATATTCATCCTCAGATGAAGCATAAGCGGAACACCTACAATGGCACTGGTAGGTATCTCCAATAAAGAAATAATCTAGCTCCCTCCCCCCTCCACCCTGGAGAGAAGCCCCCCCTTTCTTAGGTAGGTACATGCCGCAGGTTACCTCACCTCACCTCACTTTACCTTTACATTTTACTGAGCAGCTCGACCAAAGCCAGCTTAGTATTAGCCCCCGTCTCCCGAACCAACTTGGCAATATCCCTAAACTCAGGGATCCCAGCATCGCCCATGCACTCATACAGCCAGCTCTCGCTCGTAGTAACCACAACGCCAGCAGCGCGCAGGCGCGCCAGCGCCACAGGCACTTCCTGGGCGTTGCAGCTGCTGACGGCGTCGGCGAGCACGTAGACGCGGTGGCCGCGGGCCAGCAGGTCGAGGGCGGTCTGCGTGACGCAGATGTGGGACTCGATGCCTACGATGACGACCTCGCTGGCCTTCTCCTTCTGGGCTGCGGGATTTGGTAAGGGAGGGAACAGCGCGGCTACCTCGGGAACCCGCATCATGCTGAAGGCCGTCTTGTCGGCGCTGACCACGGCGTCCGCGATCAGCGGGTCTAGCTCTGCCACTGTGCCTCCCAGCTTCCCGGCGTTCTGCGTTGTTACTACGATGGGTATGTTGAGGGTGTGTGCTGCGCGTAGGACTTTTTGCGTTGTGAGGAGGCTGTTGGGGGGTTAGTACGCGGTTCTTGATTAATAGGGGGGGGAAGGGCTTTATCAAAGGATAGGGGGAGGGGAGGGGAGGGGAGTTCCGGAGCTGTAGGCAGATAGATAGGAGCAAGACCATATAATAAATAGATAGGTAACATGGCAATGATGAGCGACATACATCTTATCAAACTGCCAGATGGCATTGCGGAACTTCTCCTGCATGTCGCAGACGCTACATAATGATTCAATATCAGTCTCTCACTCTATCTCAAGCGGGGCGCCTCAATGTCACTCGGGATTGACTAACAAGACTGCAGGCTTCTCTGTAAACCGTTAGTTTCCACCATCTCATAATATCTATTCAGTCACACAGACCAATGGCAGCAACTTACGAAAATGTCTCTGCGGAGTGGCTGCCATGATAGTGGTGGTGGTTGTGGTTCTCCGACTGGGTTGGCGGATAGGGATGCAGATGACCGTCCTCTGCCGAACGTAACTCTAGCTATTGGCGCGGAACTCCTTAAAGAGTGTCTCACACAGTGCCTTCCGAGGCAATCAAAAACAGGTGAGAGTTTGACTGCTTACGATGAGAATGGGGAACTCCGAACTTGGAGCGAAAGCCGACTGTGTAAGTGTATAAGACAAGTCCTACGGGTAGTACTGTAGATGCGGGGGGCGGGAACGGGAGCGGGAGCGGGGAGGGGAACTGTATAGATGTACTTATAGCTTATCGATATCCGAGGTCCAGACGGAACACGACATTGTAAGCCTCCCGACATGGTCTTTGTTGGAGTATAAGCGCCTTTGCATCCGAGGCATCCTTTGTCAGGTTTGTAGATACGGTTAGTTACATCTATTGTTATGGGTATGTTAGTTAAGGCATGTGAGATGTAGCATTGCACAGGTATTACCTAGGTCGAAAAGGGGGATGTAGCCCAGAGTACCTATAACTTATACAACCGAATATCTATCATATTCCATATATCCAATCTACATCCAATAATTATAGATAAACATAGATATTCAAGAAACCACCGAGACCTTTGCTCTCTTCAGCCACCCGAGGTCTCCTTTAACCGTCGCCTTCCGCACATTATACAGCTCATCGATGAACGCCGGGACGAACGTACCAGGGCCCTTGACGTCGTCACGCTCGGCCGCGAGCTCAGCCGCGATGCTGTAATGAAGCAGGCCGGCGACGGTGGCAGCAAGCTTGTCGTAGGGTTGCGCGGCGATCATGGCCGAGATGGTCGTGCCGAGGCAGCACCCCGTGCCCGTCACCATGCCTAGGTACTCGTGGCCGTTGTCCACCGCAAGCACCGTCTCCCCGGCCGAGATCAGATCCGTCTTGCCCGTCATGACCACGACGTTCCGCCGCAGTGTCGCCAGCTCCTTGATCGCCGACCCCAGCTCCCCGAGGTTCTGGTTGCCGGGCCCGCTGTCGACGCCTCGCTGCTGAACCGCGGAGCCTCCGGGAACGCAGGACAGGATCTCCGACTGGTTGCCTTTGAGCACGTCGACATAGCCGCCTCCGAATATCGTCTTGACGGCTGATCGCCTGACTGCGGTTGCGCCGGCGCTGAACACGCTTGTTAACTCCCATACAGTGTCTCAGGGATACGGAACAGCGAAACTCACCCAACGGGATCATAGACCACAGGCTGTCCAGCATCGTTGTAGGCCTTGAGCGCCTTCAAGTAGTTCGTCAGCCCATCCGGCGTAACCGTGCCCATATTGATAACCAGAGCACCTCCCAGCTTAGCCAGGTCCTTGGCCTCCTCGCCGTAATTAGCCATGATGGGGCTAGCGCCGACGCTCAGCGCTACATTGGCCGCGAAGTTCTGGACGACCAGGTTGGTCATGTTGTGGGAAAGGGGTTTCCTGGTATCGACGGCCTTGATGATATACGGCACCAGAGCCAAAATCTCCTTGGGAGACCGCGTCTGCTGCCCAGTTGTCACCACGGCCTTTGCGAATGGCGGCGGAGACTTCACAAGCTGGAAGAGTTCTCTCGAGGCAGCCTCTGGGTCTCGAGCCGCCATGATGGCGCTCACGACCGCGACACCATCAAGCGACTTGCCTTTCCCTGTGCTCTGCCACATGACTCTGGATACATTGGAGGCGTTGATGCCACCGATGCTCACCGTCTTCACGCCCCATTTCTCAGCTGCGATCTTGAGTAGAATCTCCTGGAGGCCGTCCACGCCGATAATACTCTTCGCGTTCTCCTTCCTGTCGCCAAATTAGAGTCGAGTGAATCATACCGGCTCTTCTCGGACTTCTTACGTGAGTGTAGCAAACACAGTTCCAATCCCCAGGTAATCGGCGCCTGCTTTGCACGCGGTCTCTACCTCAGCGACATTGCTCACTGTAACTCCAACGATAGCGTCCTCTCCAAGGAGTTTTCTCGCCGTGGGCAGATCTATAAATCACTTAGTCAAGCCGTCCACCTCTCTCGCTACCGGTTGGGAGTTCGCGATCTTACCAAGGTCATCTTGTCCGATATGCACGCCCTCACAGCCGACTGCGAGCGCAACGTCTACGCGGTCGTTGATGAGAAGTGGCACATTATACCTCCTGGTGATCTGGTGTAGCTTCCGGCCCGTGGCAACGAGCACACCTGTGTCGCTTGACTTGTCTCGGTACTGTACACACGTGACGCCACCTTTAAGAGCTGCTTCGACGACCTCGCAGATATCTGCGTCTCCGAGAATCGCCGGAGTCGAGTCTGTCACTAGGTATAGTGAGTAATCGACCTCGTGTTTCGGCATTTTCCTAGTTACATGTAGACTAAACTAAGAGGTAACTTGATACTTACATACATGTAGGTAGCAAGGCTTTGACGCTGCGGCCATTTGCAAGTTGCGCAATCGTCATTGGTATGTCAGTAGCGGGGTTGGCGCGGACTATTCCGCACTTCTTTGGGTTAAGCCCCTTTGCGATACTACGAGAAGTAGTATATCTACGAGCAGCTTATAAGACGTTGACAATCGACGCTTAACTACGTATGGGTCTGCAGAGTCATGAATTTCATGATTGATGCTACTTATTTAGCTCTTCTTTTTTATTGTTTTTCTTAAAGCATGTCTACCCACAGGAAGCAGAGTCACAATGTGGTCACAGCATCGAGGATCATGTGAACACCTTTAACCGTCATTAAGCATTGCCCAGTATCAAATGAGGTCGTCCATACGCGAGAGCGCTGTTCACTCAGCTGCAGCAGTCGGTGTTCTCGGTTTGCCCGACAGGTTCATCCATGCGAAGGCTGAAGCACCGCCAACGGGATTCGTCGACGTACGAGGAGTCCCTGACGCGCTTCGGGTCTCGCGAGTAGCTCCCGCTGTCTTTGTCTCGCTGGTGACCGGGGTTCGTTTCGACTCCCATCGAATACTGCCAGTGCTGCTGGCGCTATCCGCTGCTTGGCTCTTACGTCGAGGCTCACCATTGCTTCTGGGTGGTGGAGCCGGTTCGTAAGCCGCCCCTGTGCGTGCCGAAGATGATGATGTCGACTTCATCGGCTTCAAAACTTTCATGCTGCGACCTCCGCGTCCGGCAGGTTGATACCCGCTCAGTAGAGCGCTCTCCTTTTGCTCGCTGCCATTCACTGTCGGTCCCTGGCGCCATGAATTCCAGATATTTCCTGTTGCCGATGTTCGGCGCACGCTTTCACTCGAAGCGTCACTCGGCTGGACTTGAGGTTCCTTCCAGACTGTATCCGACGCGCTGGCTTCCTTATACTGTCTCTCGCTTTCACCGCCACTTTCTGATAGGTTACTTGCCTCAGGAGTTGCCGCGTGTTGTCCAGCTTGCTCCGAAGACGGCGATGCGAGCTCTCGAGTTTCATAATCGTAACGTTCTTCTTTCGTCTGGGCCCTATCCGACTGCACAGACGATGGTGCTTGCTGCATACCTTCGCCCAGCACAAACGGGCGGGCTGTGGCATTCAGCTTTGGCTTCTCGGGAAAGATGGCCATCGTGCGAATATGCTTGAAGATTGCATTGTCTTCGGGGCGTACGAAGGGAACGGACAGCTTCTCACGATCGCTGCTAAAGAGGGTCATACGGTTCTGAGAGAACAGAATATCGGCCGAATATTCTCTCAAGGTCTCGCTTCCAATGAAGATGCGGATACTCCTCTTATTTTCATTCTCGGTTTGGTCCATCCCAACTACTTCGAATGTGCATTCCAGACTTGGTATCTGCGGCGCCGGACTCATCCCTCGGGAACTTGGTTGAGACACGGTTGCTTCCGTCAAGTATACGTGTAAGCGGATGCGATAGACACTATCTAGGTCGCGGTGGATGCCACCCACCAAATCCAACTCTTTGATCAATGAAAACTCGACGACCGATTTTTGTGATCCAGTGCAGACGTCCGCGTAAAGGAGGGTATCATGTGCATAGTTTTTAGTGAGCCAGCATCGGATGATAGACGGCACAGAGCCTAGCACAAATAGGCTCGGCGGTGGCTCCGGCATCCCAATCGGAGAGTCGTCCTCCTGACCACCGGGTGTGAAGGTAGTATCTAGACCTAGGCTACTTCCACGACCGGAGGCAACGGAGTGGTGGGAATGGATCGAGTGTACCGAGTGGCCGGCAGAGCTATGCCTGCCGTCCGATTTATGGGACAGAGAGCGTTCCATCGTGTTATGATTGCTAAGGCCGCTACTAGGTCTGATTAAACCAAAGTCACCTGAATGCCGACCGTTCTGCGCCCAGCTCGAACTCTGAAGAGCACTCTCATCGAAGCGAACACTATTCGCCCTAGAGGCTGCGCCACGTCTTGCGGGTTCATCTTCGGCATCTAGGTGTAAACTGCCTAGAAGATTCTGACCCTGCTCCTCAAAATCGTCAAACATCTCACTCGGAGGCATCTGAAGTGGCCCTGAGTAAACGCTGTTAGAACGGAGCGGTACTGAACATGAGGGAAACAAACCGTGCTGCGGTGTGCCGCTCAAAGCACTAGGAAAAGGAGAGTTCCAAGCCGACTTTATTGCTGCATCATCAGCCTGGCGCTTCTCTAAACGAGCAAGTCTTTCCGCGTGGCTGTTTTGTATCAACTGTATCTGTTTGACGTCCATATGGACATTATATAGTTCGTCACGAGAGACCGGAAAGCGGGAATCCATGCCAGCCCAAGCTAAGAACGTCTCAATCTAGATGGGGCGAGATTTATGATATGACAGTTGGGAACAGATTTTAGATTAGGCGGAAGAAGAGATAGAGCAGGCCGAGGCCGAGGTGTAAGTGTAGGTGTAGCGTAGGAAACGTGGTCGAAGAGTTGATTTTCGAGCTCGAATAGCCCACTCGTATAGCATTGGACTGGACGGCTCGGTGAATTGTAGCCCATCGACTTGATATGTAGGGCCCCAGACGGCACTTCGTGGCGTGTTCGTTCCCCCGCTTGGTCTGTTGGGACCTCTATCCTCTGTATGTGAAAGATGAGGCCCACCACCACCTCCTCATCGCAGAGGACCTAATGGTCGCTTTGCGAATTATTAAGGCAATGTTTCGAAGCTCCGGCGTTGGTATATGCTAATATTTAATGGTGGGAGAAGTTTGAGGTCGAAACACGAGGGTTTCCGGCGGTAGTTGGGGCGAGGGAGGACGTGGTGAGGCGAGGCGATGCTGGCTTGGGGTACCGATTAAGTAGCCTGGTTGAAAGAGGATTTCCTCGGGAATGCGTCGCGGTCGAAGGAGGCGAGGCGATTCTCGTAGCACCAAAATCGAAGTCGACGTAGTAACAATGTATCACAATCACAAAATGGGGCTTTCACGTTAATCGTTGTCTTTTAGATGAAGGATGTCAAGATGAGTTAATCGGCGGTGGCGAGCGGATATCGCTGAGGATCTACGGGCGGTTGACGATTTTAAGTAATCGAGATCGATATTAGGAAAAGCAGAGCAAAGCGACTGAGGGAAGAAAACACTCCAACTGGCGTTCCAGGTTTCAGGATGACACCGTGAGATCAATGGATATTTTGGTGGGGAATAACAGAGGGAGTTATCAAAGCATCTGCCTTTGTAAGGGAAGTTTCCGAAGAGAGAAGAAACCGAAGTTGTGTCGGAAGAATGTGTTTCGGAGGATAGACTGTTGCTTGTAGTCGAAGCGAGGATGACTACGACTACTGTAGATGTAAGAAGTACGGATAGGATTATGGGATTAGTATTCACAAAAAAGATTGGTGGTACAGAGTTGCAGCGGGCCGTTCACGTTCACAGGGACTTGTCCACCATTGGATTTCCACCTTTTAGCGCGAATCTACTTTCTGATACGTTCCAAATGTACCGCGCCCTTCCCTGATATGCGCCACTAATATCTGCTACACAGCACTTGTATTACCTCAAAGCACTGGCCAGGCGGCTGCTGACTACATCCTACATCCTTGGATACCTGCTGACATCTAAGTGGTTAAGACAGTACCTCTGCCCCTTATAAACGCCACCAGATCTTATTCGCTTCCCCTAATGCAATAGCATCGGATACCTTCTTTCTATTTGCTACGGAGTTTCGTTATAATTTCGACAACTTGATTCTCTCCGTCATTCTATCACCTACACACATCTCATCTAGTAGAGTCGCATTTGAGTAACCATCACATGTATGAGCGATTATATAGTGCCCGGATTCAACACACGCCAATCAGGAAAGACTGCTTGTCCCTCAGGAAATGGGCCGATGTGTGGCTGGACAATGTCGAAGAAGACCTTGTAGGCTTCGCCGCTCATGTGCAATCCGTCTGGCAACAACTGCTCCAAGGCGCCTCGCTTGCCTCCAGGGTACCCCAAAGAAGGCCCGCTCACGTCCAAGTCCGTAGTCAAGGAGATGGCTTTGTCCATGAGGGCTTTCTGAAGGTCGATAAGCACTACACCAGGGATCTCCGCCGCCACTTTTCGAGCCGTCTCAGAATAAGCAGCACTAACAGCCGCTTGCCGCGTCGCCTGAGGGTGGCCCCAACCCAGGTCGAGCGCCGTAATGCGGATCTCATCTATTGGGGGAGGTGTGACGAGCAAGATCTTGGGGTTGTGAGCTTTTATATGATCGTGAGTTATAATCTTGATTAGATTCTCCTTGTATCGGTCGATTGGAACTCCCTGAGTGTTTGTCGGGATATCGATGCACGCATCATTAGCACCTAGTAGCACCAACTACGACATTTAATAGTCAGAAGCCGCAAGCGCAATTATGGTCCAGCCCAACAATTGGAAACAAGGGACACGCAAACAGATATCGTCACTTACAAGGTACTCTATCTTGGGATTTGAAGGCGAAGGCGGGAGGAATATCTGAGGAAGCAATTCCAAGGCATTCTTTGTATTATAGCCGGAGAATCCCCGATTTATCACATCGAGATATCGCATACAGTCTATAACAGGTAGGTTAGAAGCAAGTATGATTGGTTCCTGGAGAGTTGTGTAAACATACGACTCTGAAGAGCGCCCTGGAATGAGAAGCCGTCTTGAACTTGGCTAGCGCCCTGGAAAAGCGAGTCCCCAAATAGGACTATTTGATTATATGGTTTCTGTCTAATAGGTTAGCCCTTGACTGATTCTTGAGAGTAAGAAAGTGAGTCCGCGTCGAAGCACTTACAGCCATGGTCTCAGTCTCGGTCTCGAACAAGGGTTTAGGGGAAGAACTCGAGCCTCTCAGAAAGGATCCGGATGATTTTGGAACGGATGAAATAGAGACGGGCCGCACACGTAAGACCAACAGGGCGAAGTCGACTTAAAATAGTGGACAGACTGGTGAGGGGAGTTTGGTCGAATACCAGTAACGTACTACCTTACCCGTAACTCTGGACATGCATGCTATAGGTAACCTCCGTTACCTTAGGTAGTACATTGAACTACGGAGGTATTTCCGCCGAAGCTGTTGGAACTAAGGTTGAACGCGCCCGCCAATCAGATAATTGTGATATCGGGCTCTTGTCCTATTCTATTCTGCCTTGTAGCCTCGAACAGCACTTTACGGTTCCATACTTTCACTTTCATATGATTTGTGTTCTGATCTCATTAATCACTCGATACCGACAGTACTCCGATATGAGGCTCTTTGTCTTATGCCTTTAGTATCCATTCGTAAGGTCAACGTTTTCTCGATCACATGTAGGTTAGGACATGGAGACGAAACGAGATCCTCACTACACCTACGTAGTAATAGCATCCATCTAGGAACCCACACCCCCTTAGCGGACATACCGCGGCTAGAATGCTCTCTCGTACCGTGGAAAGAGCTTTGAGAGCCTCCGAGAAGATCCTTAAGAGCATAAAAGACCGCGGAAAAGGCGATTACGTGATAGTTGAAACGGTATATCGACGTTCTAACTACAGGAGGGAATATAGGCACATAATTAATGATCAAAGCATTTTCATATGGCATTGAAAACCCCCTGGACTGGAAACCATAGATCTAATATTATTACCTAGGTCTCAATCGCCAATGGCCCTTATTGGTGTAGTCCTTCCATGTACGTTATGCTGTGGCAGTGCGGTCTGGTGTGTAAGTTGTTCGCGCTTATTTCGGAAATGGTTAAGAGTTCAGAAGTTGAGAATAGTGGAGACAGTGTTATCTACAACATATGATTTGCCGGATATCTTATCAGCAAATGCTTGTACTAACGAATCTTTAATCCCCGCTAAAATTTATTTTGGGAGAAAAAGTTGAATTGCCATTACCAAAATCTGCCAGTCCTTATTTATTGAACACACCGAAACTCGCCTGATAGCACCGGGGTTCTCAGACTACAGGCGAGTGTTCTCTGATGGAAATACGGGCGCTGTAGCCACGAGAATCGAGATGACGACGGCATTGGCTGCGCAACTTGCGCAGATCGCTGCGAATTCGAAATCGACTCTCGACGTCAAGGCGCAGAAAGCCGCCCATTCGAAGTCGCTGATATTCGAGCCACGAGTTGCCGCGTCGCAGAATTTCCAGACTCTATACGGCATCTGCCACCAGGGATATGAAGAATTATGTCAGCTAGACTCGCGCTTCGTTCCTTATGGCACCACCATATTTAGCGAACAGAGCCAGGACGAGGATCGAAGCCAAATGACTGCCGCCGAGAATGTAGAGCTTGACAAGAAGATAGAGTCGTTTCTCCACCTTGCGGGCGGGCGGCTGAGGCTTATGCCTACTATCAAGGCCATAGAATGGCTAATAAGGAGGTTCAGGTATGCTCACTTGCTCGACATGTTCTCGTTAGATCGTGGTACTAAATCTATAATAGGATCCACGAATATAACACAGCTATACTCATTTCGACATTCCTACCGTATCACACCATCCCAGCCTTTGTAACACTCCTTTCTATCCTCCCGAATACGATGCCGCCCGTGTATAAGTTTCTAGACCCGTACGTACGGTCGTTGACCCAACCGCCGAGGTCTGTTCTTGTTCACCAGGCTACGCACCATCCCGACTTCCTCACTACCCTCTCGACATATACGCTGGATTCTTGCAGGGATCAACGGCATTATCCTGCGTTAATATCATTCTGGGCCGGTATTATGACCGAAGCCGTGAACGGTATGCTGGACAGAATGCGATCTGGCCGCCGCAGTATTCAACGAAGCAACGACCAGACTCTATTACACCAAATAGGCCCAACCCTCAGTGACGCTTTAGTCATGCACAAGGTTCCCGGTTTACAAATAGCTTGCTATATAGTAATATCGGTTTTTGTTGCGAAGGGCGACCTGGATGATGCTGCTATCAGCGCTTTGATGGACCAGCTCGTCGCTGGATGGACTGCTGAATCGCTTCGCCCAGGCCTTGTCTGCCTCTCGATCCTTGCCCAGTACCGTTCGGCAAAGCAAGTCTCGAAAAAGGTAACGAGAGCGCTGCTCAAAATCCCGAATATCTCTAGTCTCTTTGCCGATACTGGGAAAGAGCACAACATGGGGAAATTGGCAAATGGTCTCTGCCTAGCATTGATAGACAGAGCATATAAGAAAGGCGATCTGAGGGGTCTACCCGTGGTCGAGTCACTTCTCTTAGGCTCAGTCCTAAATGACCAGCAAGCAGCAGTCGTTTTCAAGAGTCTATTATTGGCAGCTCACAAAGTTGAGGATAATAAAGGTGACGGCACAAAAGAGCAAGTACGAAAGTCTCTTGCTTCGATAATCATCAAACTTTCACAATTGGATACAGATGCCGGGAAAATCTTCACAAAAGCGATCAATGACACCGAAGTTGACATAGACGTGCTGGAAATGCAGCTCGGTGCTGACCTCCGGCCGAAGATTATTGCACACCAGCCTCAGCAAGATGTCCAGATGGTGGGTAACGAAACCGAGCCAGCACAGACCGAAGACTTTCAGTATTTCCTCCAGCAAATAGCCAACTTGTCGGCCTCATCGACAGACTCATGCTTACGAGCTGGTCCGTCGGACGTATTTACCGATTTATGTTCAGTTTTCCTTGCCAGCCTTGCGGAACCGGATAATCTCAAGGCTTTCGCCGAATCTGCACCTCTTCAGCACAACCTAGCGAGCCAGACCCCCTTTTATCTCACATTCCTCATGCGGATTTGGTGCGGTCCCTATCCCGCCTTAGCCCGTGCTGCAGCTCTGGACATGACGAAACGACGTCTAAAAGACGATGACTGCAGCAACATGGACTTCCAGGCTCTTCTGCCGTATTGTCTTGTGGCACTAAATGACCCGTCGAAAAGGGTCCGGCGTGCCGCTGCGGATCTGATAACCATCTTACAGGATTTGTTCCAAAAGTTAGACGCCAAGTCACAGGATCACATCTATTGGGCTAACGGTCATTTATACGGTTCCGGTCAGCCGTTGACATGGATGACTGTAGACGTCTGCCACAAACTGCTGCGAGATATCATAACACCTAGCTTGGAGGAGTGTGTACTGAATACTGACTATATTGTCGAGGTCTTACAAAGCGCACTGAATAGCAATTTCAAGACCCCGGTTGATGAAAATAAGGACAAGAAGGGCCACCTCTCTCATGGAACACGACGTTCCATCTTAACTTTCCTTGCTTCCCATACAATTCACGCCCCAATCATCACTCTCAAAATACGCCTTCTCGCGTCATTAAACCAAGTGAAGGGAGTGTCAGGCATTACTCGTACTCAGTTACTCCTACCGCTGCTCGAATGGTGGTCCTCCTTATCTTCCGACGATGCCAGCCGTGTCTGCGCCCGAGAAAGCATCGACGAGTCAACATTTGATCACAGCTGTGCCGAAATAGTACTCCCGAATGACAAAGATGGTCTCGAATTCTTGTTAGGTGTTGTGGGAACTCAGCGCCTTCTAGCAAGACCGAACTTCCTTCGCGTCATCTTCTCGCGTATTCAAGGCCTATGGCCATCCATGAAAACAGACGCAAGGCACATAGTCGCTAAGCGGATGCTCGAGTTATCACAGAAAGACCCCTCTAGCGATGGAGGTGTGGTCTCTAGCGAGGCGGCTAATCTTCTGAGGAATGTCGAGCTCACGACGGATATACTTCTACTGTTCCTAGAGTCTTTGCAGCCGGCAGCAAAGATGGCTACCGAACCACCATCAGGCAAGCGGAGGAGGACTAGCTCGTCAGAGGCCCACCGCGGTCTTGGTACTCAGCCAACCCCAGAGTTAAGTGCGATGCTTAGGCAGGTAACCTTCGTGCTACAGCTCGTCGAAGGATCCGATCCTGAAAAGCATCCGGAGCTTCTCAATGCTCTTTTCAACGCCCTTTCTGAACTGCAGCACTTCAGAGTACTAGTTGGGTCGGAACTTGGTTATCTTCAGAACCTCATCCTTCGGAGTTTATTGGCCATGGTTCCTGCGTACAAGAACAACCAGTCGCTAAAGATTGACAGCACAGGTGGACATGGTGATCTACTTGTCAATTGCATCCAGAAATCCTCGAGCCCCTCAGTGCAAAACACTGCACTTCTCCTTGTCGCGAGCTTGGCAAATGTTGCCCCGGAACTTGTCCTTAATAGTGTCATGCCGATTTTCACGCACATGGGAGGTTCGGTGCTCCGTCAAGGTGATGATTACTCCGCCCATGTAATCAATCAGACGGTTAAGGAAGTTGTGCCGCCACTTATCCAATCACTTCGGAAAGGGAAGATAAGTCCTCTTGCAGGAGCCTCTGACCTTTTGCTCAGTTTTGTGACCGCGTACGAACACATACCGTCACACAGGAGACTTGGGTTGTTCGTATCCCTGGTCGAAACACTAGGTGCTCAGGACTTCCTATTTGCACTCCTGGCCATGCTCACGAATATGTACGGCCCCACGGACCAAATATTATCATTTGCCACCGAAGTCTTCAACTACTTCACTGTCGAGATTCAGCTCCAGTCCCTGATTAAACTTCTCAGCCTCGTTGGGGACATCTTCCAGCCGAGACCCAGTCTATCCTCTGTCCTCCTCGGCGCCAATGAGCAAGGTGACCGGGATCCTCAGAAGATCGGGCTCCGCCAAATCAGCTTGATTCCGCATCTTCTGTCTAGCAGAAAGCTGACGACGCAGATCGGCAAGTTAACTGAACGAGACGATATGGAGGCTTCCAAGATCCGTGAACTTTATTCAACACTTCTGGAGAACCTCCTTGTTCTGGCGGATTCGTTGAAACAGCACAAGACGCTATACAACCGCTGTGGTGACGCACTTTCGAGGCTCCTGAACCTGCTTTCTATTGGGGAATTCATTAAAGCCGTCGAGACACTTCTGGATCGGCCTGACGTTGTCCTACGTCGGAAGGTCCTGCGAGCTGTCGAGATCCGAATTGACGAGGAAAGCCAGGCAGACGCTAATTCTAGAGTGGCCCTACTTGCATTCCTACCGCACCTAACGGCCATCGTCAGAGTCTCTGAGGATATGGCGTACAAGCACATAGCTGTAGGCTGCGTTGACAAGATCTCTGAAAAATACGGGAAGAAGGATCCAGAAGCTGTGACTGCAGCTGCTTCGACGATTGCTAGTGATCATTGCTTGGGTCAAGATGACGATAAGCTGCGCGTCATGGCATTGCTCTGCTTGGCCTCCTTGGTTGACGTACTTCAGGACGGCGTTGTTCCAGTCCTACCATCTGCCATTCCAAAAGCGCTGTCGTACATAGCGCAAAGCATTGAAGGCGAGACCCCAAGACTAGAACTCCACAATGCTAGCTACGCGTTCATGGCAGCGCTGGCACAGCACCTGCCTTACATGCTATCCGGATCCTATCTAGGACAGCTTCTAGCAGTCTCCAGTGCATCTGCAAATGCTAATATCGGTAGCGAGGCCAATGATGCCAGACTCCAATGCCTTCGATTACTTGCCAAACAAGTCGATGCCAAGATACTATTTTCCGCCCTAGAACAAAACTGGGTCAAAGCCACGGGCTCTGGTTCCATCGTAAGTTCAACCACAATAATTACAGAGACAGTACTAACATGAGTAAAGGCTACACGAGAATACTTAGACATCCTTGGTGTCGCAATCGACAAACATTCAAAGGCAGATGTCTCAAAGAATGTCACTACCCTTTCGGAAATATTCATCAACGCCTTCGATCTTCGCAGGATCCAATACTCGAAGATTGATATCAACGAAGACTTCTTAAGACAAATACCTCGCATTGAAGAAGCGACCAATAACGTCGCACTGAAGATGATATACAAACTCAACGATGCGGCCTTCCGGCCCATATTCTCACAATTGATGGAATGGGCTACTTCCTTACCGAAAAAGGATACTACCGGCAGGAATTTCCGGCTTCTCAGCGTCTACGGCTTTCTGCTCTCCTTCTTCAGCAGTCTCAAGTCCATTGTCACTAGCTACGCATCCTATAT
Organism: Hypoxylon crocopeplum; assembly: GCA_022578875.1. Lineage (NCBI taxonomy): Eukaryota > Fungi > Ascomycota > Sordariomycetes > Xylariales > Hypoxylaceae > Hypoxylon > Hypoxylon crocopeplum. Next base: position 67,075 of record MU399567.1, read on the forward strand.
CATTGACAGTGCTGTTGATGTCCTCCGAGTCACAACTCCGAAGAAGACAGAGGAACGTGAATTATGGAAGAAAGTCCTACAGACCCTTGCCAAATGCTTCGAGCATGACCAGGATGACTTCTGGCAAGCACCGGCTCATTTCAGTGCTGTGGCATCAATCCTAGTATCTCAGTTTGCCCATGCTCCTTCTATCAACTTGACGGATGATCTTATTCCGACCATCGTTGAGCTCGCTACTGCTGCCGACTCTCCGGAACATCAAAAGGAATTAAACAGCACTCTTCTGAAGCATTTGCGCTCTGAACAGGCGTCGGTCCGTCTTGCGACCGTGAAATGCGAGCAGGCCCTCACGACTAAGCTGGGCGAGGAGTGGTTGTCCATGTTGCCGGAGATGCTTCCTTATATCAGCGAGCTTCAGGATGACGATGATGAAGACGTGGAACGGGAGACGCACCGCTGGATTGTAGGGATAGAAGGCGTCTTGGGTGAGAGCCTAGATGCTATGTTGCAATAAAAGAATGTAATTAGGATCAATGAAAAGCAATTTGCGTTGTATTTTTTTTTTTTTGTTTCCTGTTAATGTGACTTGGTTTACATCTAAGAACATTAGACAGGTATGGTCACAAACTCACGTTACGCCCCTTTTCCCATTAGCACAACTGAACGCCAGGAGGCAGAACTCTAGTAGGAAAGTTCACGCTCCCATACTGAACGGTGTCGTCTACATGTAGACAATTAGGTCACGTCTGGATACTTAATGGACAAGCCACGAGAATGGGATTTAGTAATTTTATTGCAAAAACACACGCCTTCTATCTAGCCTACTGCTTAGTATGGCTAGCAACATCCTGGTCAGAAACTATTTTCCTAACCTTTCCTTCGGGTATTTGTGAACCAGTCCTTCCACTCCTCCGTCCGTCCTATGCGTATCGGACCGTACCCTGGGTATCACACGTTCACTCGTTCCGTTTCGTTAACGAGTTACAAAAAGAAATAAAAAGAAAGGCAAGGGAGACAAACCGTTCCTCGGTTCAATCGCCGATGCGTTCGTGCCTGTAGGCGGCAACGAAACGCCCATGTAGGTACAGGCTCGCCTGGTGACAGACGAGCAAGCACTATATTAAGCGAGGACCTTGGACAGCGGAAGTCTGTTACCTACTGGTCCGTAGACCCTATGTGCTGCAGAGCAGCCTTCCTAGTCTAGATGACTAGGAAGATAACGAGGATGGACGCCCACATGATGGCACAGGACGTGCCATCATATCCATCGCCGCTCTTGCCGCCGCCACTGGTCATGCCGTCGGACATGGTGACGGTCGTCGTTGTCGTGTGGTGGGTCGACGAGACATAGGTCGACGAGGCATCGGTGGACGTCAGGGTCAGAGTCGTCATCATCATCGACGACTCGGTTGTCATCATCGACGTGTTCCAGCCGATAGGGGCAACACCGCCGGGGGCCGCGGGAGAGATGGGGATACTCTCCGGGATCGCCAGGGGAACGGTGCTGTTGACACTGGCGCCAGTGCCGTTGGTGCCGCTGGTGGGGTACGTGCCGGTGATCGAGGCGGCAGGGTACGTGACGTTGCTGACGGTGTGCCAGAAGATGCCACTCGCGGTCGTGTTCATCGAGACAGGATCTGCGGACTCAAGTCCCGTCGTGAACGTCACGATGATCGTACTGACTACGATGCCGATGGTATGGGTATTCGACGATGTAACCGGCGGATCCACAGTGACAGTATAGACAGCCGTCGAGTTGCAGGGCTCAATCGACGACATCGGCGAAGCACTCGACGCAGAGCCCGTGGCACCATCGACAGATCCAGTGGTCATAATACCGATGCTGGACTCGGTGACCGTGGAGCTGGCATTACCGTTGCTAGCCGAGGGGACAGTGACGGTGAAGGTGCTGCACGGCGTGCTCTCGGTGCCATTCACCTGCGTGACAGTGTCGCTCCAGCTGGTCGAGGCCGTCTCGGTAGCGCTAGACGGGGAGGCTTCGGTAGAAGACACCGTGCTAGCAATAGCACCCTCGCTACTGGTAACCTCTGTCGAGACACTGCTGTCACCAGTACTGGACGAAGGCGGCTGGGCATAGACCGTCGAGATGATGACGGTGGTCACAGTCTCGGTATCATGTTCACCACAGGGCTCAGCCGACAAGCTGGACGAAACACTCTGGGTGATAATCGAGCCATGAGACACAACCACCGTGATCGTGTTCGTGCCAGTTGTGAAGACTGTGGTCGTTCCATCATCGGTCACGGTGGTAGTCAGGTCGACCGTGATGATTGGGGTGATAGTCTCCGTCTCGGTGCTAGTGTACGTCTCGGTGCCGCTAGTGTACGTCTCGGTGTCTCTAGACGAAGGCATGGACGAAGACATTGGCGAGACCCACATAGGAATGCTAGAAGTCGCCGACTCGGACGTTCCAGAGATGCTTCCGGTGGAAACATCGGTACTATTCGAGATCTGTTAGCTTATGTCTTCGTCACATAGAAAGGGGAATGTTACATACCCAATGGTCGTGCCATAACCCGGGATGCCAGTCTCCGAGGCGTGCTCGGTACAGTTGTCGGAAAGCGCGACGGTCTCGGTGAAGGTCGAGTACACAGTCGGAAGTGTGACTGTGACATTTGCGACACTCGACGGGGATGCCGACAGAGTACCAGTAGATCCGACGGGCGTCTCCTCCGAGCACAGGTCGGTGGTTGAGACAGATCCTGTCGCAGCGTCGGTACCTCCAGTGGTCCATGGCTCAGGGATCACCGTTATCGTGAGGTTCCAGAACGGAGCTACGGTGACAGTGCCAATTGTGGCAGTGCCGGCAGGTGCCGAGTCCGTGGTGCCGTTGCCAAAGTAGTGGCGGGACGAGGATGGGTTGATCGGGGTTCCGAAAGTGACAGCCGATGTCGACTTGCCAGAGGAGGACTCGCTCTGGCTAGTGGCGGAAACCGTGACAACAGAGCTGGCAGTGGCAGAAACCGTGACAGCGGAGCTGGCAATGCCGGTAGCCGACTCGGTCGCAGTCACATTGTTACCGCCAGTAGTTGCGACCTCAGTGGTGCCATAGACAGTAGACATGGTAGTAGGACTGTCAGACGGGGTGAATCCGATGAACGGAGTAACCGTCATCTCGCCATTGCCGCCGTTACCGTAAGTGTACGCCTGACGACCAATGAGACCATGCGTCTCATTAGTGATCGTATCACCCGCGATGATCGAGCCTGCAGTGTGCTGACGATTGACAGCAACTAAATAATGGTTAGCTTCGAATAAGCTCTCCTAACGGCAATAGGTTACTCATATGCTTACCACAGATGATTCCTCCGAGGATAACAGCAATGGCAATGGCCATGGCTGCCATGGTCCAGCTCATGCAGTGCATGACTACAAAGATAGTTAGTGATATCACGGCAAAGCACAGCTCTGGATGGAATGTGAAACTTACCGCTCGTGCCCTTGCTGTCGGCGGGAGCGGTGGAGCGGACCGACATCTCCTCGCGTTCCTGGTTGCGCTGCTCGTTGCGCTCCTGGTCATGCTCCTGGTCACGCTGGCGCTGGCGACCAAACAAGGGCCACGCAGGGACAGCGGGAGGGAACATGTTAAATGCTCCCGGGCAAAAGCCGCCCGGACGAGGGTTGTCAGGCATCATCATCTCGAACCAAGTTCTGTAGTGGATTGAGTTAGTATTAGTTGTTGGTTGAACTCTTGCTCGCTGATGGCTTGTGTGTCGAGGTAGGTTGGTCAGATGGTTGAAAGGGATAGTGTGGATGAAAGCCCGACAGTGGGAATACCGAGAGCGGCGAAGGGTGATGTGATGGATAGGGGACAATTGATATGATGAAGAGGGAAGATGGGATGGTGTGAAGAAGGGAAGGTGACCTTGTGTAGTGAAGAAGAAAGGGGAAGGAAGAGGTAGCGCCGATGGATCAAAGATGGAAAGATAGTGAAGAGGTAGTGCACATGGATCAAAAGTAGGAAGGTGGTGAAGAAGTAGTGTGCATGGATGGAAGGTGAAGATGTGACGAAGAGTTGGAAGGGTGTAAGTGGGAAAGGATCGAAGAGGTGGAAGGGGGGTGGAAATATAGTGAAGAGGTAGAAGAGGTGTTGTGGGAGAAGGGATGAAAGAGGCAGTGTGCAGGTGAAGGACGCGAGGAGAATGTTAAATACCACTTACCAGTTGGTTGAGATGTTACTGTTGATCGTTGATGTCTCTAAAGATTATCGGCGTTAGAAAGTCTCGAGAGGGTGTGTGTTGAGAATGTGAAAAGGTTAGAGAAGATGTTGGTAGGATGAATGGGAGTGGTAAAAGAATGGGTGGAAGGAAGAAAGTGTTGTGGTGGTGTGGTGGGAAAAGAATTATTTATCTAGAAACAGAAGAGGCAGAAAAAGGCGGTGCCGGGCGGCGGGTTCAACGGGGAAGGAAGGAGGTGCGAGAACGCGTGCAGCTACGCGACGGGTCTCGACGACAATGGGCTCGATAACGACAGGGTGAACTGGGGGGAAGAATAGAAAATTTTGCTTACTTTGATTGGATACTCTTGGTGGACGAAGATCTTCAGTGCACAAGAATGGGAGCTGTATGATGATCCCGGGAGGTATGTGTTGTTGTAAGAAAGAAAGAGAGGAAGATGGATGGTGGAGGTTGAGGTTATGGTTTAGGTCGAGGTTGAGGTGGAGGTGGGTGTGAAAGAGAAGACAGGTGGGATAAGCACACCTGATTTGACGGCGAGATCATTCGACTAGATTAGTACATACGACGAGCCACAGAAACGGCCCTTCGAGTACTTTGTAGAGTAGTTTGCTGACCTTGTTAGCCGGTCGACGTCCCCTAATCACGATGAATCAAAATCAGGAGGGGGTCTAAATCTACCTCGATAGCTACCCAGGTAACATATCCACTTAACAATGTAGGGAGCATTGGCACACGAGGTCATCTTGTACCTGTAATCACCCTCCAATCTTTTTCTATTTAATTTCAATTCCATCTCCCCCTTTCCGTCTCCTTTGCAAGTAACACAAGAAACCGTCCATTTCGGCTGAGTGATGGCATAGTAACACTAGCCGCTATGTTTGCTAGAGAGCCTCCCAGCTGCTCGTATGGTACATGGGAACTACGTATCTGGTAGTCGGTCATACATGTCGTCCCTGGCCTTTTCAAGGCTGTATTGGTTTAAGCTGAACGGAATGATACGGCATCTGATAATGATCTCTGTATTTATAGAAGCAATGCTACAATGTACATAGGTAGCTTGTTATCTATTCAACTTAATTAGAGACACGAGGTGAAAAATACAGTTGCTGATGTATGTACGTAGTCAAATATATAACGCTTGTTCACAATGTCTCTTGGATAGTCATTCTCTAGAGATATAACGGGAGATAAACTGAGTATCAATACCTCCTCGACGAGGGCTCCCCTTAACAAGAAGGAACGACGGCATCTATAAAATATCAATTCGGCGTTAGACGACACCAAGAATAGCGAGTGTTCTATGTATAGTTGAATTGGATCATGATCACGAGTAGTTGTTGGTGTTTAGCAAATGAACAGTTGTAGTTCAAAGATTGCCGAGCCTCAGGCACGGTAGAGGTACCTAAGTACCGATAGGGCAGTTAAAACTGTGGGTACTTACCTTTCAACTTGCATACATGTACCTAGCTGCGCTGGGATGGCCTAAGCTCTTGTTCATAAGTACGTACATACATCCTTGTAATGTACAAATCACACTATTGCAGATACGTAAATACGTACATATATAGGCACGTACCTACGCCGTTACATACATATGTACATTGTACAGAGACAGTGCAAGTATGTACCTGCTCTAAAATAACCCCGGGGTGAAGCGCGTTGGACTAAAAGCTTGGGTCAAGTACAAGGGACGCCACACGCGACGGTAGGAAATTGATTGATTGACTTTGCAGCGCCCGTCGCGTAGCAGTAACACCTCCCGATAAAAGACCATTTCCATCTCACCACCAAAAGATCTCTTTCCGGCATTTTGTCCCACACCAATGTTCCTCCCTCCCGTATTATCCCTCCGCCAATCCGCCGTACTTTTCAATTAGTACTATACGATTAGGTAGTCATCTGCACTTCTGATTTAATTTATTTCATCTATCGTGATTGCGCGCTCGAGTCCGATACCCTGCGTCTCCGTCCACCCACCCCGCTCCCAAGACAGGTCGAAGTCGATACGCCTCGAACGCTACCACGACGTACTGAATCTCACTTGCACGCAAATACTCCCGCATCCCATTGTATTGGTAGTCGCTAGATATTCAGTATGGCGCGCCGTAGGGACGAGGTCCCAGAGGAGGAGGACCAGGAAATGGAGGAAGAGCTCGTCAGTCTTCAGTTTGACGAGCCCTTGTCATGGCGCGCAGGAAAGCCAATCGCGACTGGCGAGCTGCTGCGACGACTGGAGAAGCTGTCTAAGGAGCTGGTCGACATGGACCAGGAGACTGTCGACAAGGAGTCTCTCACTCACGTCGCGAAAGAGCTGGCATCTCCTAATCTGCTTAACCATAGGGAGGCCGGTGTCAAGGCCTTTGCCGCAGCGTGCTTAGTTGACATCTTGAAGCTTTGCGCTCCAGAGGCCCCCTTTACACCAAAACAACTCAAGGTTCGTTCAGAGATGTCCATCTATTGCGCCTATTCTGACTCTGGTTTGCTTTGTTTCTAGGAAATATTCACCCTCTTTGTCAAGACCATCCTCCCGGCGCTCTTGGACCCGAGTAATGCGTACAATACACAACACAAATACGTCCTGACGTCCCTCGACGAAGTTAAGAGTATTCTCTTGATCAACGATGTCGGAAACGCGGAGGAACTTTCACTTTATCTATTCTCATCCTTCTTTGATGGCATCTCAGGTTCTTCAAAAGCAGCATCGGGAGAGCAAGTCGCCAAGGATGTCGCGATCCACATGGCTGATATCTTGGTCACCTTGGTTGAAGAGAGCCCTTCGCTCTCCCCAGCCGTTCTAGATGTCATAATGGCTCAATTTCTACGAGTAGCACCTCCGGGAGGTCACAAGGAGAAAGCGGACGCCGGCGGAAAACAGACCACTCTTCTGCCTCAGGAGGAGCCAGAGGCGTATGTCATGGCCAAGACAGTATGCAATTCATGTCCGGAGAAGATGTCACGTTACGTGGGCCAGTACTTCAGTGAGGTGATCATGGACGTCTCCGGAAACAGTGGGCATGCCAACGGACATAGGGATGATGACGGTTCGGATGACGATGATGGTGCCACAGGGCCGTCCGAGGGCGACTTCAAGGAGTTGCGGAAGGCACATCAACTTCTGAGGGAGCTTTGGCGAGCAGCACCTACGGTATTACCAAACGTCATCCCTCAGGTTGATGCTGAACTTTCCGCCGATAATATCCAGTTGCGACTGTTGGCGACGGAGACACTGGGAGACATGATATCGGGTATTGGTGCTGCGGGACCGCCTCCTTCTCCGGAACTTGATCCCGCAGCATACCCGCCTCTGAAGTTGAACGACGAGCTTCCGGACCATTCACAGACAAGCATCCTTACCACTCCTATATCGCCACTGTCCTTCACCCAAACGCATTCGCAGGCATTCCACAATTTCGTCGGCAGGAAGAATGACAAGTCTCCTTTAATCCGGGCAGCGTGGACAACAGCCGCAGGCTATATCGTCTCGACATCTGCGGGCAGTATTGGCCTTAGCCGAGAAGACGAATTGGTATTCGTCAATGGCTTGCGAGACAAGTTGAATGACAATGACGAGAAGGTTAGATTAGCTGCTGTGAAGGCCATCGAAACATTTAGCTTCCGTGACATTGTCACTAAGCTAGCCGTAATAGGAGGCGTGAATAAGGAAGGCTCAGTCTTGTTCACCCTTGCAGACCGTTGTCGGGATAAACGGCCATCTGTCCGTGTCGAGGCTATGGCTCTTCTCGGAAAGCTATGGGCCGTGGGTAGCGGTGAACTGGCATCTGGGCAAGAGTCGGTGATTTCGGCATTGTCCGGCATCCCTTCCCGGATATACAACACGTTTTACGCCAACGACTTAGAGCTCAATATGCTGCTAGAACGCGTTGAGTTCGAATGTCTCGTTCCTTTATCTTTCCCCCCTCCCCCAAAGGTAAAAGGATCGAAACCATCAAACGGCAACTCCCAATCTCAACCGGCTGTCGATGCAGGTTATGACCAAGACAAGATCCGGGCTGAAAGAATCCTGTTACTAGTGAAGGACCTGGATAGTACTGCAAGAAAGGCCTTTCATGCGTTACAAGCACGTCAACCCCAGTTTTCAAAGGTACTGGAAAACTTCGTCCGGCAGTGCGATGCGTTCAACGGGGGACACCCAGAGGGCAATGCAGACGCGATCAAGCAAAACCTGAATATGACGATAGAATACCTATCTCAGTTTTTCCCTGACTTAGTCAAGGTTGAAGCGGACCTACACAACTTTGCCAACTGGCATGACCGCCGCTGTTACCAGCTAATCAGATTCGCGGTCTCTCCAGAGAGCGATTTCAAGACAATGCACAGAGCTGTTAAGGAACTTGTGAAGAGGATACAAAGCTCGCCAAAACCTCACATGCTTGACACCTTACTGTCTCTTCTTTACCGCTCTGCGTACATCATGCTCAATAAGAGCCACCTCTCAACTTACATGGATTGCTCCAAGAGTGACAGAGGCGGGCTTGGAGCCTCTGCGCAGGAGATCACTACCGAGATTTCCCAACACAACCCAGATTTATTCAAGACGCATGTTGGACAACTCTGCAAAGACCTGGCTGATAGTGCTCCAACTGCAGACAAAACGAACGAGGCTGCTATGGTTGAGACTCTTAAAGCCTGCTCTTCATATTCAAAGAAGTATCCCAATGAGCTTCCCGACGACCGAAAGTTTATCCAAGCGTTGATGAGCTACTCCTTGCATGGAGAGCCAGCCAAAGCCGCTAAATACGCTGTTAATGTCATGATGGCTAGGAAAGATGACAAGAGCATGGTTTCGGCAACGGACCTACTACAGAGGATCATGAAGAATTGGGGTTACGATTCACCCCATTTCCTAACTAAACTTGCGGCAGTTAGCCAGTTAGAGCTCCTAGCACCCAAGGTAACAGCAGATACCAATGATCAGATCATCGACACGGTCCTGGAGGATGTTCTACTCAAAGTTCGTACGGAGGCCAAGGATTCAGATCCTGAATGGGTTGCTGATTCTGAACTCGACGAGGAATGTCAAGTCAAGTGTTGGTCACTTAAGCTAGTGGTCAATCGCCTTCGAGGTACCCGGGATCTGGAGGAGGCGAAAGAGCTTGCGAAACCAGTATTCAAGCTTCTTCGGAGTCTTCTCAAGCAGTCTGGCGAATTATGTAAGACGCAGGATACACCCAAGCACCACAAAGCACGTTTGCGGCTACTTGCAGGCCAGCTCTTCTTGAAACTGTGTACCTCGAAACACTTTGAGGAGATCTTCTCGCACGCGGACTTTAACCAGCTAGCCTTCTTGACACAGGACCCCAGCGCTATGGTCCGTCGGCTTTTTGTCGAGAAACTCCAAAAGTATCTCGTGCAAAATAAGTTACGACCGAGATTCTACACAATGATCTTTTTGACAGCATTTGAACCAGACGCTGCCTTCAAGAATCAGATCGAGACGTGGATACGGTCTAGGGCTCGTTTCTTCCGGGACGCAAAACAGAACGTCATGGAGTCCACGATGGGCAGGCTGATCTCCCTATTAGCACACCACCCAGACTATGGCACAGAAGTGGACGACTTGATAGACCACGCAAGATATCTGCTGTACTATGTCAGCAATGTCGCTACAGAAACCAACTTCGGGATGATATTCAAGTACGCTGAACGCGTGAAACAGACTAGAGATGGCATTACCCCGGCGCAGAGCGAAAGGCTCTACGTAATATGCGACCTCGCCCAGAGTGTCTTGAAAAAGTGGCAAGACAAGAAGAACTGGAGTTTTCAGGCGTATGCCGGTAAGGTTGGCTTACCTATGGGGTTGTATACAGCACTTCCCAATCACAACGTCGCTCAAGAAATTGCAAATAAGCAGTTTCTCCCAGAAGGACTTGACGAACTACTTGATGATTTGATGAAATCAGTAGACAAGAAGAAGGTACAGTCACAAATTCTCGCACCACCCGTATAACTTGTACTCAGAGTTGACATAATTGGCTTTCAGAAACGTAAGACTGCGGACGAGCGAGCTGAAGGGCAACCCGCTCAGAAAAGGACTAAAACAACGATGCCAAGAGCCGCCGCAAAAGCGAAAGCAACATCAAAAGCTGTGAAACCCCCTTCCAAAAGGCCTGCTGTCAGGTCTAAGAAGACCCCGTCAAGATCCAAGAGAGGTGCCACCTCATCATCGCCTGCCGTTGATTCTGCGGATCGTAGACGCAGTGGTCGTTCAAAGAAGAATTCGACTTACATCGAGCGAGACTCTTCAGAGGACGACGAGGACATGCTAGAGGGCGTCGCGGCATGGGATTACTACGACCATAGGGGGAATCGCATGCAGGATGACCAAGATTCCTCGGAACTATCTGACGTTGAGGACGAGCCCGCGCCTGCAGACGAGGAGGACCAAGGGGAGGCTGTCGGTGGAGAGCAGGAAGAAGACAGCGAGCTCAGCAACGTGGAAGAGGATGAGGAAGAGGCTCCTTCGTCACCACCGCCGCCGCCGAAGACCAACGGACGAAGCCGCCGCGCGGCGGCCGCATCTCCTGCTTCGTCTAAGGCCAAGAGCCAGGCTTCGAGGCCCGCGGTCAAGGCAAGCGCGACCAAGAGAAAATCGCCCGCCGCTAGCAAGGCGAAAGCGAAAGCGAAGCCCGCCCCGAAGGCGAGGGCTGCGAGGGCTGCGAACACTCGATCTACGAGATCCAGGAGAGCGGCGACACAGGATCAATATGAAGAAGAGGAGTCGGAATGAGGGCAGCAAGTCTTTGAGTGTGGATGACTGGTTACATTGACTTGGTCTAGGGGGGGAAACGGATTTGAACCTGGCACAAGGGAGCATCGGAAAGGGGGAGGGGGCATCTGACATGTGAATTCGCAACCTACGTACGATTCCTCTTCAGTCTTATCTCTCCCCGTCTATTCTGAGTTGCGGGTTACGGGTAGCAAAGAAGCAAAAAAAAAAATCGACATGTGTTAATGACTCGGGTGGTCGGTCGCAAGGTTTCGTGGTTTTGAGGAGGTTGTTTGACACCTTTGTTGTTTTTTGTTTTTTTCTCGCTATTTGTCGACCTTACCTAACCTACCTTACCCATACTCGTTTTTATACCCTTGTTCGTGGATCGAGAGAAAATAGAAAATTCGTTATTTTCGCTGTCGTGCCGTCGCTTTGATATTGCTGTGTCTCGTTCACTGCGTACCTGGTACGTACCTAGGTATACTGGAAGTCGTCTCATGCTTGGGCTACGTAGCTTTAGGGACGGGTGGATAGCATGGCTTTCTATAAGAGAAGGGTCGTTTCCACTACGTAGGACCTATGCCGACTTTCGGTTTTAGGTGTACGGATGATCTCATGAGATTTGGCGAAGTTATAGTCTTTGAGATACCTCCAGTAGGTATAGAAACCAGCGGGGCCATTCAAATTCGTAGTTCGTAGCTGGGTGAAATAACGAGGTGGTAACTTAGGAAAAGCCACAGCATTATGGTCTACCTAGACGAATGATTTCACGTATTCTCGGTCTTTAGTATGAAGTCACTTTATCATATTAGGGAACCGTCTCGCAATATACTGAAGAATGTTGCCATAGGACTTGATGATCTCTAACCACCTGGAATCCCTTTTTGCGGCCAATCAAAGCCATACCTTCCAAAACTCCATCCAAAGATCTCCCGCCCGATGGTCTCTCCCGAGTACATCGGGTCTGGTTGGTATCATTGCCCATAGTTCAATAACCTCGTGTGTCTAAATTGCAGAAAAACAAAAAAGTCTGGCCCATCTTGAATATAGATTCGCCATATCCTAGCGATGCATTCGTCCACTGATCGATATCGCATCGCCTATTAAGTAGCTATTCTGGCATGCTCCGGATGTTGCCACCTCCAACACTCACTTCCGGGGCTGCTTCTCTCGAGCCTCCCGAGACTTCCAGTTATCTCGGACGCTCTTACTATGGTTTAGGAGCTCCTCGCGAGTCACTCCGTCGCGGATGCTTTCAATCACGCTATTGACCACTGATATATGGTTTCCGTCCGACTTGTCGTCCCTGAACTTATAGAAACGCCATCGTTTCTGATTGTCCATGTAAACCTCAACCACGCGATCGTCAAGGGGGTCGCCTAGTCCCTTCAGGATCTCCCACTCGCTATCTTCTAAGTGTAGCTTGTCGAATGGGCGATAGTTTCCGGAACCGTGATTTGCGAGTAAATCCACCATGGGTGCGGACTCAAAGTCAATGTACGGCTCCGTGATGCCCTCTGCTCGGTCTTGCTCGTCTGGCTCGACCATGGGAAAATGAAGCTTCCACACGAAATCGACAGTATTCTCATCGGCATCTTTCCATTTTAGTATGTGCGGGTCGGTGCCGGGTTTATATTCGCTGTGGAGGGCGGTGAATATTAGACCATCGTTCTCGTGCTTTAGGTTCTTTATGACATCTTCGAAAATCATTCGAATGCCGTAGGCCATCTGCATGGACTTTAGGTCGATGAAGAATGGTTGATACTTGCGCTCCTCGGGGAAGTCATCTAGTAGCTTCTTGTATGGCTTGAAGACTTGTTCTTGGAAATAACCGAGTCGCTTGGATAGTTCTCGCGACATCAACGATTGCCCATCCATCGCTAGGCAGTCGAAAACGAGATAGCGTGGTTCTCGACGGCCATCGCCCAGTGTATCCATGACCAGCTCTCCATCCAGCACCGTGCCTCTATGGAAGGCTTGGTGGTTTCCAGGGAGAGGAAAGTGTAGCGAGCCATCCGAGACGCACCAGTAATCATTCTTGCGGTCGATCAAGTAGTGTGCTTCGCCACCACGCTCATCGGCGGTTAGGAAGAGAAGGTAGCGGATTCCATCTGACTTCTCACAGACGTAGTAGCTGTAACGCAAGGCAGAAGTTAGTCTTGGACACGCACAATGGGATTTAAGACGAGTTTCATAGACTCACTCTGCTCGGAGTAGCTCGTCCAGATGCTTTCTTGTAAAGCTGACAGGCTGCGCACCAGGGAACGTGATGGAGGTTCGGTGCAAGATGCTGGCTACTTGCTGGCGTAGCCCTACAACGATGTCACTGGGGGTTTTCAGGCCAGGCTCGTCGATGGCCTGTATAGGCAGACTCATTTTGGAAAACTAGGTCGACTCGTCATGCAAGTATAAAACACGGCAAGGCAAGACAACCAAGTTCTTAAGACGTTGGCGAGTGTGTGTTTCGGACGGTGATGCAATGCGACGAGGCCGAGGGTTTGAGTGTGGATAGAAAGGAAAGGGATGAAAGACGTAGAGCGGTACACGAAGGAAGCAGCAGAGCAATCACGTAGCGTATGGGTCTCTTTAGCTTCATTGGATTAGGTAGTCGCCTTCCTCAGAAGTCGCAGTTGCTACTTCCATCGCAAACCGGTAAAAGGATCATTCCACCAGCAGAATAGCGGGAAAGGACGAGGCTACGAAAATCCAATTCGAATTGCGCCGCCAAGAGCTTATCGACCTTATCAGCCACTCATCCCTGCACGAGCTCTCATAAGTTAGCCCCACTCGTCACCCGTAATTAGGTTAGGGTGTCTCTTGGGAGTGGCTAAGCTTAATTAAGGATGGCTAAGATAACCTCCGATTTGGTGGTTATAAAACCGTCAAGCTCTGTCTTATTGGTTCAAGAAGATATATCAACTACAAGATATACGATATTAAGAACCCTTTCTTATTGTGAATACCTCTTTTCTTTCTAAAAGGATAAGACTCTACAATACGTATTCACTTAGACATAAGACACCGAGCTAATTGCTATGAGAAATATCTCCAAGAGGAGGTACATAGGTAGGTAAATTGCTAATTTGAACATAGGGTCTCCCCATAGAGAAAGCTTATTACACGGTGCCGTCAGCTGATATTGGTACAAACTCCGCGCTTCTCTTCAGCAACGTTGTAACGATAACTCCCCGCGACTAGAGGCTTGAGCTGGCCGAGACGCGTATCTAAGAGTATCCCAAAGATCAATTGTATGCCCCAAACGCATGAACTCCGCACCGTATCTTATATTTTGCAATCCCCAAGATCCTCTCTCTCTCTCCCTCTCCCTCCCTCTGAAACCCACCCCACCGTAGGTAAATAAGTATAGGTCGTCCTGTTTAAGCAGCTCCGCTGCCTTTGCTGTTGGCTGACGCTAGCCTAAGCTCTACCTTCTCTTTGTGTACTTTGTTCTTTAGATGTACCTCAAAATTCGAAGCCGACATGTCAGGTCCCGGGGTATACAGCTTGCCCGGACAATCAAGGCAGCGAATTCGTGGGAGGTAGTAAAACCGGACGTGTGGGGGGAGCGGCTGCCCGTGCTGTGCTTGTGGGACGACAAATGGCGCGCCCGTGTTGGTGTCAACTGCTGTGTACCGCATGACTCCTTCGAAATGGTCATTTGCGTAAGCTGGTTCCTGTTTGAACTTATCAAGGGCCGCGACGAGCCATGCGGGAGGAGGGGGCTGTGAAAGGTGGTGAGTATGAACGCTGGATCGCCAGTTGAGAATAAGGGTCCAGCCAGATCGTTGATCAGGATCATAGATCATAACGACTGCTAGAGAACCTGAAGATTGAGGAGTTGGGGTACGGGGATGAGTGGGGAATATGTCTTACGGGAACTGGAGGAGGAGCCCCGGGTATTGGCGCAGGGGCTTCAACACGACCGAGCTGTCCTGGAGGTATATTATTGGATGGGGTTGTCGCTGGGATTGCCAATGTCGAGGCATTCGGAGTGGAGGGAGGAGGCATGCTGTTCGATGCAGAAGCACTTTGGGCACGGGCCTGGGGTTGAGATGGTGTATGTGATCTACCTGGTGTGCCATGCTTCAGTCTGGAATCACGAAGGAAAATCCTCCGCAGTGTCTCTTTATTCGAAACCTTAAGAGTGACGTAGAGGTGCTGAGGTTCTTCGGTATCTTCTCTCGTTAGTTCACGTCCAAATCTCCTAGACGTTCGGGTTTCATGGTGGTGTATTGTAGCTTCGGGAGTTTCGGATCGTCCCAAGTTCGCCATCCGCTGTTGCGCAGCAGTCGCGGCGCCCCTCATACCTCTTGTTCTCGCCGTGCCGGCTAGTTGTGAAGCTGCTGGGGAGTCAGGCCCCGAGTCGTCACTTTCGTCAGAATCAGAGATATCGCCATCACGTGCCCCCGGCCCTCTCCTACGGCCTGTACCCGGCGCGCCTGCAACTCGCTTGTAAAGTCTGCTCTCTTCTATACTAGTTGCCGCGCCAGGTAGAGTAGATGACACGACGAGCGTGCGAATCGTTCTCTGCCTCTCCTTCAAATCAGGTAGCGAGGGTCCGCCACGCCTGTTTATAGACCTCTTCTGCCTTCTTTGTTCGCGAGAGAACACCATCTCGTTTCTTTCCAAGTCAGCCTCGCTGAGCTCGTACAGATACGGGGCGTATTCCTTGGCTTGCTGTTGTGGCCGGAACACAGTGGCTAGAGGTGATGGGAGGAAAGCTGCTATCAAATCCGGGTCTTCGATCGGCCTGCCATCGAACGGGTGCCCGATGCTGTATAAACTCCGGGTGAAGAGTTGCGTCTGTTCCCGGATGCAGTGGGCTATCGCAGTGGTGAATTCGCCCGACAGCGCCAGGTCTTTGGCCATACTTGCAGCAAACTCCTCGGGAGAGTTGAGGGGATTATTAATCTCCCATTCGAACTGATCTACCAAAGTATGCTGTCCGATGGTGATGTTCAGCTTGACTAATATCCTCATCTCGTCATTTTTCCAGGCCGAATAAGGTAGCTCGGGGTCCAACGCATCTTCGTCGGAGAATACGAAAGGGTAGAAGTCGTTGAGCTGCTCGCGCATCTGGTGGATGATCTGTTCAAAAACGGGCTGGGTGGCAGGAGCCTTGAGTCCCATATCCTCCACCAAGTGCGCCGCGAAAAGGTCGGCGCCGACGATCCTCTCATGGAGATTCCACGTAAAGGTGTCGCGCAACTTGATCTTATCCCAATCTACATCCAACCTGACAGGAACTAGCTCTTCATGCTGCTCGGCCTGCTGCTTCATGTCTTTTCTTTTCCATTTCAGCGGAGGCGCCTGTCGCTTACCAGGACGGAGTTTTTGGGCCGGGTAGACCAATCGCGACGGTTGTCCAATCTCAGTTCTTCCGTTCCCATAGCCGCTATAGCCCTCGCCGTAAAGCCTGCTTGGAGTGAACCAAGCTCGGTAATCGTTTCGTAACAGTTTATAGTCGTTGATCATTTTAAATTGGTACTTGTTATGGTCGTTCTGTCGGTCTTTGTCGCTAAACATAGCAGCAGAGTGGATATGATCCCGGGCGATGGCCTGCCCTATTAGAATCTGTTTGAAGGCATCTTTGTCGCGACCCAGGCGAGCGCCGGCGTTTACGTCGTCCGGCGCATCTAACCTATTCCTAGGCGTCGATGTTGACGAATGATCTGATTTTGATGTCGAAGAGGCCGCGGCGGCACCAGAACCTGCAGCGCCCGTCGGAGCCGGTTCTGCATCCTGTTGAGTCGCCATGGCTGACCGAAAGCCTCACATGGATCGAGGTATCTCGCACAATCTTGACGTGAACGAATTTGCACTTTTTAGTCCACCGATCTTCTCCCAGACTGATTTGTATTGTTCCGTGTAGTAGACTATCGGTCGGATTGCGAATTGGCGCGATAGTACTCAGCGGCCGGAGAGATAGTATCGGAAGCGGGAAAGTAGATCAATTGCTGGGCGCGTTGGTGGTGATGCTGTTGTGTGGTCGCGATAGACCATTTGATGAGCGCTCAACTTTTTGGGGGAGCAGACCGTCTCGACCCGTGGCTGATGAAGAGACGGGCAATGGGAGAAGAGAAGGCTGGACACGCGACGAACCGCGACCAAGTGAGTTAGAGGTACTTGGGTTTTGAGTGTGATCCCATGCAAATTGGAAGTACCTTGTTAGATTGTTAGATTGGTGTCCGTGCGTTTGCTGGTTTGTAACATGAACTACCGGCTTAATGAGGAATATTACCCTATGAGAATACGCCCTATGCAAATATCCGATCTTGTCCTAATTCAGTTCCCGCCCCGTCGTAACGGCCAAACAGCGAAACGGGCGGCACACGGACCTGCAGCCCTGAATTAGATCCAGGTAAAGAACGTCACCAGCTCATCAATTAGACTCCAGCCAGTGATGCTGCCCCTCTCCCGCTCGCACAAAGCCCCGCAGCTAGAAAATACGAAAATACCTTACCCGTACCTTTACCTTTACATACTAACCTACCACTACCTTACCCACTCCCACTTCAACTCAACTCACTTACTATACGTTTACGGCCAACTTGAACAGAAGTAATAAGCGACATACTAAGTAGTCATCATGGCCGACGAAAAGGAGATTGGTTCGTCTATCATTTCCCATCTCTTTCCCACTCTATCTCGAGCAGAGCTTCCTATGAACTACCCCGCCATCTGCTCTACCCGTGCCTCGATCGAGGTCTTGTCTTTCCACCTCACGAGACTCATGAAAGGTCCACTAACAGCTAACCCTTACATTCCAGACTACTCTCTAGCGAACCCAGACACCCTCACCAAATATAGGGTTGCCGCTACCATCTCCGAGAAGATTCTCGCCGCTGTGTCCAAGCTATGTATCGCCGGCGAGAAGGCCGTAGCCATCTGCCAGAAGGGAGACAAGCTTATTGAGGAGGAAGTTGCCAAGGTTTACCGTACAACCAAACTGAAGGGTCAGTGGAGCGTCGAGCTTGTTGTTGTCTTTTGCGCCCTCGCAAGGTTTGCTTACGTTAGACATGTGCAGGTTTCTCTCATCCTACGACCGTTTCTCCAGCTTCCTACGTGACACCTTATACTCCGTTGACCTCCGACAGCGCCGAGGCGAATGTCGAGCTTCAAGCTGGAGAGCCTGTGAAAATTCAGCTGGGTGCACAAATCGATGGATTTGGCTCTATTGTCTGTGACACAATTATCGTTCCGCCGAAGGACCAGGCCCAGGATGCTATCACCGGTCGCTCCGCCGATTTGCTACTCGCTACATATTTCGCCAATGAGCTACTCCTGCGGCTGATGATTCCTCCCGGATTGCTAGCGAGTGGGAGCGACGAGGAGAAGGCAAAGGCGGCCGCAGTCAAGCCCCCTACTCAGACCAAGATCACCTCTCTCTTGGACAAGGTTGCCAAGAGTTACGAATGTAATCTGGTAGAGAGTACGACATCCTGGCTTTTCGACCGTAACGACATCGAAGGCAAGAAGAAGATCGTGCTTGCTCCCGCAGAAGGTACCAAGGGAGAAGGCTTTCCCGAGATTGGCGAGGTATGGGGTGTGGAGATGGGCATGAGCCTGGGCTCTGGCAAAGTCAAGACAATCGAACAGCGGGCAACTCTCCTCCGCCGGACGAACAACACCTACATTTTGAAATCGCAGACCGCGCGCAAGACATTGTCTACCATCCAGAGCAAATTCGGACACTTCCCTTTTAGTCTCAGACAGCTCGAGGAGGAGGGAGGTGATACAAAATACAAGGTTGGCGTGCACGAAGGCGTCCGTCAAGGTGTACTACGGCAGTACGAGCTGGTCGGCGACAAGGACGGTTCACCCGTTGCCAGACTGTTAACCACTCTCGGTATGCCCGCAAAATCCCCCCTTGCCTCCCCCAGTTGACCCCCTGAAGCTAATTAAAAACCAGCTATTACAAAGAATGGCATTTCGAAACTTGGAGCCCCACCTGCGCTGGATCTGAGCAAGGTCCAGTCGGACAAGAAGATTACTGACGAGGAAATTCTGAAGATATTGGAGCAGCCTCTAAGCAAGAATAAGGGGAAGAGCAAGAACAAGAAGAAGAAGAAGCCTGCCAAGAAGGCCGCCAAGGGGAATGACGATAGCGAGGAGGAGAGCGACGACGAGTAAGCACATTAGCAGCCCGGATGGGCTTGGCCGCATGCATTCCGCAAGTCAACGCTACCTTCGTCGTAGTTAGCACAACATGAGGTCAACGACGTAGGATCTGGGCCCCTGCGTTAAATCGAGTCTATGACTTGCGTGCGGAATTCTGAAATACGGCTATTCTAAACCATGCGAGACGACTTAGACGTTGAAAACGCACAGTGGATCCACGCGGTCGATGATCGATGATTATTTAGGTCTCAGCTCCTGTGTTATTAGTTCCCATAGAGGCAAACAAAAGAAAAACGAAAGAGAAATGTCTGAACCCAGATATATAGATGGAAACATTCTATCCGGGAGCCTTCATTGCTAGAGCGAAGCTTCACGCACCGAGCCCACCCTTGCTACCTCCTGTGTCCTACCTCTACCTAGACTAGTGACATATATATATGAGTCGGAATACCCTGGGCATTACTCCTAGAAGCAATGCAAGTTGATTTTGATGATTAGAATGTTCTGGCGGCGGGTTTAATGTATGTGAGCTCACGGATTCGGGATTAAGGCCCTTGTGGTGTTCTTGGCCAGATATCTTACGTTGAGTGTGAGTCAGGACCCCAGGCTCCCACGTGGCGTGATTATCTTCGAGGCTGCAAATAGCGAAGAGAATAGATACAGCAGGAACGGCGTAGAGGAAGCCGATCGAACATAGACGCCTCGAGGCATTTTGAGAAAGGCATGTGATGAGCGGTGGTGATTGAATCAGGTGGGAGATCCCTCAAGTTCTCCCTCGGGTTCTCCCTAATCATGGTTAATAGAATACCTCCCGTGGGATGAATTCAGGGGGGAGCAAGAGAGCGGAAGGAGGAAAAGGAAGTATCCCCCTAAGCAAAAAGTCAGTCAAAAAGAGCAATAAAATATCAGAATGGACAGCGAAAGCAATGAATAATTCGGCCAGGATAATTGAGAAAATTTACCAGGCAGAAATAGAAGAAAAATAGAAGAAAAATAGAAGAAAAGGGTCGAGAAATAAGCGTTGAGCGCAGGCCCCCTTTAGGGGAGGTACATTGTAGTGTATTGTATTGCCCCTGGTCATGGCGGGACGGCCGTCCACTCCGAATTTTGGAGCTCTGGAATTTCGCATAACCCTCCCTTCGCCCTACCGCGTAGGACAAACACCTTCACAGAGAAAGCGCGACGAGACGACCCTGTCGACGGAAAAGCGATAAAGAAAAGTAGGTCCGAAGCCATCAAGGTCGAGAGAATACAAGCTAATGGTTTTTTCCTAGCCGTACAATTGATTTGACACGGTGTCACGCGGTGCTGAGCGCAAGCGAGAGGAAGAGGCAAAAGGGGTGTCGGCTCCCCCCCCCCCCCTCCCCTAAAATCTGAAAGCGAGAAAAAATATTCAGAGCCCTGCAACTCGCGCAACATGACCTCCCACCACAAATCCGTCCGATCGCGGTTCTCTAGCCCGTTACGTTCGAGCTCTCCTTCCGGTCATAATAGAGGACTTGCCAGTAACGAAGGCCAAAGGACATTCTTGCAGCGGTGGCTCGAGCCCCCCGTGCAGAACAAAGCCAGCTTCCAGGAGGCTGGCCTGATGAGAGGCGGCGTGGTGGAAAATATGGCTCCTCTGGGCACTCTTCCCAAGGCGGCGATGCATAAGAAGTCGCCAATAAATGGAGAAGGCTTGCCAACTCCTCCTGTCAAGACTCGCATTGTGTTGAAGAAACCATTTGTGGCTGCAGCTGCGGCGGCGAGGGAAAGCGCGCCGCGCGTAAGAGAAGAGTCCGTCGAAGAGGTTGAGCCGGAAGAGATTGATTCGGTGACAGAAACGGCAACAGAAGTGGCAACAGAAGTGGCAGCAGGTGCGGCAGCAGATGCGGCGGTCAATGTGGATGAAACGGTTGATGCGGTGACCGTGTCTCCGCTATCTCAGCCTGTGGCAGCTGTCCAGGTGGTCGACGACGCGGAAGACGATGATTACGTTCCTAAGAAATCGAAGGCGCGACTGCCCGGCAACATCATTACCCCGAACAACAACACGCGCCGCCATTCTGCTAGACGACGGAGTGCACGCCCCAGTCCTACTCCCATTAATTCTTCACCTATTCTTCACACAATCTCTTCATCTTTATCACCTCACTTTCGTCCTCCACCTTCCACTTTTGATCGCGACCCTGATAAAGATCTTGCAGACAGAGTTGTTGAGGCTGCTGTTGACGAGGCACTTCGCCACTACCGTTATCCTACTGCCTGGGCACTTCGCCTACTCTACGACGACAACTCATCTGATCCTCACTTTGTGTCTATGATTGAGGATATCTACTATCAACGTGCAGACCCTAACACCCTCAAAGAATTCCACAGACTCGTCTGCGATAAGAAAAGGGAAGGTAAGAAAGACAACAAAGGTTGCTACTACTTTGTGCCTCCATCGACGGGTAGTCGCTTCACACCTCACAACCCGAAGCCTGCACCCTACGAGGCCCTTGTCACAATGGATCTCAGCAACTTTCACGACGGCTCCGGTGAAGGCCATATCAACAAGAAGGTCAAGCTTGATGAGGACAGCATCGAGAACAGAGGTACTCCGTCCAACGCGAATAGAGCCAACCATCACAAAGGTGGCACGAACTCCAAGTCACAGCACAAGGCATCCAAGGGAGGAAAGACGCGTTCAGAATCAGTTAGCAGCTCATCGGAGCTCTCTTCAGTCCCGGACGATGTACCTGATGACTACGAGGAGTACATGGATCAGGTGGATGACGGCCTGGGTGTCGCGCGTCCCATAGCTGCCGAACCCGAACCAAATAATGCGCAAATCCCGGCAGGCTCAACCCAGCCAATCAGCGGCCAGAAGAAGAAACCCGCCGCCGCGAAAAAGAAGAGCGCATCACCCAAGCATCCTTCTTCGCAAAACACTACCCGTAACCACCTCCCCTCCCGTGATTCGAGCATGCCCGCCGCTCTTGTCGCCAACGGCACACCTCATCATCTCCATCTACAGAGGCCTCAACCTAACAGCGCCTTCAAGTTCACAAGCAGATTTGGAGATCTGGGCAATTCTGATCAACTTGCTCAGAAAAAGCTGAGCAAGAAGTTAGAGACCAGCACTAACACCAAGGAGGCAAGTGAAGATAGCTTCATCCGCGAACCTCTTCCGTTGGATGACGACTCCTTTGACCTGGCTGTGCCACCTCCGCCTCCAACTCTGGGGCCGAATCGCTTATCTCGGACGCCCGCACTGAGTTCGCGTGCTGCTAGAGCTGCTAAGCGAAACCATGACGACCTTGATGATTCCATCTCGCCTACTGCGCTGTCATTCAGGGCTGATCTGGAGCCGTCCTCAGCACGTAACTCGCGCGCCGCGACACCGTCGAACCTGCGCTCGAGCAAGAAGCCCCGCGCAGGGCTACGTGTGAAAACTTCGTAAGTTTCCATCCCCTTCCCTCTCATTTTTCTACTGTTGGCTATGTCGCGCTGTGTTATATTGTCGTGGTTTTATCACAGCGTGGTGTCCGACCGAATGCTGTGCTGTCACAAAGCAAGGCCCGGACAAGTGGCGATGTGGCACCACATGATCTCACGTTGGGCCAAAACCAACTTCTGCACAGAATCTCTCACTTCTACTCGCAACGCCTCTATAGAATCCATAAGGGAACATTCACTAACTTGCACGTGCTACGCATGACAGGCCGATGAAAAAGAAGGGTACTTCTGCGGGAATTCCTCGTAGCAGCGGTGACCGACCGAGCCCTATAGGCAACGGACCACCAAACCAGGTAAGCAAGAAAAATAAATCTCCGTTCACGATCCCCTTCTCCTTGATCCATATCGCACTCGACATTTGCGAGGCATACTCGTGATGCCTTCTTGCGCGAGTTTTCTCTCTCACCGTGGGCCGAGGGAGGCTTAGCCCTAGCACTCACTACAAACGCAAGTCCGGCTGGTGGCGATTGGATCCTCCTGGTTCCCGCTTGGGCCGAAACTCTACCACATCAAAAAATACGTGAGGGTCCTATGTTCCATGCTGACGAGATCCGCTAGGACGAGAATGACGACTCCTGTTTTACTTGCGGGGGCAATGGCGAGCTTGTCTGTTGCGATGGATGCAGCTGTTCTTTTCATTTCCTGTGCATCGATCCCCCGTTAGATCAAGACCACATGCCTGATGAGTGGTATTGCAACGAGTGCAAGCATCGCTTCTCCCCACCTTTCGGAGAGCACGAGGGTGTATTCCGCTCCCTTCTCACCACCCTCGATGGAAAGAATCCTAGAGCGTTCCGTCTCACCGAGGATGTTAGAGATCTCTTCGAGGGAGTTCGCACCGGACTAGAGGGCGAGTATGAAGAAGCTGGCGCTCCGAAGCCCAAGTAAGTACAAAACGGCCACACTCCCGCAGATGGCCAGTCAGCTAACGCGCTCTCTTTTAGGGTGACCAAGAAAAGTTCCGAGGAGCCTCTGGACTTTTTCAGAGTCAGAAACGCGGATGGTACCGCGGCGTTGTGTCATCGTTGCCACCTATCGTCCGCGGGCCAGCGTCCGATCATTCCTTGCTCTGTTTGCGGGCTCAATTGGCATCTTGAGTGTCTGGATCCTCCTATGGCGGTCCCGCCGGTTCCACGAACATGGCGTTGTCCTTGCCACGTTGACGATATGCTCAGCGGGCTTCCGGCAAGACTTGCCCCAGCTCATCGATACCGCAAGATCAAGAATGTCCCGGTCATCGAGCAGAGCTACAGCCGAGGAATGGCTAACAACGGCTTCATCGAGATCAACAACGACGACAGTGAGGAAGAAGCGGACATTACGTGGCGCCAATATAGGAGCTTTGGCCGTATCCACCGAGTGTCCGCGAAGGGTGTCAAGATGGACTTCATCTCTCGGTATGACAGTTACCACCGAAGCTTGAATTCTCGTGATGCTAATTCATTGAGTAGTGTACGCCAGAATCGTCTGAGCCGTGAGCAGAATTCTTCCCGGGTTGCCACATCTAATCCTACTCCTGCCGTTCAGCCCAGGGTGCACACCCTTCAGGAGCAGCAGGTGGCTCTGACCCTCGCCCAGCTGTCCCAGGGTAGTGGCAACGGCCTCGATCAGTTGCATCGAGCCATGATAGTATGTCAAGTTGCAATCTCTATACAAAAAGGTTATATAGCTAACAACATATGCAGTCTGAGGCTAGTCCTACCATCATAGAGATGATGGCAGCTGGAGATGTCGGACGTATCGCCACAGGCAATCTATCGTCAGCCGACACAACTTCTCTGGAGGCCATACTTGTTCAAGCCGAATCCTTGTCGAATAGAATCCGTCAAGTTCTACTCAACAGAAACAAACCGACTCCGGAGAAGGCCGAGGGTAATGTAGCATCCGAAGCAGCGGAGCCAAAGGTGTCCCCATCGAACGACGCTCCTATGGACGGCAGTGGCAATACGACCATAGCCGAGGACGAAAAGCCTAGCATTGTTGGCAAAGGCGGTATCGGCAAGTCTGACGTCGGTGATAGCAAGCCCGTTGCAGACGACGATTCTGCAATGCAAATCGACTAAGTTTGTTTCATGATTCCATACAGGCTCGGCACTTAATATCGACTCTGCCACGACAGGACTCTGTTTTCCGTCCAAATTCTCATCCAAGGTTTTCCGCTTCTACAGGAATACCGTGATGGAAATGGCAGTCTGGCGTCGATCGTTTCAATTCTACAACTAATAATTCTCCTACTTTTCAAACGCTACTAGGTTCAACGACACTCGTCGTCGGCAACTTTTGAGCTCGCAATTTCCAAGACGTTAGTTTCCATAGGAAACCCTGGAAATTTGCTATTGCGAAAGCAGTTTGAACACTTTGAATTGATCCCGGGCCTCGAGGATGTTGACAAACACGTTACTATATCATTATTCATTGGCATCGTCTCCTGCTTCGGACATAGTCACAGGTCACAGTGGTCATGTGTCCGCTACACTTCAATAGGCAAAGATGAAAGACTCGTCTTTCGTTCTTCGTCTATCTGAACATTGTTGTATTAGTACTCTGGGAAAGTGAAATGCATGTACGCATGCATTCAGGCGAAAAACCAGGAGGTGTCCGGCAACAATCCTAGGAGCAGACAGGTTTCACGGTTTCTCTCGAGATCCCAGAGGAATACCTTCCTTTGCTTTGCAGGAATTATTTCTTTTTTCCTTGTTCATATTCCCAAACACACTCTGGCCCATTGTTCGCATAGATCTGGTTTCTTCTCTCGCAATGCCCTCTCGGGCGCACTACTACTCGTCGTTGTCATCGGGAGGATGGAGGCAGGGAGGGGCGTGATAGGAAGGGCAGTTCAGTTTTGTGGGATCCTTAATTTTCTTTTCTCCTTTTTTGTCCTCCCTATTATTACTGTTCTGTCCCCCTTTTGTGTTCGTTCGAAAGGTTCACTTCGACTTACAACCTAACCTACGGCACACACACACACAACCCTCTTAGACAGCAAGCAAGCAGAGAAACTTGACCATCCTAGGATGTGTTCGGTCACAGGTGGATCGTGGATCGCGGATCGGCGTTTGTGCGAGGGGGGCGGGGGATGGGGAAAACTGGATCGACCCTATAGAGGGCATCTTGCTTCTATAGTTCATCATGTCCTATACTAGTAGGAAATCGCAGATTTTTCGAACCCCCCCCCTAAACTATTGACAGACTTGTTCGTGTGTGCATGCTCATAGCTATCGTATCCTATTACCACCCAGGTGTTAAGGCGGTGGCTAATAGTAAATTGGTGGTATCAACACAATTCAACTACGGTATTACCTACTGTCTATCCATCTAGGCTAGGTACGTGACGCGCCATCTTGCCTATTCCGGAATTACAGAGTAAAACCACCCATTAATCGTGATATCCGCTAGACACCAGAAACTTCAACGGGATCTGCACAGAAATTTACACTGTCCACGTCCCATCTTGACACGTTCTAATTACCGAGATAAGGAGGATATAGTACCGGTATAGCAGACTCGCCCATTAGAAGCAGTCGTAGACGAGGCCACACCCGGTGATCGGCCTCCCTTACCCGAAACACAGTTCGGTCGGTCAACCGGGGAC
The DNA here is from genome assembly GCA_022578875.1 of Hypoxylon crocopeplum. Lineage (NCBI taxonomy): Eukaryota > Fungi > Ascomycota > Sordariomycetes > Xylariales > Hypoxylaceae > Hypoxylon > Hypoxylon crocopeplum. The sequence continues at coordinate 93,197 of MU399567.1, forward strand.
TCAGAGGCGGTAAGGTACCCACTATACAGCAGCCACGTCAGCTACGGTATATAGCATGGCTTATGTAGACCAGTGTAGAGGGAGAGACTGCCGTGCGTACCTGGTAGGTAGGTAGGTAGGTAGTCTGCGTGCTTTATTCTTTACCTGAGTGCCTAGGTAAATAAAGCCATAACCTTTGCTGTTCACCTGACCCCGAAGTTTACGAGAGGAAGAGAAGCCTAGCTGAGTAGGGAGCCTTCGTCTTAGTCACTTACCTACCTAGGTATATGAGGAAACGTTGACGGCATCTCAGGAGTGTGGTCTATAGTTGAACAGGCCACATTACGCACAGATTTGCCTAGGTCAGTAGATTCAAGACATGAACTAGGTCGCCTTTTCACTAGGCTGACTACTCTCCTCACTCTCTCAGAACACACATGCAGATAAATGACTACAACAACAATTACGTAGGTAGTAGAATCTGAGCTGAGGCTGTTGGGCAGAAAGATTTCCAGACCTAAATGCTATCGGGCGTCGAGATGATGCAAGATACAGCCTCTGTAACTGAATGTAATAGATGGCTGGGCTGTGCTCGAGCTGGTAGGCAGACAAGGCGGATAGCACCAGGAGGAAAAGAGCAGGGGATAGGAGCAGAGGTCGGCTTCCTCATTGCCCTGCCTGGTTGGCAGTGCCCGCAAAATAATGTCACGCAAACATACGAAGGATCGCCGTTCTACTATGCCTAGTCATCTATTACAAGAGCGGTGACCTGAGGCCTTGTAGTTCGAGATTGGAGGGCGTCTCACCGCCATTCAGAACATTAGGGTATCACGAAAACAAAGAGCAACTAGAACGAGAAAGTGCTCAAAAATGAAATCATTCGTCTCTTAAGAATATTTTCCTATCCATTTACTTCACTAGCAATGCAATCCATCCACTCAGGATTCGTAGGTAGAGCGAATCCTCTCCCTTGCTTGTGCTTGAGTTGTCACGAGAGCTGAAGAACCAATGCAGGCGAGTCCTCCATCGTCGTATCAAAAGCCTTCGCAACAGAGCTTCAACTTCTCCACGCAAATCTCCTACTCCGCCCCGCACTCGCCTCGTCAATCCTAGTTGCTTTTCTCTATAATCGCCCACTGTTGGTAGAACCGCGTTGAAGGTCAAAGAATTCGGTTGGGGTTTGAGTTGCCAACCTGGAGGAACAGACTTTGTACATATGGTAAACATGGAAACGCCCTTCATCCACGGATGCTTCCTTCCAGTGAAACGTTGCCGTGAGGTGAAGCTGGCCAATCTTCATTTCGTTATCCGCGACAGCGGTCCGATGAATCGAGGATGGCCATGTCTAAGAAGCGTTTAAACGGTACAGTTTAACGAAATGAACCGTACGGAGATCCAGGTACTGCCGGCGTGGTCTCTTGCTCTCCGCAGCGTATCAGGCCGAGCTGCTAGCTGGGATTTTAGGGGACCACCCTGTTCCCGCAAACTTCTGAATAAAAAAATCAAACATGCCAAGCCGACCAACTCCCTTATCTGTACAACCTCGCAATTCGGGGAAGTAGATGCGCGAGCATGGAGATATGCATCTAGCCTCATGCAAAACAGGAAAGACGACCGTTAGATCATCTCTGAAACCTGTCAGCACCACCCGGGATTTAGAGTTGAGGAGACCTCTTCTGTCGAGGGGGTTGACCTCGGGGGGGTTGACCTACGCGTCCGCGCCTGGCGTTGACTGGCTGTTCCTGCACGTAGGGCATGGTATTACCATACCCATAGCTTCCCATATTCATCGCCATACTGAATCCTGGTGGCGCAAAGCTAGCCGGGGCTCCAGCTGGCTGTATGGGACTGCCATTGGCCACACTTTGGCCACGATACTGGTCCATTGAAGGGTTAGGGTTGTTATAAGCCCCGTAGCCTGCTTGCGTAGACGGGTAGTAGTTGTTCATTGGCGGCGTTCCACGTGGAAGCATGTTCTGCTGGTACTGAAGCTGCTGGAGGTTCACCGGTGCCATCGATCCACTGTTAGGATTATATATTGGGCCCTGGGGTCCATACGATGGAAACGCAGACATGGCAGGCTCGACACTCTCACTTCTAGGCACGGGAAATCCTCCCATCTCGAAGTTCGATGTGGTACTAGTAGGGTTCAGTGGGTTGAGGTACTGGTTGCCATACTGGGAATTTTGCTGCACGGCAGCAACATTCGCTTGAGCCTGGCGTGATGCAGGTCGTTGTCGTTCAGTCGAGGCATTGTTACCGACAGAGTGGTCGCGAGATCCACCCCCGCCCCCAGTGCGAGTAGATAGACCAACCTCGTCCATGAGGCGCTTGTAGCCTTGATTAGGCTGCGCTTTGATGCGAACAAGGACGTTCTTCACGTTCTCTACTACTTGACCCCTGATGCTCTCATCGAAGAACGGCGTTGTGAGGACCTTGAAGATCAACGTAGCACCGCACGAGTGGTCGCTCAAGATAGCCTCCAGTATTTGGTCCTTGGGAGTGAAGAACAAAGCCTTCAGGATGGTGTCTCTTGCGTCTGGTTCGGCCTTTTGGTTGATAACCTTCAAGACTGTAAGATACGCAACCTTGTGCGTGCAGAGATGGACAAGGTAGGGGACAAGCTGAGGAGCTAGAACACTACGTCGCTGGGGGAATGTGCATGTGTCCAAGAACCAGGTTAACAGAAGGGCACCGTTGGCGTTGGTAGCCAGTTGCACACTGTGGAGGGCAATGGCAGCAGCAAGCATTCTTTGCTGTTCCTTAGTAGCATGGTGACTCTCAAGGCACGCTCGCATCGCTCGGGCACCGTATCGACCTTGGGCAACATCCCACATCTTGCTAAGCATGGTCTCAAAGATAAAATCGTTGAATGGAGCGCCAAACTTGAGGCAACCTTGCAAGACATAGTTGCCATACTGATCTAGGAACAACGGAATAGTGTATGCTCTCAGATTTTGAACGATCAAGGTCATTTGATGAGGAGTCTTGCAGACATCTATGATCTTCTGTGCCGCCCAGGTTCCGTTCTTGTGAACGCCAATTTCTGCCACGTGTGGAGAGATCTTAGCTAACATAAGATCTCGAATGTTGTCTGAGCAGTGCTCGAACAACTTTTGAACGACGGTATTGCCCAGGTAATCTGAGGACAGCTCGGCGATCTCGGGGAGCATCTCAGTGGCAATGTGCTCTATCTCGCCCTGAGACAGGCTTTGATTGTCGATACGCTTTCGGATATCCCTCAGCTTTGGTGCGTCATGGACCCTGGTGTGAGTAGGCTCCCGAATTGGAGGGATCTCGTCAGCGAAGGCATTGTACTGAATAGCCTGCTGAAGGCTGTGGGAGATGCGGTAGGTATCTTCGTCAGTAGCGCCAAAGGACTTGACGATTTGAAGGATATCTCCTGTCATCTCATGTAGGGGCGGAATTACCGGCGCTGCGTTCGTTGGATTCGAGGCAGTCGCTACATTCTCGCTCGCAGGAGCAGCAGCGCTAGAAATAACTCCATCCTGGTTCTTCCCGAACGGATCAGGACTAGGACTTGGGAACACTCCATCATGGCCGGGTGTGTTCGATGCGGAAGGCGGTTTGGCGAAATTAATCCGAATCGGGCCGGCCCCTGGGAAGATCTCCTTACCATTCATGCTACCTTTTGCTGAAATGGCACTATCAACCCTCTCGAAATTCACGAAACCGCAATTCTTATGCGTCAATACTCTCGCGGAGAGAATCGGACCATACGACTTGAACATCTCAGTCAATGTTGACGTAGTCGTCGAAGTCGGGATGCTGCCAAGCCACAACGCACTCGTAGGACCCTCAAGACCAGCCTCCTCTGCCGTCAGTAGACCATTGTTCCGGCTGTTCGATCTACCTAGATTCATCGCGGCCACGGCTGTGGGAAGGTCATGGAACTCCTGTTCTTCGGGCAATCGAATTTCAGCGGCCGTCATCGAGCTATCGAGACGTGAGGGAGTAGGGTAGTAGTTCCGCGTCAACCTTGAACCTGCGCCTTGCAACTCCAAAAAACCAGCCGTTCTAGCACGTGGTCGAGTGACTGTTGCTTGGGACGCAAAAGCTTGGAGGCCCTGAACTGCTAGGTTATGACTGTGAATAGCAGCATTGGTAGCAGCCAGTTGGTCCTGGAGGTGCACGGCATACTGAGTCTCCAACACCAAATCGTCGTCACCGTAGTCGTCCTCCTCGTCCGCGTACTTGTCCTTGTTGTTCACCGAATATGAACGGAACCGGTTGGCCTGCTTGGTGAAGTCTGCGAGGCCAGGCAGATAAGGTGTGGCCAACTGAGCTCGAGCTGGCTGCGGAGTCTCGGCTAGACCTAGGTAGTCAAGAGTTCTCATATGAACATCGTTGTCTCCAGGTCCTTCCTTCGAGAATGCAGACTGGGCGGGCGAGCTCGGTCCATTTGACCCGATGCTCGCTATGCTTGCGAGTGTATTGCCTCTCTCGCGGCCAGTCGGATTCCAGGTGCTAAAGACCGAAGGGCCGAACGGCGAACTGTTGCCGGGGCCATGAGAGAAGGGGCTGCGCTGTGGCATAGAACCAGCTCGAAGTCTCGATAGGAGGTTCGAAGATCGCGAGGACTCGGCCGTATCATTGAGGCCTGGCGAGGGCGACTTGAATGGGCTCTGGGATGGCGTCGGTCGGGTAGATTGGGAAGAAATCGAGGGCATATTGAGGAAACCATTTCCTATACCACCAGCGGGGAATCGAGACGGAACCGTGCCAGCTCGCGCACGCCGTGTCGATGGCAAGGTATCGGATGCAGGCAGTTGCGCGAAGTCTGGAAATCCATCGGTTGGCGACTCAGGGATGTTCTCCCGTAAAGGTGTCGAGTTGCCACTAGTTGGCGGACCGCCCCAAGGGTTACCTGACAAGGCAGGAACGCCTTCTTGGGCCTGAATTTCTCTCGCTCTAGAATTGGGAACTGTTAGACGCATCGTAGATCAAACATAACGAGTACAGCTAGAAGATTGAATATCAAGAGAATATGGTGACAAAACTTACCTCTTGGAAAAGAGTCTACTGGAACCGGCAGTCTCGTGCGAAGGAGAACCAGCCCCAGAACGCGTGGTACCTGCCATCTTGCCAGGCGGATTCATGACACCAGACATGCCGAATGGAGATCTGACGGAAGATGCGCCCGGTGAATCGATCGGAGGGAAGTTGGTGGTTGGTGAAGTAGAACGACCGTTGGCACTCTTAGGGGGATAGCCAATAGTCAAATGTTCAGATCTAGCAGTTGACATTATCGATTATTCATCCGACCCTCATCAGGAGGAGCAACAGTAATGGCTCTCCACGGATGATAATAAAGGGCAATTTCACTTCGTGTAGTAGTAAATAGGTTAACGAGGTGGAAGGAAGTTCGGAATGACGCGATGTCAAGTTGGTGGGCGACGTTTTGTTCTTGTCGTCGTATAATAAATTTCAACGGTCGACGCGACGATGTGTTCTTTGACCAGCCACGCCAGATATCGACAGGCGTGCTCGGTGGATTAGAGTCGCGGACGAGGCCGTAGGAGAAAGTAGGTCAAAGGAGTGAGTGAAGTATCGAAAGTAGTAACCCCACGAGAGTATCTTCTTTCCGGCGTCTTGGGTTACCTATTACAACGAGGCAGGCGAGCGACCGGGTAAGGTCGAAAGCAGGATCGATTTGATAAAATAGTGAATAAAAGGGCCGGGAGGTAGAAAAATACAAGGAGTGTCGTAGTCTTCCGAGGACGCTCGTTGTCTAAGTCGAATTGATATTTCGAGGTAACGATTCCGACGAAGGACAAATTTGATTAGCCTTCCTCTTTTTTTTTTCTCCCCTTCCTGGCGAAACCCCCGTTTGAAGAAAGAATTGGTGGGAAGGAAGAAGAAAGAAAAAAAAGAAGGGCCTCTCGAAATGGAAAACAGGTTGACCAAACGGATCAGGATCAATATACAGGCTCCATTAAAGATCTACGTATGATCTAGAGGTGGGGGGATATGAAGGAGACTCGAGCCTGGAGAAGGGCATAAAAAAGGGAAGAGTTAAAAGGTTGGAAGAGTGGACTGTGTTAATAATTGCAAGGAGGTTCAAGTAGACTGGATGGACGATGGGACGTGCGAGAGTTGAAGTGCAGCAGGGAATGGGTGGAAAGCGCTATGGATTTTAGTGGAGTCACTGCTCTTTACTGGACACTAGGCACTGACGCTGGGCTACTGCAGAGAGAGAGTATATACATCCAACTCGTGTTACAAGCGGCGTTGTACTACTCTTGTACCCCGCTTGGCCAAGTATAGCAGAAATCTACGCTATAAGAGACATGGCTGGTACATACAGAAACGTCCCAAGACGGCTGGAGCTCCAACAATCCAAAGGTACATGTGGGCTTTGAAACGACAGGATCGACCTGCACATCAACTGAAAGCCCTCTCTTCTCTCTTTCTTTTTGAAACTTCACAAGATTATTTTCTTTGTCCCATTTACACGGTTGTCATACCTAACAATCCTAGATGTAATCAACAGGATGTATCGATCTGTGTGATCTGTAAGCGCAAACAAAGCCCCTCCCAGCTCCTATTTCTTCCACAAAACAATCTCACATTATATATCCGCATATTGTTACTTGTTATTCTTGATTAAGAAAAACAAGCTAGAATTGATTGACTTGCTCCGTCAAGCGCTTCCACTTGTCCCTTTTGTTCGATGTTCTCGAAACAGGGGTAGTCGTCGCTTGATTGGCGAGTACCGAGTTATGGAGAAGATTGACAACAGCATAGAAAGATGTGTCCTGAGCAGCATGTCGCATGTCGGGAGAGGCGCGGCAGTGGCCGCAGTGCTGACGAAGTAGACGAGAATGACGACATCTCATCCATAAACATCCATATTCCGCTATCGTATCGGATTCCACCTCTGCAATAACACTCTGGATCCGGTTCTCGGTTCCAATGCATCTAGCTATGGGTCCTAGGTACGGCTCTGCTCCTTTTCAGCATCCGACTTAACATCGACACGGCTTCCCCCACATTGTGGTCTGCCAATCTTCATACTCCTCCGTCCTTCTCACTTCTCGCTTTCGCATTTTCACTGTTGCTCGGGAGCCTTGTCAGCATCCTACGTGCGGCACCAACCCGAATTATCGCTAGACTCTGCGGACATATTGCACGAAACGTGATACAGACACCCAACTCTGACATTGTGCATTGCTAACTATTTCTATATGTCGTGACTGGAACTCGAGAATATCCAGTCAAACAGACGTTAGTATCCAAATCTGCTTGAAATCAGTTGGCCAATACCACAGAAATGCTTAAAACGGACGAGACATCCAGTATTTTCCTTCTTCTGGAAGGAGATGTGGCACACCTCCCTGAAGGTTGCATGAGCGAAGCGGCGTCAAGTAGATGAAGGGGCGCCGCCCTTTGAATCTGAAGTGCAGTACCGTAAGTATACGCCTCTAAAGATGCGACGTACAACCGCAAACATTAGTATGTTGGCATATCTTTGAACCATTGATGACTAGGTAGACATACGCGACTAGACCTCAAAGCAGCAATTTTCGAAACTTGCAGGCTTATATAGGTAGGTGATTAAGGAAACGTAGCACTTCTATCGACTCAATCCCTAACTAAGTTTACTCGATTAGCGAGGTCGATGCAAGCGGAATCCCATCACGAGGCAGACAAGCTTCAATACCGTGCGTTAAGCTGTCAAGGTATAACATAAGCCTGTCAGCCTTCACTATTCGTAGCTTGAAAAGAACCACGATCAGCTCGACTAAACCTTCTCTGCAGCTTGCAGAACGATACGTCTTCCCCCAGAGACAAAGCGCCCCTAGCTCGCTGACGAAGGTAAGTCGTATCGTGGCTTGCGAGCCAGATGGCACCCTGCTACCGCCTTAAGATGTGCAGCTATCATTTCATGCCGGGGCCGCCACTAGGAACCCGGGGCGCCAATCACCAGCCCGGAACCAGCGGAGGAGGAGGATCTGCTATGAAATCTGAAACGTCGCTCCAAGTTGCCCTCCAATCCCAATCCCAAGCTCCTCGCGAGACTCGATTGGGCCGAACCGTCAAAGCCACCCTGCAAGCATTTTTGACTACCCGACGTGAAGCTCTCGACACCGCATTGGACGGAGGGGGGCGACGCAAACCTAGGCTTGGTGATTGATATCTATCTTTCCACGTAAACTGTACTACCAACCTGGGAGATTCTTTTCTCCCCCTTCTCTCTCTGTCTCTCTGTCTTATCCGAAGGCTTGGGAGAGGAACGAGGTTGGACGTGTCAGCTCTTCTGTCTACCTAAACCCCGTACCACTTATCAGCCCCTTTTGAACTACATACGTACAATATGACGACGACGATCCAGTAGCCAAACGTCCACCACCCCGTTTGCCAACATCACGGCAAACTTTTTCCGCCAAGCCCCTTTCCCATGTGGCCGTTTACACAAGCCTAGCCTGGCCATGGAATCCATCTGTTTCGGATGCGGGAAGCGCGTTGTCTCCCTAAGACATAGTAGCTTGAATCCTGTCATCTGTGAGCTGCCTACCGTATGGTGCACGGATTACAGACAGTAGTAGTGGTATATTCGCCCCCGATGTCAGGTCTATATTTAACCCACCTCTACTAGTATGTACCGTACTATGTAGTAGTAGTTCGCCGACTTGTAACACGGCCTATTGTCTAATAAGGCGACGCAACGGCAAGGCTTGGTTGTGTCTCCAGTCTAGCACAGGTCGTCCCCAGTTTCACCCTTTTCCCTGTCCATTGAGCTACGCCTCGCTTAAATAGACAAATAAATAAAAACATGGTTATCTGATCCCCGGCTTCTGATCGACGCTGCATGATGCCATCTCTTTAAATTTCTATTTCTGTTTCGCGCCAGCACACCATGCGTGGAATCGGAAAATCTCTAATTTCTCTCTTTTCACGTGCACGGCAGTTGTTAACAATGGAGATTCAGCTCTACATTCGAGACTGTTGTACCCTACCCCGAGCCTCACCGTCCAGGCTGGTAGCATACCTAGGTACATACCTACCGGTATCTAGGGGCCATGGGATGCTTATTCAGCTGCTAGTATCAAAGAAGCGCCTCTAGCATAGCATAAGGATTTGCAAGTCGAGTAGCCTCCGGGAAACCAAGCTGGGCTACACACGATATATTTTTGGCGTACATTTTCAAGTTACGAATATAGATATAGATCGTTATAGCCATTAAGCCACCGTAACCGCCCCAGTCAGCATATATAAAACGCCACCCAAGCCAGACAGACATTTGGTAGGTTATATGTATTCCACTTTTAGATGAGCTTTCGTTGATGGCTACATGCACATCACATTACGAATACGGACACGTCCGACATAGCCCCCGTTTCTTCTTGCTACGAAATTCCATGTCTACTATGTAGATATCCAGCCAGGCATTGACCTAATTCCACGTACCTTTGGATGGCACCCGTCAACCATGCATGACTTAAAAGGGTCCTGCTAGTCGGGATTGTATTCAATTCGAGGACAAACTCAAGTATCAAGAACGGCAAACGCGTGAATAGCACATCGGGTCTGAAAACAAAGATTAGGAAGCAGGTGGGTATCAATTTCTCTAACATGCTATCGATCCCTCGAGAAACCAAAACAGTCCCTCCTATCATACTCGGTGCTCCTTGATCGTCAATAAAATTGCTAGAAATTGGCTCAAGACCCTTAGTTTCACAAAGCCCATTCGCCTTTATCGTCGTCCGCCGTAATGAAGGGCTCGTCGATACGTTTGATAGCGTAATCACTACACAGGATGCTGTTACAACATATTAGCTTCGCCATCCCGTATTGTTTAGAAGCTGTGGTTGGATAATTTGCCAACTTACCATGCAGAAGCCACGAGCGCGTCCAGCTCCGCCACCATGGCCTCCTTCTTAGCACCGCTGACGAGACCTTTACTAATTTGCACCTGGCACTCCTTGATGCGCCTGCTCTTGCTTACGCCGGCCTGCTCCAACACCTTCCTACCGAGACAGTCGGAATGGAAGGCGTGCTGGCACGGAAACACGAAGAACTGCCTACTAAGAAGCGGGAGGGCGCATACGTAGCACTTCTCTCCCGGCTCGACGATAGCGTAGCGATGGTCAAGGCCGGCGATGTCGATCTTGATATTTGTGGCCGTCTGCGAGCTTTCGTCCATTTCCTTCTTCAAGCTATCGATATTGCGCGAGTAGTCCTCGAGCGCGTTGCATATCTCGTCCTTGAAATCGTCTATCACCACGAAATCCGGGAAGAAAGGGATCAGGTCTTCAATCTTGAGGAGGTCGCATCGTTTAAGAAACTCGATAGCTGTCTTGATACCGTTGGACTGGGAGATGACCTTGCGAGCTACCGCGAGCCATAGCTTCTTCCTTAGAGCAGGATTAGACACCGGTCGATCCGCAATGATGGAGGCATATTCGACTTCGTTGTGCGAGAGGGCAAGGTCCACAGCCTGGACATATTGTCCCATATTTGTATAAATGTGTACACACGAGAGGGTCCGCTTGTGTTGGATACAGAGTCGAAGTGCGAAATCAGGATCGAAATGGGGCTCCTCGCCTTGAGATTCGAGGTACGCTAGAAGTCCCGATTCGTCTTTCGACTCGTGGGATGCATAAATAGAGACAAGAGTGTTGTGAACAGCGGCATCTGTGGAGTGAAGCTGATTGATGACAAACTGTAGGTATCTGACAGCTTGGTTCTGGAGGAGAGTTCCAGTGAAATTCCTGCTGTAGTCGAGAAGCGCCGGGATGATTTTGCGCGGCTCGAGTTTGGGATGCCGCATCATGATCTCAACCAACTCATGTCCAACGTGTGTCATCAATACACTACTATATCGATAGAAGACTTCCGGATCAGTCTGCTTCTTGAGCACGTTCAGAGTTTCCGTCCATCGTTCTCTCTGGACCCAGTACGACAGAACATAGTTGTAATCGTTTACGGCGTTAGCGAAGAATAGAAGTTCGTCTTCCCGAGCGTGGCTGCTGATAATATCGTAGGTCGTCTTGCGGTCTAGATCAGATTTGTGCTTGTTGACGAAGTCATGGAATTCGTTTCGCACAGCATCAAGTTGGCCGCGCGGTTGTTTCCTGTTCCCATTTTCGATCGGCTCTGCTTCTATTGTTATGGAATCCTCGAGAGCGTTGAGTTTTGCCATGAATATCTCAACTAGCCACGTTGCTATCATCATCCTCTGCATCGTAGATGACTTCTTGTACGTCGTGAGTTTAGTGAAAAGGTACTTTCGTAAGGCGTCGTTTTGGCCATGGTCAATAAATGCGAGCGCAACATCTTCAAAGGGTTTACTGCTTTTGCCATATACGCCAGCCGCTTCGACGAATAATCCCTTTTCAACTAGATAATCGCCAGACGCCATCGATACTGCATCTTTCTGCGCGGGGGTATGAGCGTATTGCATGGCTACGTCAAACTGCTGTCTCTGCAGCATGATTCGCCATATATCTCGATCCTCGTCTCTGACGACAATCTCGAATATCTCTTGGGTAGTGAAGAGCCAGAAAGTGTTCTTCTGCTGATCGACATAGAGACCTAATGCTTTTTGTCCCTGGTCCAAAATCACTTGATCGTATACAACGGACCCCGTCAGCCGGTTTATTGCTATAAGGCGACCACCGATCAGGCTGACAACGTGCCATTGCGTTAATGCGATGGCGTCAATAAATTCAGATGGGGGTTTCTTCCGTCCGGAGGTCTCTGTCGAGACTACCTGGGACCTTGCTAGAAGCTTTGATTCCGCGAACACCTTGCTTCCCAACTCGTTATTCATCGGAGTTGTTAGGAGCTTTCCGTGATAGACACCATGTGAGGAAAGCCAAGCAAAAGCTCGATCCGAGGCCACGTCATCATAGGTCTTCGCATCCGGGGAATCCGGCGAGATGGCGAGTGCCGAAGTGGCTACAGCCGAGCTCCGCGAAACCTCGTGGACAACCGGTTGCTCAGAATCAAATAATCTTGTATAGATCGACCCGCTCCCCTCATGGCCGCTTCGGCCAACTTTACCGACAAGATGAAATAGACGGCTCTGTGTGCTGATAACCACCCTCCTTATATCAATCTTCCCGCCCATATTATCAACCCATAATCCTGTGATGGGTCCATCTGGGAGCTTGTTCAGCGCCTTCAAGTATTTCTCCTCTTTCCTGTAGAACTCTGTTGATGTTTCAATGAAGGTTTCGTATATATTTCCGTCCGAGGCTCCAATCAGAATCTCGCGGGTGGTGGCAGTGGGAAGCGAGGGATTCCAAGCTATGGATTCGATCGAGACGCCGCGTAATCTGCTCAAAGGTCGCGGTTGGCGTGATTGCGTATGCAGGTAATAGTTTTCGCCAAGAGAAGTACATATCAGTAGATGAGAGGCTGTGGGATCGAGAAACATGCGCCGGATGACGCCCACTTCGGAGACTCGCTTGGGAAGGTCGATGTCTACGAGTTGTTCTAGTCAGTTCCGGTCTAGATGTTAGGAGCCCGTACTAGGGTCTTACCATCTATATCTTCTGGTCTATTAAGATCGATGCGCAATATGCGCCCGTTAGACAAGGCCAGAACAAGTACGTTATTGGCAACTTGGGCTGCAACGAAGTCGGCAGCAATAGAGAACTGAAGCTGCACGCGTTCGATGTCGAAGATGGGCAAGCTCTCATCCGCAAGACTGTGCACGCCGTTGGCGGCGCCAAAGCCGTTCTTCGCATCGAGCGCCATTTGGAGACCTAGCTGGTCATGTTGGAATATGTAGGTCGCGACGGCTCGCACAACTAGCTGCCTTTCGGGCAGCGGTGGTTCGGGCAGAGAAAGTGTGTTAGGCAGATGTGTGGTTGTTCGAAGCTTCGTTGACCACTGGAGCTCGAGAGGTACCTGCATGTAGTAATGTACTCTAGCAGTCTAAGCGGGGCGGCTTATCCTGGATTATGCAAATAGTGCAACAATAATGCATGTAATAAGCCCAGGCTAGTCGTCGACTGACATCACTCAATATCCCTTAGTTCGCATCGTGATAGTGTAAATCTTCGGTTTAAATATCATCATAATAAAATCCGAACTCATAAATGTAGGCAGATATATACGTGTCAGTCTTTGACTGTATTTAATATAATCCTGACAACCTCGCTATTTATATGCAATAGACTCCAAGCCTGGGTATAGATACCGTGGGTAGTATGTATGTACAAACAGCTTCGTGCTGGCCCATTCTTCCCGCTGAAGCATAGATAGAATTCAGACAACCTTCATTATGCCATTTATAAGAAATTAAAATAAATCGCCGCCCATACGTAAGAGTGCTTTAGGCTACCCAGCCCATGATTTCCTGCTTTTTGCAGGTGTCAGTAAGGATGTCTATGTTGAACTTATTCTAGTCATCCGTCAAAGCATGGAACCTCGTGAATATCCTCCAATCGTGGTGTTTCTTGAAAATATGGTATATCGATATTGCCCTGCCCATAGACCGGGCGGCGTCTCGTTCTCAGCTATCGGCTGGGCGTGTTTGGTCTAGGCCGGAGTCGAACGATTTATTTCTTGGGGCGTTCGACGTCGGCACGAGCGACGGGATAGAGCAATATCCGCTTTCCGCATCCGTCAAGTTGGCTTCTCCTTCAGTGTCCGTCAACTCGGCGGGGCTATGCTGTATCAAATAGTTGGGTTTGATGATTGGTCCTCTGGACCATCGGCTTTGAGGGCCTGGCTTTCTCCCTTTCAAGACTCGGACCTTGACAACGAAACCCTTTGCTCTCTTGGGGTTGAGTGCCAGCGCCATCAGTTCCTGGCCAATCATATCGCAAGCTAAGCGGACCTCGTCAGGATCCCAGCCTTTGTATCTGGTCAGAAGTCTCATGCTCATAGCCTCAATTCCGTTCAACATTGCCAGAAGCCAAAACTTTCCTGTCGATCCGTCTTCGGTTCTCAGGGGAATAGCATGTTCGGTCAACTGGACGTCAACATATCCTGCGTTGACCAGAAATCTAGGTTCCAGGTGACAAACTCCGAGTGGCCGCCCATGCATAATAGCAGATTCTTGAATGTCGATTGCGACCTTATGTATTATCGACCCAGGTTCGAAGAACTGGTGGAAGCTGCTCATCCCCCTCTGGTCGTCAAAATCCAACACCTCGATCCACCCACCTGGTTTAATGCAAGTGAAAGCAGATCGGTAGATATGTTGCCAGTCAGAAAATGCTCCAGACATGTTTCGCAAATGTATTAGATCATAATGGTTCGGCGGTCGCTCCCATTCCAACTCGGCATCGTCAATCTCCCAGTAGACGTTCTGTGGAGCCCGGCGCTCGAATATGTTGGAGATGTCTGTTCCGACCACTTCGCAATCGGGATACAACTCGGCCATATCTATAGCCCACTCGCCAACAGCCGTACCGATATCCAGTATGTGCGTCGGTGCTTCTAGAGGTACACTTGTCAATTCGCCGTCGAACGTCTTCAGGTAAACCTGATTGATTAACTGCAACCGCACTTGTTCGTCATCGTCGTTTGGCATGTAATATAACCCTCGATACCGTCGGCCATTTTCTATAACGTACTCGATGTCCTCGTTGATCGACCGCGTTGAATTTCTATTTGACGTTAGCATGATCCTCGTGCAGCCGATAATCTCGACGAAAGCTTACAGCGTTTCTTCTTCCAGGGTATCTTCATCCTCCAATGGTTCTTCTATCCGATAAACCATAGAAGGAGCTGGGTAATGGCCTGGAGAATAAACGGACACGGCGTCAAAGTGACTTGTGGCAATATCATCGTTCGGGTCTAATATGCGACTACTCGGTCCCAAGATGCTTGTCGTCCGTGTACTCAAGTAGTCGCTTGTGAAGTCATCGGTAGAGATGTCGTTATCCAGCTCCGGTACAGGAAGCTCGGGAATGTCTCCTACCGAACCGGCATTTCCGATGCTACGTGGATCGATGGACGAGTCGGTCACACTAGTCGCTCGTGACGGCATGATTGCTGCTGGCGGATCCGATATCCTAACCTGCCTTGATTTCCTTGCCCCTTTCCTCTTCTTCATCCCAATCGAATTAACTGGTTGGTTATTGATGCAATATTATTCTGACAGCCCCTTCTCGCTCCTCTAGCGAATTTCATGACGTGAACGTGCCGGCGTCCCCGAAAACCGTGAGTCTCGGCAACGGATTCGCAAGCGAAGATGGTCCTACGTCTGATGCGGCGCTAGGCGAATTGCAGGGCGAGGCTTGCATAAGCCGCTGCTCTCGATATTATTCAGCCGGAGAGATGTACTATGGACTTCGTCGACGGCAGCTGGTTGGACGAAATGGCAGATATACGAGCGAGCAAACGCCGACTACGAAGACGAAGTGTCCTAATCGACGAGGCTATCGCGAATATCAAGAAATAGAGTCATGATTAGTTGGTGTAACGGAATGAGATACTAGAATGTTTTACAACAGGTTGGGGAAATCAAACCACGAGGGAGCGGAGGAATATCAGCGGCAGATATGACGACGATTGGCTACCGAATTGATCACCAGCATTTCGCAAACTGGAAAAAGACGGTTGGGGCAGCAGGGTGCAACAGTCAGATTCTTCGTCAATCCAATGAGAGGCCTGTCTCTCAACGCAACGTGGAGTCGCAGACAGGGGATGAGCCACATGTCATTGTCATCCCATGTCAGCGGAATGCCCCCCATTCATCCTGTACGGGAGGTAGGGAGGTAGGGAGGTAGGAAGGTAGCACGTATGCAGCCCGAGTCGTGGGCTACAACGCTGAAAATATCAACGTCTTGAAGAGCGAATGATTGGCATTAGCTTCCCGAATTCTGCAAGAGAAGATTCTATCTTTTTAGGTTCCCTTTTTCATTGGGCCCGAACGGGTGGGCTAACCCGCCAGTCCGTCACTGCCGTCCTCAGGGTTGTCCCGGCGAGAGTTTAGGCCATCAGCTTAGCGGTAGCGGACTCGGGTCTTTGTATCTGCCAACGCCTAAGCGAACAGACAGACAGAGAAGGATCCCCCTGATCATCATCAATAAGTCCCACCCGTCCCAAATATCGAGATGGAGTGGACGCCAACGTTTACTAACTATGTAACTCTTCAGTTCAAATATCATAGAAATGCTTCTCTACAGAAGGGCAAGGAAAATATCAAATGTGTGCGCAAGTCCGAGTAGAGATAGTATCTTCCCATTCCTCCTAGGTAGTCTATGCAGCTTTCGATAAACGGTTAGACAGAAATGGTGCAGTTCAGGAACTTTTGGCAACCTACAACGAATTTCATTGGACCAGGAAGCTTGGCGGGCCGGTCAATTGGAAATCCTGCCGTTGTGAGGTTTATCGAATTAATGCCCCGGTTACGGCTGCAAGTTGCTGCACTCGACCATCGCCTCGGAGCCTGACCTACAGTAGTATGCTGACGGGTGTCCGGAATAGGTAATCGCGTTCAACTTCCGAGTACATAAGTACCTACAAAAGGTATTGAGGATAACGAGGCATCCTATAGAGATGTCTGCATTCGTCAGCCGCATAATAAGAGACGCAAATGTTGATTTTTTTTCAACCAGCCTAACTAACCGCAGAGCCAAGGGCGTCGACTTGTATGTAATTATAACCTTCGTGAATTTGTTGACTACGAGACAGTGCGTGAATCTCTAAGCTAAACCAGATTCAACCAATTCCTTGAAATAGAGTATCGAAGGGAAAGTGAGATCGTACATGAGGCGACGGACGAGCCCTCACGAAAATAATACTCAAAGTCTAGCCTGATACCTGCTCAGTAGAGCTAGCAAAGCATTTTGATACATTTTATAGGTAACTAAGAATTACTTGTGTTATAAATTCTGAGCAGTCAGCAAACAACAGGAGTTTTACGGCCAGAGAGTGTCTTGACAGATACTTCTAGGCTCAAACTATCCGTAAGGGTACAGGCTGGGTCATGACGAGCTTGATGTAGAACCTTCTCTATGATCTAATAGAGTTGACACCAACCATTATGAGCTAATGCTAGCAGCATTTATTGACAGCTCTCTCAGCAGCAACGGGGATTCTTAAAATGGCACTTGAATCTTCCACAGTATCTCTCATTACAATGTAATGACGCCCTCTATTCTGCCTTGGCTCAGGATTCGCCGTAAAAATGAACCTAAACTCCGGTCATGCATTCATTCCTTGGTGTTGTGTTATGCTATAAGAGGGCCACACTACCCTGCGCAGAGATAGTCTCCAGCGCGGCGGCTATTAGCTAGGTGACTTTCGTTTCTTTGGTACTTGAGGCTCGTCACAAATCTCCTCTTTGTCCGACACCACTTCAGCCTCAACGACAATCGGGAAAGGGCTGAGGACTTTGCTAATGTCACCCCACCAACCCTCGCCGAAGCGTTTGTACCAATCGACAGTGATTCTCAAGCCGTCAATAAAAGACATCTTTTGGTCCCAGCCAAGGTGTCGGAGCTTGGTAGCATCGACGGCGTAGCGGTGATCGTTAAAAGGCCTATCATGCGTGTATTTCACCCACTTATTGAAATCCTCTGGACTCTCATGGGGGATGGCCATCTCCTTCAACAGCATCTTACATAACTGAATGTTAGAAATCTCGTCGTGCGATCCCACGTTGTATATTTGGCCGAGAGCTCCTTTATGCAGAATCGTATCGAACGCATCCGCAGCATCACCCGCATATAAGTACCTTCGGGTAGGGCTCCCATCACCGTGAAGCACTGTTGGCCTCTGACGATTCAGCAAACAGATGAATTTGGGAATGATTTCTGCGGGGAAGATATTAGGTGCGTGCTTCTCAAGTATCGAGCCGATCTGCTGCTTACTCTCGGGAAATTGATGTGGCCCATAGACATTGTTGCTCCTGACAATCATAACGGGTAGTTTGAAACTCTTTGTGTAAGAGTGTACAAGCATCTCGGCAGCGGCCTTGCTCGCAGCATAAGGGTTGGTTGGTGATAGAATACTTGTCTCAAGTAGGTCGTCGTCGCCGTCCTTCACTTCACCGTATACCTCATCGGTGGAAACGTGGATGAATCGCTTGATTCCAACCTTCTTCGCGCTCTCTAGCATGACGTGGGTGCCATACACATTTGTATGAGTGAATCCGTAGGAATTGCCGAAGCTTAAGTCGACGTGTGACTGTGCGGCGAAATGGAAGATGGTGTCTATGTTGAAGCGCTCCATACAATCGAGCACTTCGGAAGGGTTGGTGATATCGCCATGGTAGAAGGTGAAGTTTCGCTTGTCATTGAGCATGCGAGTGTTGTTAAGCGAAGAGCAATAGTCTAGCTTGTCAAAAGACACAATGTTGTAGGCTTGAGGGTAGGTTAGAGTGAGATGGCGGACAAGCCAGCAAGCGCTTCGGCGTTCGTTAGCTGCACCGTTCAACCTTGGAGATTTGCAAAACCTTACATAAAGCCGGCACCGCCGGTGATCATGATGTTCCGGACATCTGGTAAAGGGTCGAACTTGGTGGTTCCAGTCAGGATAGGAGCTTGCTTCCAGATCCCGTAATCCTCAAAAAACCTGGGCTTTGGTGGCTTGCTGCTAGACGCTGCATATACAATGTGGTGAGCCAGTTGGCCAAGTCAGTGGCGTGGTGGGTAGGGACTTACACTGCACCCCATTGGTGCCGTTGTTAAGATGCGGCGCCGTCATAATGCATAAGGGGGTATCTCTGTATTTCGCCAATGGCCGGGTCCAAGGCTCAGAGGTGAAGGAACTTGGTTTGAAAATCGTCTGATAAGGGGAACGGTCGGATGCAAAATGCGATATAAATGGTCAAGTGCGATGTGCAACGCGATCCATTATTTTCTTCGCCTGGTACAGGAGAGTTGCAGGGTGGACAGATGTCCAGACGCAGATCTTCAGAACAGCCTGTTGCAATTCGCAACTCGATGCAAGACAGTTTCTGACTTGTCCGACATCTAAATTGAAGGTACTGGGGACGAATGGGCGTCAGAATGAGAATCGCTAGGCTGTGTCTTATGACTAATTTGCAGTTCGGTCATATAAGTGTGAAGGAGGTGTACAGGCCGGATAGTAGGGTGATGAACTTCAATGTTGACCGAGGAACGCGTTCCAAGTAGAACAGAAAGGCAGAAAGAGGCGCAATATCCCGGTAATGATCGGAACCGCCAAGACAGAGAGCAGCGAGTTATCACGAATAAATTCCGTCGATGTAAGAAAAGTTTACATCTCGAAGACAGAGTAGCGAACTCATACCTTAAGAGGATTTAAAGGCTATCAACCGGCAACGATCGGCCGAGGAGGTTAAGCAGGTACACGGCTGCACGGGTAAGTTTTGCAGGGGACCCACATGCAACCAAGCCCCTGTAACCTTCAATGTTCGCTCCAAACGATCTTGCAGCGTTCAATTTTAGACTTTTGTACCTACATATGTACATAGGTACAACCTAGGTACATATATCTCATACCTAACGCACATGCATCCATACATGCGTGTATACATCGATTAACAACACGAATACCTTAGTTATAGTATCAAAGAATATATGATGATTCTCAATTGGAGATGCCATATGAAATCGTGTATGATTAAGTCGCCTATATTCACGTATCTTCTCGGCTCATAGCCTTCCACCTAGTAATTGTCGTCATACCCTCCTCCCGAGACTCGTAACACGATCTCTACAAACTGTATGTAGAAGCAAGGGATCGGGAACCTACCCTGACAACTTGAGTCATAGTCTTCCCTCCTGCCAACTATCACGAACCATCCAAGGTGCGTAATTCATACATTGTTTGCCTTTTACCAATACAGCCAACTCGTCACTAGGCGGGAAGGGTTGACGGATCGAGAGCGGCCAAGACCTTGCCTCTCTCATCAACTGACAAACAACTACCAACTTGTCCCCATACAGGATCCGGATGACCCGCTAAGCCTTCCTACCTGGGTATACTGGACGGGTAGCAGATCAATACGGGCTCGTAGGACGTCAAGACGGTTATTCGGCAGCTATGGAACCCGTTATCAAAACAGGACTCAAGGAACATCTCTTCGTTTTCAGATCAATTTGGCAAGTGTAGGTTATGTGCACTTTTTTCTCCTAGCGTACGCCACGTAGTAGGGCTTGGCAGTTCTACATAGGTCCAGTGGCATCCTGATACCTATTAGGACATGTACGTCTATCAGAATACACACCTAGGAGGTAGGTACGATCTCATACGGAGGGCCGAGCCGAAGCGGCACCAATGTGTCGTCTGATAGAGCTTTTTCTTAATAAGACCACGGAATATATAATAATGTCAGCTCTTAGAAGTTGGTAGCCATAGCGTTATATCTCTTACAACGGTGTAGTAGATCTTCATACAATAAAGCAGGGATCTAATCGTTCCTCCTTGCTCGTCTTTGCGAATCTCGGTATTTCATGAAAAGAAGGGTTGCTAACACCAAGGTAAGCTCTACATGTAAGTCAGACATCATCCATATGAGCATCTGGGCCATTAGACTATATACGCAAGGTATGTGGTGGAGATGGATGCATGAGTGGCTTGCATACTGCAGCTTGCCTTGCAGAGTTGGGTAGGGCCAAGAGCAGTGAATGGTCTCAATTGTTGTTATTATCGGGTTACCCTTAGTGAATCGGTCTGAGTTGAATCGAGTACATGTGTACCAAGAGTTTAAGGACAGCCGTTTTAGATAGAACGTGTGGACCTTGTGTTGCAGATACCTTACGTTTAGTGAGTTATGTATATGTAGCCTCTTCAAGTCATGATCGAAGCAAGTTTAAGTACAATATCTGGTTGGAGGTACTTGACCCCTTGTCAAACCGTGTTTTAAACACTTCTTGGTTGGAAGTCTCGAGAGACCCATTTATTATACTGCCAATCCCGCGTGCCCAGGCCCTGCAATTCAAACATATCGGCTCCTCGGCACCCCCTGCAACACAGATACTTAAACAGATCGTCTCGTGCTTGCGGCTGGCCAAGTTTCGTTTCTGCATGCCACCTTAGGTACATGTAGCTTTAGTCCAACTCCACGTTCCGCTCCCGCCTAACGATCGGCTAAAATAGTAACCGCTACCCACCTAACGGTCTACCGCCCTCCGGTGAATACAGCGTCATCAGTTCCCGGTCATCTTCCTCTCCCCAAAAAGGCATCCGTCTATTTTAGTCACCAGCACCTTTCGAAATTATCGCCTTGAACCCTCTATACACAACTAAGGTGCTTGATATTTATCTTCACATGCTCGGATTTACCAATCGCAAACGACGGAACTCTGGGCTGGTCCCGTCGCATGTCCTTCGCAGCTCGACATGGCATCCCTAAATAGTCGTCCTAGGCGGCCCTCGTCTGCTGGTTCATCGTCCATGGAAATTCGTAATGAAAAGAACGGGTTTAGCAGCTTCGACGGCACAGACAATGATCGCAGCTCTCTGTACGCCGTTGTAGACGAGGCCAATGTCAAGGGCGCCGGGGAAGGTGAAGGGCTACTAGAAAAGGAAGCCAGCAACCAGCTTTCGCGGAATTCCTCATCTAGAGATAGCTTTGGATGGGCTGTGTTCTGGATAGCGGTCAACACTCTGGCTACGATAGGCATTGTATGTTCCCCGTTGTGGCTTGTCCCAATCTCTCTGATGCCTATCGATATTCATAACCCGCTAGGTCTTTACGAACAAGGCGATATTCTCGGATCCTTCGTTGAAGCTTGCGCAGCTGTCATTTGCTGCCTTCCACTTCTTCATGACTTGGTCGCTTCTATTCACGTTGTCGCGGCCTCGGTTTGCGTATTTCACACCGCGCCGTATCGCTCTTCGAGAAATCATCCCCTTGTCTGTCGCCATGTCACTTAACGTCATCCTCCCGAATCTGTCTTTGGCATTTTCGTCCGTTACCTTCTACCAGGTTGCGCGTATTCTGCTCACTCCGACCGTCGCAACTATGGATTTTGTCTTGTACAAATCCATGTTGCCTCGGAACGCAATTCTCGCTCTTATTCCTGCTTGCCTAGGGGTTGGCATGGTCTCTTACTATGACTCGCTTCCGACAGATGATGCCAATGTCAAGACCACGTCAAGCTTGGGCGTGATATTCGCCTTCAGTGGCATCTTCGCTTCGTCGCTCTACACGGTCTGGATCAAAAGTTACCAACGAAAACTGCAGGTATCAAGTATGCAGCTACTCTTCAATCAGGCACCTGTCTCGGCGTTCCTTCTGCTCTACGCCATTCCATTCATTGACACATTCCCTACCTGGACAGAAGTTCCCGTCGGTCGATGGATGATGATCTTAATGGTGAGCCACAGAAAACGATTGCTGCCTGTGTTGATAACTAACGCAGCACAGTCTGGAGTATTTGCCGCCTTAATCAACCTATCACAGTTTTTTATTGTTGGCCAGACCGGTCCAGTTTCAAGTACAGTTGTTGGACATCTAAAGACTTGTCTAATAGTGGCGCTTGGCTGGGCTACGTCGGGGAGGTCAGTTGGCGACAAATCAATCGTCGGTGTCTTCATTGCAATAGCAGGCATCATCACGTGAGTACACAGAAGCTCCCTAGGCAGTAATTACGAATCTCCAGACTAATATATCTCAGGTATTCGATGGTGATGCTTCGACAAGCGATCCGAAACCACAAGTAGGCCGGGGATCAGATATGAATTGGGTGTTGCATGTCTGGGAATTAAGGAGCTAAAGCATTGTAATTCACCTGGATGGAAACGGGCCATGGCTGTTTCTGGGCAAAGGTGGGATAGAAACTTGATGATTTTAGGCGTCACGGCTGAGCAAAAGCTTCACGGTTGGTGTAGTCTTATTGGGTCTCGAAGCCCGAAGACGTCGAAATATCCAGGTGGAGGTCCAGCAAAGAAGCTTTTCTTATGGGGAGGACCCAAACTAGTGGGATGTAAACTATATGATACCCGTCTTACCCACGAGAAGTTAATCTGATATGCATCGTTGCGTTGACCGAGACCGTTCCAGCAGAGTTCGCCGAACTTAACCGTGCCCGAATCGTAAATGCAAGGTTCAGCGTAGTCAGAGAAGCCGGGTCTTGACCATAATTCCGTGACACAAATCGATGAGGTGGGATGGTGTCTACCTACATGTACGTAGTTATTGACCGAGCTGCCTCAGGGCATGATGGGAGAGTCGAGGATGATGGAAACGAGCATTATCTGATCTGCCGAACCTTGGAAAGCTACATGACACCATCAATAGTGTCTGATATTATGAGGAAGGACAAGACCAGAAGAGCCAGGGATAATAGTCCCGATAGTTGTCTGTACATGCCTCCTCCCATGGATACCCCCATCTTTATGCCTTTGCTTCATCGTGCATCGAGGTAGGAGGTATAGTTACCTTCATCTGACTGGTAGAATGTAGGCTTCTATCTCCTCGGTTTACAGTACCTACATGCGTTAGAGGGTTGTACCTCCAGTAGTATCTTAATCTCTAGTCGACACGGTAAGAGCTCGTACAATGTGTTACCATAGAGCACATATCTACTATATGTAGAGGTAGCTGGATCATATTGACGGCAAATAAATTGATTTGACATTGGGCATTTAATCAAACCGTGACTGAAAAAGAGGGTATTCATGACGCATACAGTCAAGCCTACCGTAGGAAAGGACATCTTCCTTGTGGCGATGCATCAAGGCATCGATCACAATGAAAAGTGAAGAGAACAAAAATTGCGCTCGCTACGATCCACGAGGGATAATAGAAGGGGGTCAACTCCGCGCTGTGCAATGCAGGTCTTCCCCGTTAAGAACCCTCATTGATGAGCGAGGGGTCTTCGAACAAGGTAAGTATGAAGAAGAAAGGGAAAAGAGGAAGAGAAGAAGGGAGGGAGGCCAGGTATTTATAATAATTCTAGAGGCTCCCAAATCAGTAAAGGTGGGGCGCAAACATCAGCGGGGTGATTGCATGCCTTAGGGAAGGTACAGTACGATGAGGCAACTACGAGGGGCTGATTACTCCCATGTAATTCTGCCGTACTCACCGCCTTTGAGGATCACCCTCCGCCCTGCCCCACCAACCTACTGCTATTTAACTTCTTTTTCTCTCCTCTCTTTCCTCCCTATTTCTTTCCCTTTCTTCTTCAGCTCTCTTTGCCTTTTGGCTTAGATCAAGTGTAGTATCTGTTCTTTTCAGTTTAATCTCTGGAAGAGTCACATAGTGGCTCATCTTTGATTATTCTTATTTTTGTACCCGGAAGCGCGTCCTCTGTGCTTGCGCATGATCGCTTCCATTGTGTCCCTGGTATAACACTGCCTCCAGGTGACGCGAACATTCACTTTCGTTGCCTACTCTAGAGCTTTCTAGGGTTGTGAAGAAGGTTATGTAATCTGATTGGTTGCCGTGTATTTCGTTAGGTCTGGCTGGAGTACCTGCATACTGCACATTTAGGTGGGTATATTTACAAGTTCGCAAATACTTGGGTTTTACCTATGACCACGAGCAAGGGACTACACATCGAGGAAGATAAATATATAGAAAGTGACAATGACCCATTCATCTAAAGTGTTTTCAATACCACCTATGAAACCCGTCTAACATCTAAGGTCCCTCGATGACGTACCCGTGATAGGTACTGCGTAGTAGCACTATCGTATCACAAGTGAATTATCACCACAAATCTCGTACCAGTGCTCGACACCCTGACACCATGATATTTATCGGCAATTTAAAGTAGCAACTTGGATATCTGGAGATATCTTGAGTCTCTCCGGCATCATTATTGCGGAGGAAGTCACAAAGAACCCTGTACGGCTCGTCTCGGAGCTCGGCCTACACACGGCGTGCGCTAGCTACATTTGGACCTGCCCGCCCGTAGATTCTGTAGCTGCTCAGTAAGTGGCCCGAGTGCCCAATTAAGACATGACCTCACGGGGCAGTCGCCTCCAAGCAAGGCTTCCAGTTTCCACCAACCCACAGCTGCCATCACCTAACCATAAAGCTCCATTCAGTAAACCCACCATCGCATATCGTCTCCATTACTCGCCGACACCAATATCTCGAAGCTTCACACTTCGAGGACAATTCCAATATCACCAATCACCCTATTCTACGCAATTAAAGTTTAGAATATTCTCACCGGCGCTGGTCTATTTACTTTCATCCCCCTCCCCCGCCTCCTCCGTCATTGTGCCATTCGTCGCGGCACCCTGCGACCAAATGCACTCTGGTTTACCTGAGATCTGTTGTTGTTGATATTACTCAGACACAGCTTTGTTCGGCGCGTCGCTGCAGACGCAAGTGATTCACCATGTGGAACGACGAGGAAGACAATAATCCTTACGGCACGAGCTTTGACCGTCGTGACTCTGTTACCTCCTCTTCCGCGAACCCTACTTCCCCAGGGTCTCGTGACTGTAAGTCTTATCTACATCTCCTTACCCTGCCTGGATCGAGGAAAAATAATGTGGGAAAACATAGCGCTGGATGACTCTCCTGACGAGGCTGATCCCGACTGGGAACATCTAGACCAACCGCATCGCTTCGAGACCCCGAATACTCCGTCCTCCACCAGCGAAGATGCGCCACAGCTTCCCACCTACGGGCGGCAGCCTGCTGAACCCGAGAGCGACGAGGAATATGGGATCCAGTCGCAAAATCAAGCAGCACCGCGAAGAAAGCCGGGTGGTTATGATAGCCGTGTCGAGCAGATTCTCTACGAGAATCCCGAGCTTCCTATCCTAATCACTGATGCTGGAAAGAGTATGGAGAGTGGTGGGAAATACATCGTCTATACCATCAGAACAGGGGTATGTTTCTATCTAGGCTCGCTTGCACCTTCTCTCTTCTTTCGCTCACATGGTACTCAGGATCTTGAAGTCCGCCGTCGATACTCCGAGTTCGCTTCATTACGCGATGCGCTAACCAGGCTTCACCCGACTCTTATCATCCCACCTATTCCTGAGAAGCACACAATGGCAGACTACGCCGCAAACCCGACGAACGCCAAGCAAGACCAGCAGATCATCGACTTGCGGAAGCGCATGTTAGCCGTCTTTCTGAACCGCTGCCGACGGATGGAGCAAGTACGAGACGACGGTGTTTTATGGAGGTTCCTAGACCCGAACGTCAGCTGGGTATGTCTACAGTCGTATCATCAACGCGCTATTCTTACAACTAACTTGTTCGTAGAATGAAGTCCTGCATTCGCATCCTATATCGTCTATCCCTAAATCGATTATGAAAGCGCCACCACTGGATGCTGCAAACCCAACACCCGCCCACTCGTATCTACCGGTCCCAGCTTCTTCAGCTAAGCTAAAGGCTCCTGTGAACCCGCCACCAGGCCCTGTCTTTGATAGCTCCAGCACGGTTGCTTCTCAACTTCTCCGCCGATTTCCTCCCGAGTCGCATAATTTGAACGAGCAGGAACTGGATCCCTACTTCATCACCTTCGAAGCATCAATCAAGGAACTGGAGCAGGCGCTAATGGGCCCCATGGAGAAGGTCAACCGACGCACACTTAACCACTTGAGTTCTCTATCGACAGATCTTTCAGATCTAGGTGCCAAGTTCAATGCCTTTGCGCTATCCGAGCCGTCACCTTCTCTCGCTGCAGCGATTGAGCGAGTAGGCCAAGCTGCGGACTCATCGTATATTGCGACGGAGGAATTGTCCAGCTCACTAGGGGCTAGTTTCGCCGAACCTATGAGAGAAAGCGCACAATTTGCTGGTGTTGTCCGCACCGTACTGCGCTACAGAATTCTGAAGAGAGTTCAACAAGAGATGGCTAATGACGAACTTATTAAGAAGAGGGCTCTCCTAGAGCAGCTAGAGACCAGCGAAGCGGAAGCCAAACGCATTGACCAATATCTCAGCAGTAGCCAGCAGATCGGAGGAAGCTACCAGGTCCATCCGCCTCGAAGATCATCTAGTATGAAGGAAACTTCGACACAGCACCATAGGGAGGGCAGTGGAGAAGATACGGCTTCCATCGATTCAGACTTCCCCCCTAATCATGGGGATGTTTCTTCGGCACCTTCGGCAAGAGTGGGAGTTCCTGAGCGATCCGTCTCTAATCCGAACCATAAGAAGGTTCCTAGTGGCAATTCCATCACCAACAAGATCTTTGGGCCGATACGTCATGCGATTCAAGGTGTCGCTGATGTCGACCCGGAGAGGACACGACGTGACGCCATAGGCAAAACCCGAGAGAGCATTGAGCAACTTGAGCAGGCTCAGATAGCAGCAGCACAAGATGTGAAGGATGCCAGTACAAGCATCCTACAAGATCTGAAGAGGTTCCAGCACGAGAAAGAAGATGACCTCAAACGTTATATGGTAAGTTTGCTCTTTTCAGACTCTGAGATCTTAGCTAACGATAGTCACAAGCTCGCCTATGCCAAGAGCCAAATAGAGTGGGCGAAAAAGAACAAGGAGACCTGGGAAGAGGCAAAGGCCGAGGTCGAAAAGATCGATGAGACGTAGGGCGTCGAAGGGCAAGAATGGCAGTGGGTGATGCAGTCCGACGGTACGAAACAGAACCCTAGAGGGGACTGCATTGTTTCATAACATCGCGATGGTTTGCCTCATTCGGAAGGATAATCAATAAGTCGAACATACCCGAAATTTCGCGAGAACCGGGCTAGTTTTGCCCGTCTCGATGGATTAGGGAGTCTACGCGGTGACTCGAGGCCTCGCGTTTGTATTACAGGTTACTTGATGCATTAAGACCACGAAGTGACAGCAATGAAGCTCGGATTTGATAAATGGTGACCATAATCCAATTAATAATCTAGGCAAGTGACCTCCTAACTCCCTACCCCTTACGTTTGAACTACCCATTTGCCTGTGCTAGTACAAACAGCACATCAACGTACTCACGTACGCGGAATATTCCTAGCCAAGGCAGATTAGCTAGACTAGTACAAGCATACAGTAATATTCTCCTTTGACTTGGTTAACATCAGGATCCCGACAATGACGCCGTAAAGGCCGAGAACCTCGGCAAAGATCAAGATCAGGACCATGCCGATGTACAGGCGCGGCTGCTGGCTGCTGGCTCTTACTATATGTATATACTATTAGTCTTGTGCCCCACTTGGATTATATATGATCAAGTGCGGTCCTAAGAGAAAGGGGGAGAAGGAAGAAGAGGACTTGACTAACCTCCCGCATCTCCTACTATGCCAATAGCAAAGCCGGCCGCGAGGCCGCTAAGTCCGACGCTGATGCCGGCGCCCAGCTGCAGAAAGCCCTGATGCAGTGGCATCTTCTCGACCAGGTCGCCCGAGATAATCACGCTGGCTACGAGCCCGTAGATGGAAAGGATCTGGGCCATAATCGCGCAGAGCCTATGCCCGCGCAGGGTCTACGTCAGCACCTCTACTCCACCGCTGCCGTTCTAGACGGTAAGGGATGGAGTGTGGTGGCGGAAAAACGTACGTGTTCTGCATCAGTCGTTCTGGGCGGAGAATGCCCGAGGAGAAAATGGCGCCGGCTGACTTGGCCGTGCCGTAAGATGCGCCCAGGACGGTGAAGACAATGGAGGCTGCGCAACCCATAGCCCCGAAGAAGGACTAGACACGCGTGGTGTTAGACAGACAGATGGCCATCAGAAGGCGCAGAGCACACAAGGCTCTAGGGTGACTTGGCACATACGGCGTACACCGGGCTGCGCAAGGGGGTTACAAAGTCAGCATATGCCATCTAGTTGGGGCCACTCCAAGAGCTTTAGGAGCATGGGACGCACCAACGCGCCTCATAAACTGCTTCGGCAAACGCAGTATTCATCTCGGATAGTATGGCTTGCTGAGACATGAAAAGGCCGCAACGACACTGGGATGATATGGGTTCGAGAGATAGAAGATCGAAGACAACGAGGTTCGATTCAGTTCACCCTCGTAGACTACCTAACGTAAGGACAAGCAGTAGCTATCGTGAGGCAGATCAAAAACCAGCAAATTTATCTATTTTATTGTCTGACCTACAGCTCTCAGCTCCCATTCACTCAGAGTACTCTTCGTCATATCTCGTGACAACGCAGATCCTCCTACCCAGACGAGTGGCTGCAGGCAGAAGGATAAGATCTTGGTTGATTGGCTACATCTTGATAGTAACCAAGAGGCATCCGAGAGGAGCCAATCGAATGTGAAAGCGAGATGCACAACGTGGTTGCACGTGCTTGAGCTATTCGGAAATCAATTTATCGTTAAACCAAGTTTCCATGCATTTAGAGGAAGTATGTATCTATGAGGTAGCCAAGAAGCTTCATGTTGCACAGTCCAACGTAAGCACAAGTCTAAAGTTATCTCATTGCTTTGTCCTTCCATATTCGACCCTTTAGTCTTCACCCAGGGGCATGAATTTCCTGGTTTTCGGAACAGATCTTACTACGTATCACAGACTCTTTTAAGTTACGCGTTCCATCGCAGAGCCTCAATCAACGACTAAGATCTCGTCGCCTCTTGTTTAGACCCTGGTTAACAGATCTTCTACCCGGATTGCGCCCATCCGTGCGCCCCGGCGGCTC
This sequence comes from Hypoxylon crocopeplum, assembly GCA_022578875.1. NCBI lineage: Eukaryota > Fungi > Ascomycota > Sordariomycetes > Xylariales > Hypoxylaceae > Hypoxylon > Hypoxylon crocopeplum. The sequence goes on from MU399567.1 coordinate 122,614, forward strand.
TTCATTCTCAACGCGATTCAGTCTAGTGACTGGGGAGATTTTTATCTCATGCGAAGATCTCTTTGTATCTTCGTGGCTGTTTATTCTCTTCCAGTCTCTTGGCTAGATTAACGCCAACATGAGCCACAATGGGAGGAAGGAAGGAAAAGACCACCCCCAAGTACTTGGCGTCGCTGAAGGGGTCGAGGGTCGAGGCTCTGCGAGTTATTATTTTGAGCCCTATGAAACATCCATGAGTGGATGATTGGACGGCTCTGCAAGACCCGTGCTCAGGGCCGTCTGATGTGTTTCTTGGAAACCCCTTCAAAATGGACCCTGACACATCCAACCGTGTCAGGATCTTGGAGCCTTGTCCCTCAATTCCGAGTAGCGCTCGGCTCTGTCTACACTGAATCATGCCAGACCGACTCGCTTACGTCTACAACGAAGGGCTAGAGACTGAAATTTACTGATCCTTTCCCTCCATATGGCCCTCATGACCCCTGACTTCTTTGACTGAAGTAATCTGAGTCTGGTGAAGACGTTGATGGACGCGCGTCAACCTGCGCCAAGCCCACTCGCCATGCGCGGACTCCCCACCACACTATATCCCCTGCCTTTCACCGTTGGTTCGAGTTGCTAAGTTAGGATCGCCTGCCATTCGACAATCCTAGTCTATTATATGACAAAGACAGACGTGCGCGTAGCATCGTGAGACCTTCAAGTACCTTGGCGAGGCCGCTGTGGCTCAGATATCTAACTCGTTACTCGTCACTCACACCCGGGCGACCCATTCCCTGTGATCCTATTCACACCACGCCGAGCAGCTGGCTTGCTTCTTTCTTTTCGAATAATACCGTTCTTTTCTCCGCAACTTTGATTCTTTCCCTTTTTTAGTGTTTGATTCCCGCTGTTTCTGTTCTTAACCCCGGCTGGCCACGCACGACTGACGAATCCGTTCCACCATACTGGAGACAAACTTCGCCTCCTTCCCCGAGACGGCCTGCCATAAAACCTAGGAAGAACCCTGACGCTTACTCATAGCCATCTACCTCAATGTTTAGGTTATAGCATCCTGTGTTGTTATCATCTGCTTTGGACAGGTGGGAATCAAGTCATCGTGAGGGTTCTGATAACGATCACGGGCGAGGCGGTCTTCACTTCTCAACATGAAGTCGACAACAACGGTACTTGCCCTCGTAGCAAGCATATTAGCCGCGGCGGCAGACGCACGTAATTTACAGAGTAGTATCGGCCAGCCAAAAGTTGTAAGCTTATCTACGCAACGGAAGACCACATCAAATCCAATAAGACGGGATCGTTTACGGCGGAGAGACACAGTTAGGTCGACGTTAGACAATGAGGTAGACTTCAAGTATCTCGGTTTCCATAGACCCCTCTGCTGATCCCTTGATAGGAGACACTATACTTCATAAATGGCACATTAGGAACTCCGCCGCAATCTGTGCGGATGCATTTGGATACTGGCAGCAGCGATCTCTGGGTTAATACGGCCTCTTCCACGCTCTGCTCCTCAAGGTCCCAGCCTTGTTCTTTCGCTGGAACATACACGGCCAACTCTTCATCCACTTATGGATATGTCGGGAGTTGGTTCAATATCTCCTACGTCGACGGCTCTGGGGCCAGCGGAGACTATGTCACCGATACGATCGCGATTGGTGGCTCGACGTTAGAAGGATTCCAATTTGGTGTCGGCTACTCGAGTACCTCGGAGCAAGGCATACTTGGCATTGGTTATCCCGTCAACGAGGTGCAAGTTGGAAGAGCAGGAATGGATCCGTACGAAAATCTACCGAAGAAGATGGTCTCGGATGGAATGATCTCACGGAATGCCTATAGCTTATGGCTAAACGACTTAGATGCGAATACAGGCAGCATTCTGTTCGGGGGAGTCGACACGGCGCAATACACAGGGAGTCTGCAAACACTTCCAATCCAATCCAACGGCGGCGTCTTCTCGGAATTCCTCATCACATTAACCTCTTTGTCAGTGGGCAATACCTCCATCGCCGACAACCAGGCGCTTGCGGTACTGCTTGATTCGGGCTCTTCGCTCACCTATCTGCCCGATAACATGGTTGAAGCCATCTACGAGCAAGTCGATGCACAGTATGATTCGAGTGAAGGTGCGGCATACGTGCCGTGTTCTCTTGCCGATCAGACGGCAACTATAGACTTCGTATTTTCAGACCCCAGGATCTCAGTAGAGATGAACGAACTCGTCCTAGACCTGGTGACGGCGAGCGGTCGACGCCCAACGTTCTCAAACGGTGTCACGGCCTGCCTGTTCGGTATCGCCCCAGCCGGTTCCGGGACAAACGTGCTTGGCGACACATTCCTACGATCGGCCTACGTCGTGTACGACCTCGACAACAACGAGATTTCGATCGCCCAGACAAACTTTAACACGACGGATTCCAATATCCAAGAGATCCCCAGTGGTACGGGAATCCCCGATGCCACTGCGGTGGCCAACTCCGTGTCAGCTACAGAGGGCGTCGTGAGAGGTACCGGCAATGGCGATGCCGGCTTGGGCGACAGCACCGACGACAGTGCCGCCATTACGAGCGCCTCCATCTCAGCCCTGTCTGTATTCCTATCTTTCGGAATCGCCACCTTTGTCACGATACTATAATACCTAAAATACCTACGATGGGAGAGTTATACCCGTGTTGCTCTGATCTGGATTATTGGATGACATATTTGTTTTTGCATCGCAAGGCGTTGGGTTGGGAAATCTACAAGCAAAAATGCGGCCACAAACTCAGCATATTTGATTTTATTTGCATTGAGTCGAGTACCGGTATAGATGACCGAGGGACTTGAGAGACTGCATAGTTGTATGATATCCGTGGTGGCCTCCAGAGGCATCGCGTATCAAGTCGATCCTAGCATGACCGTATGGATGGTGGTACTTGGCAAGGGACGCCAGGCGTTATTCTTGTCGATATTAATTGCATTTATTTTGTGTCGACTATCCGATCTATAGCGTTTTATGTGACCCTTGCAGATCTATCTCCGTCGATGTCTAATTATTATGAACTTGGATGAGGTGTCATATATAAAGCCTGTTTACCAGAAGGTCTATCCATTCTCTAACCCTGCGTGGTGTGGTTAATATGAGAAGCGAAGACTATATATGGCGGTATCATGTCGGCAACGGTATCGGCTGCTTCCCGTCCTTACACCGCAACTCATATGACCCAGTACCAGATTGGTGTTGCAGACTGCATGGTCACTGCGTCCCTGGAGATGAAAGCACGGATCGCATACCACAACGGCGCAGATATGGAAAAGAGCGGGTAATGAGAAGGAAACCCCCTTTTTCGTCGTTTGTCACCGAATGTCTGCAGTCTACTACTTCCGCAGTGTCGAGAAAGTCATCACGCTGTCCTTCCGACTACATAGCCTCACCATCACCATCGTCGTCGCCGTTATCATCCACAGTAACATAGAGCAAGGCAACTTTAGGTATCAGATCCGAAACCACCTACGTTGCTAATACCATTCCTCCATGGACGCGCCCCCGGCAGACCCACGGCGCGTCGCAGCGAGAGCGAAAAGGCGCACGCCAGAAGAGCACGCAGCACTAGAGCGCGTACTAGCCAGACGACGCGCCGAGCGCGGCGCCTACGCCGCCCAGTCTCGGAAGCGACCGCAGAAGCGACCGAAGAACCGGAAACCCCAACGAAAACCAGGTCCGCAGCCGAAACCCATCGTCAACAGCCACGACGCGCCGCCTCCACCCGCCCAAAGGTTCAACGCGATAGACAAGATCATCCGAAACGTCCGGGCGGCTGAACAAGAGCTAGAAGCCGCTATCCGCCGTGACGAGAACCGACGCCGTGGGATCTGGGATCCGGAGCCGCTCCCGCCTATACTGCATCCGTCGAGCCGGCCGCTGAGCCCCCGTCTGCCGCTACTACTTCAAGGCCCATGCTAATGCGCGTAAAGCTGGCGAGCGTGACCTGCGGGTCCACGAGACGCGCGCAGTGGCGTCTGCTGGATCTGTGCGTGGTCGTACTGCTACTCGCGACGCGGAGACCCCCCGAGCGCTTGGGCGGGAGAGGGGTCCTTTTGAGGACTTTATGGGTTGTCTGCGGGTCTCATCGAAGTGACACCTTTCCGGCCGTTTCGTCACTTTGAGAAAGCTGGGTGTATGTGCCTAGTTATGTCGCCGACGCGCTCTACCGGCTTCAAAGACGGTACGAGCTGAGAGGTTTCGCGCAGTTTGAAGATGAAATGTCCATTCGTTGATCTAGTATATCAATAATTGGTTTAGAAGGGAAAGCGAATTACATCTAATCAGTATGGATAATCGCAAGCTCTTACTACTTGTGAGTCCATCGGAGGGTCAGAGTGTTGCGGTTAGCTGTCTTCTCGGCGTCGAAGATGGATTCGACACGAGGGCTCTTAACATCTGGGGATGGAGAATATACCAGGATGTGGGTGTCAAATATACGAACGAGATATACCTGCCGTTTAACTATGGTAGTTTGTATAGAGTGAGATCTATACGTTCTTTGTTGTGGCGAGCTTATTATAAGAGGCGAAGAAATGGAAAGGGGGAAGCTGGTTAGTTGAGTAGGTCGGTAGTGAAAACGTACATGAAGATTGTAGCATATAGCCAGATTGACATAAGCAGAAGACTCAGATAACTGATATAATTGCGGGATTAGTAGCAATGAGACTGCTTCGTTAGAACGCATGACGGGGAGGCTAATAATCTACGATTTCTCCTACCCCCCTTAACTTCTGCACTTACAACTTAATCGCCTTTCACTAATAAGAAACCACCTTCGCCCTTAATAGCGTATCTCCTACTTCCTCAACCTCATACTATCACAATTAAAAGCCGGCCAACCGAACAAGTCCGCTCCAACCTAGGGGTATTAACCTACACCTCCACCCGCCCTCCAGTCTCAGTCGTACGTACGGTATCACTCCTACCAGCTCCCCCCTTTTCCCTACACACCACCCCATCCTCAACGCCCCTGTTCATATCTCAGAGGTAAGTAAGTCCTCAGCACTGCCGCGAAGCAGGCACCTTAGGATCCAAGCCGCGCCCGCGGAGGAAGCCATCGCAGTCGAGCCCGCGCCAGCCGCCGTCGTGCATGTACGCGTCGACCCAGCACAGCGGGCAGACGAGGTACGCCGCGTTGCTGAAGGCGATCCAAGGGCGGCCCTCGCGCTGCGCCGTGTTCTCGTGGCACCCGCACGGGCACGGGTCGTCCTTTTTGACCTTTGTGTCTTCGTCTGTGTCTGCTTCTGCGTCCCTGTCGCCTTGGTTTTCTGCTGGTGATGCTTTGGTTGTCGGTTGCTGTTCTTGTTGTTTCTCTCTTTTGGTGCTGCTGCGGCGGTGGCGACGGTGGCTATTTTTGCTATCTCCTGTCTGCTTGGAGGGAGGCGCCGTGCTGGCTGATGCTTTGGTGGACATCTTTCCTCTGCTCCTTCTCTCTGTTATCTTGCCTACTCGTCTCCCTTCGTATGTTCCTCTTAAATAGAGATGGTTGAAGGTGTGGTGTCTTTGGCCTATAGGTCGTAGTGTGAGTGTGAAGAGATGACGGAACACGTTGGCCGTTGCCTGGTTGGATATATCGTGGTCTCCATATGATAGCAGGAGGGAGGGACTGAAGACGGAACACAGATGAGCTGGTATGAGTTTGAGGGCGTGATTCAAGAATATATGTGCTGTTTAGTTTGCTCGACTATTGTCGTAACTCGAATAGGAGTAGGCTGAGCGAGCCAGGTATTTCAGAAGACAGACGAGGCGGGGTGGAACAACATGTTGACTATAAAAATCTATAGGCTCGAAGGAAAAGCTTGTCACGATGTTCGAGTCACGAGAGTCACGGGTAGGTGTTACCATATGACAGAAAGTTATATGGTAAAAATTCCGTGGGGGATTATCTGAGGCTTCGTGAACATCGATACTATATCGATTTGAGTCACTAATGGATCTATTCGTAGGGAAAGAGTATTGCAAACACCCTACGCACCCTTGTGGTATCGAAGCGAGATGAACCACATACATTTATATCCATGATACATTGTAGATAGGTACCTGCTATATAAAAATTAACGTCGGATTTTAGACGTCCGGTGAGCGGGATAGGTACCGTGTCTGCGTGTGAAATTTCGAGGATTCAGTTCTCCGCTACCTACATATTTCCAGACGGAAATGGACCCGTAATTACGAAAGCCTTGGGCTTTCTTGCACTCATCGTTCTGTAACTATATGCTAGACTTATGTCCTAAGAGTGTCGATATGGTCATATTGTGAATAATTAGAATAACGGACGCTATTTGCAACAAAAGAAAGGCTGTGAGCACTTATAGCTGGTGTATTCGGAGCTCACGCAACTACTCACAAGTGATCTAATACTGGTAGCTCCTTGGATTAATTATGATATAAGTACTTTGATATGCACCTGCACATCGGCTACATAGGTAATCACCCCTGACCCCTGGTTAAGAGACAGGTCATATGCGTCGGTCGGAAGTCGTAGCGGGAAGATACATTCGGGCTGCCGCATTAATTTGCTCGTCTGTATGGCCACGTGCTTTGTACGCCTCTTGGAAGTAAACCCTAGTAGTAATGGGTATCTTCTAGGAGTTGGCAAGCGTACCTAGGTATTGGATGGATCCGGCTTTCGACAATTCTTTAAACTGGTCTTATTAAGAGCTAATATAATAAACCCGTAAGTGTGATATAAATCAACGCGTGCCGAAATGATAGACTGCGTCATAATCATAATCACCTCTTACTTAGCAATAGATAGCTAGGTCATAAGCCAGGTCGCAAGCAATCCCTCTTAGTACTCGAAATCATCGTCCACAGATGGGCCCTTATTCTTCGTCACGCTCTCCTGCTTCCTGTACATTTCTGCCACCTGACGACTGCTTGTTGCCTCGTCTGGCTTCTTGTCGTCTCTTACCTTGATGAATCTCGGGAATCGCAAGCTAATTCCCTTCTCGCCGGCTGGGTCGACATTCTCCTTGATTCCTGCCTTATACCTTGGACTCAGCGTTAAATCTGCGGTTCTGACCTCCCAGACATAACGTGGCTCGAACCAAACGTCTGGTTGATGTTGCCCACCCGAGGAATGCGAGTAGAATGGTTTTGGACGATCGATGACTATCTCAGAAAGTTGCTTATGGAGATCTTCAAGGACCTGCTCGGAAAATCCGGTGCCAATGTTGCAGATCGTTTCGTAGGTATCAGTAACCGCGTTATGGCAGGCGAGAAGGAAAGCGCCATAGACAGAAGTACGCTTGCCTTTGCCATAGTAGGCACCAAGGACGACAAGGTCAAGTGAGTCGCCGACTCCGGATAGGTAGTCTTTCTTGATCTGCCTCCATGTTAGCAACAATTATCAAGTAGGTCTGGATCAGTTCTTACCTTGAGCCAATTGCGACTTCGTTTGCTAGGCTCGTACCCACTCTCAGGTCCGTCAAGCATCTTGACCATCAAGCCCTCGCATGAAGCCTTGACGCTCTCGTCGAGGAATGCCTGAATCTCTTCGAGTTCTCTGCCGTTCATGTGGGTTGCAAACGCGAATTCGCCTTCTATTGGTTGGAAGGCACCGTGCAGCAACTCACGACGCTCTCGGAGTGACTTCTCGACCACGGGCTCTCCATTCAAAAACAGCAAATCGAAAGCAAAGACGCAGACCTTAACTTTTACGTCCTCCACCTTGACGTCCTTCTTCTTTCTCGTCATCAACTGCTGGAAAGGTAAAACCTTCTTCTCAGTCACATCCCAAGCAACAGTCTCGCAGTCTAGCACAAAGCTCTTAGTGCCCTCCTTGACCCAGGTATTGAGCTTTGCAAGTATATCGGGATACTTCTTGGATAGGTCCTCCGAGTTTCTTGAGAAGATAGATGCAATGCCCTTGGCAGCTTCTTTCGTAGCACCAGGTAGGGCATTAATATATTCCTCCGAGTGGTCATTAGCGACGTAGTGGATCTGCGCTCTCTCGCCATCATATTTATACTCGCACGTGAAAGTCTGATCCTCAAATCGATCTAGGACTTCTGTAATCGCCTTCGTCGGTTTCGCAAGCATGGGTTTGAGGGGAACTCCTGGCTTAAGCTTGCAAGTTTCCTTCAATCTCATGATGCCGTTGTTGATCATAGCTGGGACAATCACATCCCAGCTGGGGAGTTCACTAATTCATGTTAGAACAGCTAGCAAACTGCCACAAATCTCACTTACCTGTAAACAGTCTTCAACATAGCCTCTGCTTCCTCCATCTCTTTGGTGCTAGGTACTCCCTCCTTCTTTTCGGCTTCGTGGCATATCGCAGCTTGTGCTATGGAGACAAGAACTGTCCTCTCTGCCAAGCCTAGTCGGAGTTTCCCTTCGAGAAACCGGACTACGTATTTGGCCTCACTCGGACCGCCCTTATCCTTGTGGATATCGACCTTCCCGGTCGAGTGGGAATCAGCGGCTGAGAGCAGCTTTTTGATGCCATCGACTTTTCTGCCTTGTGCACCGTTCCCAGTCACGGTAGCGATATCCATCAAGCCTTTATGTACGCCCCTGACAGTCAATGGCTTAGGTTTGAACATAGTGGGCTGAGTTGATCTGCTCTTGATCGCAACAAGACCCAGGTCACCAATCTCTTTCTGGTCCGCCTTTATGATTTGTAGACTGCGTCCTGTCGTCTCACCAATGGCTTTCATGATCAGCGATTCACCAATACCGAGCTCAATGCCGGCATAATCCGGGGCGAGTTTATTAATCATCAACAATACTGTTGGAAGAAAATCGTCAGGAGACAGGCGCAGGACTTGTCGGAGGAATAAAGAACAATGCTCCGTGATCTGAAGACGCTTCGTTGTGAGTTCTATAAGCGAGAAGGTTGTACACAAGGCGGCGTAAGGCACTGGTGCACCGGGCTTCCAGTCAGGATACGGGTCCTTCGCCTTGCTCTTCAGCTTCGTCTGGATCTTCTCTCGAGCTTTCGCTGCGATCTCTGGCTTCTCTTCCTCATCATCCTCCTCTTTTTCTATGTCAGAGGCTGATTCGGACGCTTCCTCCTTAACATCATCATCCTCTTGTTTGGATTTTGGCACCTCTTTCTTTGAAGAAGTAGCCTTAGTAGACGGCTTCTTGGGTGAAGCTTTGCTCCTGCTAGACTGCTTCTTGGGTTTTGTGGGCTTTGCATCAACCATGACCTCATCTTCGTCGTCATCGTCTTCGACCCGCGGGCGGCTCCTTCGCTGTCTTTTCTTTACGGGCGCTTCTTCTAGCTCCTCGTCGAGTTCCTCAGCCTCGGGTTTGACCTTTGTAGGAGATTGCTTTGCCTTGCTCTTAGGAGACGAAGGGGATCGAGATCGCTTCTTCGTGTCTGGTTGTGCAAAGATCAGCCCTGAATATCAACGAACATAGGCATCGAACAGCAGTTCCAACCTTTTGCAGGGTCGGCATTCTCTTTAGCATCAACAGCAGGCTTCGCCTTCGATGATGAGACTCCTTGCTCGCTTGGGGAAGGCTCGGGCTCCTCCTTCGTCTTCTTGGTCGACTTGGTACTGAATGAAAGCTTTGTCTGCTGTGGTGCAGGTTTGGAGCCATTGGGCTGGCCGAAGAACTTTCTGGCAAGATGGTCAGCAAGGAACACGATATACAGCGGTGCGTGCAAGGAAGACCCACCCTAAGGTGGTTTGCGAAGATCTCACGTACCCCAAGGTAGATTGCTTGGGCGCCATCTTGAGCAGTCTGACTGACGTACTCGTCGCAATTTGGAGGAAAAGACGACGTGAAGCCAGATTGAAAAAGTTGATGTTCTGAGGAGATTTCTGGGTTCAACGAATCGAATGTGACTTCCTGTATTCCTATGGGCATTCACGCACTGCAGGTTTGGAGTAATTACGTGACGCGACTTCCTAAGCGAAACCGCGTTAAATGGAATAGTGACGCGAAACTTGCAGGCATCATACAGTACACAATTATGCTTATAAAGACTATGCACCGTAGACAGCTTTATCGATAAGAACACCTCGGCTCATTATCTACCGGCTCAACTCACTACTAGAGGTCCAAATATATTCATGTAGGCACTCAAAGAAAACAATTCGTTTAATTTCTGGAGGCAATGGGCCCGGCATTATACAATGAAAAAATGAAGGTTCCTCGCACATCATTACGCTATATCCAACGATTCCGATGTGCCCGCCACTCACCCGCCAGGCCTTGGCTACCAGTCTGGTCCCGTAGTTATAGCTCTAATGGCTCCTCACATATCAACCTCGAGGATATAAGGTCCGAGATGTTGGGGCGCCCATCACAGCTAAGTTGGGACGTCATGTCACCGACAAATTCCTCCCTTCTTAACATTGCCCTGGCCGACTTCATACCCAAGAGTTGTCAGGCCCCGGCATATCAAGAAGGCGCCAAAGGTATCGAACAGGTCGATGCCAAGTACAAGCTGCCACAGGGACATCACCTCGTGTACTTTCCGCTGCAAAAGACCGCCTCGGAATTATGCCATGACGGTACCGATCCTTTCCATAGTCCTGGCGGTCCGTTTGAGCGGCGCATGTGGGCTGGCGGCTCTGTTGAGTTCAACGACGATTTTCGATTAGACTCGTCGTCTGTCGTATGTAGCGAAAGGATAGACGAAGTTACCGTCAAAGGTCTCAAGGGGCAGAAAAAAATCTTTGTTGATGTGCTACGCGAGTACATGAGAAAACAAGAATTCGAGAGCACCCATCTCAAGGGCTTGCCCATGACTCAGGGGATAAAGGAGCGGAGACGTCTGGTCTTCATGCGTGGGGTGAGTAAAGAGCAAGCCCGTAGAAGCCTCGCGGAGGCGGCAGAGGGAAGGGGGAGGGTTGTCAAGGGTATGTCGGTATCAAATACACACTCTTCGTCCTTCCATTCCAGCTTCTTGCTTGTTCATGAACCTTGTGATCACAGCTGAGATTCTAGCTAAAGCGCCCAATACTCCCGACTTCTCGGTCACATTGAAACCGACGCCCACGCTTCTCTTCCACTACAGTGCACTAACCTTCAACGCCCATCTGATTCATCTGGACCCAGAGTTCTGCCGCGAGGTAGAAGGCTACCGTAATCTGCTCTTCCACGGCCCACTCTCCCTCACCCTTATGCTCTCCGTGCTCAGGTCACGGCTCGATCCAGATGAGAAGATCCAGAAGATCGAATATCGAAACCTAGCTCCTCTCTACGTCAATGAGCCCATGCGCGTCTGTGTTCGACTCATTGGGGATGAAGCTGACCCAGTCGAAGGGAAATCGCGGAAATGGGAGACTTGGGTTGAGGGACAAGACGGGGGTCTCTGTGTAAGAGGCGCCGCCGTGAGTCTAGGATCAAGTGGATAGGAAGAAAGGGCAAACAGGACTGTTCGAGGAAAGGCCCGCAAAGCAGAAGGGTGCTGGTAGACTGATGGCGGCGGTCACCAGAGCTCCTACTTGAATATGGATGGCGGTACCTAAGACAAATAATGGGAAGGGTACTCCTATTGCGACCCTGCGCAATGTATACGCGCTATCGAGAGACCGAGCCTACGACCTTATAAACGCGATCGGCGTTGCATTGACTAATGCTAGATAACTTAAGTCAAAGGTCGATAGGTAATCTTCTCTACTAAGACAAGTACTGGTATACCTGGTGGCGCGGATTAACTTACATAGGATGTGCACGGGACGGGGAACACGTTAGATACGTGTGAGATATATAGCTTGGTGTTATATTAGGAGCATCATTTTAACTATCATGTCATGCTCGCCTTGAGTTACGAATTCGTTGGGAACTAGCAGTGTTATGCTCCATTCATCTTTATATTTCGAATCCTTGTCTGAGAGTGATGCCTATAAGTACAACACATGTCTTCGAGTTCGCAATACGAGAAGTCAATCAGGTAATCGTACCAGTTCATTTGCTTTCATTCATGCGTTAACCACCTTAACCCCGTTGCAGTCGCGCTCCGAATGCGGCCGAATAATACAACCCGAAAGTAGGAGACAGAGTAGTAAAGAACCTCAGTTATCCCCATTCCCCCATTCGCCGCATCAATGCATTAGTGTAAATTGCCGGTGTCTGCCTGTGTAAGATCTAGGAAATCTTTATCGCCGTCCGTCTAGTGGTTCCTGTGAACCCATCCCCGGAGTTGAAAATTTTGTATTTCTAGGCTCGGGCTATAACATGCCAGTACCTAACTTTAAAAAAAGTTGATGGCCCGATCATAACGACTTGAAGTCACTAATCATTAAAGTGAGACGGCAAAGACTAGTCCCGACTACCATTCAGCGAGATGAACGGATACACGTCGATCACAAAGACAATGTCCATAGTTATAAACCATCATCAGTGTTGCTTACTTTTAAGCGCCGGCAAAGCTGGTCGTTATGCTGAGAATCAATAGTTGAGCCGTAACAGAAGGGTATCAAGAAACTGATCGCATATAAGTTGTGAGTCGCAATCGAAGTGAGATTCTGCTCCACCATACACACCCTAGGTTATGGGAGCTAAGAATGGACTGAGCATGAGCTCGTCTGCACTTGGTCGTAGGTTGTGGTCCATCTCAAAGGTTTGACTCAAGAACTTGACAGCCTCGGGGCTAGCATTATCTGGTATAGTGGGAGCGGCTTTGCCACCGCCAATCTTGAAGATAGCTTGCAGCTGACTGCAGTCCGGGAAAGGATGTGTCCCGGTCATCATTTCGACGACCAGACAACCAAGAGACCAGATGTCGGCTTTACGTGTGTAAGAGGTCTGCTTCACCACTTCAGGAGCCATCCAGAATACCGAACCTTGGAGCGAAGGCCTGTGTTTGTTGTTGTTCGCGCCGCTGAGAATGTTGGAGGCCTCTAACTTCTTGCTGATCCCAAAGTCGGAGATCTTGATCGTGCCCTTATTATCCACAAGGATGTTTGCGCCTTTAATATCACGGTGGATGATATCGCGGTTGTGTAGATACGAGAGCCCGTTTAAGATCTGCCTGACGAAGCTGCGGACCAGTGGCTCTGGCAGAGCACCGTAGGAATTGAGCATCGTCTGAACGGAGCCGCCGGGGACATACTCGAGGAAAATGTTCAGATGCTCAGCCGAGGAGCTGCATCCGAGGTATTGCACGATGTTCGCGTGACGAAGATCTCGGAGCAGACCAATCTCTCGCTTGAGAGCCTCAATCATGCTCTTCTTTCGAGCATCCGTCTGACTATTGGCCCCGGGAGAGGGTGCCTCAACTTGCTTAACAGCAAGGAGCTCACCAGTTATCGCATGTAAAGCCAGGTACACGCTGCCAAACGATCCTTGACCGATTAGGGCACCTTTCATCCACTGATTATCGTCCCATGACTCCCCAGCTAGGAAGCTCTGTAATTCCTCATCGGCGTCCTCGCCATCCTCGCTTAGGGCTTGGGTAATTTCCTTTAGAGAACCAGAGCCCTGGGTGCTAGTCTCATCGAAGTAGCTCTGGCGAGAATGACCCTCCGGATCTGTAATGCTGATTGGGTTGGTGTCGGAGCCGCTATCTGCGAACGAAACGTAGGACTTGCGGTTGGGCTCGATCGGTGACTCTTCTTGCAGGGTGTCAAGGACTGACGAAGCGATAGAGTCTCGAAAGGAGTGCGGCATGCGGCCTTGGTTGTCACGGGCCCTCACTTTAGCAAGCTGGCCGCTGTTCAACCACGAATCTGCAATAGTCGGAATGGGTGGTGCATCTTGGATGCTAGACGCGAAGCTTAGGTTGCTCGCAACACTAAGGCGGCTGTTCACCTTGCTTAAGCGAGTAGATCTACGCATAGAGAGCCGAGCTGTCCGATCAATATCTTCCCTAGGGTGATCAGGGAAGTAGGAAGTAAGATCAGAGGTAATTAACTCGCTTGGCGGTCTCAACCCGCCAAACTGTCTCAAGAGACCTTTTCGCCTTGGGATTGCTTTCGCATCGTTAGAGGTGGGTCGCTCTAAGGCTGTGATAGTGCTGTGCAAGGCCCTTTCACGATCCTGGAAAGATATTGGCGAAAGAGGTTGTTGAAGCCCTTCGTTCCAGCTCTCACCCAATAATTTCTGCACCTTTAGTTGACTTCTTATGTCTTGAACATTTTCGAGTGCGCGGGCGTGGGACTGCTGAGCTTCCTCCATGGCAATGGATGCGGCTCTTTGCAATTCGAGCTCCCCCGGCTCGCCAGCAGGTACGCGTCGCAGAATTAGACGGTTTCTCTCGGGCCGTTTCTGATCCTTGATGATGCGCCACAGTTCGGTATCGCCGAGACGACGACACTGCTTAGGGTCGGGGTCAACACCGGCTAATACCCAGAAACAATAGTTGCGATCATGATCCTCCCGCAAGTTGAACTTCCGCAGGGTTACGCGCATAACTTCTTCGCAGGTGTTGCAGCCTGCGATCTTGACAACTTTCGTACCGCCGCCGGTGGAGATTACGCGGATGACATCTTGACCCTGTGGTAAAGCAGCCATCAGCGAACCATCCTGACTCGAGGTATTTCTGGTATGGGTCATTACCAGACGACCCGACATGGTTGGCGAGATAGGTACTCGACTAGCCGAGTTAGGCATCGTGCTGCTATACGGCGGGTTCTGTTGGTATCTCTGTCTGCTTCGGACGTCGGCACTTGGGAGAGGAGAACTGGGCCGTGACGCTGGTTTCGTGATCTCGTTCATCTGGTTCATAGGCAGACTAGACAGGTCAATCTGCCGGGAATATCTCTTGCTCGACGGCGCCATCGCCATAGTACGAGTGGCAGAGTTAGGGGGTCGCGGTGACCCCGTCGATGAAGGGGTGTATTGGGCATCAAGTCCTCCGAAAGAATCCTAGAGAGGAAGTGTTAGAAGACACTTCAGCCGAGCTGTCGTATAAATACCATATAACTCACCCGGTTCCTCCTTTTCTGATTCGCATATGCCTTCGTTCTAAGCTTCTTGATTCCGAGAAATAGTCGAACTCGATCGCCGACCTTCTCGATACCCATCTCCTTGAGAACCTCCTTGTCCATCTCCAACAGGTTCTCGCCGTTGATGTTGTTCTTCCGGAACAATTTCTCGTACTCGCCACACTTGACACTTCTCAGATACTCGCAGACTTGGTCCTCCGACCAGTTCTTAACCGCATCGGGGCCATCGAGGTCGGAGAATTCGGACTCAGTCGGGCTGGCGAAAGCTTGACCAGCAGTGTGGACGGCGGGTGTTCTCCTTGTTGGCGCCATGGCGGACGATTGTGAGCCAGCGACTAGGGTAGAACTCGACGAGGCCAGCGAAGCCGGGAAGGACGACTTCGAAGCTAGCATCGCCATTGTGAACGAGTGTCAATATCAGAAGTCAAGTACGCATGGGGAGAATGTGTGAAGGGAATGGTTTCTTTATTCCTGGCTCGTTTCGTTGAGGGAACAGGACAAAGAGCGAATGTCCCGGCGGGCGATGTCGAAACCTCGAAATAAATTAGGGAGGTTTCGCAAGTCGAGGGCAGACGTCGACAATAAAGAGTGTATGGAAGGACGGTGGAGAGTGGATTTGGGAGGATTGGGATGATTGGGATTGGGGGAATTAATTGCAGGAGACGATTTACAGGTACAAGTACAAGTACCTGACAAGTGGTAGCGGTAGCGGCAGGAGCAATGGACGGCAGCAACAACGGCAGCGGCAGCGGGCTAGGTAGAGTTCGTTGGTATTGGTATAACCGTCAAGGGTCCCTCCCTCCTTCCCTCCTACAGTTGCAGGCTGACCCAGCCCCACCTCCTTATAATAGGCAAGTCGAGGCACACAAAAGATACAGTGTGCAGTGCCGCCCAGTTAAAAGTGCCTCCAACCACATGCGGTAAGCCCGTACAGTAGTTTCCGGGATTCGGGGGTTTCACCGTCAGACCGTCCCTGCTGCCAGGCACGAATCGCTTGTCTTTGGTGATGTGCATACGGTAAGTACATGTATTGCTACTGTGTGGTACCGGCCCTCTGGATGTCTTTCCCAACATATCATTGGTCCAAAATCCCAGAGACGGCGGTAGCTGATGCTGATAGTTGAAACTCGTCAAGGAGTGCACGGCCGCTACATCGTCAAAAGGTCCCGTCATCGACTCATCCACAATCCGCATCTATCGGACGAGATTCGAGAACGATTGCGTCGACTCGTAGCGTGAAAACATGCCAGTACACGCGATGATCTTGGACGCTCAGACGATGATCATTACTGGTTGTTTCCGCTGCGCGTCTACCTTATGATGCGAGATCAGAATGCGCTCCTTCGGAACAGCTTGCCATGCTCTATTTTTTGTAACCTCCTTATAACAGCCCAGATATGCATTACAGCTCTAATATCGGTGTCCATGTGCGGGCGCATGTGTCCACGTACGGGCGGCTACTCGCCAACAATCACATTCCGCCCCCATTTGGAATCGCGGCGGTGCGTACCCCTTTAAGGTACATCCGTACAGCCAATTTCGATCCGAACGGAGGACAAAAACACACCCGTGTTCTATCTTGCCCTACCGCTCCTTGGCCCAGCCGGATCACGTAAGGGGATCCGAGGTCATCGGTCATCCTAATGACCAATGCACTATTGCGGATAGCTGGACATATGCGAGGGAGGGAGAGCTTACTAAGATGAACTATTGTCGGTATCTATTGCTGAAGAAAACAGATTAAGGAATGACGGGTGAGTTGAGGCAAGGTGTACAAGACCAGCAACGGCGTCACGTTGATTAGATTGCCAGGTCTTTAGCGCTATTTGCATTCACCTCGCCGCTTCAGCAAGTCATAATCCCACCTAGATAGTGCAGGGGGGGCAGCTGGGGGGGTGGCAAGGCGAGGGTATTTCAGGGGACAGCCGACAGGGGCCAGGCCATGATCTCCAATCTGAAACCCTCCAAGTTTCGACCAGCTCGGATAAGATCGTGTACATCGAGGCGTTCAGCGGGCTTAGAGCCTTTTTGTATCCCTCGCCGCCTCTTACCGGCGGTATGGTTTACGTAGGATCGTCGATGTCGCTGTTTCCTAAAGAGTCATTCGGTTTTTTCTTCTTTTTATTTCCTTGCCCTTAGGTAAACCACCTAACTGTACATAGAGCTACCGAGGCTACCTATGATCCTGTGAGCTATGGTTAGTAATGATCCTCTTACTAGTTAGAGATAGCGTCTTCCATCGGTCGTGTAAACCCTCGTTCCTAGCGGACTCCGCTACGATTTGTGTGTATGTACAGTATGTACGTATGACTAACTGATGGGTTTGAGATACTGAGCCGGAAACGGCCTTGATCTCTCAATCCCTACGAGAATCTTTCAAGTGCAACTCATGGGCGCGTCCTGGCACGCGATCCTTCGGATTTTACAGCTTTGCATTAAGGAATTGACGCCAATACGACTGATAACCGTCTTAGATAACGTGATCGGCAGTGAGGACGGCTGATTTGCCAACTTCAGCCTACCGCGATAGCGTTTCTCCGTGAGATGAGAGTCGCTCTGACGGATCATGGCAGTATGGTCAGATACTCGGTCCACCAGACTCGTGCATACCTTCCAAGCAAGGGGTCAACTCGACATATAACAATCTAGAAGCCCTAGAAATCTGCTAGCGTAGATCCGGGACCGAGAAACCAACGGGGGATTAAAGGATCCATTGTCACGTCCACATCTTGAGCGGGCACAGAGTCGTATTATGCTCTTGTCCGGCCGTCTTGCCAGCTGCGGCTGCAAATATCATAGCAGCAGCTCCCGCGTGGGTAGGACGAAGCAATATGCGGTTCATTTAAATTGCATGGTGCCCAGGCAACGAATCCCGAGATCCTCTAGGATGGGAACTGGGATTATCGTGGTGACTTGCTTGGGACTCTTGCTATCATTCTCAGGCTTACTATTATGTCAGCAAGTTCGCGGTGTAGAGCCCAGGATAAAACAGTTGCTGTCATATTATGCGCTTGATGTCAAGGCATCGTTGCTAATTCAGGCTCACCGCATCCAATCCCCTTCAAGTCAACGTTGCGGGCAGCCAATAAGCTTGCGAACGAAGGATTGTTTACTTTAGGAAGCATCCGAGATGTTGGGCTACCCTAGATATCTTAGATGCGTCAACGACATGGTAGTTCCTAGTTCGAGAACAGCAAGGAGAAAGAAGCTAAGCAAATTGACCTCGACGTTGGATCAATACCCAAGTAAATTTTAATAAGTCTTGAAACATACCATTCAGGAACAAACCGTTGACAGAACTGCCTAACGCTCAGACTGCGTGGTAGAAAGGTTGTAAATGTCAACGATGCACTGTCCACCGAGCATTTCCCACGTGGGAGGCTACCATTCTCTGTAACGTGCCTTGCTTCATACCAGCCTTTGCACACCGATAGTAGTAATACTGTGCAGTCAGACTCATCTTCATCCACAGTAGTCGCGGATGGAACTGAGCAACTGATGAGTTGATGATAAACGGACGAATATAGGATTATAAATAGGAGACTCTAGTAGTAGGCATCACTTTAGAGTGCTTAATTGTACTTAGCTATCAATCAAATTCATACTTCAATATCAACTCTAGGGTCCTTATGAGATAATAGTAAGGGCATTGGGTATTCCGAGGTTGGAATGAGTAAGTCTACTGATTGACGGAAATTATTTTATGTGCTCACTCATCATCACCATCCGAATGAACACACGGCAGCGCTAGAGCTGAACACGATCCACTCAGGCCTCGCTAGTTTAATATAAAAGATAGAATACGTCACCGTGAAAGATCTCAACAGTCAAAGCTGCGATCTGATTGGACCATGTGGTCCTTCCAAACCTGTTCGCAGAGGTAGATCACTGCAGCATACCTGCCATATACGTTGCTTACGGAATGCAAAATGCAAGTATCGAGGCGATACGGTCCGTACCTTGCCTTATCAGGCTCTATTCCAACTCCGGCCGAACCCAATTGCGCTAACGACACGCCATCGAACCTTGGAAGTTAATCGCGATCCATTTCGGGAGTTGAACTTGTGTCTTGGAGCCTCTACCATCGACCAATTCATTTCCTACTCTGTATACTTGCTCTAATATGCTACCAGCTTATACTCAAGGGAACGAAGAATGTTGATCGTGCAGTGATTAGCTAAGCCAAGTTGCTATCAGCAATGAATGCGGCTTGTTGAAGTTCACTCACATCCAATGCTTGCTTGTCGCTCTCCCGCTCCTGTCTTTGCCGCCCTTTCCGAAGCTCTCACCGTCTCTGAGTGCTAGACTACCTGCTCAGTCTACTCCAACTTACTGCGTACGGTTGTTTAGCTTTGACGGAGCCGTTAGTTATTATGCTATGAGCCGACGGTACCGTACCGCAGGCGCCGAGTATACCTGGAGCGACACCCGGTCTTACCCTTGTCTATAGAATGACCCTCCGATATCACCTTGTGTTCTAGCTAGCTCCCGGCTCCCGCGAGTTCAAGCATGGATCCGAGGCCCATCCCCCAGCGGATAGCTGATGGGAGGGAGTTCCCGAAATCTCAAAGGCGATCATCGTTTTCAGCGATGAAGGCATTGCGGTTAAGGTCGCTTAGCATTAGCTCACAGATCTCGAGCTCTTCAGAAACTGATCTCCCCTCGCCTATCATGGGCAGGAGGAGAACGTTGACCAAGAACCGCACCTTTGAAACATTGAAGGAAGATTTAATTCGGAAACCCTCCAAGTCTTCAACCGACGACAATACTGAGCGGGCATCTGTCTCAACTGGACCTACGAGTCCTTCGGGCACTGGCAGCCAATGCACCAGCATTTTCGGGGATTATTTTGTCATTATCAAATCTGGGCCCCTCCAACCAGAAACATCTATTCTGAAGTCCAAGAAGGAGTTTCTGGTACTAACGCCCTTGGCTCTGGTTAAGTTCAGGAGTCGTTCTGCCGCAGTTGAACGGTTCCCGCAGATCTCAGCTCAGAACGGCGCCGTTAACGTCTTGTCTCCCATTGACTCGGCAAGTTCATTAAAAGACTGTGGCGCTAGCGGGGAACTGCATATCCCATTGGAGAAAATCGTGTCGGCTTTCAACGATGAGGGAACCCGTCCATCATTTGGTATCGAAGTATGGTGGAGTGATTCAAATGGGGCCGTATTTACGTGCCTCCACCTTGACTTCAGCCTACCAGACGACCGTGATGAATGGTTAAAGCAGATTCGGCATGCAATTAAGATCCGCGCCAAATCTTCCTCTGAAGACACCACCCCGTCCGATATCGAACGAGAGCTCAAGCAGCTATTGGAGGCTAAGCAGACGCAATATAATGATAGTCAAGTCGAAATATACCCCGTCATACCTCGGCGACCCTTTACAAGGTCGAGAGCAAACTCGGGAGAAGTCAGGAAAGGCTGGCGGGATCATTCATCTTTCTATGTGGCGTTCACCAAGAATTTCTGTGTTCTGGCTCAGTTCACAAAACCTTCGACGGGCCAGAGGGTCAACCCTAATCTAGTTTATTTCGGCCTCGTGACTCTTTCTAAGGTCAATGTTGTCCTCAACGATGAGAGATTTGACCTCGTATTTCGGTGAGTCCACCTTAATTAGCCTGCTTCTATCCGACGATGCCATATTCCTAACCGCTTCTAAAACACACGGCTCGCTACATATTACTGACAAATGCAGGTTACCTCTAGAGAAGCCCAGAAAGCTCGAGCTTTCTAGTCGGCATCATCGAAGCATTTCGTCGAAGTTGTACAAGGCGGATACCTATCTAAAGCCAGCTTGGCCTTTGTGGACTCGCCGAGAAGTTTTCTTCATTGACGGCGAAGCGCCGCAGATGCCTCTTCCTAACGGCGAGGATTACGGTGGTTTCAGGACGACCTTGGAAGCGTTCATCCAGGGTTATCAATGCGCCCCTGTCGACTGGACAGTCCAATGGAAGAACGTGCGACATCCTCCTCAGTTCTGTCTCCATGCGCCGAAGGAACAGTCCAAATATACTTCACACCAATTATTAGCTGTCTTCCGCGCCTTGCGTTTCAATGACTTCTTTAAGTCGTTGTCATTCTACAACATTGATTTTTCCAGCCTCTCTGGTGCTTTCGACAACGCTGCACGACTTGAGTCTACAGTATGGCTCTCCCGGACAGGTCCGTAAACTTGAGTGGTATACAACTACTATATTGCGTTGTGAACCTAACATTATCTTAGGTAAACGTAGTCTTACTCGAGTTGAATTTGAGCTCGTGGAACATTCCTCTGTGCTGTTTCAAGAAATCGTAGCACTTCTACTCGGATCAGAGTCTATTCGAGATATCGATCTCAGCAACGTACTCGGCAGGAAACATGAGGCATTGCTGCTAGAGAATGGCCGATCTCTCCCATCTCCAACGAGTCGAGGATGCGAAGTTGTACCACCTGTTGTCCTCCTGTGGAAATCTTTACAGACTCGATGCAATTCGATAAGCCTTAGTGGGAACCCATTAGGCGTGTCCGATGTTGCAGGCCTTTGTAAGTCTTAACTAAGCAAGCACGGGACTCTGACTAATGATCATACAGCCCGGGTCCTACAAAACAGACCAGATTTCCTAAAGACGTGTGCCATATCACGCTGTCATCTCGATGAGACCGCACTCGCATTACTTTGGGAGGGGTTGCACGAGCAGCGTTCCACTATTGAAATCCTCGATATGTCACATAACTCGAGTCGTATAGAAGCGGCAAAAGCCTCGGAGACACTCAACGATGCAAGCCGATTGCGGCATCTAAATCTCGCATATTCGCTTAAGGGGAATCTAGACGGTCCCCTTTTCCGACCCTGGAGCACGACATCGAACTTTGAGCCATGGCACCTAGAGGAGCTAGACCTCTCTGGGTGGAAGGTATGAGACAGGCAAATTACGTTAGGGATCACGCTGACAAAGTATTACAGATCAATTTTGATACTCTCTGTGGGATCATGAAGTTTCTCGAGCTCGACGAGTCTCGCAGTCTTCGCCGTCTTGCCCTCACTAACTGTGGGCTCACGGGGGACATGGCGACTGGAATCTTCTGCCGACTTGGGGCAGGCCGTGACATGAATTTGTTACTTAACGAGAATCCCCTTGAGAGTGGCTCAACTGATTGGATTGACTTGATCCATGGCAACGAGGCACCGAAGATGGTTCATCTCGACATGATCCAATTTCAGCACGAATCGGATTTTAATCGGCTCCTAAAGGCACTTACTCATAACAAAACCATCGAATATTTGAGTATGGTAGGAACCGGTCCACCGGATCGAGCGAGTTCTAAAACAGCCGAGCTGATGTCTCGCTTCTTCGAATTAAACGACACGCTACGATATCTGGACCTGTCTGGCTATAGCGGCAAACTCGAAGATGGACATCTAGGCTGGGGACTAACTGGGGCAATGACCGGGCTTAAGCAAAATATGACGCTGCGCCAACTCCGTGTTCGAAACCATGATTTAGGTGCAGCGGAAGATGTGAGCGAACTATGTCGTGTTCTTTCAACGAATAGAGGACTCGTGATGGTTGATTGTCAGCACAATAACTTCAACCATCACCAATTTGCAAAACTTGTTCAAGCGCTGAACTTAAATCGTCGAATCATATCCTTCCCGCTTTCAGATGCTGATGGAGCATATGCGGTCCAGAAGGAAAAGCGCTCGTTCCTGAAATATCAAGCTCAGCCCGAGAAGTCGTTCCAAATCAAAGTGTTGAAGTCGGCAGAGGGTCGCTTAGAAGGGCTGTTAAAATGGGTAGAAGATTTTTGGGAGGCAGAAGCTAAGAAAGCACGAGAGATCATAGGAAGGAACAGAGACAACCCTAACAATCACTCTCTCGAGTTTGAGAAGGAGTATATTGATACATGGAAAGATGAGAGTCTTCCCTCTTGGCTGATACGGATCTCCGAGACTCGCGACAAAGGGAAGGATATATCTCATACTACATAAAGGTCGAGGGGAGACCGTTACCAGGACCAACTTGATGGGCGCCTTCACCAAATGCGATGACGTCCCCGAGGGAATTAGAGCTGGAATATTTACATGCTCCTGATGATGTCAACATCTAGGGCGTGGGAATATTGTAAAGGATTTGGGACTAGATGGAGCCAGGGCGCGTTTTGCTGTACTTCCCGGCAATAAGGCGTTTGTGTTCCTTTGTTGGCCGGCGTTGATAAACCAGAAATTGGCAGCAGGAGCGGCGTTCTGGGTCAGATGAACTGACTTTGTATACAAGAGATACCCAGCGGGAAACACGCGGACCTTGAATTTACATTCATATACACATATTTCTTCTCTTACTTCGCTCGTAAGAGCCTTTGCCAGCTTGGATTATTTTTTAAGACAAAGCTTCTGTCTACGCAAGTCAAAATCTACTTAACCTAGTCCAGATAGCGCTCGTGGAATAAGACATGACTCTCGGTCAGTAACGCCGGCGCTCCTGGCATGAATTTGTCAAGTGCTCTCGTAACACGGGAGGAGTTGGTTTCAAAAATGGTTAATGCAGACTGGGCAACACCGTAGGTTCAATCACGGCGTATTGTATGGTCTCCCAGCGTGGCAAGAAGAGGGAAAAAAAGAGCGCGAGGGAATCGAGGTTGGTTACATTCCGCATCGTTAGTCTGATATAACTAACCCGACCTAGGTAGATGAAACACAAAAGATTTGTCACTGTCGATTTGGTGAAGCGAGGTTTGTAAGCCGAGGTATGCTTACCTAGGTACCTACTTTCACTATCAGCGTGTTGGAAGAAGTCCGTTAGACTCTGGGCTTTCTCGGCGAAGTCGTATATGAGCCAGTTAACTTGCGATCTTTGGAAGATCGCGGAAAGGTGGTAATCGATGAAGTGCCTGTCCCTGTTCACCGTTGCTAATAGGATGTGCTTATCAAAGTTGCTTCGCTCTCTATGTCCCTGTCGTGAAATAAAATTACACGCCGTCGAGGCTGATCGTCCCTAGGTAGTTTAGATAGGAAGTAAGGTATCGTCAGTCAGTCACAAGGTCGTCTTGCCCGCGTGACTAACTTATATCCGCCTGCCTGTAGCATGTTTCAATCCTTCAAGTGCCAGCGTTGCAACATGCATCTCTCGGCACGCGACGGCGACCCGGGATTCGCATCCTCGCCGAACTGTCGGGCACCTATGTATAATATCGCCCTCCTTGCCTCGACCTAACCCAACCTGATCTAGCCTCATCTCGTTTTATTGACCTACCTGCGTAATTGGTAAGCCGGATGGTCAGTAAGTCGACGGCTATGTTGGCATAATACGGATTACGTCGTGCGGATAAGAGTAGACCGAACCGAGGTGCTTTCGTTAGTAAATATGAATATGATTGTTCAGGTTAGCGCTCACAACTTGTTACCCAACCTGGACTCATTCATCATGGTCAGTCGGACAATATATCAGCTCTCCACGGTCCCGGAGAATGACTCATATCCGTTCGGGGGGAAGGAAGAAAAAAAAAAGCCCCAATAGCCTACACGTCATGAAGAATTGACGCGATGTGTCATCCACTTTGACGGCGACGACGACGACGAGCTCCGCCCGCCAAGCGCGCGGCGTCTAGCAAGATGATTGGATGTAAGAACGACGAGCCACGTTAGGATGAGCTTTTCCCCGAAGCTTTGGGTTTGGGTTCCCTCGGCGCAAGATTATTCTTATTATTATATTTACGACGAGCTGGGTAGGATTCACTTATTGTTCCTAGGGCTGGAAATAAACCAACCAAGATACGTGACCTTAGGGAGGTAAGCAGGGTCCTGTGACTCTCGTATGCACCCATGTACCCCTAGGTATGCATGCACGTATAATTTTACATTGCGCGTGCATATGTACGTACGTATTTGGTAACCTGGGTTTTTCTCCCGCTGGCTTGGGTGGGCTTCGTATGTATGCGTTGTACCTGTCAGCAAATTCCGGGGTGCAGCACGGAAACGGTTTCATGACGCTTCGCCCGGATTACGGATTACCCATTATAGAATCCTCTGGTGGCTAGGAGTGGCGTGTACTGTGGTCATGATTCAGGAACAATCTGATGGGATGAGTCAGACGCTGGAGATGTCCGGCCTGTTGGTTGGTACCTGCATGAATAGGTGTCACTACACGTTAACAAGGGTCACAGTGAGATGGTTCATTCAATGTCAAGTCTGAATCGTGGTGCAAGTTGAATGGTATATTCGCATTCGTGTTTTGATTACGTATCGTTCTTCCCCGTCTCACGTAAAGTATCCATCGTACACTGCCTGAAGTGGTATATCCGCCTGTAAACTCCGCCTCGTGATAGCATCAAGAGGCTATTGAATCCTAGAAAATGTAGTCTATCCGTCACCCTCACTCATTAGGTCCTCCTGTCCAATCGTAGTATACGTCAAGCCTCGAACACGCAACCAGTGCTTGCTCTCAAAAGCCAGCAAGCCATGCTCCAAGTAAACACCAAGGGTATAAGAAAGGCCATACCGATTCCCAACTGAGCGCTAAGATGCCGTAGTGAGAATGGTTGAACTGTACATCGTAAACTCCAAACTTTTATGAGATCCCCCAAACCTAGTATCTATGTTGGCGACAACGTGTGGTCGATATTCTATACCCATTCTATAAATCCGTGAAACCAAAAGAAAATGAAAAAGGAAACTATAGAGACATGGGATGAGGGAGTGCGTTTAGATATATTTGGGCTGGATTACATCGGCCATCCAACCCATATCGTTGACGAGGTCATCTAGCCCGGCATCGATGCCCGGGCGGCCGAGGAGGTTGGTATTGCCATAAGACACACCACTGTCTGGTCTCGCGACCAAGTCTGGTGAACCAAGAGCTCCCGTTTGTACACGGCCAGCATCCTTGCCACTGTGCGCTGTAGGTTGAGGTAGGCTATAGCCTGTGATCGGCGAGTGGACATGTTTCGGGATGCCACGATTGATACTATTGCTTCGCCGAGCCCCCTGGATGATGAATGACTCATCTGCGTTAGAGAAGACATCCTCGTCATCGCCGTCCGAGTCGTCAAAGAATGAAAATTGACTTAGGTCACGGGATCCAGTTGACTGAGGAGATACTGGAGAACCGAGGTCCGATGATATTGTTGAGAAGGAAAAATGTGATCGAGGAACGTTGAACTCAATGGCTGCTGTGCGTTGTTGAGTGTCAATAGGACTTGGCGTGGCATCATCATTCTGCGTAGTGTCTATCGGAACAATGGTGGCCGTAGATCCATTCTTATTGTCATTGGATGAAGACGATGAAAGACTTCGTTGAAAGGGTGGAGGTGACAGCATGGTGAATGGTGCGTTCTCGGATATCGCGGACGTTGCAAAATTGTCGTCGTCCTCATTCTCTTCAACAATCTCGTCCGGTATTGATAACCTCGGGGCTGTCTCTGCGACTGGAGGCGTATGAGGTAGATCGTCAGACAGAAACCTCCTGAGGGATTCGGGAGACATGTCACGAGATCGGACGCTTCCTGACGGTGTAGTGCTTCTTGGTTCATCGAAGTGTCTGCTTTCTTCTCCATAGTGACTCTCGACCTCGGTCTCACTACCAGCGTCACTGTCCTGATAACATGGCTTCTTAAGTCCTAATAGTCGTCGAGCAGCACCGGTCCAGCGAGGTGCAGGAGAGAGCGAGCGAGCTGATCGCTTGTAGACAAGCGACATTGCTGGCGAGGACCCAACACGAAGGTCCGGAAGGCTAGGTACCGGGGGTGCCGGTCGTGGCGTCATGAACCTATCCTTCGGCTCCATCGTCTTGAAGTCAGCCGTTCGCAGAGAATTCATCGAAGCACTTCGAATTCTTGACAGAGGATGGTCCAAAGGAACCTCAAGTGTATTGACAGTTTGGCCAGGGAGGTAAGGGCATGTGTTGGTTGTCGGCATAGAAGAATCATATGTCTCCGTTGACCCGTCCAGCTCATACTTAAGACTGTTAGCGGACGAGGTGTCGAGGAGTAGCGGATATAAACTTACATAATAATAGTATGTCTGTCCCATCTTTAGACCTCCACTGCGCTTAGGATTCCCGGCTTGGTCACCGTCGCAGACAATGTTGTTGAACGTATGGCAACCTCGCCACTGGCTTCGGTCTCGTCGGGCGTCACGCTCCATGTTATGGTATTTTGAGAAGTTATCCCACGATCCAAGAAGCTGGACTGACGATACGGAAGGGTGTGTTTGACTGCAGACTGGTAAGCTTCCATGTCAGATCGAGTTCCACAGCGGTAGGGCGATCAGTAAATAATAAATAAAAGGTGGTAAGCTGACCATAGCTGATATCTGCCACTTGGAGACGCAGTGAATGACAAAAGCAAGGGTGTGAAATGATCTCACTCGGTACTTTTGGAACGAGGCATGGATGTAAGCGGGCTAAGGTCACTAGAGCACTTGCTTTTGGGAGAATCTGACAGGAACAGTGGCTGGCTGCCCTATCTCAGGCTTTAATGCCTGGAAATGGACTTTAGTCTCCAACTATTCGGGTAAGCTCCGTGGCAGGGCTGACAGGGTGTTGTGCAAATTCTCAGGCACCAGTCGTTGACTTGTTGGTACCTAGGCAATATCTGACCTTCGGCGTGGAACCCTGGACCGGAGATAACGTGCTGGGTTTGTCAATATTCAAAACCCAGGCGATCGGAAATTCTAGAATAATAAATGTGATGAAGTCTTATGCCGTGCTACCTCGAAGTGCCCCTTTTTATGTTTTACTTGAGAATCGATCGAAAGCGGAAAATACCGAGTACAGAATGCCGAAAAGGGATGAAAGGATATATGAAGCGAGCGATGTGGAAGTACACGGAAGACAACAGAGTCGAAACTAAACGAGAGCGCCAGGCTAGGTATAAAACGAGCGATAATAATGCAAAAACTCACACCATGAAAGTAAAGAGTGTCGTAGTCAGATCCATGACGGATTAAAAGATGGAATGGCAAACGCAGAGGCGTAATTGAACTCGAGGTTTTATGGTTGCTTAATACGGCCTCGTTAAGTAAAGATATAATTGCCGCCGGTTGGATCCAAGGATTCCCAAGATAGAACCAGAGAATGATTGAAACTGTTTGCCAACTTTGTCCGCAGCGTTTCGAGAGACGCAGGAACGCAGCAATTGCGCAATGCAACTCTTGGATCTTGGGCAAATGAAGGAATTGGCCAATGGCAGGCCAAGCTGACCCTCACAGAAGCGCCGTAGGTCGACTCGTTCAGTGGGCGGCGCTTAGAAGCAAACAAGCGAGATTCAGGATCCAAGGGTCCAAAGGCCGCTCAAGAAGGCGACCACTTCTCTCACACTTCCGGAACCAAACCAACTACGGCGTACCAGTCTAGCGAACGGTAGGAAAATGTCTTATAAGGAGGAGTGGTGTGTGTAGAAATCATAGCCGACACAAGTAAGTCTGTTTGCTACCAATATGAAGGTGGCGCTGGAGAGCCTCAGGGGGGCGATAGGAGAACCTGAAAGGCTGAGACCCAATCGCGATTATTTAACAAGGGTATGTCCTAAGCTTCAGAAAGGCACTGGTAAGGCTGCATTGAATGGACCAGTAGACGAAGACTCGAGATAGTCCCTGATCTCCCATATCCAATGTTGGAGGTGGGCCCCGTTTGAGAGATGCAGGTGAGAGTGAGATGAGAGGTCGAGTATCATTATGCTTCATGTAGCTCATACGATAGCGCAGTTATGTAACAATATGCAGCAGATACATTCCTAGCAAACTATAGACGGAAGAGTGACGATGGCTGTGAGGGCCAATCTTGTGTCTATGAAATCACTGGACGACCAAGAGGGAAACAAGTATATTGAAGGATCGAGTGAAAGAGATGACGACAGTCTGATGGGGACAATTAGGACGCAGATCTTCCCCGGCACTGGCAGGTGGAGTGATTAATTGAGACGAAAAGGGAAAAGGGGCCCCCCCGGAACGATATCTGATTGGCTGAACTTCTATAGCAAGAACTTACACTAAGGACCTCGGGATTGCATGATGTACCTACGAAGTAAGTGCAACCCTCTTACATGCTTCTAATGTCCGCTTGCGAATTACATAACGTCTCTGCCATAACACAACCGAAAGCGTACGACAAGCAAATAAAACTTAGAGTGTCTTTATTCTTCGTTTTATTACGCTAGCCCTAAATCAATGTTCATCTCATAGGATTATACACACTGGAGTTTCGGCATTTGCCAGCACGAACACGTTCTACAATACTAACACAAGGACGTGATGGCTTGCATGCCTAGTAAGGGGTTTTTATGGTCGAGCCACGCAACTGGTACACGCTAAGCCCAGTTGCATCGACTGAATCCGATGTTCTGATGTTTCAGCCTATCGCAACCAGTCAACGATAGACAGCCCAGACTCGTCCAAGTCTCAGAATGACATACAACAACGAATGAGGCTTGATCGCTTCGAATCTTCGAAGACTTCGACGCCAAGGCTGTGTTCTTTTCTTTCAATTGGCCTCCCGCCTGCATCTAGACCAACATATCACGCAGACAACTGCATTGTAGCATCAGCATCTCCAAGTCGCCTTGCTTTTCCCTGGAAGCTGGAAGCTGGAAGAACCTGGCATATTGAATAACAGACCCATTAAGCAATCAAGCGTCGTCAAGCTCAGCCCGAATTGTTTTCCATGCCAAAAATCACTCTCTCTAGGTACCTTACGTTAAATGGAACCACTCTATCTTCATCTCCTACCCGAAATCTAAGTTGAAGAAAAGCAACCTGTAACAAATCTACTCAGAACTTCGTTGCACTGCTTAATATCCAGCGTCGTACGCGTCTTCACAATGCAGTCTTCACGCGTAACATTCATTTCTTGGCGATAAATCAACGAGAATTGACATTATGCAGGTGTTGGCAGGGTTCATGATAATGACCGCAATTACGGCCATCCCGCTCCTCTGGATAACGACCAGGGGGTATATGGTGACAGCTATGGCTTGCATTTTGGCTTCAGCCATCAGCTGATGAATTTGCAGATTTATGGAAAAGCAAAATAAGGTCCCAGGAGCTGAATGCCATACGTACATTAGGAAATGTCCTTCTGCCTTTTCTTCGGACTGTGGCCCGCGACCAACTGGGGCCTTTCGAATCTCCATTGTGAAACATCGCGATCTGCAAGGGCGCGTTCAGCTTCCTGTAGGTCTGGTTGACGAACCAGTTCTGGAAGCTCGACTACGTTAGTGCCCAAGTTGCCGGGCCAGCGGGCGAGATGATGTGTACGAAATCACATGCCCTGATCCCGGTTGACGAGATCCCGATGCTAATTATGTGATAGCGTTCCCCAGGTACGACGGTCGGCGATTATTCTGTAGTCGCCATATCACACACACTAGGTCATTTGATACCAAGACCATGTCATTATCCGAGTCAAGGTCTCAGCTCTATCTACGTGCGCGTTATTTCCTTGTGACGCTACGGCCGCGATAATCAATAGAGGTTTTCTGCTAGGCGTGGGGTGAGAGGATCTGTTGCCTAGATGCAAAAATCAAACTGCTCTTCCGTCATGATTCATCATAGCATCCCTCTCGTCCTTTTGCTCCAGTGGAGGACTCCCCGAGTCCTCTTGAGTCGTGTTGTCCTGGCTCTGTCTAGTGAATGCTAGATTGCTTCTTTTGAGACACACGAGGCGTACTGTTAAAGCAGGGCGGTATTGACCCGGAATCTCTGACAAATAAGTATGGACTTTGTTGACATTATGCAAGACCCATCCATCATTCTAATCATCGGGGTCAGCATCGACTACAGCCTATAGTCTGACATAGATCCATCAAGCTAAAAGACGCCCCATTTCTCTATGCCGCTTGCTATGCAAAGCCTTGGAGGAAGGGCCCATTCGATGAAGACGATCCACTGTTGGGTAATCAAAGAGTGTTCTTTACTCATCCAGACTCGTACCGTAGCATCGTTGACCGAACTACGTCGTCGCCCTGTGTGGCCCGCCGTACACGTATGCAGACTAAAGTGGAAAATGCCTTCGTCAAAGCTGAGGCATACATCCTACGAGCTGAAGTTGGAGGATTCGCCTCGCCTCGCCGTGGTGGTTGAGAAGCTTGATAATTCTGGCGTCAGCAGCGGAGGATTCTTCAACCGTCTTGCCTTCCATGCTGCCATGCAGACTCATAGCTGTTGTGGCCCTTCGCCTGCATACCAAACTTCGAATTTTGCCTCCCATTGGCCCATGTATGCACATTCTTCGTCCA
Organism: Hypoxylon crocopeplum; assembly: GCA_022578875.1. Taxonomy (NCBI): domain Eukaryota; kingdom Fungi; phylum Ascomycota; class Sordariomycetes; order Xylariales; family Hypoxylaceae; genus Hypoxylon; species Hypoxylon crocopeplum. The sequence continues at coordinate 153,703 of MU399567.1, forward strand.
ACGCGTTGTACGGTCGGGGCTGTCCCCTACGCCCGTATCTCAGAGGACATACCCCTCTCCCTAGGCGAGTCCGGCTCTGTGGACACCCAAGATGCCCATCAGAGATTTAGTCAAGAGATGGAAGTATGCCATCGTACACTAGGTACTTGAGGCTGTAATGTCGGTGAAGCCAAAGGATTGCCTACCTATGCCTATTTTCCTTTGCAGAGCTCCAAATTCTAGCCCACATGAGGCCTTTGGATTTCCGCCGATACGCCATCTGGTGTATTCCCCATGCCCTGCTAAATACCCATTGGATGAAATACGGATGGCTAGTCCTATACTCTCGGTGGGACGTGTTGATCCTAATGCAGTGAATATTTCGTTGTCTCGAGGATTCCCCCCTTTCATGTCTGATAACCTCGTAACGGAGCCCAGATCATATCGCGTACATTAATTCTACTATCTTGACGAAGAACACTGAGAAATTACGTACTGAGGCTCTACATTTGTCATCGGTGTAATAGTTGCACTGAAATGTCTCTAATTAGTCAAAGTTTGCCTGAAATATCTCACCGGTTCGTTGAGGTTACTCCCGATACGTGTAACTCTTGCCCAAATCGATAACGAATCATTGCGGCAATAAAATGTGAGTAGCACGCCTACTCAAGATTGAATATATATATAGACTACCTTATAAGTCCACTTTGTTTAGGGAACCAACATGTTCAGAATACGTGTTTACAGGCTCAGAGTCATCTCCTAGTGAATAGGAGATCATGGCCACCTAGGAGAAGGCCCAGTCCGAATTTCGATTAGAAACCAGGGAAGCTTACCGTTACTAGGGCTCTCACATTGTGTTCATGTCCTAAACAACTCCAAGTTTGGAGCTTATTCCAAGGGGACTCACAACTTCTTCGGAGATTAAAGGAAGTAAATGGGCGAACAAGCCGTGCTCAAGTGATTCCTTGATACCCCCAATGGTAGGGGCTAGCATACCGGGCATGTATAGGTCCTTGGGGCTACGAGGAGCATTTAACTATGATGATTCGCGGTTGGATACCCCCAGAGTTCTGTAACTCGTGCTAATGGATCCTCCCCAGATCGACGAATACGGGGGTTTGACTCTCTAGCTACGACCCGAGGCTCAGCTACAAGCCAACATAGGCCCCAAGATATCGACTCCAGACACCATCGAGTGGATGGCGTCGTTGTAATGCCTACTCCCACTTTCAACATGACATATTGATACTGGAGAAGGGATGAAGCGAACCCTAATCTAGTTGCTGGACCTACTGGTTCGTGGATAGACACGAATGCTGTGTCATAGCTCTTAGGAGTAGAAATAACACACGGCAATGGGCTATGTTCATGGCTACGATAGCGTGTTATTCTAGTACTCCGGCGAAGAGTACTGCTATTGTCGATTCCCACTCTGTGTTGCCGTAATGTGAAATCAGCACCGAGGACGAAGCTCCTTGCCATGTTGGCCAGCCCTTCCCCCTTTCCCCCTTTCTTCCCTTTCTCTTCGGAGATATACCGTCCCGTCCTAGAGCGATTGAACCTATGCCTAGATGAAGTTTAGTTTAGATTATTAATAATATTTGTATTGTTACTACACGCCCAAGTGGTGCTCTATAACGGCTACTCTTCTTGGCCAGGCTAAACTCTACAGCTTAAGTAAAAATTTCGCCGATTTTCTCTCATCAGACTACAGGCTAGCAACATAACACCAAATAGCCTGGTTCTACATAGGTCTCCAGGCAGACTCTGAATATAGTCTCCTAGTAATATGTAGTATGTCTGTCACTACTCTTGAAGTAGAATGAAGACTGGTCTACGAAAGTTGTAGCTAATAGCGACATCTAGAAATTGTAGGATAATAACTGTGAGGTAGCAAAGGCGGAAATAGACTAGCTATCTGTATGGGAGACCAAGTATAGAGAGTCGAAAGGAAGAGAAGGACTCGCCATCCATATAGCTCTAGGGGTGTCTAGCGGATCAGGGGCCTTGACCTTAGATAAACATTATATTTCAAACTGGTTAAGAGGCATGATCTCCTGAGCTACCTGCCATATACTCTCGATGCGGATTTCCTCCACGCAGGGGTATTGAGAATTTCTCAGTGCACGGAGACTCGAGAGAGAAACGAAACACTTACACAGAAGAAGAAACCGTCGTCAATCATTTGCAATAATTAACAACTCCCAATTACCTCATCTACTGATCGCCATGAGTTCTAGCGAACCAACTCATACGAAAGACAACAATCTGAGCCATTACGGCTAGATACATACCAAGGGCAGACACAACACGATCGACCCTGGCATATGGCCACTGCCATGATACCACCACCAACGCATGTGCAACAATCCTGATCCTCGAACGATCCACGGGCCACCTCAAGGCTCAATATCTCACCACACGCTCAAATCAAGCAACCTTCTTTCCCTTCTTTCTCCCTTTCGCGGCGCCCGTCGGCTGCCACGGGTCCCGCATGGCACCGAACGCGCCGAGCACCGTAAGCCAGCGGAGCACATTCAGGACAAGACTAACGCCGACGCCGCCCCAGAGCATGTCGTTCCAGCTGCTCACGTCCCAGAACACTTTTAACAAAGTCAGTACGGGTAATTTCAACTTATGTGCTTCTTGATGTGAGAAAGAGGACCAGGCATTGTCTCGGGGAGCAACAAACGCTCCATTAGAAGATAGGAGGTACCTGGTATCCAACTCCCGAGATACTTAGGCTAGAAAGGGGGAAAGAGGTTACTTACGGTCCGGCCCCACGCCGCGGTAGCACGCCCAGATATGCCCATAATCCGCGAACGCGACGGCGACGAGGAACCGGCGCGAGACAGTGGCGTCGGACGTCCATGTGCATATCACGCCTGCGGCCGCGAGGAGCAAGTAGACGTTGACGAGCTGCAGGAGCAGGACTAGGCCCTGCGCCGGCACGTCCGCCGAGGAGGGGACGGGGAAGTTGGGGGCTTGGGCCGAGTAGAAGGAGGCCGGGTCGCGGACGGCGGTTATGTAACCCCAGATGCTGCGGGTAGTGTTAGTTTAGTGTGTACGTGTATGCGTGTGAGCATGAGTGTATTGATGAGAAAATGGGCGAGTAAAATGAGATGGCGTCTATGTAGTGTTCTAAGAGAATATTGTGAGGTACGTACAGGAGGATAGGTTCGATCACGCCGAAGACCGCGAGTGGGAACGCGGGTAAGCAGCTTTTCGCCATCGTTATAACAGATAAGCGAGTAGAGACAATTCTAGTCTTGTGCTGATTGACTGGAGTATGTCAAGATTTCGAAGAATGAGGAGTTACCTGAACTGTTTTCGCGACGTGTTATAATATCCCTTGCTGGGCCGAAGCTCAGTGAGATTTCGTGACAGGGGGCGTCGAGCTACACAGCTAAGTCCTTGGTAATTCAATTAAGCAGCCATCCTGCCTTGACTAGAACGATTACTGAGAATCCTTATGCATAAGTCGGACTATAGCGTTGTAGGATGATGTCTAAACATGAAGTAGCGTAGACATATTAGTGCAGTCGAAGGAGGAATAGGACCTGTTGATAATCACATCTTCCCAATCCCAGTCCATGATTCTTACTCACTTGCGAACAAATCTATGGTATCAAGTTGTAAGCGATTGAGGTTGAGTGGTATTACTAATTACTTTAAGGGATCATGACAATGACTGTCTAGAGTCAATTGTCACGCATCCTGATTTTGCCAGTATCCAACGCCGTAGGATCCTCTGCACCGCTTGAATCGGCTCTTCGTTCATCGTATTAGTCATGTCAAACAATGCGGAGAGGCTCGGTGCAGCACTCAAAGATGTACACAGCTTCAATGTGCATAAGGGACGGGCCAAAACGTAGCCCGTAACCCTTGAAATCACCGCCGAGTCAGTAATAGACTCAAAGAAACGCCCGTCCTATGCTCCCCTGGTGTATAGATCTCATGCCTCTTCAACCGGGTTCGATCCTGAATACCCATTCACGCCTTGAAAATTATTAAAACAACAAATCTCCCTATGATATAGCGAATGTATGCACCAAACCGGCGCAAATTCGGCGTGGTATTTATTGGGCTTTCTCGGATGCTTTCTTAGCTTCTGCCTCCAGGAACTCTTGAGCCCTGGCCCTTGATCGGTCGTATTTCAGTGAAGTGTCACCGTGCCACATGGTTCCTAGTAGCCTGTCCCAGAAAGTGAAGAAAGGCTGGGCAAAGTTTGTCTTTATACCCCAACTTTGGTGGTGGATATCGTGATAGGTAGCATTGTTCGAGGTAATGTGCTGAAGAGGGTCCCAGGGTAGGGCATAACCGCAATGATCATCGACGGTCTTGATTGAGGACATGACCCAGAAGACCATTCCTTGTCGAGGAGTCATGAGCGAGACCTTGTAAGCAAGGCCCGCACCAGCAGTATCGAGAAGGAAACCCTCGAATGGGTGGTTATATAGAGCTCCGTAAGCGTAAGGTACATAGAGGCGGTGGTGTCTCGAGTGGAACGTAGCTGGGGGACTGTTAGTTATTCTTGTATACTGAGAAACTATAACAGGGTTAGGGACACGAACTGTAGAGCCACTTATTCTGATGCATCAATCGGTGGAGGAAGTACTGCCAGGTGTCGAGGAGGCAGACGGCAAAGAAGAATTGGAAGCCCGGGATGATAACGTAGTAGATGGCTTTAGCGACTAGGAGCTCCCAGGTGGCAAAAGCCGGTACTGGAGTCCCATCCGGGCCGGCGAGGTCGGAGATGAGAAAGGGGTAATGTCCACCAGCAAGCACACCGGCTAGGAACGGGTGGGAGCCAGCCATGTTCTTAGAGATGGTCGCGGCGTTGATTCCGAGCACACCGAGCAGGCTAGGAAGTGCTCTCTGCGCCAACCGAACCCTCGTCGCCCAAACCGCCACATCATACTCCTCCATGCCTACCAGCTGCGGCGGATCGGTCATGCCCAAAACAGCACCTATGACCCCCTGGATAATCTGTTGGAAGATAACATCGCGAAGGACCTCGTATCGTGTGGCCTTGTTGCGCTGGGCGATCTCGGCCGGCGTGTGTAGACGATATTGCGGAAAGACGTCGAAGGTGTCGATGATGTGGAAGAAGATGGAGACGATCCAGTAGGCGACGGTGGGCGCGAGGATGGACAAGTAGAAATCGGGCAGCCACGATATTAGGTCTGTCACCTCGACGACCTCGTAGGCCGGGAGCGGCGGGAGGTCCGTGGCGAACGTCATATTGTTGGCCATGACTGGGTTGCCAGTCGCGGGAATTTTTAGCATTAAGTTGGAGTCAAAATAGAAAAAGTATAAGGCGGTACAGTTGAAGAAAGTAAAGGTAGCAGGCAGAGAATAATGGAGGAAAGGAGTGTAATTAGTTAGATACTGGGAGGATGTGAGGCGTAGGTTGGGAGTGGCAGGAAGGTTGAATTAATTATTCGGGAGCTCTGGGATACGCGGGTACTAATACAGATTAAAGTTCTGGCGCGCAAATGCCAATTGGGTCTTGCAGTGGCCCGTCATCGAATCATTGTCATTGCACATTTAAGGCGGGACCCCCTTTTTTATCAATTTTATCAATCTCGGCTGCCTGCAATCCGACCGTGTCCGAGATCACCTGTTTCCTGTACTTGTTACTTTGTATCTGCCCTGTCACTGTCGTACGAACGACTGCTGAACCATCTGATTGGGAATAAAAAGCCTGGTGAGTTTGAGCGCAAGCAACACGGTACTACCTTATTTATTGTACCTGAGTAAAAGAAAGTATCAAAGTCTATCTATCTATTTACTTAAGTTAAGCTGCGCGGAAGCTTAAACAATGTGCATCCCATTCTGCATGTTGGGCGTTAGTGGCAAATTGGACTCGCTGTACTGTGCTTATGCATATATGTATATCTTCGGGTAGTACACATTCGTAAATCCGATATGAACGAGTACATCTAGGTGGCGATAGTTCTCCAAGGGTTGACTTCATTATTGTCTGATGTGTCACGATAAATTTCGATATACAATAACGTAACATGTATAACTCCTCACTGACTCATGAATAAGAAAGGAATTCTTAATTTAAACAGTGTAATTGCTATGACAGTACTCTTCACCACCAAAAAAATACGGAGCAAAATCTAGATCTAATCGAGGCGCCAAACTTGGCTTAGCGCGTCCGCCCCTCTATTTGACTCCCACTTTCTTCCTGCCCAAAATTCTAGAGGGTCTCCGCTAGTAGAAATTCTGCCCCTCATTAAATCTGTCGCAAAGCCGTCTTCCATCTTTCTTGCTCCGTCTAAACAACATTTAGCAAAATCGCTTCCTCCGACAACCACATCTCCTTCTCTCTGTCTATCGCTCATCACAACTCCCTGTCACCACCGCCAACATGTTGATCTTCAGAGTATGTTATCTACGTATCACATATGAGAATGGACATCGCGACAATATACTGACAACCTCTCGTGTAGGACATTTTCACTGAGAAGAAGGACGAGCTCCTCTCCGACTCCTACCCGCTGAAGGAGATTGATGGCATTGCCTATGAAGCGGACTGCGCTATGATTGAGATCGGCGCAGTTGATGTCGGTATGTCTCTACTGTATCGCCCCAACTAGAAAGAAATTTGGAGTGCTGACGGACCTACGTAGACATCGGTGCCAACGCCTCTGCCGAGGAGGCTGACGAGGGTATCGACGACAGTGCCCAGAAGGTCAACAACATCATCCACTCCTTCCGTCTCCAACCCACTAGCTTCGACAAGGCCTCGTATTTGACGTATCTCAAGGGTAAGGCGGACTTGATCTAAGAAGGCTGGATATCAACTAAACATCGAGCATAGGCTACATGAAGAAGCTTGCCAAGCACCTCGCTGACAACGGTGCTTCCCCCGAGGAAGTCAAGGCTTTCCAGACCAAGGCTCAGGGTTTCGCGAAGAAGATCATTAGCAATTTCAAAGACTACGAGTTCTACACTGGCGAGAGCATGGAGGTTGACGGAATGTAAGTACATTCGACAATCCCATCCTAAGCGACCGACCCGTGTGCTAATGTTCTAATAATAGGGTTGTCCTTCTCAACTATCGTGAGGATGGTGTCACCCCCTTTGTCACCCTCTGGAAGCACGGTCTCGAGCAGATGAAGGTTTAAGAGCTTGATATTTAGAGCAGAGAAACCTACCAATGAATGCCATCAACGAATCATACTAAACGACTTGACGCTTCTTTTCCATGTCCACAAAAAGCGGAATTTGGGCTTTATACATAGATTCGTTCTTTTACGAATACTACACGTCACATTGAGCTGCCGGAGCCTAATTCTAGACCGAATGCCAATATATCGCAAATGTGAAAACCTGCAAGACTTCAGCAGCAAATACCATCAGTGACCTTGATATCTGATTAAATATATAATTTCTTACGCCAGGCGTTTAACTCGTCGCCTTAGCTAAAATTAGGTCTGGTGGCTGTCGGTATAGGAGGGGGTGCACCGCCTCCGCTACCCGTCCTGGATAATTGAGGTTTCTTCGCTGGCGGCGGCGGCGGTGGTTTTTTCTTCCCTATTACTCCTGCAATTTGCGCCATTGGTGATGTAGATGCTTCTTGCCCATTGTACTCGGCGCCATCATTGCTACTACCAAATCGCTGGCCTAGCCCATTCGCCGTTTCGAATCCAGACGCTACCTGATCCCCATGTCTCTGCTGGAAACTGTGCGCCGTGCCCGCGGCAGCCCTCGCGTCTGCGAACGACACGGACGAGGGGTCGTTCCTGAAATTCGACGCTGTCTTCAGCGCGGCCCGCTTTTCTGCCCACGTGGTGCCTGGCGTCGGTGCTGCCGCGGGTGAGCGAGCGGGAGGTGGCGGAGGAGGGTTCCCCCCGACGCCGATGCCGAGGCCTGGAACCGAGATGCCTGCGGTACCTAGCCGATCGATGGCCCCTTGGTTCAGGTAGCCGGCGGGTTGGCTGCTTCCGGGCGAGACTGGGCTTGGGGTTTGAGCCGGGGACGCATTTCCACTCCGCGGCGGAAGTCTCGGAGGTAGCGACGGAGGCCCACCCTGTCTTGCGGCAGAGTACGGTGGTGGGGGCGGGGCCTGGTCTCGCCTGTCCGGGCTGTCTCTCCGTGCGGGAGGTGGAGGTAAATGTGACGTTGATAGGCCTGTCGTGTTAGCCCTGTACGGCCTTGGCTCAGCTGGGGGCTCTTCTATTTGCTGTTGATGTTGCTGAGCGCCATATGTCTGGCTGGGCTGTGGCTGATACTGCTGTGCAACTGGTGCTGGACTCTGGACTGCGGCTGGGGCTACGTTCCCGCTTAATGCGACGTGCCTCGGAGGAGGACCGAAGGACGACGGATCCCGTAGCGTAGATATCGGGGCAGCAGTGTGGTTGCTAGGCCCAGAAGACGAATTATCTCCCCGGTTGATCAGGCCCTTCTGATTGTATTGTCAGCACGTGCAAAAGGGTCATATTTCAAGGTATGAGAGATGCCATACCACTTGATTTCTGATGCCGGTCCCGTCTTTCTCAGGGCGCCAACCTTTCTTAACGATGCCTTTCCAATCAGTCATTCTGATTCCTCACTACCTATGAACCTTAGAAGTGTGCTTGCAAATGATCATATACATTGGTAAGTCGACATATTTGTTGCGCGACTTCTATGTTTGAATCGGGTGTTCTTCAGGATAAGGGTCCAGATATGACGTGGACAGCTATGCTCAGCCACACAGGAGCGCCTCATTCCATATGCAATTATCAAGACAGTAAGATCGTACTTCAACCCCACCAACTTTCGTCAAACCAAATATTGACTTTTATCGATACATCAGTCGCGTCGCGTCGTAATTCATTAATTGAGTCTCTTAACGACGACGACGACGGACAGGATAATGAGATGTACGATGCACCATGACGACAACCGCATTCTCAGATACCGAGCTCTTGACCGAGCACTTCGGATATCCTCCTGTTGTCAGTATTTTCCCTTAGTATATATGATTCTCTATCTACATTCGTCTATATATACCTAAGTATATGAGAGAGAAAGGGCCAATTGATAAATACTGACTCGCAAAAACATAGAGTCTGATCGACGACATAATAAACAGTATTAACATCCTCGCCGAGCGCGCCCTCAACAGTGTCGAGCAGGGGCTTCTGAATGCGCCGCCTTCGAGCCTCGGCTTCAAACCCCCGAAAGCCTCTCGAGGGGACAGGAACGGAAATGGAGGAGATGCGGCCCAAGTAGACCCGGCCGAGGCGGCCAAGACGGAGATCGAGTCTGGTACGCACCAGCTCGAGACTCTGCTGTGCGCCAGCATCGACCGCAACTTCGACAAATTCGAGATCTACGTCCTGCGCAACATCCTGTGCGTGCGCCCCGCTGACGTGCGCGACTGGATGCGCCTCTCGCACTACGAGGGCCTGGATTTATCTTTTGCTTCTTCTGGTTCCACGAGTACGTATACACAAGTTTGGGTACATCGGGGAGAATATGCTGCGGAATCGCTAATCGAAGGAAGGATATAGATACGCCGAACCTCGACACCATCAACCACCTACGGCGCAAGCTACGCGAGAGCATGCGCCTGAACGCGCTTCTAACCGCCGAGCGCGCACGCAACGAGCAAATACTCACCGAGCTCCGGAACCTAGTCGGGCCCCCGGAATCCCAAGTCAAGACCGAGAAATCGCCCCTGAACGCGGCACCACCACTACAACCCCAACCACAGAAAAAATCCAGCCCCTTCGCCTTCCTCCACGACAAAGGCACGCTAACAGAAGGCGGCTCGGAAGCGCCGCTAAGCACCACAACCGCGTTCACGCTGTCCCAGATGCAAGCCCTGCGCGCGCTCTCCACATCACTGCGGAACCTAGCCCCGGACCTGCGCCCCCCTTCCACCGGCGACGCCGGATCGTCCATGGATGTCGATAACGACGACGACACGAACGGAAGCAAGGACAGGAAGAGCTGGAGGCGCGAGAGGCTCGAGTACGTCGAGGGCGCCGCGCGCCGGTACCTGGAGAACGTCGAGGGCCTGGAGCTCGGCCGGCTGGGCGAGGTGCGCGACGGCGAGTGGCAGGGCGAGGGCCGCGGGCTGGCGGGTGGCGAGGCCGGCGGCTTGGAAACCGTTGTTACCGTCTTGGGCGCAGGGCCTGGCGGGGATGCTTCTACCTCTGGTACTACTACTACTTCTTCTACGGCAAGACAAGTGGGGACATCGTCGTCGAGAAATGATGATCGGATGGATGAATCATGACATGGGCGAATATCCGTTGTTTATTTTGTTATTCTGCATATGTATGTCGGCTGTTAGGACCACTGCTGCTACTCGAATACCTAAGGAAAGGAGTTTGGAGTTCCTTGGAGTACAGTTCATTCGAGGTTTTATTTTAATACACCCCGTTTTGATCGAAACTAGACAACTTGACTTTATAGTCCGTCCATATTATACATATATACGTGGTTGTGATTTACAATCGAGTCTACGGGTCCCAGGTATGTATATGCTAAATTGCCCTACACATTACGTACATCTATATCTAGATAACCAACCGCTAGATTTCAACTTCTGAAGATGCACCTCCACTTCCAGCCGCGGGTGCAGCAGATTCCCCCCGCTCGAAGACGCCATTCTCCGCGGCTAAGCGCCAGAACGGATGGCCCCAGAACCCGGCGCTCTCGGGCGAGTCCTGGGCCTGATGCGACTCCTCGAACGTCCTCTTGGTATTGGCGACGAGGCCCCTCGCGTCGTCGAGCCGGCCCTGCTGGAGCAGCACGCGGAGCAGCTCCATCTGCGTACTTAGGATAAGCACGACGCCGGCGTCGCTGAGCTTGTAGTAGAGGTCGAGAGCCTTGCTCGTCTGGCCGACGAGCGAGTAGCCCTTGATGACGCGGTCGTAGAAGGTGCGGTCCGTGTCGTCGTAGCCGAGGAGGCTGCGGCGCTGGAGCAGCGATTCCACTGCGTCGAGGTCGGGCGGGCTGCGCGCGAACCAGTGCTCGATGATCATGGTGTAGATGTGTGAGGAGAACTCGTGGCCGTGGCTCCACAGGTGGGCGAGCACAACTTTCAAGGCGTCCCTGGCACGGTCGCCCAACTGCAACAGGTTGTAGATTAGCTTAGCGTACGTCTTAAGATTCGCCTCCAGCCCGGCCGCCTGCATCTCGTCGAGCACGCTCGCTACTGTGTTCGCCTGCGCCTCTGCGTCGTCGGGCGCGATCCTGGAGAACCCTGCGTCAAGCAAGATGGTGAAGGTCGCTTCGTCCACGCGAACGCCCGTATCTTTCATCATGGTAAACAGCCTTCGCGCGTCCTTGTCCCGTCCGTCGCGGACAAAACGGCGCAGCAGGGTGTTGTATGTAAAGATGTCAGGTTCGATACCTTGTCGCCCGGCCCAAGCCAGAAGTTGCCCGGCAGCAGAAACTTGGTTCTGACGTATGAGACCCACGAGAGCGGCATTGACGGGTTCGGCTGACGGCTTGACGGCTGTGGTGTTTTCGTCTTTGGAGCTCTGATTCCATAACCTCGTCATCTCCTCTAATGCTTGGATCCCACCTTGGACGTCGCCGGATTCGATTAGCCCCGATACACGAGCGGTCCATATCCTTGTGTCAAGCTTTATTCCGGAGCCTGCAAGTTTCGCCCATACGTTTCTGATGGCGTTGACATTGCGGGCCTTCTTGCATCCGTCGAGCATGACGTTCCATGTTCTCAGCGTCGGTTGGAGTCCGACTTTGCGTAGAGTATTTAAAGCGAATATTGCTTGGTTAGGTTGATTCAAGGCCATCCAGACGTTGACAAAAGAGTCGAAAAGCTCAGGATACTTTCGAAGGTCTGCAGCCCTCTCCGGAGAGATGATGTCCTTGTCAGATCCCATAAACCTCTGCCAGAGCCTGTCTACCTCGCGAATATTGCCAGTTTTATAAGCCCGACTAAGTTGGCTCCCCAAGGAAGATGCGCTTATCCCCCCTGTGCCAGTCGAACGTGAGGATCCGCTAGATTCGGTGTGAGCGGTAGATCCAGTCATTGCCTCAACTCTCTCTTTTAGTTGTTCTTTAATGTTAGGCCACTGCTCCATAACGTAGTTTCGTAGCCGTGGGAACGTATTTGAGACTTCGCTCTGTAGTCCAGTATCTCGAATGTGTACAAACGTAATCAAGTATGCTACCTTAGCGACGAAGCGCGCGGCATTCCGTCTGACCTCCGCATTGCCCCGTTGAGGGTCAAGCAGCAAAGCGTAGGTGGCGATGGCCAGAACGGACACAGGAGCACCAAGCTGGTTTGGGTGATAATGGGAGAAGAGGCTGCTGAAAGCGGCGGAAAAGTCTCCCTTCTGCGAAAACCTTTTTAACGAGGACTTGTCGAACCTTGGGAACCAGAAACCATCTATCACTTCATTGTCAGGAGTCGCGGGCACGACCCTCGGCAGGGATAGGATCTTCCAGGATTCAACAAGATCCGCGAGCATAGCATCCCGCGTCGCAAGCTCTCCGTCACCTGCGACGGGTCCTTGCGCTTCAGTCGAGGGATCCATCTCCACGATACTTTGCACCAGCTCTCCCACAAGCATGGCCCATCGCTGGGGTTTCATCTCACCAATGTCTGCATAGACCCGGAAGATCTCGGCTACTGTTGGGAGTTTAGTGGAACGTATTGCCTCCTTTTTCGCGGAGACGACCTTCTCCATCAATCTGTAGACTACCCTTTCAAAAACCTGGGGTATAGTGATATCCGGGTCTCGAAGCATAGGATATATCTTGGTCTTCAGATAGGTATACGCTTCTGCCTCTGACTGGCCCTTTTCGATCATATGCTCTAAATTGCCAATGGCCTGAATAAGGGCCAAATCCATGCTGGTGCTCTTCTTTGCGGTGCTAGCTGGTACATCTTTTCTGGCAGTCTGTTCGCGAATGATCTGTTGGAACAGGGCATCCGCCCGGGCCGAACTCTTGGCCTGCGCCTTTCTTGGTTTACTTTGAGACCATTTTATCTTAGAGGTGCTCCTCGGATCGTTCTGTACTACTCTCCGAACTTTGTTCAGCTCCGGCTTATTTACCACTGTCTCTGGAGGGGGAGGTTCGTCTGGTGTTTGAGTGGTTGCCGCAACCGTAGGATCATCGCTCCTCGACGCGACTGTGGTAGTAAACCGCGCTGCTTGGGCTTGCCATTGGGGAATGCGCGAGCCGCCCGAAGCCGCTATTAGGTGGCGATATAGTAGGCAGATAGATGTGGAGCTCTTCATAACATGTGAGGGGGCGGGAGTCGAGACAGGTGTCGCGAGGCCGCAGACTCTGTATCGACTTGTTCGAAACGTTGACGGTGGACGATAAAAAATGGTGGTTAATTATTGTCTTATCAGTCATACATTCAAAGGGTCTAAGTCTTTATTCGATTAGATCGGAGGTCAAGGGTGTGCAGATGCCGACCTTGGAGCTAATGTGGAGCTTGGGCCAATTGATGCCGAGCCTGCGAGCTAGCTTCATTATGATGCCCACTTAACCCACCATGTAACCCTGCAAGCTATGCTTGACCTCCTCAAACTTCAAGACCGAGGCAGCTATAAAAGGAGTTAGGTTTGCAAGGTAGGAACAAGCTACAAAAGGAGACAAAAGGAAGTCAAGACTGGACTCTCCTACCAGTTTCAGTTTCACTTAAGTCTATATAACAACAGTTTAGCTTCAATTATATTACAATATTCCAGTCATACATAACTCTCTACTGTTAGGTACCTAGTCTTGTGCAACCTTTGGCCGAACCACGATGACGTCCCTCGTACCACGACCGCCGTACACCGACGACGAGCTCAAGGCGCTCTACCCGCCGCACCTCGAACTTCAGCTCGTGCAGATCCTGCTTCGCCACGGCGAGCGGTCGCCCGTGTCGGCGCGCTTCCAGAACGCGGGGCTGCCCGCCTTCTGGCCGTACTGCAGCGCCGTGCGACAGCTCAAGTCCGCCGTGCTGGACCGCCACACCAACCAGTTCAGCACTATGGAGTGGAAGCGGCGCCTCGAGACTTTCGGGCCGCGCGACGAGCCCGTGCTGGCCCAGGGCCCCGCCGGCGAGCTGGACGGCGTGTGCGACATGGGCATGCTGACCGATCGAGGGCGGGAGACCACGTTCGACCTAGGCACGCGCTTGCGCGTGCTCTACGTCGACCAGCTGCGGTTCCTGCCGCCGGTGCTTCTCAACGCGGATTCCATGTACCTACGGGCGACGCCAATCCCGCGAGCCCTGGACTCGGTGCAGGAGACGTTCACGGGCCTGTACCCGGCGCACACCCGGGCCCCCGCCTTCCCGGCCCCGGCCATCCTGACACGAGCCCCCGGCGACGAGACGCTATTCCCCAATGACAGCAACTGTCGGCGGTTCGCGGCACTGTCGCGGGCGTTCGCGCAGCGCGCCGCTGACCGCTGGAACGGCACGGATGACATGGCGTACCTGACCAAGCTGTGGGGGAAGTGGATGCCCGAGGACGACCCGCGCGTAGCCGTCGACTCGCGGCCGCGCCTGAGCGGCATCATGGACACCATCAACTCGACGCTAGCGCACGGGCCAGAGACGCGGCTCCCGGGGGAATTTTACGACCCGAAGGGGCGCAAGGTCATCGAGAAGATCGCCGTCGAGGAGTGGTTCGCGGGGTACAGGGAGAGTCAGGAGTACCGAGCTTTAGGCATTGGCGGGCTCTTGGGCGACGTCGTGAGCAGGATGGTAGGCAGCGCCGAGCGCTCTACGGCCGACGGCGAGTACGAGGTGGCGAGGAAGCTCGAGAGCGGGACCATGAGGGAAGGAAAGGGTGCCACGCCTATCCGGTTCGGACTGAGCGGATGTCACGACACGACGCTTGCCGCTGTCCTGTCCAGCCTAGGCGCGTTTGAGAGCGGTAAGTGGCCGCCGTACACAAGCCATATCGCCATTGAGATGTTCCGGAAAGCAGACAGCAAAGCAGCCGGGTCACAGCAACAGAGTACAGTAACAATACTTCCAACCGAAAGCAGTAGCACCAGCGGAAGCGGCTCTGCGAGTACTACCAAACCTAGCTGGTTTAGCTCGCTATTTTCTAGGTCTTCCTCGTCTTCCTCAGCCCGCGCGGAGCCCGGCAGTCCACCGCCAGGCATAGGACGCAAGCGGAGCGAGGAATTGTCAGCCGAGGAGAGAGCCAAGCTAGGGGAGTACTACGTGCGCATACGATACAACGACGCGGTCGTTGCAGTGCCGGGCTGCAAGGCTCCGGGCAAGCATCTAGAGGGCGACGAGAGCTTTTGCACGCTGGTAAGTTTTGCGTTCGTCCACTCGTACCACCATCCCTTGATGGAATTTCTCGTCTCGTGAGCAACATGTCCGAACTAACCGTGAACTCCCCGCTATGCAGGACGCCTTCAAGGCCATCGTCGACAAGTTCGTCCCGCAGAACTGGAAGCAACAGTGCAGAGCCAACGTCGGCGCCCCCGCGTTCCCAGCCAAGCCAGAGCCGGCTGGATACTAAAGCGTGGGTACCTGCATGTATGTATGTATGTATGTATGTATGTATGTAGGGATCTACTTACCTACGTAGGTAAAGTCAAGGAAACGTCATCCTGGGAACGGCCCGACAGCGTTAGAAGTAGAGCTGGTTAGTGCTCGCGTTGCTTAGAACCCTATCGACAGAACGGCCTAGCTGCGTCGATGTGAATATTAGGGTGTATTGGGGTCGTACGTACATACGCACATATGCCATAGCATGATTGGGTATCTGGAAATGGGCGCATACAAGAGGCATTGCACGGTTCAGCATTGGGTTGGCGGTAAAGCACTAGAATGATACTTGAATCTATAGACGTTGGAATAATTTATGTCGAGCCGGCGCGCCGTTTGAATAAGACCATGATTCTTACTCCATCTGTATCAGGGGCATACATATACCGCACGTACTGAGCAGGGAATAATGGCGATTTATGTACGACTTCTCTATGCACAGATTCAATTAGAGCTTGCAGAGCAGTTTTTCGATGTTGTATTATACTCTCCTAACACTTCTTGTAAGACTGAGATGCACGCAATGGCAAGCTAAAGATACAGAATACCGATAACTACCAACGACGAGGGTTGCAAGTCGGGCACATCCCTTTCGACATCTGTCCTCATTCCACCATATCAAGTCTTTTCAGATCTCATTTTCAGAGACCATGCCTTCCTTTCCTAACATTTGTCCAAGTGCCCAGATATGGACCACAAATACCCTCCTCTTCCAATGGCGAAATTCGATTAACAACCAGGTTTTTCTAGGTAGGCCGAGACCGGGAAAGTTCAAGAGGTTTTACAAAGATCATACAGAAATGTCAACCGTAGCCGTTCGAAGTTGAATAAAGAACGACGAATGAAATCAACGCAACGATTACAACATATTATCTTTCCCTGTCATTCGCCTCTAGGGGTTGTTCGATTAGTTGGCGACTTCCTCCTCAACCCAGCCATTCAATCCGCCCTGGATTGCGAGACCTAGACCGGAAAAGCTTGACTGGTACTGGTGACCTCGGCGTTCCTCGCCTGGTCCACCAACGGCACTGATAGGACTGTTGCCTCCGTTCTCAAATCCAGGCGCGAAGACCGGAAGGCTCACAGCACGGTTGTGCTGTCCTCGAGGGTTGCCGGGTGCAAGTAGACCACCGATAGTGGTAGCACCGGAGGCAGAACCGTTGGAAGCATATCCGTTCGAGATGCTTGCCGATTGTCCATGGGAAGAGCCAGAGCCTGGCTGAGGAATGTCCAGCGAAAGCTCATTAGGGGAGGATGCGGCAGTGCCAAACAAAGCGGCCTGCTGAGAAACAAGGATCTGTTGCTGCTGATGTTGCTGGTGGTGGGCTTGCTGGGATACCTGATTCAGGTACAGGGTGAGCGGGTTGTTCCCACCGGCGAACAAGCTGACGCTATTCGCGGACTGAGGCGAGGTTGGGTTGGTAGGAGAGTTGCCGCTGCCGCTACTGACAGGTGGAGGCGAGGCAACACCCTCTCCACGGGGAGATTGAACCTGCTGCTGCTGCTGCTGCTGCTGCTGCTGCTGCTGCTGAAGTTGTCGAGGCTGATTTCCACAACGATCCTTGCCAAAGTTCACCTTGAACTTCCGGTACTCTTCCTTACTTCGGACTGCTTCGATGGCCTTGATCGCATTGGCAATGTTCGTGAAGTTGACAAAGGCACAGCTCTTCTCGCGCAGTGTGTTTACCAACTCGATCTCGCCATACTCCGAGAAGTCCTGTCGAAGTCTCTCTTCGGTCCAAGTCTCGTCCAGATTGCCTATGTAAACGTTGCGAGACGCGCCGCCACTAACAGCCAAAGCAATAGCTGGCGGAAGTGCGCCGGAATGTTTTCCCCAACCAATCTTCAGACGACGATTGTGAATCATCAGACCCTGCAGGTTACTCAAAGCATAGAATGACGCCGCAGCAGTTGGGTCAATGAAGGTGACGAAACAGATGTGTTTGTCGGGGATATACCGAATGTGGTGAAGCAAGCCACCTCGCACGACGTTGCAGATCTCCTCAATGGTAGTTTCTGGGTGGATATTACCCAGATAGATGGTTCTGTTACCGAGATTGTTGAGGCCACCCGCTGTAGTTGCGACTGCAGCCGCTGCGACAGATTGCTGGGCGAGGGCACTGGAGATAACCTCACGGTCCTGGCCAGTCAGCATGTGAGCATATCCAGGAGCTATACCGAGGTACTGAGCTGCATTCTGCTGCTGGGTCTTCGAAACATAGGCACAGCGATCCTTGCCATAGTATACGCGGCGAGGAGCTTGCCACTTGGGCTCCTGGGGCAATTGCTGGACGGCCTTCATGGCATTCGCGATGGACAAAAAGTGGACAAAAGCGATGCTCTTTTCCCGAACGATCTTGATAGTATCGACAGGGCCGAATTTTCCAAGGTCCTCACGCAGCTCTTCATCGGAAATGTCCTCCGGCAGATTTCCAAGATAGACGTTTCGGGACGCTCCGGATTGCTGAATGGCTAATGCGACAGAGGTGGGCACCTGAGATGGCTTTCCCCAGCCAATCTTGATGTCCTGCCCCTTAATACAGAGCTTCTTCAAGATAGCATCAGAGTGGAAATGAGTAGCTGCATTGGCATCGAGGAAAGAGATGAAAGCGCAGTTCTTGTCGGGGAGCAGTCGAACAGACTCGATTTGGCCGCTTCTAACATGACCGAGAATCTCTTCAGCAGATGTATCCGGAGGGATGTTACCGAGGTACACGGTTCGGCTCGTACCCGTAACCATACCAGGGCTCAAGGTCGGCGACTGAGGCTGCATCTGCATCTGCATCTGCATCTGGCCACCCATGTTGTTAAAGGAGCCATTGGGAGACTGCGGCTGGAAGAACTGGGGAGCGCCGTAGGTCGAAGGGGAGACGATCGACTGATAGGTCTGAGGAGACAGGCTTTGTTGGATGGGGCTCGACATGTTATTCTGCTGCTGCTGACCTGCGTGCTGCTGAGTGTGCTGGAAAGCCGACATGTTCTGGAACTGAGGACTGGCAAAAGCGGCCGGGGTTCCGGGCTGAAAGGGGCTACCGAGAAGCAACTGCGACGGGAGAAGAGGAGTGAACTGCATATCGAAGCCTGTACCGGGAGTAGTCATGTCAGGGCCATTGTTGGGAGCGGGCTGGCTGAGCTGTTGGTGGTGGTGGTGCTGCTGCTGTTGCTGAGTGTTGATCGAAGGAATGTTGCCACGACGAGGATGCCTATCAGCGAACCCGGAGATGTTAGAAGCGAAGGCACCGTGAGAGAAACCAGTGTCACTGTTCGAAGGCTTTGAGGCATGGCCGAATCGGCTTGCCGAGTTAGCAGAAGGGCCAGTGGGGATACCACCAGGTGCTGAGAGGTCCTGCATCCCGAGAAGATGAGGAGGGACAAGACTGTCCCGCGAGGTATGCGATAGAACAGCCGTTTTGAACGATTAAACGTGCCCTGAAACAGGCACGAAGGCAGAAAGCAGAAATAGGACCCGAAATATGTGGGATCCTAGTGAAGCAAGTAATGTTGGATATTACAAGAGATGTTGGTCAAAGGGGTAAACGGAGCAACGTCTAGTTCGTCCAAGCAATAGTTGAGTTGAAAGATAATGGGTATCTTTAATCGAAAGAGGTACCACCGCGAAAGATGGGTATAGACTATATGCAAGCAAGCAAGCTGATGGTCTTCCGGGGCGATGAGATTACGGGCAATGATCGAATCGGCCGCAGGTGAAGATATCGAAAAGAGTGCAATAATTTTGGTGGTGTCGATATTACCTAGGGCTGGCCAGGACGAGAATGTGAGGTGAGTTACGCAGAGGAGTTGCTCTCGCTGAACAAGTTCCGGTCAGATTTGCAGCGTCCTTTGACCCGAGTCGTCGATCCGGGCACGTCGAACAAAGACAGTAGGCGAAGATTATCCTCCAAAGCGAGCGAACGGCGATCAGCCAGAAACGAGTGTCGAGAAGAAGCTACGGAGACAACGAAACAACAAAGCTCCTGTCGTCAACTTCTTATATGGTTGAGCCGATAGATTCACTGGATCGTGCTGGCGCCGAGGGACAGGATTAAATTGGCGAAAGCTGTCTCTTGAGCAAAAAATAGGGAGGCAATCTTGGCGTTAGAAGTTTACAAGAATATTACGAAAGAATAGCGAATGAGCGTAGGTGAATAATAGCTGGGGAAAGGATCCGAAGCTCTAGAAACGAGGAGATGGCAAAGAAGGATTGGATAGGTAAGATACAAGAGGATGAGAGTAGAGAAGAGGAGTAGAGAGGTAGGTAGAGGAGAGAATGAGAGACTGAACTACTCGTACGAAGGAGAGAGAAGAGAGAAGTGAGCTGGAGGGAGCGAAGTGAGAGAAGGAGACGAGCAGAAAAACGGACGAAAGTAATTGGACGACTGGGTTGGTGCAGATTGCCAGAATGGCCAAAATGGGGGGCGCTAGTTTTAATGAACAGACTGCAGACACTAAGCCTATTTTGAACCTCGTCCCTACCTCCCATCTTTCCCCTTACCAGCTTGAGCTTACCATTAAGCTTACCTTGCCCAGGACCCAGGTACTTCCGATATCGTACCAAGTCAGGGCAATTTCCGTGTATCCTCAATCCTTTCGCAGGTAGCTGTTTTGAGACAGGGGCTATAGGACATGGTGTGTTAAGACTATAAGTATCTTTACATACCCAGTTGCGTATAGAGATACCTACAAGAGTAACACCGGTATCTTAGGTAATTCAAGTCTTTTCTTACATGTATACCAGCATTGGTTACCATACCTACTGGTAATTATGAACATTATTATATCTAATAGGTATAAATCCATATAAGCTATCTAACTAAAGAGAGAAATTAGTAAAAAGACTATTAAGCATGGTGCTATATTAGGTTAACAGAGGTACGAAAGCGCGAATTACCATACGATGACCACTTAATAGGCCTACCTTAGAGGTAACAGTAAAGGTTCAAGATTCTAAACAATTACAGACTAGTATACTAGTATATGTAACAAAATCCAGCCTCGTGTTAGGTCGACCTTTCTTCAGAATCAAATATTTAGACTCCTGAGATCTAATTCCCCATTTAATTGTTCCACAGACCTGTGCCATACCTGTAAACCTCTAACAACTTCGGATGGCAGCACAAGCCTTAAACATAGAGCGGAATTCAACTACCTAATACTTAAAGTCTTAGTCTATCAATTCTCTTCACTCAATGCTTCTTTAAGTATGAGGCTCTAAAAGTGCTATCGTTTACGAATCCCAATCATACCTATTTGATGATCGCCGATAGGTTAAGAGACTTGAACCAATGGACAAGGGTCTACAGGGTCTAGACACAAGTTACAGATCATCGTCGAAAGCATTATGCAGATACAGATCAGGGGAACCGTACCTTGCAGTAAATATGCAGACTATCGGCGACCAGACTGCTGCATACAACGCACGTAAAGGGGTCTCTCTCCCTAGACACTAGAATAAGACAAAAACATAATATTTTAGTCAGTCTTTATCTCTACAAGTTTCTTAAAATCAGCAATTCATCCCCGCCGTCTGCACTAATAAGACATCCATGCGTGCCAGGGGTAGTCGACCTATCCATGGATCACCTGGCCTCGCGGGGTCGGACCATACATACATAGTGGTAGTCATCTCGATATGGTGTCTGGGACGTGGCTTGGTAGGTAGCCCTAAGTTTAGCCTTATCAATTCCCTCTGGCGTTTTCGACAATGACAAGGCGCCGTTCGTCGAAGACACGCCAGACTAACATAACCCCGAGACCGAACGATATTCTCCGTGTCGAGGGCGTCCAGGGAAAACTTATGTACCTGTGCGCCCATGCGACATGAAACTTAACAAATCCGATCGTGCCATCGTCTCACCTCCCCGCATAGCCTCCTGCAATATTAGGCTTTAGACGGCAAAAAGACGTTGGTTTGTGCCTTGCATTGCCATGCATTTACGTAGTGATGAATCCCTTGGACCCTTATTATGTACATAGGAGAACACAATAAATATCCGTTGTCTCTCAGCCACTTAAAACCATTTTAAGCTTGTTACTCCCTAGCCCCCAATCATCCCCCTATTTCTCCATTAATTCATTGATTGCTATCTAAGGCTAGGTACCTGGTAGGCAAATGCAGGCCAAGACAAAAGCCCCTATTTCCCAGCCCAGCCCAGACCAGAAAAATAATTCCCGATTGAAAAAAGATGAATGCCCCAAAACTCTGGCGCTGCCCCACCCGAGGAGGCGGTCCCTGCGGCGCTACGGCAAGGTACCCGAGGTGCGCAATATTAGCGCGGATGCGGTGCCACCACGCCAGAGACAATCTGCCCAGGGCTTCCTAGGGACAAACCTTAGGTACCACTATCGTATTACGTCTTGGAGCTCTCTATTTTCCATTTTTGACCCGCTCTCATAAGAGGCTCGCGCTCTGTCCAGCTACCATCGTGTTAATTAGCTATCTACGACGCCGGAAATGGGTGCGATCCATACATAGCCTATTATCATTATGAGCACTTACATAAAGACACTCCTACATAAATACTACCTCTTCAATGTATTGGTGAGATGGCTCTTAGGTTAAGAGGAAATCGTTCAGGAGGCTGATCTACGGATTACAAGAAGTCTCTGTCGTACAAGTTGGAGATGCTACCCCTTTACAGGTTATACATACAACACGATTTTACAAAATAATATAAATGCAATCTTATCTACGTGGAAGACGGAGATCGTAAGGGCCTACCCACAGTATAATGCTTAAAGAAGCACAATTAGGTGACACGGTCACGAGATCGTTACCAAAGACTCACAAGTAACGCAGAAGTAGTCATCATAGCAAGGTCACCTTCATTTCTGAGACGTCAAACCTATCAATAGGCTCCCACATAAGCAACTACTTCGAAACAGCCAGCGCTTACTTACAAAGGGTTGAGCGTCTCATGCCTTCTCAATATAATTGATTTGCCATTGATATATCCCTTTTAAAGGACTAAGTCTACCCTCGCAAATCCCATTCCCGGAAGGCAATGTCTAGATACTCATATGCTTGACCGCCTTCCTTAACTCCATTCGCATCCTGCTCTGAACTCACCACACCCGTGTTCGAACGTCGTTTCCGAATCTCCACCATAAGCGTCCCGCAGAAGCCCGGGTATGAGTGGAGAGGCATACCGCCACACCGCTCAAGGCTTGCATCGTCCCATGAAGCGGGGATACAGGCAGGTCGTGCGGATAGTGTGCTGGTTGGCGATCCAGGCCAGGAATCGCTCCAATCCGAGGCCGTATCCACCGTGCGGTGAAGTACCGTACCTATATATAGTATTAGTCAAAATGCCACGTCCGATAGGCAAGAGTACAACTCACTTTCGCTGGTCAGTGTACCAGTAGTAATCCTTGGAGTCGATGCCCTGCTTCTTATACGCCTCCAGCAGCTCATCGTACCCTTCCATCCTCATGCTACCGCCGACGATCTCGCCCACACCCGGCATGAGGCAATCCACGCTCTCGGTGACCCGCAGGTCCGAGGGGTCCTTCTTCATGTAGAAGGCCTTGATCTCCACCGGAAAATGCGTGAGGAAGATAGGTCGGTTGATGATGTCTGTCATCCTACGTTCGGCAGCCTCAGCGATATCGTCTCCGAACGCGTGAGAGTTGCCCTCCTCGTTGAGGATGGGAGGATCTTGCGCGTTGAGCCAGTCGATGGCGTCGGTGTACTTCATGCGCATGAACGGGCGAGAGGGCTTCTGGAAGGTAGGGTTGAGCTCCTTGAGGTAAGCTGCGATGGTCGGGTTGGCCAGGACAATGTCAATAACACGGCAGATGACTTCCTCAAGATGCTCTAGCAAGTCGTTGAAGTCGACGTAATCCAATTCAGCCTCGACGTGAGTGTACTCGGAGAGATGACGGCGCGTCAGACTCTTCTCAGCACGGAAGGACTTCTCAATACAGTAGACATCTCCTAGGCTAGGGATGACGGTCTCGAGGTATAGTTGGGACGATTGAGTAAGATAGGCTGTCTCATCGTAGTACGGCGCGCTGAAGAGGGTGGCGCCGCCTTCGACTTGTGTCTGCACGAGAGCAGGGGGCGAGACCTTCGTGAGGTGTAGATCATCGTAGACCTTCACGAAGGCTCCCTCTACGGCTGCGCGGATCTTCATGAGTGCAGAAGCGTTCTCACCACGGAGAACCAAGTGGCGGTTGTCAAGCATTTGGGCGTCCCATTGGTTCTGCTGAGCGGAAACTTTGTTGGTGATGGCATCTTCATCACTCGGCGATGCACCCAGAACTTCGTAATAATCAACGTGCAGCTCTCGGTCATCAGGGGCCGTCTGTCCAGAGGGAACCTTGCGCATCTCGCCGTATAAGGCGAGCGAGGTACCTTGGGCGAAGGTCAGAGCATCGTAAGTCTTAGTAAGGTCGCCAGCAGCCAATATGCACTGTAGTTGTCCGTAGCCGTCGACTAGGGTAATGAAGGTGGCCTGCTTCTGGACTCGCAGACGGTGGATTCGTCCGAAGACCTTGACTCGGGTGCCCTTCTTGTCACCGTCTCCAAGCTCGATATCCTTGCGGTTGATCTTGATCCGGACCGGCTTTGGCAGTGACTCATCTTGTTTGAGCACGATCTTCTTAGCGGCCTCGAGGTGAGCTAACCGCTGCTTCTTCTGTTCTTCCTCGGCGGCGGCAGCCTGCTGCTGCTTCTGAGCCTTCTTCTTGTGAGCATCGAGGGCTCCCTGAGCCTTCTTGACGGCACTCTTTGCAGGCTCCTTCCATAGTAGTCGCACGGAGGGATCTTCGTCAGGGCCAACAGGGCCAGTAACGGAAGCTCGAACCTGGTACTGTGGCGTGGGCTTCTCGAAGTTCTGGATATAGGCGTAGGCTAGCGACTTGTAAGGCTTGAATTCGGAGCCGTCAGCGGTGTCGTCGTCCTTGCCCGCATCGGTGTCGACGAAGCACTTCTCGTCGTTCTTGACCCGTTGGGCCAATTCCTGCACAGCGGACATGTTTGCGCTACGTGGATTGTGCTGTAAACACTGCGCGATCGCAAAAGGTGTTTGTAGTGTTTGCTACCAACCTAATAACCTAACTTCGAGGTTGTGAAGACTGGTCTGAATTGGTAGTGATAAAAACAATGGTGGGATGGTGGGTTGGTGGGGTTTGTGGAAAGTCAATTATGTTTTTGGGTTTTCTTGGATAAGGTAGCGCCGTCTGTCTGTCCTCAGTCCTCAGTTTTGATAATGCGACAATTCTATTGACTCATATTTCATTTGCTACTTTATTCCAAATATCAGTCCTATTATTACCCGGCTTTTATGTAGCCGGCCGTCTACGCTTCTTATTTGACTCATCCTTCCTGCTATCACTGATATCAGTTTCAGGCGAGATAAGTCACTGGCCGTGTGTAACTTGAAGCACCAGTTTCAAGGATCCGCCAACTGCTGCCACATGTAATTGTTAGGTACCTATTATCCCCTGCAAATACGTTAATGCTCATGTACCCGGGAGTCACCCTGAATTGACTTGCGACATCGGCACCACAGTATGACCTCAGCAAATAATTATACCTTGAAAGTCAACAATGCATGTGATCAATAAACAATGATCTTTTATTGTAGATTTAGAGAATTAATATGAGTTAGATACCTAACACTATCTACGTAAAGAAATAGGTTAGGCTTATGTCTACGTAGAATCATCACCTCATAAACCGACGCATCTCATCTCACATCTTTCATAACCTTCAAGTTTGAGCTCCTTATCGATGCCGGTAAAACTGTGTATTACACCCTCTCATACCCGTACCTCTCGCCCGCTGAAAACAGCCCAAATCATTCCATTTGTAGAGATGACTTCCCTCTGACAATTTAGCATACCCCTATCCCGTTCGCTCTGGACGAACAACCTCCTATTCACAGCTCATCCCTCACAACCCCCTCAACCTTCGCCGTCTTCCCCATCTCCCCCAGCCCCTTCTTAACCATGCTACTCAAGATCTCAAAAACAACCTGCGCCGCAGCCAGCGCCGTCTCCTCACCAACACCCTGATACGCCGGCGCGACCTCAACCACATCAGCACCGACGAGGTTCAAGCCCTCAATACCCCTCAGGATACGAATAAGCTCGCGCGTGGTCCAGCCGCCGGGCTCCGGCGTCCCAGTGCCCGGCGCAAACGCTGGATCCAGCACGTCAATATCCACGGAGAGGTACACGGGGTCCTCGGTGCCTAGGGTCTGCATGATGCTATCCACGATCCCCTTCGTGCCGAGGTCATCCACGTCGTCGGCGCTGATGCGCACCCAGTTCTGCGCGTCATCATCGTCCCAGTCCCCGGTCCCGGACAGGCGTGTCCGCAGCCCGGCATGCACATTCGCCGCGCCCGACTGGTTCGACAATAACCCCTCTGCACCCGCGAGCCAGAACATAGACCCGTGCGTGAAGCGCGCCTGCTCCGAGGCCCAGTAACTCGGGTACTTAGCGGGGTGCCAGGTATCCAGGTGGGCATCGAAGTGCAGCACCCTGACAGGTCCGTACACAGCGTGGAGGGCGCGCAGCGCCGGCAGCGAGAGGCTGTGGTCGCCGCCGAGGGTGACGAGCTTAGGCCGGGACAGGAGCGGCGAGACGGGCGTGCGCGCGCCCAGCTCCGTGAAGGCCGCCGTCATCTGCCGCACCGCCACCGCGTTGTCCACCGGCACCACCGGGATGTCGCCGCAGTCCAGGATCCTGGCCCAGTTCGCGTACGGGTTCAGCCCCGCCCGCGGGTTGTACCCCCGGAACGACGTCTGCCGAGCCGAGGCCGCGCGGATGGCGCGGGGTCCGAAGCGCGCGCCTGTCGTGATATCAGCTTTACCTATGTCGATCGCTGGAGTGTGACGGCGGCATAGGAATTCTCGTGGGAAAAGGCGAGTCGATGGGATTTAGGCAGGTAAGTAGGCAAATAGGTAGGTAGGTCAACTCACCAGGTCGATAGCTCACAGCGGTATCAAAGGGGGCGCCGATGATGGCGATGTCGAAGAGCTCGCTTGGCGTCGTCAGGCATTTGTGATAATCGAGATGAGCGAACGCGGAAATGCCTGAGAATCCCCACTAGACACGCAATTATCAATATGTATTGTTTCAACGGCTGATATGGATATGTGACATGAGGCCGTGATATGTCTCCACGGCCCGAGAAAATACAAGCATTCCTCCCGCGAATGACATCCGTGATCAAATATTCGTTCATTGTAGCCATCATATTAGCTCATTTAGCTAGTATGTTACTCCCTTCTCCATCTAATAGGTCTCACTAAGATGAGAAGATGGCTTACTTACCTCTGTCCCCCATTTCTTTTCTAATTCGTCGAGTTCCTCCTGAGTCCATTCCCTAACCTCGTGAGCGTGGCCGCCGCAAGCTCGGACGAGCGCCGTGCCGTAGCTCAAGGCGAGGCAGAGGAAAGCTCTCGGCCTCATAATTACCTAGGTATTCTATCGTCTTATACGGGAACCTCGCGATGTGCTAGCAGACGCAATGTTTGTATAAGTGCGGGATGTAAATACACACAGCAGAGTTTTAAGAAATTAAAAAGTAGATATTATTCTCCTATAAGTCTCTACAAAATTTATTTTTTGGTTCGTGATAGAGATATCCCCATAGATATTGAGTGTTAGTATTACCCTATAGATTCTACAGTAGGTACGTTAGCCGTTCCATACCGGAGCGGAGTAGATAAGCTTAAGAAAACCGGCGGCGGTCCGTAGCGAACCGAAGATAAAAGAGTTGCTTGCAGAAACGTCTGACGTATTCCATTGGTCGCTGCGTCTGCCGTAAGTACAATATAGTATGCGCTGCGATGGGTCCGTGAAAGCAGATAGCTTTCTTTTGCAGCAGCCTCTTTCTGCAGCTAGGTGTCCGTGGTCTCTGTCATTGGAGTGCATACATGCGTCTGCAGTAGAGGCATGTAAAGAAGGATGGTAGAACAAAGGTAGAAAAAGGCCCCCACGTTCCATTTCTCATGTATTTAGTGAAGTGGCATATGCAGGTTTACGAGCATGGCGTTGTCTTATCCGACCTATGATGGAAGTTTTAGTCGACAATTCTGCCTTGCCCTCGTCCCGATGTCTCGAACTGGTATGAAAATAGACGAGGGCCGACCCGACGCAGGCATCTACTGGTGTATGCCTACGTAACCTATCATCGTAGGCCTGATTCCCTAGATCCGATCTAGCTCTTGTTACGTGAGGCACTTGGGAACTGAGGGTTAAAACTGCGAATTCAATACGACTAACGAAGAAGGTAACTACTTGGGTTGTTCATTTATAGGGGTTCCGGTTTTGGTTATTCGGCAGAAGTCGGGGGTATTTGTTGTCCGTCCTTGTGTTCCTTCCTCATACGGAGATATAGCAGAAGAGCACGTGAAAGCCTCAGAACTGGAGAGGTAAATAGACGTAAAAGACGAACAATTCAGGGACTCAGGTCTAAATAAGACGAATTCACTTTCTTACAATGGGATCATAATTGGGAGATTGGGAAGACGATCAAATCAATTCAGATGCACTCCGATCGCCAAACAATCCTGTCGAAGTCCTGCCTGCGTTCGTGAATTCCTCTCCAAACCCTGGGTGCTAGAAAGTAGTACGAAAAAGAGAAAAACTGAATCGGGGCGAATGTGACTCGAAAGTTCTTGTCCAGAGGGAGAGTAGTTGGGAATGCCGCCTCTTATTCGAAGCTGGCCCCTATGCACTTTGGTGTACTGTCTCTGTGTCCATGACCTAAGAACCTTCTTCTGGACTGCAAGAGGCCTCTGCCCTAGACAAACTAGATCTGGAGCTCTGTACCATAGGAACATCTCTGGCCTAGCTGTTCCAATAGTGCCTCCCTGATGCGGTATGCATCCGCATATTTGATTCATTATGAATCCTATCCACTTGTGGTATCACAAGCGCAAATGTCTAGAGGTCGCCCATTACGAAAGATGCAAATGTGGTGAATGCCCGTGGATGACAAGTCCTTATACCCTTTCAATCCTTTTGGCGAGATCCTACGACCATGCTCAACGATTAAAGGCGGAGATGTCTCTGATCCAGCCGAACGGCATTAAAGAATCAGGCATTTGTGAGGCTTCTTCTTTTGGGGGGGAGGCTCCAGCGCTGCAACGATCGCCTGGAAACGGTTAGTACTTGGTAGTAACCATCCATGGAAAGAAGTTACAAACCTCGTCGAACACGTCCTTGAGCTTGTACTGGGTCAAGGCGCTGCATTCCACGTACTTAACCGCGCCGAGCTCCTTAGCCATTCGCTCACCGTCCTCCTTGCGCACCGGTTGCATCTTCTGCTTAGAAAGCTTCTCCCGGACGCTGGGGTCGTCTCTCAAGTCCGTCTGGGTACCGACGATGAGGCAAGGGACACCGGGGCAGTGGTGGTGGACCTCAGGGAACCACTTCTCTCGGACGTTCTCGAACGACGCGGGCGACGTGACGCTGAAGCAGACGAGGAAGACGTCGGTCTGCGGGTACGAGAGTGGACGTAGGCGGTCATAATCTTCTTGTCCAGCGGTGTCGAACAAACCAAGCGTGTAAGGCTCGTCACCTATCCTATGAGAGAAGATATGTTAGACCTTACTTCTTGCCGCCCTCAACCCGTAATATTGATTCAATTGACGATATAGCGAATCGTTCGGGGCGCGCCTATGGTCGCAGCCTGGGCTGAAGAGGTCGGGGGTGCATCTCGGAACTCACATAACCGTAACGGCATAGTTGTCGAATACCGTAGGGACGTATTCAGAAGGGAACTTGTTCGTGGTGTAGCTGATGAGCAGGCAAGTCTTGCCAACAGCACCGTCTCCAACAACCACACATCTGTAAGCCGAGGGTACATGTTAGCAATCATTATTTCCGCTCTAGGCTTCCCGCATGCTGTCGAATGGAAAGCAAAGCTGATGACGCGTGAATCGAGAGTGAAAGCGGCGTGAACTGTGTGTGCATGAAACATCGAGATTGGAACGCCTAGGGGATGTCATGCAGCTGCGCGTTTTATCGTCTTGGTATTGGGATGGGTGATTCAAGTGGAGGAAGGGGAGAGGATAGGGGAGAGAAGAGGAAAGGAAAAGAATAGAAAAGCAATGACTGACTTGATTGTTGCAACCACCATGTTGACTTGCTAGAGCTCCTTCAGAGGAGCAGCAGCGATATGTTGATGTCCCTGATTACGCAGCTTTCTTATCGCGAGTAGGCTTGGAATGTCGGCGGTGGTATCGGCCGTACTGACTCGCAAAACAAAAAAAAAGGGCGTCGAGAAGGGAAAGTAGAAGTCAGAGGGGCTTATGGTGGGTTTGAGGGAGGGACAATGTCTCAAGTCTAAACCTCGATAGATTGACGGCGGTGAGGGAAAACTGGGAAGACTCGGGCGAAAGATGCAATATCAATCACAAAGAGAATTGTAAAGGAAACGGAAACCGAAAAAGTATCGGCGGGCGAGAAGGGAGTCGAGGACGACGGGACGGGACTGGACTGGCAGGGACTGGATGGAGTGAGCTCGACGAGACGAGATTGGCAGACCAGTTAATGTAATAGAAAGCTGGAGCGTAGCAGTAGGTAGTAGTAGCGGTAGAAGCTGGCTAGACTTGGACTACTGGGGTTGGTCGGCGGGCGCTGATGCTTTCTATGTATGTATTATTCCCTGAGGCTTGTAAGTACATAAATATTGTAGGAGGGATGGATGTACTGTGCTTGGGGCGTGAAAGCGGCGTGGGCACTGGCTAGGAACTGGCTGGGGGGGTTTTTATTGGGGCTGCACGGACCCTAGATGTTGGATAAGGTAGGTAGGTACGGCCCCGGATGTATCCCGTAACCTCCCTTTGTTAATGATTCCAGTCCTTACCTGGGTAAGTACCTAGGTGGTAGAGACGGTAACGACCCTCATGTGCCTTCCTTCATACCTAGGTGTACATACATACCTAGGTACTTGACTGCTAGGTCTTTTGTAGATTTTATGTAATTAAACCGGTAATTCAGATAAAGATCCTGCTATTACAGATCACGTCCTATCGCATCCACCACTCATCATTCATCACTCATCACACCACAGCAAGGCGAATTGACTCGCATCATACCCCAGCTAATCTAAGCGCTGTCTGTTCGTGATTCACTCATGTATAGCTGCACCCAATGATTCTGAAAAACTCACGATAAAGAGAAGATGAAAAGAGGAAAAGAATAGAGGAGAGATGAAAAAGGATGGCATCTCAAATCGAACGAATCCCTTGTCTCACCATCTAGAACTAGCTAACCGACTAACAATTAAATATGCAAATCTGCGGCAGTCGATACGAGCCTTGACCAGATTATGCGCAATGCTTCCGAAGCCCTCGCTCTTTAAGGAGACCCGGGAAATCATCAGGGAGTCAAGAGGGTCAAGGGATAATTTGACGAGTTCTTAGCCGTGAGGTTACAACACTGATCATGTTATTAGAGAAATCCTGTCGAGTTTGGATTCGGATGTCTATTCCACCGCTGTGTTCTACCTTTTCGAGGTCAAGCATGACAATATCGTCCTAGATGGGTTAGTTTGCATACGGTGATGAGTTGGCGTTATTTTCCCGTATATCTTCATGCCGTTTGTTCATGCAGCGTCATCAGGGTCCTTCGTGACGAGTGGGAGGTAATGCGGGATGGATACGTACAGCTAAGCTATAAGGCGAATACTCTCGATTCCCTTCTAGAACAAGTCTACGCAATAAGTCTAGAGTAGAAGCAAACTTGGCTTCGCCCCGGTCTGCATAGGTCTTAAGCAGCCTTACTTTTGACAGCTGCGAAGCTGAGAGACGGTTCAGATTCGATAGTCAAGGGTAGGCGCCGGTAGAGGATCAGTTCTAGCTGCATGGAACCTGCAGTGGTACACAACGAGCCAACTACCTTACCTAGGGGTAGATTCATTCGTCGACGCGCCCATGTTTGTAATCTATACTCGGAGCGAGACTTGCATCTCCGACACGAGAATATTCGCCTAGCCGTGTCTCATCATAAAGCGCTCTGCGCCCTGCTCTTGTACACTGAGTGCGCACATGCTCGGAGTAAGGCAAAAAGATAGAGGGTGCATACATATCTAGTGTAATGGCAGCTTGTTGAAGATCGCGGCCGTGGCGGAGCTGTCGATCAGAGGGTGAAGGAAGGGTATCTGCAGCTCCAATTGGCATCTTTTCATTCCAGATCATACGAAGCTTCTGTACGCGCTCCAAACAGGGACAACTAGTACTACGTGGCAGTCATGCGAAGCAACGGCCAGGAGAAACCGGTGATGTACTGTATATGAAGCCCACCATCATAGCATGTGTGCAGTTGGTTGCACAGGGAATAGATAAGTGCAACCCTCATCACGGCAAGGCGTTTTGGTCGGTTTCCTTAGATGTGTCACCGATAGTATGGTGATCTGCGTTCCCTGACAGGTAGCGATCTCAGTATTGGAGAACACCCGGGGCCGACTTGAGGAAAATCTGGAGAATGTGGAGGAGAGGCCTGAATTAAGGCGATAGCAAACAAAATCCTGACCACTTGGTTCGAATCCTGATCCTTCATGGTCGAACTGGCTTCTAGCGAAGAGGCCTCTACTAGGGCTCGTAATGAACGGTGTGTCTTGCAGGTAATAAAGAAATTTTAACAAGTTTGCGTATGCCAAGTAAGAGACCTAGCAATCATAACTGCGCATGGTATTTAGGGATATCTTATTCGTGATGCTAGCGAACGGTATGGATGTCGAAGTTTGATAGGAAAAGGGGTCTAGAGAAAAGGGGATTAGGTAAGAGATTGACCAAGCCACATCGACGCACATAAATTGTGGCGTATTAGTCTACGTCGGGGATTGACCGTAACTTTATTGGACTCTTACCTCCTATTTTCCTATTCCTAGAAACGCCAGACGAGGTCACACTAATTCGTCATGGAGGCTGATCACGTCGACAAGCTCCTAGAGCGATACCTTCATCTTCTCCATGAATACACAACTCTAAGAGAACAGCTCAACGGCTTGCAAACGGGTATATATCAGAACATCGCCCGCGCAAACTTTGCCGCAGAGCGAGGGATGCGGTTCGGCCAGGACTACTACGATGATCGCATGCAAGCTTCTAGGAGGGTAGCAATTACCACTACAAGCGACCAAGACTCTGCCGCTAGATTTGCTGTTCTGGCCATGGAGGAGGAACATGTCGAGGCCGAATCCGCCCAGGCGGCACAAGCCGCGGATCCTCCTGGCTCGGAGAAAGGGGTTACTGTTGGTGGTGACGATGATGACACGGTTTCGGACGGCAATCGAGAAGGAATGAAGGATGGAGATACAAACACTCCTTCTCGGAAGAAGCCGAAGGACCCGTTGAGGTGGTTCGGGCTGCTCACCCCCATGGCCCTACGGCAAGCCCAGGCGCAGGGCGTCGAGGCCGTCGAGCACGTCATTCCTAAGTTGGTCTCCGTCAACGCCCAGATGGCCCAGGTCGAGATCGAGGTCCGCAGGGCTCGCAAGAAGCGCGCCAAGACCGAGGCCGCCGCCGCCAAGAAGGAGCAGGAAGTCGGTGTCGGCACAGAGATCGCGGCATGATCGCTGTGGCACGGCCAACACACAGTCATGTACATATAGCACACACATGGTAGCTAAGCTGCATATGTGTGGACGAGGCTGTTGGTTCTTATAAGTATCCCCAACACAAATGTCCCCGGCATTTCGGCACACGTATTTGAGCTTTAGATATAACCAAGTTGTGTATCATCTATTGTCAATAGTTTACAACTGGTACTACGATGTCACGTTGTCCATGCCGGCTTGCCGGCTTGAGTAGTACAGTTAGCTGGAAATGGCTGAAACGCCTATTTCTACGTACCTCCCAAGAGTAAATCAAGACCTACATATCACCCAATCTCAAACCCAATAATTCACGCCCCCAACGCATACCATTCTTGTCTACCTAATTTAATATACAATATAACCATAATCTTGGGTATCCAATCGAAGCTAACAGAACGACGAATATCTACGTGGGTATCACACATTTACGTATACGTTCAAGCATAAGCAGCCCAGCCTAAGTCAGATATTGTTAGAGCATGTACTACCGTGAATGGTGTTTCAATCAAGGGACTTACCAGAATACAAAAGCGCCAGATTCCTCTCGTCGGTCGCCTGGTTGATGAGATCGTTGACCGTCGCCGTGACGCTCAGCGTCTTGCTGAGTTTCTTGCGCACCACCTCGAGCGCGCGGTCCGCCTCGCTAGGTTCGTTGACTGCGGCGCCGGCGACCTTCTTTCTCTTCGAATCGATCTCGGCGTCGGCCCCTTCCACTTCGTCGTCGCGCCGCGTGTCCTGCAGTTTCGCCATGCGGACCGGGCTGATAGACCACGAGTACAAGGGATCGTAGCGCAGCACGTCGAGGATGGTCATGATGGAGTAGGTCTCCTCGCGCAGAGCGTCGAGTGTAAACTCGCAGCACCTTCGGAAGACACCTTCCGTCTTCGTGATACCCATGCCGTCGACTATGTCGCGAGTAAGCCGGAATGGGACAAGCTCTGGTACCGGTAGCACACGGCCCATCTCGAAAGCTACACCGAGATCGATATGTACCACCTCGCCGCTTTTGGAGTCGAGAAGGATGTTGTGGCCGTGTCGGTCACCGAGACCGAGGACGTGGCCGAGTATGGAAATCGCCGCGGTGGTTCGGGTATATGCCGTACGTTTGGCGAACCATTCGTCTGGGTCGACGAAATGCTCCATGAAAAAGAAGCGCATCACAGGCTGGAATCGATCGGTGACTCTCTTATAAGTGGACACACGCACTTCGGACGATTTGCTCTGCACCTGAGCTATCTCTTTCCGGCATTGCGATCCTTTGAAGTCCTTCTGGTGGTACCGCTCGTGAGCTGGCATAAGATATTCGTGGAGCGGTATGGTGTTTGAGACGAACTCGATAAGTCCGGAGGCGGCGGTGAGAGGCAAGACCTTGTACGTCCTGATCCCAAGGCTGCGCTGTTGGGTAGATCGATGAAGTTTCAACACAGATGACACAGCGGCGAAAACCTGTTCCATGATTGCGTCTTGGCGGAGGTCGTCGTTTCCGCCCTTGACGAGCTGCTTGAACCGTTCCCCGTTGGAACCTACTACGGTGATGATCTTTGGTGCGCTGACGCCGGAGGCAATGGACATGTTTGGCTCGACCTTGGAAATATATGGAACGTGACTATAATTCCGGCTGGCCGAGAGTTCTATTTGCATCGTAGGAGGTGGTATGTGCCATTTTGCTAGAGCACTTGCAAGGCTAGCACCACCACCAGAGTCTCGGACAGCGATCTTCTGTCCTGCCTTATAGCGCGAAGGGTCTCGTTCTGTAGCTAGCGCGTGGTAGGCCTTGCTTGTCTTGTCGATGGCTGTCCATAATACCGATACCGAATCGGTCAGCGCAAGCCTTTTGCTGACCTTTTCCGTGGCTTTCTGGCGAAGTACGGCCACATCATCCTGTTTGTTTGGGCGGGACCTCCACCCTGACCATATCTGATACATTCCGTGATACGGATGGTCAACACAGATACGATATACGAGCTCGATGAGAAGCTTCTGGAAGAGATTATACTGGTCAAGCAGACGCGAAGTAAGTTGATTCATAAGCGGAGCGAACTTGTGGGTCGCAACTTTGTCGATGTATTTCCTGACGGCTTCGTTGGTGAAGTCTTCACCTGACCGCTCGAGCCATAAGGCTGCGAATCTCAAGGCGTCGTTATTGTGTTCATCGGAGGCTGCGAGAGAGAAGAGATAGTTCTCTAGACTTAGTCTCACAAACTCGATTCGGCTTTGTTCGACTCGGCGAAGTTCCTGTTCGTCCAATTCGAGCCATTGCTTTGCTTTGAGAAGGTGATTCTGGTATTTTTGCTTCGTCTGCGATTCTCTCGTGTTGGAAACGAGTCCCTTCAGTTGGGCGACCTCTTCACTTTTGCCTCTCCTTAAATGCTGCAAACGAGCCAGATCCTCAAGCCCGTCTGGATTCTGCAACTGTTCGTCACAGAACATAGCAAACTGATGGTAGACTTTGCCAGCTTCTTGGCCATCATTCTTGCCTCTGAGCTCCTTCAGCGCAGGCTGTAGGTAATCTTTCTGAATGACCTCCGGCTTTTCCAGCTTCGCCACAGAGATTTGGTACCCAGTCTTTGCGAGTAGGTCTGGCCGGCTGATGGGAATTGTTTGCTTCTTGAAATTCGTATCTCCGTCTATGCTTTGAAGCATACGAATAGAAGATGTCATCTCGCCATGATCCCAGAGCGACTCGGCAGCTTCAAATTTTGCTACAGAATCCAGATGTAAACCGAGATCTGCGCTGGGTAGCACCAGATCCGTAAGAGATGTTGCAATGTTTAAAGACTCCTGGGTAGCTTTGTGATATCTATAAACGCTCGACGACAACAGCATTGACTTGATCTGTGCCAGTGTGGCTTCTGGCGGGTTTATCTTTGTCATGTCGCGGCGCTGAGAAGTCTGAGCTAGCACACTCAATGTTGTTTCTCTGCAGGATAATATTTGGCTGATATCCTCGTACCTAGATTTTATTAGCACTCATGCAAATTTAGGGATACATTGTCACATACCTTCCACTCTTCATCCACTTGGAGCGATCTGTGAACGTGCCCAAGATCTTGTTTAATTCGGTCGAGTCGGCTATCTCAACGGCATCATTGAGCTCTGTCAAGACGGCCAATGTACCCAGATAATGACGGAGACGAGTCGGACCAAGATCCTTCCTGATAACGCTGCGCATGGTTTCGCTGAATCCATTGTGAGTAGCCCTTCTCGCAGGGCCTAATTCATTTGCTTGGTGCCAGGCCTGATACGCTTTGTAGAGAGTAACAGAAGGGTTCTCAGTGGATGCAGGAGCCGGTAGATTCCAAATTTCCAGTCGCCGGGCCGTATTGAAAGTGCTTTCTACGGTAGTGGACGAACCGTCTAGGCTCTGCTGGGTTTGAAGCAGAGAATGCGACAATCCGGACAGTCCAAGGTTGCCAAGTGTCCCTATAAGTGACTGGCTATCGAGGTTCGCAGCCGGGTCTCTTCTCCGAATGTGGCTATCATACTGTGCACCGCGGAATGCCAAGCTCATACCACCGTTCTTTTCATACTCAAGTCGTGCCAGTACATTGCTCAAGCTTGAAGTATGGCTAAGGCCATAATAGGCATCTGGATCATCGACATTTTCGAATATATCCATTAGGACGTCCGTGGATTCCTGAGCCCGGGCACCAGAGGAACGACGAGAGGTACGTGATCCTTCGGCGGACGTCATTTCAACAAATAACAGCGCTGTCTTGAACATACCACATTTTGTAGCAGCTGAAGCAACAGAGAGTAGGTCGAGGTCGAGCCATTGAGCTCGGTCAGCTATAGAGTTCTCCCCTGGCAGCCTCCGCGTTCTCAGATATAGTATGGCATTTATCAGAAGAGTCATGTTTTCTTTTACTGTTGGTGAATCCAGCTTGAGCCAATTCTTGAGTGCGCCCGATAGGCTACGCTTGGCAGATTGCTGTTTCTCTCGTTCAAAGAGAAGCACTAGGTGAATAATATACGGGAACGCTTGCTGAGCGAAACCCTTGATATTCGTTAATATTGGGGGCAAAGCATTCAGGATGATATTCTCTGGGTACGACTGAGACAGACACACAGTGACACCCTGAGCCCACTTTATGCCTTCAAATGCTTCACTAGAGAGGGCACGATCCTCATAAACTGGATTGACAGGTTGGTTATCGGACGGCGGAGTCCGATATGGCGTCCAATCTGACGTTGCAAGGAGCTGGCCGGATAAAATCCTTTGACAAGCTGAGAGCAACTCGTTTTCTCCTTGAGCCACAGCATCTGAGACTATGGTTCGTAGTGCTGACTCTGCAAGTCCAGCTCTATAACAATCACTGTCGGATGTTAAAGACTGTAGAAGACTTAGGAGGCCGTGCTCCGATCCGGAGGCATCCACCGATATATTGCAGTATCGCGACAACTCTGACTCTCGGAACAGGTCCGGCTCGACGTGACCGGACGCAGCAAACCCCCTACCAACAACTCGACCCGCCCAAGCAAGGTATTCATTACTGAGACCTTGTGCCTGGCAGCTTTTCCAGACAGCAGATACCCAAGACAACGCCTCTTCGTCGGAACTGACCACGTCGATGCCAGGCGAGGTCGGGATCGTGAAATGACTACAGAGCATTTCTAACGCCAGCTTGCGCGAGGGTTCGTTTAACAGCTGAGATGGATTTGCTCCATCCTGAAGAATTTCTAGTAAAAGTTTACTCTCGTAGGTGCCTCGTTCTGCATTCCCAGAAGATCGGACATGGGCTGCAGACCGTGTAATAGCTTCGAAGGCATCATGATGTCTAGCATCTCGGAGGGAAGGCGACTTGTAGTCCTCCAAGAACTTCGTAAACCACGTATGGAATTTCTGAGCTTTGTTCATAGTAGCTTTGAACTGGCTTTCTTGAGTCGTACTAGATTGGCTAGTTTCCAAGAATACGCGGAGGGAAGCAAGAGTAGAGAGGGCATAACCAGCGAGGAACGAAGGTGACTGTGATAACGATTCTGACCCTTTCTCCAAGAGATATTGACTCATCCCGAGTGCGTCGTCTGCGCATTCGGTATCGACAATGAGAGGGCGTATAGCTTGTAGGAGCATTTCTAACGGATACGAGTCCCAAGCATGTTGGCCTGCTAGGCAGATGAGGACCCGAACCTTTCGAAGGACAGAACATGTATGCAAGGGACCTAACGCTGCATGGACACCATTAAGTAGCTTTCTGGCGACACTAGCTACGAGTGCAGGAGTCCATAGTGTGGCCATTTCGTACGCTGTTCGACTGCATAGCAATGCTATCTCCCTTGTCAGATACTTGGCGCGGAACATTGGCTGCTGATTAGGCGACAACACGATATCAGAGTGGCCGCAATTCTGAATCTCTGCCATTATATCGGCAGCGTACTTAAAACTCTGATCTTTGGCCCATGATTTCTCGATTGGGTCCTCTTGATCGATGAGGCTGAAAAATAGCCCAACGATATCGGCAAAGTTCATAT
Organism: Hypoxylon crocopeplum; assembly: GCA_022578875.1. NCBI lineage: Eukaryota > Fungi > Ascomycota > Sordariomycetes > Xylariales > Hypoxylaceae > Hypoxylon > Hypoxylon crocopeplum. Next base: position 192,216 of record MU399567.1, read on the forward strand.
GTATGCCTTCGGCAAATGCTTCCCGGCCCAGAATCTTCCGTAATCGACTTTCGCCATTCCGCTGCTGTTCCGTCTTAGGCATGCTGATATCGTGGGCCATACTGTACGCTATAGTTCTCGAGAAGTTTCGCTGGATAAGTTCTGCGAAGCTATCGCCAAGGGTTGTCGCTAGTTTTTCAGCCGCTTCATCTTGTCCCCGCATCACCATTAAGGCCACTATTTCGGATTGCGTACGTTGAAGTAATTCTTTAAGGGTCGAGAAGCCAAATATCATAAATGGGAGGTCATCGATATCCTTGGTTTCGAGCCAAGTGTAAAGTAGCTGAGGTGCAAATAGATCGAACAACTGCTGCGTATTTTCAAGGTTTAGAGACACGGAAATGTTGTCGAGGCAGCGCGCCGCATGTCTGGTAGAACTTGGGATTTCTCCGGGAATCTCAAATATATGGTATATACCACGTCGCAAGAGAGTAGGCCACTCTCGTGCTAACTCTGCGAGTATAAAGAGTCTTATGGCTATGCCTTCGAGGAAATCACTTCTGCTCGGGAGGACTTCTAGAACGTCGACTAGAATTCCGTCGTGTGACTTGAGGACGTATCGGCCAAACAAGCTTGGCAGGTGGGAACCGATGTAATACTTGACAGGTATTGCTGCGCTGCCAAGTATGCTAAAGAGCGACGTGCTCGGCGGATCCATCTTGATCGTTTCTGGATACTTTTCATTGACTTGGGCCAGACGGAGGAGCAACCGGGCTAGCGACATCTGGACGTTGGATGAAAGGATATTGTTCGTGAGCCCGGAGTTGAGAAAGTAGTAATATATATCACCCGCATGGGAGGATATATCGCCGTCATTCTCAGACCATATCGGCATAAGGCCTTCCATCACGTCGAGACAGACATTCAAAGCAACCTCACAACTTGAAAAGGCTGCACTGCCGATCAACTCGCCCATTCTGTTAACCACTCTATCGGCATCATCGGGGTTGATTATGAGGTCGGAATCAAATAGTTCTCGGATTAAACAGCGGCATGAGAGAAGTTCTTCGTCAGATAGACCCACAAAGTCATCAAGAAACGATGCCGGTATGAGGCCAATTTGGCCGCCATCTTCATACAAGACATCAAGGAGAAGTAATCTGTGAGTCGTGTCGGAGTAAAATGCTGCCGCTTGTAGAACAATAGCGGACTCCTGTCGAGACATTTCGAGTGAGTTGGACGACGTATTCGATCGACGCTCCTTAGACTCGAACTCGTCATCAAGATCCATAAAATCATCATCGTTGTTGGATGATCTATTTCGAGCTCTCTTGCGGAAAACGCCAGATACCTCAAAGAAAAGCTGGTGAAGATACTTCCATTCCCTACCTAATTTGCTCAACTCAGCATTCGAGAATGTTGGCATGTAAGACCGGACCGACATAAGGAGGCAATCATAGAGTACTTGATTCTCAAATGAGTTTGAGACAGCAGCCAGAGCGGTCTGAAGGATTGAAAACAAGGAGTGTTGAATCTCTTGCGATTGCCTTGAATTCACCTCGAGTACCCCAGGAAGGACAATAGCACCAACGATCAATGACGAGACAACGCTCTGGAGTTTCTCGGGAGTGACTTGGGCGGTTTTATCTTTCTGCCTATCCCAACTTTCGCACAAAGCTCTGATCTCCTCGAGCTTTGGATGGAAGAGCTCCGCAACGAGTTTCTTTATGCCGTGGGCATTCGAGGTATCGCTTAGTTGTGTGACCGAGTCCGCGAGGATTTGTTGATTTGGGCCTGAAGAAAGTACAGGGGAATCTGACTCTAACAGGAGCAGGTACTTGATAAGGCTCTCACGAGCCTGGAGCAAGCCTAGGGTTTCTCCAATTGGTCCAGAGATCGTTTGAGATGGCCGGGGCAAGGACAATTTCTGATCGCCGTAAGCCGCTCGCATTAGATTGACAATGTCCAGCGGCATAACGTGGCTAGAATATGAAGATATAAAGGCAGGATCGGCTGTAGTTGCGTAAAAGTCAGGACTGAAGTAGATTTCGGGAATCGAGTCTTACTCACCAGGATCCCATCTAAAAAACATCCAGCGGACTACATGGTTACAAGTAGCATGACTAGCGCCCGGAAGATGAAAGTTTCGGAGATGAAGAATCGTACTCATCAATATGAGAGAAGAATCGACCACAGTAGCAGGCCCATTCACATCCGCAGTCATAACCATGCTACTGATGTCATCGGCGACATCACGGTACGACACCAGCTCATTGACCACGATGGAATGGAGCAAAGAACTCGAGGCGCGGCAGTTTGCAGTCATGCTCACAGAACGCACTGCAATCTGCCATATTTGCTTCCAGAGCATAGTCAGTGTATCATTAGCGGCATTGGCTTGGGGAGTTAGGCTGGTGGAGGGTTAGCATATAGTATTTACACAAACCAGGTATACAACAGACCTTGTGCAAGCAATCATTGCCCACGTGGAAACCTTGCTGTCCTTGCTGGTGATTTGTCCCATCAAGAAGGACAGAAGCTCTGACACTTCGTCAATATCAACTTTGAGATCCGAGACAAAGAATGGTATGATTTGGAGGGCGGTAAACTGTATAGAATGGTCGACAGAGCGCAGTTTCTGGCGAAGTCGACTGAAGCCTACAGTCGTTCGTTGCCTCTTCCGCGGCTGTTCATCATCAGCCAAAGTCGTGTGGGATTGCTGAGACCCTTTCCACATCAGACGTTCTAAAAGGGCTAGAATGCGCACGACAGCCCATTGTTTCTCGCCTTCGACATTGAATGGCAGCAAGGAAAATGAGTGCAGTTGGAAATTGGTGCTATTGCTAGGTACAGAAGAATAGCTCAAGTCGGCTTGTTTAAGCTGAGCGCGTTCTTCTCGTCTAGAATATTCACTCCAGAGCAGTTCCGCAAGATCCTCAATGTCCCCAAGGAGTGAGGGCTTTTTCCCCTGCTTAATGAGAAACTCAAGTTGGAGATGAATGTTGAACAGAAGCTTTAGCATTTCGATCCGAACGCCATTAAGAAGTGCGTCGTGCGCAGACGCGGTCTTCGTTTGCCACCACTGGCTCACCAATGGCAGACAGTCCATAGCCAAAGAGCTCGCGTGGTCAGAATCATCCGTTTGCGACGTCACAAAAAGCTTGTTAATCAAGCCGAATGCTAGCTGATGCAACTGGCTTATCCCGAAGGAGCGGAGCTGGAGAACTTGAACGACAACAGACGACATCTCCTTTGTGCGCTGCAACAGTGGTGCATTTGGGCTGGATGCGAGGTATAGTAGACATTGCAGTAGATCTGGTAGGTGACTTCGCGAGATTCGGCTAACCCTTTGGGAAATGGCCGTGGACCTGGGAGTTGAAATAGATACGGTCTGTCCCGCTCCAGGTGCTGGCGAGGCACGTGAAATAGTCGAATCTCTCTCGGTAGCGGCCAAGTACAAAGTCAAGATATCAACGGCGAAGTCCACGCAGGTAAGCCATCCCTCACCAGCTCCCATAGCGAGAAGCTCCACACTGGGGGCATAGCTTAGGAGAGCGGCCAGTGCCTTCATGTAATCTTGAACTAGAGGCGGCACCAAGTCATCCTCGGGGTGTGGTAGGGTTTGGGTAATGTGATCGATCACGGCGAGGACGGTTTTCCTCTTTACCTTACCGGCACCTAGTTCGACACCTAGACGGAGTGCTTCCGCACATTTAGTAAGTCTACTGGCAGCGGTGCTTTTACCGCTGTAGTAAGCTTGTTTTTCAGCCAGAGCACACCGGAAGAGCGCCTCGAAGGTTATGTGATAGCTCTTGTCATCAAGATTCGAGCTGGAAATCGTTAATCCAAAACTCATAAAGTCTCCCCTTTAATTACTCACAAATTTGAAGCTTTCGCCTGTTCCTTGAATATATGAATCAAGTCTGAATAAATTAACATTAGTATATTTCCATCTAACAGTGGAAAAACGATGGAGATCTCACCATCCAAGCCGGAGGAACGAGTAGAGCTATTACTACTTTCGATAGCGACTGCATCACGTTAGCACTATTGACCTAATCTTTCAAGGTGGTGCAACTTACTTCGGGCGCCATCCATGGTGATTTGTCGGGTTCTCAGTCGAGGTGCCATTTTGCCGTCTTTGTGCTCTCTACCACTCTGAGGCAAACTAGTACTCACTCCTAGTTAAGACAAACGGGAAACAGGATGGCGTACACTTCGCTTTCGGGAGACCGGGAACAGACCCAACTTGGGCTTATAAACTCATATGATGTTACTTGATCAAAAGACGAGATGTGGCTAATTAGTCTCATCTTAATCAAGAGGGAATGGCCTCAGTTAATCGGACGGCGAGCGTGAGATGCTCGTCATTGGTTGCTAATCCGAATCGGTTGGTAGGTAATTTGGAGAGAAAACCAGAGTCAACATGCTATGGACCCTAAGAGTATAAGAGATAGAATCAAGACAATTGATGGTTTATGTTAGGAACATACTAAATGCACATAATATCAGTAGACTAGTTAGGCAGCCTTCTTTCCTTCTTCCTCCTCTCAACTTTTACTTTTTCTTCAAATCGTCGAGCAGTCGGTTAGGCTGCATAATCCGGAGTGAGCTGCTGCTAATCAGAGAGCTGAGCTTTGTTTATCGCCTAGAACTAAAACATAAATTGTGCCGGCAGAAACCTCACCGGTCATGACCGCCTTAATAATTGGTATAGGCAGACAACCTTAAAAGCCTATTGCAGTCAGACATGGATGTAGCTGCACATACCTAGGTAATCGCTAGGTTATATCTGGTTTAGCGCAGAGACTTGCCTGTAGCCAACGGTAACGGTGGGAACGGTATAAGTGGGGACCTTAGCTTGACACGTCCCTGCACGTCCAGCATCATTTTCTCGTGGAATTTACATGTACCTACTTAGCATGAATCAAAGCTGCCATCGCGCCCCTCTACACCGTTGCAGAAATACGACGGAATTTCCACCTCCCAGGCGCATGTGCATCAAATACAGAAACTTTGATACACGACCTAGCAGTGCATACCCGCTGCATTGCCAACGCGTTACTCCTGACAAGCCACGCGACAATGCGATAGAGATCGAGAGTGCGAACAATGGCAGACGATAGCAGTCTGGAAGTTCTCCAGGCTTTGCATAGAGAACTACTCTCCGTAGCCGAGGCGCTCAAGGACGATCGCGAAGCGCAAGGCCAAATCTTACTATCACAGCTTCCACAGTCCCCTATTCTAGAGGAGTTAGCCAGCAAGTTCAAGGAGCTACTATTCAAACCTGGAAGGAAAACAGAAAGCCGAAATGCTGTGCTGTCGGGTTTGTTCTCCTTCTGCTCGATACACCTTGCTTATCATACTGATGGTCTACCTACAGGGAAAGTTACCGTTTTCGACGAACAATATTCCTTGAACAGGGACTTCCAAGAGCTTGTCTTGCAAGTCGCCGACGGTCTCCAATTAGACGAGATCGAAGCAGCCAAGTTGGCAATCCTGGCCGAAGATGACGAGGCTGCGCTGGGACGCTCGAGAAAAGAATGCGCCATAATCCGCTTTCATCGCCAGAGGATGTACCTTCTCAATTGTATGCTGCTTCTCCTGGAGCTCTCAAACGACGAGGACGAGCTTCTCGCTGAAGATATCGGTGATGGTCTTGGATACCTTGGTCAATATGTCAACGAGAATATCTTTCAAGCGAGCCCTTCCGCTGTCACAAACCCTTCGTCGCAAACAAGATTTGTGCCTAGGTGTATGGCCGCCATGTACGACATCAGGGTATGGCTCCAAGACCTCGCCGAACAGGTTACGAGTGCTGCAGTCCTAGGTCGCGCGGACGAAGCTCAGTTTCAAGAGACTATAGAGCTTACCTACATCAGCTTGATCCAGCAGCACGAACTCCTTTCCGTCATACTCTGCTGCGCTATTGAGAAACACGAGGCTGTCGAAGACGACTTTATACAATTTCTTCGATTGCTGAAGCGAGTTACGAGATATGACTCCTGCACTGGTAAGGTTCCCCCCCCCCCTCCCCCTCTTCTTTCCGTCCTCTTATTTAGAGGGAATAGCGCAAACTCGTAGCTAACTTCGACAGTGCATCTCGTACCTGTGCTCGGCACTTTCATCACAATATTCGGCTCGACAGAAGGCAGTGGAAGCGTAGAGCAAGCAAGAAAGCTTAACAGACTTGTCTGTGAACAGTCAGAGGACGATACACGGACATTACCTTTCCTCAATGCTACGGTTAGGGCCTGGTGGATCGTCGAATACAGTGGCTGGTACACGGAAGATGCTGCTGGGTCCGCCCTGCCTGGCATTGACATGGATGAAGGCAAGATTTTCCCTATCTAGTAGCAATAAAACCAGCTAACAAGTATAATAGAGGACAAGCAAAGGTCGAAGCAGTTCACTGAAGCGTTGAAGGACGGCGCTTTTGATTTCATGTTGGCTGTTGTTGCTGATGTTAGAGCTTCAGAGTGGGAAGATGCTGCTCGAAAATCCCTACGTCAATTGCTTCGGAAGAGGACCCCATCACTACCTTCGGACACCGTAACGTTTTCTAAACCCTTGCAGGACCGTCTGGCGGCAAAGCTTGAGACGTTCGTCGACGCCTTCATATCTAATATGCCCGACGTGCTTCGAAGGCTAAAGATCGAAGAGGACGAGCAACGTCAGGCTAGTCAAGCCCAAGAGCAAGATTACGACCTCGAGAGATTCCTTCTCATCATTGCCTTCTCCTTTGAAGGTCGACCGGATGCTGCAGATGACTTCTGGGCTGATCCCGAGAACAACCTAGCGGGTTTTCTGCAGTGGGCATCCCGGAGGGCAACGACGCCGGTACAGGCTGCATTCTGTGAAATGCTCCAGTCTTTGTCCGAGGACTCCGAGTCTGCGACATCTGCGCATGAATTCCTCCTGGACGAAGGACATCTGGTTCGAAAGCCCTTATCTATCACGTGGTCTCATATCATCAGCGAGTTGGATTATTTCACCCGCAATATCGGAGAAAAGCCCTCCATAACTCAGGCTACCGCGCAAAGGACTGGGAAAATCAACGTTGAACAGGCTGAGACCGAACCAGAATTTGCTGCGATGCTGGAATCTTATCTTAGGCTGATGGCAAAGCTCGCCGCTGAGAGCGAGGTCGCACGTCTTTACCTACTTGACCAACCAAAAGCTAAGCTAATTGAAGTGCTTTTCAAAGTGGTAAGCAGCTTCGTTGCGCCTCGAATCAAAGCATGTGCATTCAGAGCGTTGAGCTCCCTCCTCAGCCGAAAATCTCTCGCACAGAATTATGCCTTGTGGCGGTACCTAGAATCATGCCTCACAGGCCACTTTCTTCCGCCTACATTAAATAGGTCTTCTACAACTTCTTTACCTGCGTCCTACTATATGGAGGCACTCTTTCAAGAGATGAGTCCGCATATTGACGATGCCAGCGCCTTCGTCGAATTTCTTGTCAATCTGACGTCTCTCCCCGACGGATTTGGACCCTTGAACGACGTGCTACCATACCCCGAAGACATTGGCACATCCACCCGGATGCGTCCTGGAATTGAGCCCTATATCGACTTTACTCTAGGACACATGTTCTCGATACGGTCTCGGGACGTTCCCGAAGTCGAGCAGCAACGGATATTGCGACTGTCTTGCTTGGAATTAGCATTCACCTGCATTTCTACATTTAACGAGGACTTGATTGTATTCAGTAACAAGGCTAATGTGAACGTGGATTCTGCTATCCAATGCGAAAACCTCGAGAACTATGTCACCCTTCACCCATTCGCTAGAGCCATGGAGTGGATGTACGACAGCAAGTTCATGAAAGGCATCCTCGACACGATACATCAAGATTCAAGAGACATTGGGAAAGCAACTCCAGATTCGCCTCTCATACTTAGCGTCCTTCGTGCCGTCGAGCTCGTCTCGAAAGCTCTGGACCTTCAAGCTACCTATATTGATCTCGTTCGACCAATCGTGAAGCCACAGGCTCGGCTGCCAAATCGCTCACCATTTATACCAACATCGAATGGAGCATTCGCTTCGATAGAAGACGGCCTCATGACTAGCATGGCGCTGATGTCCGATCTTGGTGGATACTGTGGCATAGGACATCCAAGTTTGACCTTAGCCAGTTTAAAACTACTAGAGAAAATCTCAGCGTCGCCTAGGGTAATATCAGCCTGGCATTCCGGGTCTCCAAGACGCGGCCAACGCAACAAGGCCATCATGGCTTTAGAAGAACATAACGACGCAGCTACCATGAGTGGATCTTTCGTCGCCGAGTTCAAGACCTCCCTAGACTTTCGCAAGCAAGGCATCTCACCGGAATATCAAATCAAGGTCTACATCCTCGATTTTCTCTACTCTTGCATGCAGGCGAGCCCGGATCGACCTACGATCGCTCACTTACTCCTCGGTTTTCGTTGTGGGGCTGACACGCTTGAGATCCAACCTGGTAGCCCATTCGACAAGGGATCGTCTCTATTCCATACGTTATTGCCCGTGATTCTAGAAGTCCCATCGGGAAACGAGGAAGGGACCATGCTTGGATGGCTTATCAATTTGAAGTATAAGGTTATGCGAATTCTCAGAATACTCTGGAGTTCCTCGCTTTCGGCTGGTATCATTCTCGATGAACTTCGAGAGAATGATTTCCTGTTCCACATCCTGATGCAAGGTCTTATAGCTCAGCAAAATCCCATGTGGGATGGAGAGGAAGCCCTCGGCCCGAACTTCCTCATAACCCCCGGAGCTGAGGGCTACGTTAATTTCCTGTCAATGAGGGCCATGGCACTTGAGTATATTACCCGAGAGCTCTGCAGTGTCTCCCAAGGCCAGTCGCCCGTGCTCAAACGGCGAATATTTGATGCCCTTAGCGGCCAAATCAAGGTGGATGGTTTAGAGGTAATACAGGTACCTTCAGTATTCGAATTTCACGATTCTCTGCCTCAGGAGAGCCAGTTCGAAACTGCTACACCTGATCTTAAGGCCTACGAGGCGCTTGGCCTCGAGTCGTGTCTGGAAGAAGACGACGGCTTAATTCGAGTGTTCAACCTAGGCAAAGTTCAGGAGATTCTGCTTTTAAAGCGCAATGAGAACCGCAGATCCGGACATCTCGTTCTACAGCAGGATCTTGCACAAGCAGAAGCAGAAGAGGAGGATCTATTGCGGTATTTAAGGTATCTCAACAAGTTCAGCCAAGTCAAGTTGTATAGCCTCACGGTTTTGAAGGCGTGGACGAGACTCCTGATGGTTATGGCGGACAGCAACGACTTCAAAGGCACGAATAGTGTCTCATTCATCCTCCAAACACTACAGGCGACGCTCCCCAGCCTCGAATTATATAGCACGGAAAACCCCAGAGCCGCATACGAGCTCGCCAACCTCGCCAAAGTGTTACTATTTGAACTAGACTTCGAGACGATGACTTCCACGGACAAGCAGAGTCGAGCGGTGGAGAATCTGATTAGTGACAAACTTTTCCAGCTCCTTCAGATCTGCCTCAGCGCGATTGTAAAATGGGTCGGCAATCAAGAATTACGCGCGGTTTACTACAGCATCTGCTATCGCCACTTGACTGGGCTCGTGGACCATGGACAAGGGACCTCGTCAGGCCTTCGAAAGACAGCTAAAACGATACAGGCCTTCGGTGAAAAGCTGCTAAATGTGGTTTGCGACGACGCGTGCGGCGGGGATGCAGGATGCCAGTCGGCAGCCTTGATCCTCTTAGGGACATTAGTCCAGCTTGGCAAGCAGGAGAAAGACAACTTCGTGGTGGAAGCACTCAATAGGCTGAACTTCATCGGTATACTTGTCGATTCTCTCCGCGGTGTATTAGCGGAATGGGAGGCAATTAATCGCACAGGTATGTCTTGCATCCCATCCGTACTACTAGGTTGGCAATCTAACAGTCACGTTTTCAGGCGATTTGGCTCAACAGAACTCCCTAAACGCCAAGCTCTCTCTTCTGCTACAGCTGTGCCAGACGCGCGAGGGTGCCAAAAATGTCCTGCACGCGAACCTATTCCGCGCTATCGATCAGTCCGGGTTGTTCTCGGTAGATCCAGAATTGCAAGTTGACCCGGCAAATAGCAGGGCTCTAGAGAAGCACTATACTCTCCTAGTCAAGGTGACCCGCGTTGTCGGTGCCGCGATAGTCAGTCGAGGATCGCATAACGTGTTGCAAGGCAGACGCTTCTTGACCGAGCACAGGATGTTAGTGATGCACGTCCTAAAACGCTCAGCCGGCATTGGTGCCGGGGGTGGAAAGACGGATTCGATACTTTCAGAACGCGTCAGTGAATTAGCTGAGGCGTTCATGATCATTATCACTGCGACCGGATTCCTCGAGGTAAGTCTAGATCATCTTGACCGAGCATCCACACCGAGCAAACTAACAGATATTCACATTATTTACAGTTCGAGAGCGAGAACCTGAACGAAGCCGCAAGGCCTGCGCCGATCCTATTCCACTAAAGACAGCGACGGCCATACCCAGAACTATATGACGACGTAGGAATCCCGATCATCTAGCTGAGCACCAAGCTCGGGCGTGGCGCATGGACGTAAAGCTTGTACGTGTAGGTTAATAGGCAGGCTGAACAGGGCGTACCAAAAGAACAGTGTTGATTCTTGGCGTGGCGCCGTCGATGAACTTATCCGAGACCTTTTCTCGCAAGGCAGAAACAGTAACAAGTAACAGAGAGTATTTCTCGTCATGTGACTGATTTGTGGCAGCAGGAGAGAAGAGGGATAGACCCGGTTCAAGTTGTGGGCTGGAATTCGTCTAGAAGTTTTTGATAAAGTGGCTTGCTTGGCAGCGGCGCGGCACTGCTTGCCACACAGCTGCGATATGTTAGTTGATGATGATTGGTCAGGGACCGGCCGTGATCCGTTGAAAGGTCTGCTCTAATTCGGTCCTTGAGGCTTGGCTAGCTTGGCCAGCTTTGGCAGCCCCTTGGCATAAGTAATAAGAGCTGTGGCCTATCAGGCTTTTCCAGCTAGATCTGCCCCAGACCATTGCCCGATCCAGAAGCTGGCACGCCCGCCTCGAGCCCCTCATCCTCTCTGCCTCTCTGCCCCTTGCCATTAGCTTCCCCGTCCGTGTAACTGTTTATGTCGTGCCGTACTAACTAGACCGTTGTGGGCATTCGGTATCCGTTAGCCATACTACCTGGCACTAACGCCGTCTTGATACATCAGCTTGGTTGGCTCTAGCCTGGCCCTCGCAAAATGATGATGGCCAGCACCATTGGGGAATCAGGAATCCGCATTCAACACTGAACGAAGAAGCAGTTATTCCCAGTGCTAGCGATGAAACATTACATGTGATCTACGGGCTGCAGTCCGTAGTATTCGGAGCAACTTCACATACAACCTTCTCCTGAATATACTACACTACCTCGCGCATTGGTTAGGTACTATAATGAGCCGCCGAAGAACGTCCAGAAGCACGCGACATGGCAACCTACCGAAGACCTTTGCTTACATAGGTTAGTGTAGGTGAGCCAGCCCGGGGCTGTCAGGGATCGAAAAGCAGCCCAGCCCTCAGGGCCAAGAGACTAGTTGGACTAGGGGTCCCCTTCCCACTCCGTGGGACCATTGCAGTTCTCGGTCAATGATATGCGCCCGGTTTACTGGCTGACGGGCAAGTCTTGGAAGAGATAAGCCTGCAAGACTGTGTGTGGTAAGGTTGTTGCTACGTAGTAGTTGTGCCCACTAACGGGAACGGTTTGGGCATTGGCTGACAGGTTACAAGACGTCTCGTTACCTGCAGATGCCCAGATGGTTTAATACAACCTACATGGTATATATTAGCTGAGGATCACCCAAGCCACTGTCCACTCTCTCCCACTCTCATTCTCAGCTCTGACCTTCAACAAATCCGGGGTTGAACACGACGTCTTCCCTCTCCGTGTCGCCAATTTTGTTCGCATTGAAATCCAGGTATCGGACAAACATTCGAGAAGAAAAAAAGAAAAACACCACGAACAATCATGGACAACCTAGTCCACAGATCCGCGGCCTCGTCCCCCGCCGGGGACAAGGAGCTGGTATCTTACAGCGACGCGGATCTCGATAATGCGCACGTTCGCGGTATCGAGACGTCGCCGGAGACGTCGCTGCACCGTGGCCTCAAGGCTCGTCATATTACTATGATCGCCATCGGTGGTGCTATTGGAACTGGTCTCATCATCGGTACCGGCAAGGCCCTCGCGCAAGCTGGTCCCGGCTCCATCTTCATCTCGTACACGCTCGTCGGTTTCGTCGTCTTCTTGGTCATGGCCGCCCTTGGCGAGATGGCCGCCTGGCTCCCCATGTCTGCTGGTTTCACTGGTTACGCTTCCCGATTCTGTGATCCTTCGCTTGGTTTCGCTCTTGGTTGGACGTAAGTCGCGACTCAGCCCCCCGGTGATACGCGCGTTGCGGTCTCTTTTTCATTTCACATGTCATACCGGCATTGAGACTAACACTGTATTTCTTCGACGACTATAGTTATTGGATCAAATACATCATCGTCACGCCCAATCAGCTGACGGCCGCCGCTTTGGTCATACAGTTTTGGCTGCCTCGAGAACGAGTCAATCCCGGTGTTTGGATTACCATCTTCCTCGTCGCCATTGTCTGCATCAACTATTTCGGCATTCGATTCTTCGGTGAATTCGAATTCTGGCTGTCAAGTTTCAAAGTCATCGTTATCCTCGGCGTCATCCTACTGGCCCTCGTCATTGCCTGCGGTGGTGCGGACGGTGACCCGAAGGGATTCAGGTACTGGTGGCCGAACTCGCCTGGGTATGAAGCTTCTACTATCTCGTGACGGAACGACTATCGTGAAATGTGACGCTAACTAGAAAAACAGCGCGTTCCGCCCTTATATCGCTGAAGGATCTTGGGGCCAATTCCTCGGTTTCTGGTCTACCATGGTCACGGCTACCTTCGCTTACTTGGGTACCGAGTTGGTCGGTGTGACGGTGGGCGAGGCTCAGAACCCGCGCAAAACCATTCCCCGTGCTATCAGGCTCACCTTCTACCGTATCGTCATATTCTACTGCGTCAGCGTCCTACTAATCGGCATGTGCGTGCCGTACGACTCGAAAGATCTCGTCTTCGCCAATACCAGCTCCACCAGCGCCAGTGCCTCTCCCTTCGTTGTTGCCATCACGCTGGCTCACATCCCCGCCCTCGACCACATTCTCAACGGCTGCATTCTGCTCTTCGTCTTCTCCGCCGCCAACTCCGATCTGTACATTGCCAGCCGAACCCTATATGGTCTGTCTTCGGACGGCGCGGCCCCCTCCATCTTCCGAAGGACGAACAGCAACGGCGTGCCTCTGTACTCCCTCGGCACCTCGGCCGCGTTCGCTCTCCTCGCCTACCTGAACGTTTCGGACGACTCGAAGGAGGTGTTCAGCTACTTCGTCAACCTGACCACCATCTTCGGCCTCATGACCTGGATCTCGATTCTTGTCACGCACATCTGGTTCGTCCGAGCGCGACGCGCGCAGGGCCTGTCCAACGAGATCATGCCGTACACGGCGCCGCTGGGCATCTGGGGCTCGTACGGCGCGCTAGCCATGTGCTGCCTGATCGCGCTCACCAAGAACTACGACGTCTTCGTCGGGGCGTGGAGCGAGAAGTACAAGACCTTCATCACCGGCTACCTCGGCATCCCCATCTACCTCCTCCTGATCCTCGGCCACAAGCTCTGGACCAAGAGCAAGGGCGTCCGCCCCCACGAGTGCGACTTCTACACGGGCAAGGACATCATCGACCGCGAGGAGGAGGAGTTCCTCGCGGCTAAGGCGGCGGCGCGCACCGCCAGGCCCGAGAAGAAGGGCGCCGCGTTCTACAGGAGGTTTGTGTCTTGGCTGTTCTAGAGGCCCGGCTACGAGAGGCGGGTCCGTGTGGGACGTGGGATGGGGAATGGGGAATGGGGATTGGGAAGTTTTGGGGGCGGGAACCGGTGTGTACCGCGTTGTCTCGCAGAAAGATACCTTTTTTTGTTTTGTACATAACTACATATGTCTTAGACAAGTCACTAGCGTTGCGTTGCGTTGCGTTGCGTTGCGTTGCGTTGCGTTACGTTGGGCCTACGTGCCACGGGTATAATGAAGATAAAATAACTGTTAACTACAACTTGCTACATACCTACCTACCTAATTCTCAACTCGCTCATGGTGAAGTCCTAGGGATATGACGCCCTCTACGTCGTGACACATCGCACGGCAGCGTCGATCGCATGCAGATAGTTCTTCTCGAAGGTCTTACTATAGTAGTACGAGAGCAGGTATTTCGAGACCGGCGAATCAGGGTGGCGCCGTTACATGTCATCGACTTTTGCCGTGTCCTAGGCCCTAAAACGGTTGTCACGCAGGTACACACATATTAAGATGAAGAAAATCGTTACCGCGCCCGAGTAACAATGTGCCGCACTTGGATCCCTCCCCCTTGCGGCGCGGGTGGTTGGGCCTTGCAGCAGCTTTGTCGGTGTGTAACACCCGCAAGCAAGCAGGTAAAGCAAGCAAGCAAGAGAGAAGCAAACTTGACACGACAGACACGAGGGTCCTATATGAATTCTTACACACACAAAAAAGGTCCTTAGATGCCTATTATGTACATATATGCAGGCCTCAATTTACATTATTCGAATGTTTGATTAGTATCGTGGTTTTCTCAACTTCATCTCAACTCAACCCCTTTTTAGGTATGTCATGGAATTCGACATGTGCTGATGAACACAAGAGAGAAAGGAGGGGAAGAGAGTCGCCTGCTCAATTTCCTTCTTTGATCTTGTTTTATTTTTATTTTTAGATGTGGTCCCCTATCTCCCGCGCAAGGATTCAATCTCGCGCATTCTAGCAGTTGTGAGGTGACCGATTCGGGGCTCGAAGGATTCCGACCTGTAACAATAGTTCCCTCCTTTTTTTTTGGTTTTGGCTCATTTCGCAAATCGGGCTCGCCCCTTTTAGGGTTCTAGGGTAAGCAGATCGATTCTAGAGCGCTGGGGTAGAAGAGGAATCTAACTGGCTCCTTAGACGCGTTGCCGCATTGCCGCGTTGATAAGCTGGGGCGTAGGTGATATAGGTCGTTTAGTATTGTCATGGTTAGATGTGGCGTGGAACCTGTTACCGAGATGTCTCTTGATCTCAAAATAACTAAGCGATGCTAAACTAATGTTCTCAAGGCCAAGTGAGTTTTTAGGGACATGGTGTTTCCCTTTCTATCACTTACAATGCCTGGGTAGGCTGGCCGTGTTTCTCGTGGGCTTAAGTAGGTTTGGGGCGTGGGCAAAACACATAGAAACTAGGTACCCTATAGAGAAAACGATTGCTTCTACGCTCTAGTACTTCTATCTCTATGTACGAGCTAGTTTGCCGGTGTAGTTCTGCTAGAGGGAAAGGTCACGCTCGCATGCGTCGCGGAGACATGCTCGAGTATCCGGTGGGAGAACAGAAACTAGAACTGAATACATGTTCAAGTTACGGGACCTCCTTTTCACTGAACTATACCTAGGCACTCTTCAGTATTTTACTTACCGTTGAGGGTGTACACAATATTCCAGTTATCTAATATAGATGGCATGAGTCAATACGTAGGACCCAGCCCCTAAACCATATGCCCCGAGATAGTACTTCCCGAGCCTAAATGGGACCATCATCATAATAACGATTAGGTCAAGTGAAATATTAAAGGGGAACAGTCACCTTAGGAATACATCGGAGGGAATGACCTACCATAGATGTAAAAGCAAGTTGTAGCGTAAGTGTAATACGTTATTCCGTATATTAAATGCCACTCAAGCTAGCCGTGAGAGTAGACAATATGTCCTCTAGCTCCCTCACAGTAGTACTATTCTTCTCTGCCCTGCTCCTTAACTGCGTTACAAGTCCTCGTATGGCATTGGCCGAATGCACGTATCGTCTTCTCAGACCTGGACTGGCATTCACTAACAATGTCGTGGCGAGCTGTAGGACATCTACCTGAAAATCAGAAAGAGGAACGTATTCAGCGTTCTTCTCTGTCATCGAGGTATCATACGCCGCTACGGCCGTCACGACGCCCATCCAGTCCTCAGGAGTGGTGCTCTCGCTTTCCACCACGATCTGCAACACGAGGGCGATCCGAGTACCTCGGACGAAATCTGCTTCCTGGAAGACGTCAGATGTTGAGCTCTCCTCGAGGATCTTGATCATATCCCCTGATAAGGTTCTCCAGCCATTGTACGCGTTGAAGGCCTCCATGCCTTTCGACGTCCGGAGGATACCTTCGAGCGCCGCGAGAATAGGGAGTCTGTAATCTAATCCATCGGACTGAGACGAAGTTGAGTTGCTATTCTGGTATAATTCCATGAACATGTCCATTAGCCCCGCGCCCTCTTTTCTCAGAACGTCACCGTCGTCATCGCGGACCCAAAGCGCGATCGCACGGATGGCAGATAGTATGAAGGCATCTGTGGCGGCACTCTCGTCCTTCGCGTCCCAGGCAAGTGTCTTGTGAGAACCGGAGTTGGTATGCGCATTGCCTGCACGCGCCTCCGGGTGCAAGCCCTGGGCTCCTGCTACCGATGCGTCCCAGCGGTCCCGAAGATACTCCATCGTGACGGATAGAGTCTCGGCAATGGAGCTGCTCAGTTTTAGGACAAGTTCGGGAGACATCCTTAACCAGGATTCCGAAGAGTTCGCGCCTGGCTTAGGATTATCTAGCTCTTCCATCCAGGAGATGAGCTGACCAATGAAAGCTGTTAGGATATCGAGGGCGGACGTAAGGCGTTGTGAGATGCGCGGGTAATCCGGGTCGTTCAGCTTTTCTAGGAGAGAAGGTAAGGTTGCGCGGAGGTCTACTAAGATGAGATTGATGAAGAGGTATGAGAATGGCTTTGACGAGTCCGTCCCATCAAGAAACAGAAGTTGAGGGGTTGATTCCGGATAGAGAAGTAGGAGAGCTCCTGCGCAGTTTGTGTACGCAGACCGACTAGCTGCGGTGGGCCGGTTGGTCGCCAGGTTACGTATAAGCTTGGTGACTGAACCAAGCCATTTGGGATTTCGTGGTATAAGCTGAAGAATTATTAGATGAAGTTCATCACTTGCTTCTATGTGCGGAAGAACTTACATTTGCGTCCAGATTTCGTAGAACATGAGATATGAATTCCAGGAGACTCGTGGCATCGGTACGAATAAAGGAAGAAACGAAAGCCTGAATTCCTCCGTCGATCTTAGATCTCATCGCCGCTTTCGATTGCTCATCTTTAAGATCGGTAGTGCCCTTCTCCCAGGTCCAAATGAAAATTGTCAGCACATGGGACTGCTCTGGCGCAATCTCAATCAGCGGAGTCCAATCATCAACCTCGAGATTAGCGAGACATCTGGCACCTTCGGGTACGGTGACAAGAGTCAGCAGAGTCTTTATGATAACTTGAGTTGTCTCCTTGGAACTTGTCTAGAGTTAGTATATGTGGCTTTGCGAAGGAGCTGGATTACAACGAACCTGTGGAGGACAGCCTTGGCCAACCTTGGTATTCGACTAAGGAGTTTTGCGTCTTGCTTGGCGTCATCGGGTAACAAGACTGCAAAAGTGTGGATGACAGCGACTGCTAGGTCAAGCATGTCCTTCGAGTTCTTTTGGTCTGAGCCGGACTGCGAACCAGTGCGTAACAGCCGGTCTAGGAACTTGGGGGATATAGAATCCCATAATGAAACGATGACCTCTTTCTCATTCTGTAGTTCGGGCGAGTTGTCCAAGACGGATTTTAAGAGAGCCAAACCGACGAATCTAGATGTGTCATCCTTGGTCTTGAGAAGTTGTTGGATCTTCTCTACGGACGGAGCCGAAGTAACCTTCGGTCCGCCTTCATTGTCGGGTTGCATTTTCAGCTTTGAGACATCTGGGACGTCCATGTTCACTCGCACTTACATGAGATTAGAGCCTTAAGTTAGGATCATTTTTCGCGTGCTGTATTCGTTTGATACTTGACTTGAATAAATTCTCTACGGTAGTTTCTTCAACTCAGATCGAATATGTAATCGATTTTCATAATTTGATTCGGATCAAAGATAAATGAGTGAAGATATATTTTGATGTTTAGATTAATGGCAGTGACTTGGTCAAGTTGTGAAATTCTTCTTAATTCCACAGTCATTCTAAAGCCACATTATGACGCCACTAACTCAGGTTACAAGGATGTAACTTGGTAGTAGCACTTATATGTCAGCGCATGACACTTCAATGTTGGTAACAACCTTATTACCTGGGGTAGTAGCAGCCTCAGCCTACATGCATCCTTTATCGCTATCATAAATGCAGTATGACCCCAAATAGGTAGCAGCGTCCTAGACCCCTACCAACCTCTTACTGATCGCAAAGCCTCAACGCGATGTGCAACCACAAAACTTGCTCAACTCTACATCTTCCAGGACTGTAGAGTGATACGCACTGCGATATGGCAGATCGCATCAACGGGCTTTCGAGATGGCAAGCAGCAGGAATTTCATAAGCATGCACGAGGAAGAAGGCTCGTCTTCTTCCTCGAGGTCAACCAACGAGCTGCGCCCTCCCAACAATGACGAAAGAGACGAACTCGACAACCTGTTCGATGGAGATGATGACGGCGTCTTAAGCGACGACCCCCTGAATGAGGAACTGGCGGAGCCTATGAGTTTTAAGAGAAAACAGAAACAGTCTATTTTCACCCAACCAGGCCGATTACTGTCTACGTTGACGGGTAATCGCTTAGGATCTACTTCCCCCCGCTCACCGCATTCCGGAATCGAAACGCCGACGAGGCTCCAAGGTCTCAATCTCGAGCGACCCGAGAGCGCATCGCATACACCGACCGGCCCGAAGGAAGGAGCTCCGCTCGACTGGTATGTCGAAGGTCCGGGTCGGAGGGTAGGCTACGAGGATCTGACAGCTATCGACTGGATCTTTGAATACACAAAAGAGCGACAACGGCTACGAGTGTTGTACTCAAGCGCGACGGGTATAATTGGATATATACAACAGCTGCTAGACTCGAGTCAGATATGGGTCATCCTCGTGCTGACGGGCATTGCTGTTGGCGTGCTGGCAGCAGGTATAGATGTTGCCTCAGACTGGTTAGGAGACATTAAGACCGGATACTGCGCTTCTGGACCTGAAGGAGGGGCATTCTACCTGAACAAATCATTTTGTTGTTTCGGTTACGACCAGGGTGATAAATGCTTGGGATGGAAGCCATGGGCCGCAGCTCTTGGGATAGCTTCTTCTGGTGGGAAGTGGTTTATAGAATACTTCTTTTTCCTGTTGCTTTCTGTGAGTTCACCACAATATCTATGGGTCGAAGCTGCTGACATACTGGTAGGTGACATTTGCGCTCTGCGCTGGATTCCTCGTCAAGGAGTATGCGATTTATGCTAAGCATAGCGGTATACCCGAGATAAAGACGGTGTTGGGAGGGTTTATCATCCGACGTTTCCTAGGAGCTTGGACTCTAGTTACGAAGTCTTTGGGATTGGTATGCTCCATACAGACTCGTCTCATAAGGACTCTATTAACAATAAGTAGTGTCTTGCCGTCGCATCAGGCATGTGGTTGGGAAAAGAAGGCCCCTTAGTCCACGTTGCTTGCTGCTGCGCAAATCTGTTCATAAAGCTATTTCCAAATATAAATACCAATGAAGGTGTGTACTACCATCACTGAAAATATAAGACAGATACTAAGTCTAGGTAGCACGAAAACGAGAAGTTCTGTCAGCAGCAGCGGCGTCTGGAATCTCTGTTGCATTCGGGTCCCCTATTGGTGGCGTGCTCTTCAGTCTCGAACAGTTGTCCTACTACTTCCCTGACAAGACCATGTGGCAAAGCTTCGTGTGTGCCATGACGGCAGCCGTCGTATTGCAAGCCTTCGATCCGTTCCGGTCTGGTAAGCTCGTGCTATACCAGGTCAAATTCAGCACAGGTTGGCACGGCTTCGAAGTGATACCGTTCGCCCTCCTCGGCATTCTAGGTGGTATCTACGGTGGACTTTTCATCAAAGCTAATATGCGTGTGGCACAATGGAAGAAGTCAGCATCCTGGCTTCCAGGGCCCTTGACACAAGTGATCCTTGTGGCTCTCCTGACGGCCCTCATTAACTATCCTAATTTCTACATGCGAGCACAGTCTTCGGAACTCGTGTCTTCACTTTTCTCTGACTGTGCGCTGGTACTCGATGACCAGTTTGGTCTCTGCAAGACGGGTGCTGCGACAGCCGGCACAATTATCCTGCTACTGTTCGCTGCCGTCCTCGGCTTCTTCCTCGCATCTATTACCTTCGGCCTGCAGATCCCAGCAGGTATCATTCTGCCCTCTATGGCTATTGGTGCGCTATCCGGCCGGGCGGTCGGCATTATCATGGAGATTTGGCAACATAATCATCCCAACTTCTTCGCCTTCAGCACTTGCGAGTCCGGCTTGCCTTGCGTGACACCAGGCGTATACGCCATGATCGGCGCAGCCGCCACGCTTGCAGGCGTCACGCGCATGACAGTATCTATCGTCGTCATCATGTTCGAGTTGACGGGCGCGCTGACCTACGTCCTCCCGATCATGGTTGCCGTGATGCTCTCGAAGTGGGTGGGCGACGCTTTCTCGCGGCGGGGCATCTACGAGAGCTGGATCCACTTCAACGAATACCCGTTCCTGGACTCGGGCGACGAGGGTGGCGGCGCGCAGCACGTGCCCGACATCCCGGCCGCGCAGATCATGACGCGCATCGAGGACCTGGTTGTCCTCACCGCCACCGGCCACACCATCGCCAGCCTGCGCGGCGTCCTCGAGAGCTGCGACTACCGCGGCTTCCCCGTCGTCAGCGACCCGCGCGACGCCATCCTGCTGGGCTACATCAGCCGCGCGGAGCTGGCCTACAACCTCGCCGTCAGCACGCAGCCGCCCCGCAGCCTGCCCCCCGAGACCGAGGCCTTCTTCTCCCACCAGCCGCTCGCCGACCCCCGCACCACCCTCGACCTGCGTCCCTGGATGGACCAGACCCCCCTGACCCTGCCGAGCCGCAGCAGCCTGCACCTGGCCGTCTCGTACTTCCAAAAGCTGGGCGTGCGCTACGTCCTGTTCAGCGACCGCGGCGTCCTCCAGGGCCTGCTCACCAAGAAGGACTGCTGGTACGTGCTCAACGGCGCTGAGGAGGCGCGGCGCGGCGGCGGGAGAGGGGGGTTGGCGGGCCAAGGCGTTCGGGATGATGAAGATAACGACGACGGGGTGGCGGGTGCTGCGGGCGAACGTGGGGGCTTGCTTGGGCGCGATGATGCTGAGACGGACTCGCCTACTAACGATCAGAGGAGTGGGATCTTATAGGCAAGGCGGGCTTTTTGTATTTGTGCTGGTGTTTAGTTATATAGGGATGGCACGGCGTAGGTATAGGCGTACTACTTTGATACGATACGACCTGTTAGAAAGCATTTAGGTGGCCCTGCTGCTTATTTGGTGGTAGGTTACTCTTATTGAAGATTTCCAGGAGTGAAAAGGGACTACGTAGGCTTCCGAGGCATATACTCAACCTACCAAGCTACGGAAGGGAAAGTTACAAGGAGAAATAAGCCTAGGACAGGGAATATTTACCGATCTCGAACATGCACTATCGTATCTCTTTCTAGACTTAAGCACGGCAAATGATTCACTCGTGAGCTTGGCAATATCGCGTCTTTGTCATAGGAATGTGTAGGAAGCTCTGGTGAACTCGTTCATTCTTCTGTGGTGCTATAGGTGCCTGGTAGTGTGCTTGTCATGTACCATAGATGCAATGCCTATCGCCTACGAGAAGGAAAAGGAGAAATGCGAAGGAAAGAAAATAACAAAAAGCAAGCCCAACTCCTAGTCTGATCGGAGACGAGAAAATGCTTGGGGTATCACGCCGTACACGCATCAATGAACTCCCCTTTCCATGCAAAATCTCCTATGGCACCCGGTGCCCCTTATGCTGTAATGCCAATCCGTGGTTGCTGATGCCCGCCTTTGAGTCAACCTGAAACCCACCCCTACGGGAGAAAGAAACCAATCCTATCGAAGAGGCTTTGCCCTGGCTACTTATTGAGCCGGATCACGAAGGACCAGCAGGTCGCTTTCCTTTCTTGGTAGCGGTCATAATCTTCAGCTCGAGGTGGTAGTACGACTTCGTGTTCTTGCCCTTCTTCTCCTTTGTGTCGACCTTCGTTCGGCAGACGGGGCATGTCTTCTTCATATTATCAATATGAAGGGCCGAGTGCAGGCATTCGGAGCAGAAGAGATGGCCTAAAGATAGCACCGATTAGCAACATAATTCACAATCAGAACTATGAACTGGACGTAAGGTTCGTTAACATACCGCAGTGCGTGACAGTCAAGTGAGAGGCATCATCCATGCAAATAACACACTGGAATTTGCCTATCTTAACTCGGGTGTCGACGGGAGCCATGAACTCCTCCGGAACTTCGGTGGCGTTAGAGAGGTCGATGGCCTCGTGGTCATTCTCGGTGACGGGGTCGCCAAAGAGATCGTCAAAGGCAAGCGGAGAGGTGGCCTTATGGTTTTGGGTGGTCTGCCTCGATCTGGATTTAGTTACTCGGCCAGGGGTAGATGGGGTGGACTGAGAAGATCGTCGTCGCTTGACAGCTGCAGGCTGCTCCGTTTCGCCATCTGCGGCGGCGGCGGCAGCTGCGGCGGTTCGCTTTCTTGTGCTTGGTGGCATGGCTGGTGTCGTAGGGTCAATGCCAGATGTAGTCCCAAACTCGGGCTCCTCCTTACTCAAACCAACCAGACCTGATTTGCTTGTTCCTCGATCGCGAGGTCTGGTTGTCGGTATGGCCTCACCAACTTCCAAAGGCTTGGGCAAGCTTGAGGATTGTGGTCGAGTAGGTGGGAGAGGGCTGCTGCTGATAGGAGGAAGTGACGGCGAGGAGAAATCACCATCAGCCAAGGCGGACAGGTAGTAGTCGTCGCCGGTTGGTTCGTTGGCTAATCTACTCGGGTGAGGTAGTTGGGTGTAGGTATTGCAAGTGGTGGACGATGACGCCCTCGGTTGTTGGGTTCGCGGCGGGGCAACAACGGGTTGTTGCTCAGTGCAAGTAGACGACGATAGCGAAGGAGACCCTAGGCGACGTAACCCCGGATCCAATCTAGGGAATGTAGAGACCGATCTAGTCGACGCCCAACTAATTCTTTCCTGTCTGCGGATGTAGTTGGTGGCGGGTGGTGACGGGTTATGGTGGCGATATGGAGGAATTAGTGAGCTGGGTTGCTGGAAGGGATCGAAAACGTCGGGAAACGCACGCCCGGTCAACAAGTCGGGTAAGGAAGGTAACTGGGGATTTCGATGGTGTTGTCGGCTCACGTCGGCGGGGTCGAAGTTGGAATGGGAATGGTAATTATAAGTAGGAGGACTAGGTGGATGCGCGTGTGCGTGTGCGTGCGCGTGTTCGAAAGGGTCAGTGAAGACCGGTCGGTTGAAGATGCTACTCGCAGAGTCGAGGTCGAAAAGAGAGTTGACGTCGGCGCTGCGAGCAGAGTCGAATTCGGCTGGGGATACTAGAGGATGCACGCAGCCGATTTAGTTTGCAGTTTCTCGACGGTAATCTGACTGTGCTGGCTGCGTGTGCGTGTGTGTGTGTGCGCGCGCTTATTGAGGGCGGAATGCTCTAGTGAAGAGTAGAAGTTGGATATAAAAGTGGAAGAAACGAACGACGATTGTCACTTGTACGATAACAAACATTCAGATATTAAATGGAGGAATACCTCTGTAGGCCATTGTTTTCTTTTTTTTCTTTCTTTTTTTCCACCGAGCTGAAAGTGTAAATGTTGTCGTTTGATACTGTAGACGGATGATCCGCCCACCCTGACGCCTTCGGTTTGTGCGAGAGTTCGAAGGCGAGTCGAGTGCCTTCCCTGGAGCTCCGTGATTGTCGGTCCAACAGTGGCGATTTGTTATCGGCGATAAGTTTTAATTTCTCCCCTTAAGCTCGCACTTAGTCACGGATGAGGCTTGGGCCGTTTTCCCGTGATGCGCAATTGATCGCAATAATTTCAATTTCTCGGCGGACTGGCAGAACACGATCTTCCTTCTCTCGTCGAAATATTCCCACATCTCGCTACTCGAACATGCTAGGAGTCGATTGGCGGAAATGTACAAGTGATAAGGAAATTGTATTTATTCTTCTTATTCTGGTCT
This sequence comes from Hypoxylon crocopeplum, assembly GCA_022578875.1. Taxonomy (NCBI): domain Eukaryota; kingdom Fungi; phylum Ascomycota; class Sordariomycetes; order Xylariales; family Hypoxylaceae; genus Hypoxylon; species Hypoxylon crocopeplum. The sequence continues at coordinate 216,370 of MU399567.1, forward strand.
CGAGGCTCGCAACAGGGCGTCGCATTTGATCGTAAGAAATCCTGTACGAGGATGAGATGAGGTTTGGTGTAAGAAGAACATTGAAGGGTCCATGTATTTATTGGATTTCTTAGGATCATAGGTGCAGCACAGGTGCATTTAACAGAGTTGACTGCCAACCTCTGCGACTGCCAACTGGGACCACACTTGGGCCGGCGAGCCTACCGCGCTAGCTATTACGTATGGCAGGTACATACCCTTCGTTTGTACGCTCTGGAGCACTGGCAGACTGGACACGGGCAGTCGCCAGTGGACACAGCTCAGGTACCCGCAACCCCCAACATTGGAGCTACCCCTGTCTTGCACTTCAATCCCTTCCACTGCCTTCTTGCTCCATGTTTCTTCATCCCCAACTACATCCACCACCCACGCATAAATAACAGTGCTTGCGTCTTCCTAGCAATCAATAACAACCGACAATACTTGCATGTAAGGAATCCCATTAGAAGCCACGGCATTGTAATAGGTCTCAGAGGGTTTTTACGCGCGATATTAATCAGACCTTGTTTATATATTTAAATACATACACACGGCGTGTCACGGAAACATGAAGGAATCGACCACAGGGCTAAGATAAGTTCAGATGTCTAATTTTCTCGAAATACCTCACAACTCAGCTTTATATTTGCTCCAATATTACACAGGGCCGCCCTTCATCTGTGCACTGTTGAAGTGAGGTTTGTACCACCTTTTCAATTCTTCAGGGGTGGTTACATTTTACTGTCTTCGGGAATCCTAACGGTTGGTGAGGAACGGGCATGCAAGTACATGAGGTACCTCATGCATCCCACGTCGCCACAGACCTGTGCTACACAGCTTTATCGCCGGTCCGAGTGTCGCTCGTCCCTCAATTCGCGGACTAGGAGTCAAGTCACGCCGCTGGTTGAGAATGTCCATGTACGAAAGTGATGTTGGATACAGTGGAATGGGCTGGGGCTGGTATGTGACAACTTGCTTCTGCGCGTTGATCACGTCCGCACCCGTTCCCTCTACCATCTGTGCCGCAGGAGCCCGCAGCAAATAATGAGCCTTCCCGAGACATCGGACGTCGGCTCCGACTCCGTTCGAGAGAAGGACTACGACAGAATCCGAGTGAAGTGTGATAGGCAAGGGAAGAGACATGACCATAGTGGCTATGTCTATATAACATCGATTATACTTGGGCTGACGACTATGGGACCATTCATATAAAACTCCTAACATTAATTACTAGATATACCACCCAGCCACTTCACTCTATGTCCAGCACTATGCCGTGTGCCCTCTGGTTGGCTAGCGGAAGGCAAGCGTTTATACTATTCGAAGATTCCTTCCCAGCGGTCCGACGCATCAGAATGCCTCCCTCTTATTGCATACCAGCAAGCCTCGGCTCAAAGAGCGGATGTCGGATTAGCTAGAGCATATACCTGAAAGTAAAATGTCGATATAGCTAATAAGCATTTAGGTCACCATCTGAGCCCTAGGTCTCTATCAACCTTGGGTTGTTCCTCTTTGGCGTTTCGAGAACTTCCAGGTAAAAATCAAGCACAGAATAAGGCCAACTACGCCCAACCCAATAGCCACACTATAAGATCAGGGGTTAGTAATCACTCTTTAACTTTGAAGTACAAAGGGTCAAGACATATCCATGGGGCCTAAACCCCCAAGCGGTGCAGCAAACCGATCCTGACTTGGAGGAAAGTCTGAAAGGGAAATAGAAATGAGTTTCGAGGTTACTCACTACCAAGCTCCCCTGTATCCTTTTAAGGTGGCCTCGGCCGTCTTCCCACCACCATTCACATGGAGCTCGACGGTTCCGGCAATACCCAAGGCAAGCGCGCCACTATAGTTTACCACGGTGGTGACGAGACTGGCCGCGATGCCTTGATGTTCGCTAGAGACCAGATCCGAAAGCATGAGCGTCGCAGCTGGGAAGCTCAAGTCCATACCCCAGGTGATGATCAAATTACAGAGGAAGGTCTGCGTCCAGTACGTCTGGTCAATAGGAGCTGTGGCGATAAGGGTAGTGCCGATAGTAAAAGCCAACAACGCCAGAGCCATCACAACCGCAGGTCCGACTCGATGAATGATTATACCTGTGGTAATAGCTGCTGCGATACCGCTGACTAGGATCGGACTATGCATTGCCGTAGCCAACAGAGGCGGCGCGCCTCGCAATACTTCGTAGAACTGCCAGACGTAATAAATGTAGATCCCAAAACAACCCCAGCCACAGAAGACGGCGGCGAGCACGAAGGTAACCCCTGAGCTGATTGCCTCCAGTGGTATCAGAGGCTTTCTCGCATGCTTTTCGACGAAGACGAAGATTACGCATAACAGGATTCCAAGCACCAGGAGCGCAGGAACATATGGATCCTGCCACCCATTGACCGATGCTTGGTTCCAAGAGACGCTGATGAGAACGAGGCCGCTGATGCCAGTCAAGGCGCCGAGGACGTCCAGCTCAGCACAGAAGCCCTCGAAGTCTCTCATGGGTACTCTCCCTTTCTCGGGCGATAATCCACCAGGAATGGCAAGCGCACCAGCAAGCGTAGTAAAGACTAACACGAGAGATAAGGCAAAAAAGGCATACGGCCACCGCGCCAGGGCTAAGAGGCTCGTGAATGCTGGTGAGATAATCGCGGAAGCCGGGGCCATGGCTCCGAAAATAGCGAATAGCATAGCCTTTCGCGGTCCAGGGACATATGTGACGCCTAACAACGCCACAGCATTCGGTACCAACAGTGCTGGGCCGATGCCTTGCATGAGGCGTGCGAAGAGGAAGACAGCATAGGGTCGAGGAGTATAGATGGATAATCCGGCGACAAGCGAGAAGAGCGCGAACCAAGCATTGCCGATAAGGAAGATGAGCTTGTGCCCGTATACATCTCCGAGCCGGCCTGCGAGCAGAATGAACGTTCCTGTCAGGCCGTAACCCGCGATGAGCCACACGAGCTGTCCTGGACTCGTCACGCCCAGATCGGAGCCTATGAGCGGTAGAATACAGAGCGCTTGATGGAAACCGGAATCTATCGAGCTTTGATTAGCTGAGCTGATGATCACCTAGGACGGAAATGAGCCCAGATAGCCGGTCAACTTACGCGGAGTAAAGTTAGCCGTAGACACGACGGCAAAGAATGCTGCCTCGTGGGCAACCGTCATGGGCCTGCCGAGGAAGAGATGCGCCCTTGGGTCCTGCCCGGCACCCTTCTTCTCTAAGTCGCTGCCAAGACTCGATTGGTTTTGGCAGTCGTCTTTTCCTAAGCTGAGCGATAATGTCGTGCCGTCTACGTCGTGGTTTGGTAATGCTTTTGCATCATAACTCCAGGCCATATCCTCAAAGCTATCTCTCCGGCACCGTGTTGACAGGTGCCCATTAGCACCGCGGCCAGGCATTTCTGGTGAGAGCTTCGAACCCATGAGGCCTTTTAATCTTGGTGGACTGGGACGACTGTGGTGGTAGGACTCGTCCTCTGATTATCGCACACTAGGCTAACAAGGACGTCGTGCCCAATGGGTTCTTATTTATATACATACGATCCATGGAAGACCTATGTCTGGCCCTAAATAAACATCACTATGATTCATAGCCCGCGGAGGTCTCGACTCGATTCACGGGGTAGGGCCTCGTCTTGACTCCCCACCCATCAATCTTTACAGACGGTTTCGGGAAGGGCTGAGACTTATGCGGAGGCATGGTTGAGAGATCTCTGTAGCACGCGACTATCTGCTTCTTTCAACTGCCGATACTACACAATCTTCCTCTTTTTGCCTCTCTATCCTGTGCTAGGACATACAGCGGGAACAGTGTACTCTTCTGTCACTCTCTTTTCCACCCTCGAGTCAACTCCACCACTTTGTGCAACCTTCGTGTGCTGGTGTCACGAGCTGGGCGAGCAACCTAGAGCGTAAGGATCTGCTGCAACTGATACTACCTCATCTGTCCCTCTTGGTGCTCACTTAATCTGGAGAGCTGAACATCTCGTGGTATCTTTGGAAAGCTTAATGGGTAATTCTCTCCCCCTTTTCTTCCGTACACTTCCAAGGGACCACAACAAATAACTCAATTTCTACCATGGTGCTCCTACGCGCGTACCTACGCACGTACCTACTCTCATACGGACGAAACCCCGTTATCACGGTGGGGAGGGGAGGGAAAGAAGAAAAGGGGTACTTTAGAAAGGAGCCCTAGCCGGACGGTGTTTGCTTATTTCCCCTTTTCTCCAAGGTAAAGTTTCGGAAACGGGAGACATGTAATCAGAGATGTCTCGACTCAAGACCCGAGCAACATCGATAGTTGATCTTCGGCCGGCGACCAAATTGGCCCGAGACCTTTCGGCAAAGCGGTTGCGGGCAAACTCCCTAACCCAGGTGTGGCCGCATGCATCGAGTACGCGAGCTCGTGGCATTTGTCTTATTACTATAGGCGCAGCACACGTTGTATGGTTGTTGCTGGCGGCGCTAGCAATGATTCACCGTACTTCAGCGAGAATGATGGCGAGGAGCATGGAATATGTTTGACACCATCGTCATGTCGTCATGCGAGACCGGATTCGTCATCCACGCTACGGGTCAATGTCCCAGCTACCGAACTCCTGGATGTTATGCCCCTCTACCGCCAACCTAGATCGCCGCCACACGCGACTGGATAGGTAACCCGATGCGAAATACCGATAGTTCTATCATAGCGTCTACGGACGAGCCTGGTGCTGTTCCTAGAATGAGGGGTTTGCTCTATGGGAACCTCTCAGTTTGAAAGGACACATCTATTGTCTTGTCTGCTGAGGCCTCTGAATTTCTATGTGTTAAGGCAATTTGCGAATACCTCATTAGAATGCTGTCGGTTAAGGTAAAGTGACTATCATGGCCTTATAACGAATAACGTGAGACCTAGCATCGGCCGTAGCGACCACATAGGCCGCAAATCTCAAAAAATTGTAACTTCGCCGCCAAACGCCTTGGAAACATCGTTATGATGGGCGTTGGGCTACCTTATTAATCTGGAAACTCCTCCCTGAGGCTTAGAGCCTTCTTCCAAACACTCAGGTGGGTTTAAAACCAAAGGACCGAATCTCACTCTCCATTAAGTTAAGCTCATCAGTTAGCCTAGGGACTTTGACATAATTTGTCCTTCCATTTCTCACATCGAACAAGTTTAACTCGGCCTGAGTCTAGTAGCGACCCTTTCCATAGTAGATCTCTTCACCATCGTCTTCTTTTGGAAGGAACTCCCGGTACCCTTAGGTCCATCTACCAGTTAATATTCGCCCCCCTTCTGTATGTTTCTTTCATCATAACTCTATCCTATATTCCACTACATGAACGGCCATGATGCCCATTGTCTTTGTTTGATGCCATCTCGCTTTGACAGAACGCTCCTTAGTGTATATCTAAATAGGGCTTGTTGAGAGAGCTGAAAGATGGGAATCATAACTGGTACTGATAATGTGGGACACGTTGACGACTCGGCTCGCCAGTAATGAGCGTTTGGGTTTCTGACCATATGTAATGGAAATGATGGCTCTACCCCCGTGATACGAATACCATCTCTTCCTTAATTCTACCGTATAACGTTGTTCTAGGGGTATGGTGAAACTCTGCACTTCGTCGTTCGAACAAATAGTACCATAGAGTTCCTTCGAATGGTAATGGGAAGAATCTATTTCGTACTCTGATAGGTAGAGAAAGAAACAAGTAAATCATGTAGTCAGGCCTCCATAAGGGTTCGCTTTCGGCTCTCGAATGTATAGGGGGTTTATGCATAGGAGCTCTATTCTTTGTATATGAACTCTTAGTATCAATGGTTTATGAGTTACTTTAATCTTCACTTGGATAATATTGTGCTGCTTATAGGTAATACCGATTGTAACAGTTCATTCATACCGACATTGCTTCTACTATACCTCGAATCGCCCACTATCAAAACACATGAACTTGGTATATACCTAGGTATGTATTGGAGGTGTTTGACGTCGTATCCTGTAATTATGCAGTTAGAAGATAACTGTTCTCATACCAGTGTGCATAAATAAATGTATGTAATTGCAAGGTAGGTGCACACGGTGCAGTGCCTAACCGTAAATGGTGCTGATCTCTGACCCACTCGATCGAGCCCCTTATCAATATCAAATCTTCAAAGCTATCAGAATTATATCCTCCGTCATGATTTATTTCATTAGAGCCCAAAAACTAAAGACGAATACCTACTACACAACAATGATCTTCAAAAGACGACAGTGATGCTCCAACCTGTAAAGGGTCGCATGAGAAGCGCATCGAATGCAAGCTTCGTGCGACTTGCCAAGCATCGCGCACACAACTGCGGTTCTCGTCGACCATGGCTGTCGCATTTGAGATGGCAGACCACTGCTGCAGTTGCGCAAGCTGCTGAGGAGCCTCCTGCGCAAGACCGCTTTAGGAGCCTTGCAAGTTAGTATCAGATTGTCGATTATTGCACACGGGCCCTCTAATAGCATCACAGTTACATCCGATGCTCGGTTCAACGAGATAGGCGTGCAACACATCAGTGCCCATGTCTATAATCAGATTTTCCCGATGGGCAATGAGCCGCCGCCGAAGGAGCTTGTAGAACTATCTAGAGACCACCTGCGCCGCCACGACCTGCTCGAAAAGAACACCGACAAAAATGCGCCAATCGCCTTTGACGTCCCACCTCTCCAGGGACAGACCATGGACGAACACTTCTATAAACTTGGAGTTGACTGCGCCGAACCCTTCCTCTCGCATGCGAAGAAGTTTGCGAGACAAAATGCACCTTCGCGACCGAGAAAATGGGTGAAACAAAGCGGTTGGACGAAATACTACCCTGACGGACGAACAGAGCAGCTCCAGTCCCCCGACGACGATATGCTCTGCTTCGACGTAGAGGTCCTGTGGAAAGAGAGCTCCTTTGCCGTCATGGCGTGCGCGATGAGCCCAACAGCTTGGTATGCATGGCTATCGCCTTGGCTCCTCGGTGAATCCGAGTCGGACCGGCATCTGATTCCGCTCGGCGACCCGAGCAAGGACCGCATTATCGTTGGCCATAATATTGGGTACGATCGAGCAAGAGTACTCGAGGAATACGGTTTAAAACAGTCAAGGAACTCGTTCCTTGATACGATGTCGTTACATGTCGCAGTCAATGGCATGTGCTCGCAGCAGCGACCGACCTGGATGAAGCATAAGAAAAACAGAGAGCTTCGAGACAGAATTGCCAAGACAGCAGATGATATGGACTTAGTAAATCTAATAACGAGCCACCGCGAGGATGAAGAAGAACTCTGGGTTGAGCGCAGTTCAGTAAACTCTCTTCGCGACGTCGCTAAGTTTCATTTAAATGTCACCATCGATAAAGCAGCCCGAGACCAGTTTGGGGAACTGGACAGGAAGGGTGTTATTAGCAAGTTGGATGAGTTGTTGGATTACTGCGCAGCAGACGTAGCGATTACTCACCGAGTATACAAGGCGGTTTTCCCTAACTTCCTCGAGGTGTGCCCTCATCCGGTCAGCTTCGCTGCATTGCGACACCTTTCTTCCGTCATTCTCCCTGTCAACAAATCCTGGGACGCATATATCGCCAACGCAGAAGCGACTTACCGCAAGCTGTCCGACGATGTCCAGGTCCGTCTAGTCTCGCTCGCAGAGAAAGCATTGCAAATAAAGGGTGACGCCGACAAATGGAGTAATGACCCCTGGCTGAAGCAGTTGGACTGGTCCGGCCAGGAAATCAAAATGGTCAAAGGAAAGAAAAAGAATGATCCTCCTAGGCCTGCTGCTCGACAGAAGAAACCGGGGATGCCACAGTGGTACAAGGATCTATTCCAGAAGAATGATGCGCCTATCAACCTTACGGTGAGAACTCGAATTGCACCAATTCTACTCCGACTTGTGTGGGATGGCTATCCTCTGGTTTGGTCTGATAAGTATGGTTGGACCTTCAGAGTTCCGCTTTCAGATATCTCGAAATATAGTTCGACACAACTTGTACGATGCGACCTTTCAGATGAGCCGACAGAGGCTTTGAAGGAGGACTGGGATGGGGTATATTTTAAACTCCCTCACAAGGACGGTCCGACGGCGAGGTGTGCGAATCCTTTGGCGAAAGGCTATCTTTCCTATTTCGACAAAGGCACATTATCATCAGAATATCCGTTAGCTAAGGAGGCTCTCGATATGAACGCATCATGTTCTTACTGGATCAGCGCTCGGGATAGAATTATGTCGCAAATGGTTGTCTACGAAAAGGATAAGGCTAAGAATGGAGAAATCCCAGGCGAGAACGACGATGGACGGGGATATATTCTACCTCAAGTTATTCCCATGGGAACTATCACGCGAAGGGCAGTCGAAAATACCTGGTTGACCGCCAGCAATGCAAAGAAGAACAGAGTTGGTTCTGAGTTGAAGGCAATGGTCCAGGCTCCCCTAGGTTATTGCTTCGTTGGTGCTGACGTGGACTCCGAAGAGCTCTGGATCGCCAGTGTCGTGGGAGATGCCACATTCAAGCTCCATGGTGGCAACGCCATCGGCTTTATGACTCTCGAGGGCACTAAAGCTGCCGGAACCGATCTTCATTCCCGAACAGCTTCTATATTGGGTATCACGCGTAACGACGCCAAGGTCTTCAATTATGGTCGCATTTACGGAGCTGGGCTGAAATTTGCTGCTACGCTGCTCAGGCAATTTAACCCAAACCTCTCCGAGCAAGAAACATTAGATATCGCTGGGAAGTTATATGCCACGACGAAAGGCACCAAGACAACTAGGAAAGCGCTCCACAAGCGGCCATTCTGGAGAGGCGGGACGGAGTCATTTGTCTTCAACAAGCTTGAGGAGTTCGCAGAACAAGAACGACCACGAACACCGGTTCTTGGCGCCGGCATTACGGAGGCCTTGATAGGCAGATACATCAGCAAGGGAGGCTACCTGACCTCTCGCATCAACTGGGCAATCCAATCATCTGGTGTAGATTATCTCCATCTTTTGATTGTCTCTATGGACCACTTGACTCGACGCTACAACATTTCTGCTCGTCTTGCTATCAGTGTACACGACGAGATTCGATACCTGGTGAAGAATGAAGACAAATATCGAGCAGCTATGGCACTCCAGGTTGCCAACCTCTGGACACGGGCAATGTTCGCCCAACAGGTTGGCATCAATGATCTACCACAAGCGTGTGCGTATTTTTCTGCGATCGACATCGACCACGTCCTTCGCAAGGAAGTGGACATGGATTGTGTAACGCCTAGTCAGTCGACACCTATCCCACCTGGCGAGAGCATCGACATTGTGCAGCTACTCGAAAAGGGGGACGAGGCCTACCTCAATCCAGCCGTTGTTCCGGCAGCGTATGCTCCACAGCTAGAGGACATTCCGTACACACATAGGACCCCTGTGATGGAGGAGCTGAATGCCTCTCAGGACCCCACGGACCTCAGTTTCCTACGGGCCCAAATCACGAACGACGAAAAGGAACTCCGCGAAATTCTCAAAGACCAGAAGAAGACCTCGGGCGGTGGGTCTACCGGCGGAGCATTGAGGAAACCCAGGCAGAGGAAGCTAGTCCCGTATAGCTCGCAGCCCCAACTCATACCGCATATGTACGAGCCATTCGAGGCGAAGTTTACCTCGAAGCGAGACTTCGATGGGGGCCAGTGGACTTTCGAAGGTATGCCGTCCCGTGTGTGGAAAGGGAACTGGCCTAGACTTTGAAGCAGGTGTCGTACTACTCTCTGCTACTACTACACTCCGACATATTATTTTTCTATTTACATAGTATTCACGGCATTGTATAAAAAGGGGCAATTCGGGGCGCGGCATGGTCTCTTACAAGGCGGCGGGAACGATGTATCAAAAGCGGCGTTAGTAAGGGCTAGAGAAGGGGTGGTCTGGAAATATACTGTGACAAGGAGAATTGTGCCATATTGTGTCTCAAAGATAATGCTATTTACCTACGCAGTAAGATATTCATAGCTAGGTACCTAGGTTATGCTAGATATGAATAATCTCACATTAAATATAAAGAATCTTGCATCTATGCGACCTGAAGTGTAATGATATTTGGTTTACCAAGTAAGTGAGCTTGGACCAAAAGTACCTACCTAAGAAATGAGTGGTTCCGTAATATGACCGAATTTTTGTCTACCTCCCTACCTCCGGTAGGCAGTCACTTAAAGTCTAGGTAACTTACGATTTCTTATCTCACTCAATTCGGTGATAATCACAATATGTTAGCTACGCGCCTCTCGACCATGGTCATCGTCTCGGCCGCCTCAAGCGCCGCCTTCTGAATCTCTTCGTCGAACAGGGTCTGCCAGAAGCCCCACTGCCGGAGAGCGGCCCTTCGTACAGCGGGCCTCCCGGGAAGTATTGCGTGCCGTCCTCTGCGACGTCGACGTGGCCAATGTTTTCCCGGGCCCACCAGAGAAGAGGTTTGCCGCTGTGGGCGATCCATTCGCAGGCTACCTGTATCCTACACTCCGCCCGCGCGAGCTGGCGATCGGTGTCTGGCTTCTCCTCGAGTGCTTCTCTCAGCGCGTCGATCACTTGGGTGTAGGGACCTAGGGTGCCCGCGCCCATGCACCGAGCCGCGAAGGAATACAGGTTACGCCATATCTGCGCGGATTCTGGAGTGAACTCTTCTGTTTCCGTGGAATTTAGACTCGTCTTCATTGGGAGTGGCCGAGGGACATAGCATTGAGTTATACGTCCATGCATTGAGGAAATAGAGCCAGGTCTCTCCATAAACGTCGCTCGGTCTACAAGTTGAAGATGTTTAATATATATTAATTAACGCAGCGAATACGGATTACTCTAGGCTAGATACTAATGTCCCATACGACCAAGTTCCCCTTCCCAACTTGTGTGGAACTTTGGAGAATGTCGACGAAATATTCGTGTATGTCACTCGTCACGTCAGGACTTCTGATAATGTCAACCAGAAGTTCCCAGACCGTCCACGGATAGCGTTCAGCCTCCTTTCTCTCCGTAAGAGGTAGACAACAACGGTTGATCTGGGAGGCAGCCTTGTCCGCGTCTTCGCAAGCGAACGCAGTAAGCATGTCGGATTCTTGCGGGAAATTGTTCTTTTTCTTATCAATTCGAGTCGAGATAGAGCATTCTCGTGTTCCGCCATCGTGTTCGGTATTGAACGCGCGATGTAGAGAGTGACGAAGAGTGTATCTAAGCTCAGCGAAGGCAACGCGGGGTGGGCTTCAAACAATGTTCCAGCACTTCCAATCAGAAGTTGATTCTCATGATGTTGCATGTGGTTGAACTAGTCACAAAAACCTGAGCCTTGCTCATAAGGCCAGGGGCGGTATCCCCGAACCCGTGAGGGCCTTTTATAGGTCTTACTTTGAAAATTATTTCAATCATACAATCCTACCGCTAAGTATTACGGAATGATAGACGAGAGAAGGCTACCAGTATCAGGTACACTCTTTATTGTACACAGTTGTGGAATGCCTCAGGCTTGGGCAGTTATACCGCGAGTTTAGGCGTTCCGCCTGATTTATGCGCTGAAATTTCACATTATGCAGCCAAAAACGCAACCTCGGTAACATGCTACTTCCAATTGGCCATCTATTGATGGTGCGGTAACTTGTTGACCAGTCATTTCTTGACTGGCGAGCCCGTCAGCTGCCATGGGGTTCGGTGGCTTCGCCTCATTCGAATCTAGAAGATTCTCCCCTTGCCTCTCTCCTTAACTGATGTATCCAAACAGTTTATAGGATTAACTAGGTACGTTATCGAATCTGCTCACCAGCAAAAAGCCTTACGATACTTGGTTATCTGCGGCTTACAATGGAGCCAAAGAATAACCAAGGGAATTGGCTCAAAGGCAAATTTAGAAGCGTCAAGAACCGTGTTAGCACGAATCTCCCAAGGTGGGTTTCTATGAGCATACAAATTTGATTATAGGTATCTGACTAGGGTGACCACGAAGTCACAGTCTCGAACAGGAAGCCCAACCCCAGGAGAGATCTCAGCGTTTCGCCCAAGCACGGGGATAAGCCAGTCCACAGCCAACCCAACCTCGTCTACCCAAGCCGTACTAAATTCGAACGATGACCCAGTCGACTCACCGTGCACATCATCCGACCATGGACGTGTAACGTCAGGCGCGCCTTCTCCCAGCACAGTATACCAGACAGGAAATGATAATCATGGGCCCTCGCATACATCAGGGTCTAGTCCTCCTACGCACATAGAGGATAATGCAGTCAGAACAGAAGCGACTACTGAGAACGAGAGTACAAATGATCTCACAGAGCTTCTGGGTCCAAACCAGCTTTGGGCAACGGCTTACAAAAAGCTTTGGGATGATGACCCAAGAATCCTAGGAGCGTATCAACGATTCTTACTGGAGAAAGGCCATTTGCAAGAAACTAGTGAGTTGATATAGCTGCATAGAGAAATTATGCTAATGTGCGTATCAGATGGTAGCGAGCCACAACCTGGAGACGGAGACTGGCAAGGACAAGTCCAAAAGCTTGCCAAAGAAAGGCTAGAGGCGAACCAAGAAGGGAGGTTCAGCTTCCAGATAGGCGAGAAGGACATTATCGTTCGTGATCAATTTCAGAAGGCCATGGGCTTCATCGTCTCTACGAAGGACCTAATGGCAGCCGCGATTTCATCAGAGCCTCATGCCGCGCTAGCATGGGCTGGTGTTATGTTCATATTCCCAGTAAGTTAGGCAGGTTCATGGATTATTTTCACATAGGCTTGCGCTTATTTAAATGATTTAGCTGTTGAAGACGATGTTGCAACAGGACAAAGATGCCATAGAAGGGTTCGAATTTATCCTATCCCTTCTGGTTCGGTGCAAGCTCATGGAAAACGATTTTCTACAACCTACGATTGGAAATTCGGAGTAAGGATGTCCTTCTATTGACGGTTGAATACCTTCTAATACCTAGATCAAGTCCCTCTGACCACGATTATAAGCTTGCCCTTTCTCTCCAGTCGAAGACTATAGAGCTCTATTCCAGCGTCTACGAATACCAGATTAGAGTAATCCTACACTCTGACCGCTCTGCTCTCAATAGATATTTGAGAGACCTTGTAGTCAGTAATGACTGGAAAGGAATGGTTGAAAAGTTGAAGGCCACAGACAGAGAAATGAAGAATGATCTACAAGGCCTATCCAACCATATAACTACGAAGATAGATGGGAAGCTTGAGGATTTCCGGTCCAAGGTTCAAGAGTTCCTGGAACGATGCACACGACTGCACGAGAAGGCTATAGAGAGCATGAAGGTAAGACGGAACTACTAATGGGGACTTTTTATCGTATATTAATTCGCACGTATTAGGCCATCGACCAAGCTTCACATCTTCGGGATCTTCCTGTTGCCCATTCGGCGGCGTTTAAATTTTCAGAAATAGAGGGAGAACGTCGCTGCACGGAGGGTACTCGAGTGCAAATCCTGAACTACTTGCAGCAATGGGTAGAGAGTCCCACAGGAAAGCCAATTGTGTGGCTTCATGGCATGGCAGGCACGGGCAAGTCTACCATTGCTCGAACCGTCGCCACAGCCGTAAATGAGAATATCCCCTTCGCAAATAAGGCCCGACTACCCGGTAATGTTTCCCCCGGCGCTACCTTTTTCTTCAAGCAGGACGATGCCGAGAGAAACCGTGCTGGAGTATTATTTACAACCCTCGCACATCAATTAGCCCATAAGCGGCTCGGTCTTGAAAGTGAGATAGCTAATGCTATCAAGCAACATGCTAGTCCTAGCATAGGGAAGCGAAGCCTAAAAGCCTAATGGGAGGAGTTGATCCTGAAACCTCTTAAAACCCTTCGAAAGGAGTCACCTCTCCCCATACGCCTCATCTTTATCATTGATGCTTTTGATGAGTGCCAGGATAAGGAAACCAGCACCATGAAACCGAACGCTCAACACATCGTTCAGTCCCTGAAACAGGTCGAAGAGCTGTCCGAAGTTCAAGTCCGGGTACTCATAACCAGTAGGAATGAAAGTCACATTGATACAGCCTTCAAGAACTTGCCAGAGGAATCTTACGACGAAATCGAACTACGGAAAGTCTCACTCGGTGGCCACCACGATGAGAAGGATGATATAACAATCTTCTTTGAGAGTGAACTGCTCGAAAATAAAACGAATGATGGGTACAGTTCAAAGTGGCCCAAGTGCGGATGACTTCCGCAAGTTGGTTGAGAAGGCTGGCGGGCTGTTTATATACGCAGCGACTGCTTGCAAATTCCTTGAAGTCCACCCGGATTTGGCAAAGAGGCGATTGGAGAAGCTTCTAAAAGGAAATACCAACGAGAAATCCCCAGAATCCACCCTAAACCAAATATACAGCACAGTCTTAGAGTCTTATACCCGAGACTGGGCTGATGATGAAAAGCAAGAAGACCATTTGCTGAAGGAGATTCTGGGGTTAATCGTGGTATTGTTCCTGCCTTTGCCGATCTGCTCACTGGCCGAATACACAAAATCCCAAATATCGGCGCCCGAGGTAGAGAAATATCTCAAAAGTGTACGATCCGTCATTGATCTTCCAAAGGATCCCAAAGCCTCAGTTGGACTAGTACACCTCTCGTTCCGTGAATTTCTCTTGGATGAACAAAGATGTAAGCGAACGGGCTTTCTAGTTGAGCCATCCACGGTACATTTCCCCTTGTTCGAAAGGTGTCTCGAAATTATGTCGGACCACCTCCATATGGACATGTGTGACCTTTAAAAGCCGGGCACGTTTTCTGTTGACGTACCAGCAGATTTGGTACAGGAACGCATCCCGCCATATTTGCAATATGCTTGCAGGTATTGGGTTGATCATCTGTTGCAAATTGGGGAGACCCAACGAGCCCAGGACGCACTGGCCGACGATGGAAGCATTCACAACTTCCTGCGAAAACGTGTCTTGAACTGGCTTGAGGCGCTCAGTTTAATAAGGGAGGTTGGAAGTGCTGTTCACATGGTCAGCCATCTGGAGAGCTTAGCCAGTGTGAGTAAACAACTCCTGCCTTCGTCTACTCTGATCTTCATACTAATTACATTAGACGCGAGAGAGCCCGGAATTATCCAAACTGCTTCATGATGCAAACCGCTTTATCCTATTTAATAGGCATATCATCCAAGGAGCCCCTCTTCAATTGTATTATTCCGCGATTCTGTTCAGTCCTACTACGAGCGTCATACGATCTCTATTTTCGAAGCCTGAATGGATTATAAAAACCCCTACCGTAAACGACAACTGGGGCGCTGAGTTGCTAGTTCTTGAAGGCCACCAACGTAGTGTCAACGCAGTTGCATTCTCCCCAGATGGCAAAACGCTTGTCTCAGGGTCAGATGATGGTACAGCCCGACTTTGGGAAGCTGCTACAGGCACTGAGACTGCTAAGATTGATTTGCCACGGCAGGTCAATGCGGTTGCGTTTTCATCAGACGGGCGAACCATCGCTTTGGGTACCGAATCAGGACTTCGATTATATGACGTGGGGACGGGCGAAATCTTAGATCTATCAAACACTGAGGTTTGGCTTAATGCCGTGGCTTTTTCTCCGTGTCGCGATAGCAAAATATTGGCCACGATAACGATTAAAACACTTTACTTGTGGGACATTTCGACGAAACAACAAATCCGTACGCACGAGGTCCCAGATGGGAAGGTAGTCGCGTTTACCCCTAATGGTAACCTAGTGGCAGCAGGGTCTGGATTATATTGTTCCAAAACCGGAGCCGTGCATATATGGGATGTAAAGACTGGGGAATTAACGGCCGAGTTCAATTACTCGGGCACGGTCGAGTCAATTGCATTCTCTCCTGATGGAGTTACCATAGCATCAGCAACAGATGAGGGGTCAACTCAGATACGGAATATCGAATCAGGTGATACACTTGATTTACTCAACCCCGAGTACCCATCAGCGGTTACATTCTCACCCGACGGAGGGATTCTCGCGATTGGCTCAAGGATAGGGATGATACATCTTTGGAACCTAGTATCTGGAGAGGAAATTCGCGAACTGAGATATCACACCCTCTGTATAACGGGTATTGCGTTTTCTCCTAATGGAAAAACCATAGCGTCCGCATCTTATGATAAGACTATCCGGCTATGCGACATTACGGCTAGCGATGAGACCAAAGTCATCAGAGGGGGAATCGTTACAGTTGAAGCCCCTCGTGGTAGTGATGTTGCTTTAGTAGCATCCCACGAGTCGACTTCAGTTTGGGACTTGAACGAGTTCAAAGTCATACATAAGTTCTCCGAGGTGATGAAAGTTTCGCCTGACGGCAAGATTGCTGCCTCTCTTCGCGGGCCGTCTGTCCAGATATGGGATATGACTGCAGGTGAGCGGCTTAAGCATTTCAAAGACGCCCACCGCGTTGATTTCTCGCCTGATAGCGAAATGTTGGCGTTGATTTCGGAAGATTCAATACAAATTCTGGAAATCGCCACCTGGAAAGAGCGAGCAATATTCAAAACCAACTCTCTTGTGTCGAACATACAATTCTCGACAGACAACGCTACCTTGTCGTGGCTGTATGGGAAGATGGGAAAGGTATTGGGGTTATACTTAGCTAACCTAGCCACCGGTGATACTTTCTATCGGGAACACTATGGATTCTCATGGCCTACGTTGTCACTTGACGGTACGTTAGCGGCTTTCAAGCCAGAACTGGAGGCAAAGTACGTCCATCTGTTGCAGGTAAACACACAAGAAGTAAGAGCAAAGCTACCACTAGGCGAGGACACCGATTTAATGGACATCTCATTTTCGCCAGATAGCACTCGCATCGCCACAATAGCGAGCAACGGGCATGGAAATAATATCATCTTGTGGGATACGATCACAGGGAATATAATGCACACTCTACAGACAAGCGTTGAATCTTGGCTAGCTGCCATAGCGCCGGATGGAAAGGTTGCTGTCGAGTTATTGCGCAGCGAGATTTTTATATGGGACCCCGTGGAAGGCGAAAGGTCGGATCTACTTCGCTCTCCCGGAGATGGATTATCATTCTCTGAGGATAGTAAATATTTATATGGCCCCCATGGTCGCATACCGCTTTCATCGTCTACGAAAGATTTCGGGTGTCTTTATGTCGACGGAGACTGGGTGCTTCAAGGAGGCGAGAGACTTCTATGGCTTCCTCAAGCGTATCGCTCCGATGAGGAGAAAATAGCTGTGCGGAGAGACACTATCGTTCTGGAGTTTAGATCTGGCTCCGTCACGTTTATCAAAATCGATCTTGATAAAACTCCTCTGGCGAAGCAGCAGAAGGCGTGTTCCCAGGTTGAGAAGGGAAGTGTCCGGGGTCCAGAAGCGGAGTAGCCTGGTAGCAGCCAGCTCCTAGCTAGCCCGATATACCTCTCCGTGTTCTGTATAGCTAGCTATCTACCAGGGAGCTGCTATCTCTCTCTCATCTTACAGGCAAACTTGCCCTACGGATACTCCTGATACTGATAGGAAGATAAAGTGACTCGAGTTTGGGAATGAGTTTAGAAGGAAGGGGAGTTGAGGGAAGGGTAGGCATCAATGTGCTCTATATCGACCGAGAAACTTTCTTGTATGGTTCCTGAAGCATTTCTTAGCTATTGTCTTGCACTTTAAGTGCCCGGGTTTGATGGTAGTGATTGTACTGACTTTTACTGTCGCCAACCCTCTAACCACTCTGGTAAGTCATTCACAGAATCGTCATGGAGTGCATAGATATATTACGGTCCTACTTAGGTAAATACCTGTGGACGAAGGCGATGAAGAACGATGAAGAAAAAGGTTTGGGAAATAGAATACGAAAAAACCATACAAAAGTAAATACATACAACACCGGGGATTCGCTGGTCGTCACCGACCCAACTACTGATCCGGCGGTATCTGGTTTATCGATGGGAGAGCAGACGGGATCCCGAGTTTTCCAGATCCTATGGTCGTATGTGAAAGATTATGGTCTAGTCATTGCTTATGTACTTTTGGTAGCAAGGTCAGTAGACGAGGCCGTCTCCTGATTTAAAGGAGAACGTCTCCACTTTTCCTCTCTTCCCCCTTATTCACAGAAGAGGCTACGGGAAAGGAAAGACGGCAAGTTGAATATGTCTGCGAGTGAAAACTATTTGAGGTAATAGTCTAATCCCAAGCCTAGGGCTTCACACTGCGTCGCCTCCGGAAACGGCCCCTGAAAGCTCGGCCACTGCAGCGTCCGCATTGTCATGGCGCCTCCGGAGGTCGAGGGCCGCCATTCCCCGGCGCGCCTGACTTCCGCTAGTGAACTCTTGTATCCCCGGGCCTCGAGGAACCCAACGTCCGGGTTCGGGTTGAAAGACCTCGCGAACGAACTGAACGCGTCGACGACGAATTGCTCGAACGGCAGGTCGAACTCGTCTCGCATCGGTAGGCCCTGCCGGGCCAGGTTGCCGAAGATGTAGTAGAGTTCGCCCGAGTGGCACTTGAAGTACTCGGCGCTCGGGTCGCCGTACGGGTGCGAGGCAGTCTTCGGCGGCTCGCAGACGTCGAGCTTCGGCCAGCCGGTAGTCTGATACGTCCTGTTGAACTCGTAGAAGTAGACGGGGTGGAACCGGCCGTTCTCGAGGCCGGCGTACACGGTGGCCTGGTCGATACACCGGAAGATGCCGTCCGTGGCCAGGTGGGTGCTCATGTTGAACAGCGCCAGAGTCTGATTTGCTAGACTTGGAACCGGGAAGAGATCCGCAGGCGGCACGTCAAAGCCTTGCGAGGCGAGATAGGCCGTCTGGTTCGCGGTGGTGGGATAGCTGATGAACGGCGCGCCGTCGTCGCGGGTGATGCCCATCATGATGCGAACGGGGAGAGTAGGTCCTTGGAGTTGAAGTTCGTCGGACGTAAGGTAAGTCCCGTCGACAACCGGGTACCTCGCAACCGTGTTCAAGCTCGCGAGTTCGTATGGCGATATAGACCGCAGGCAGTCCACTTGAGACGTAGCGTTCGCGCAATTGGTGTCTCTTAAGATGGCATTTCCTACAACCTCCATTTCCTCGTCGATAGTGTAGTATTTCGAGTACGACGTGCCATAGTTGATTCCTCCTAGGTTGCTCACGGGTATAGCTCCCGCAAACTTCCCAATCGACTTAGGAGAAGCTATCAAGGCTCGAACACTGCCTGCGCCTGCAGATTGGCCGAAGATGGTGATCCTGTCTGGGTCTCCACCAAAGTCCTTGATGTTCTTCCTCACCCAATCGAGAGCATTGATCTGGTCAGCAAGTCCGAAGTTGCCATTGGTGACGCCGTCGTTTAATGCCAAGAAACCGAGGGTAGTCAGCCGATAGTGAATGCCAACCACGACAACATCACCCCTGGACGCTAGATTGCCTCCATCACTCGTAGGATCGTTCGCTGTTCCGCCAGTGAAAGCACCTCCATGTATCCACAACTAGCCGAATAGTTAGTCAAGATGTTCTCTGAGTTCCTTCCAATCGTGTCTTACCATGACTGGCTTGAGCTTCTCCTTCGCCGACTTGGGGCCCGGAAGGTAGGTGGTCCAGATATTCAAGAACAGACAATCTTCCGATCCGACATTTCCAGCCTGGACACATTGAGAGCCGTATTCCGTTGCAGAAACTTCACTGCCACTGCCGACGAAGGGTACGGAATACGTGAATCGTTCCGGTTGAGGAGCATATCGTACTCCCAGAAAGCGGAAACTGAGGCGGTCACGGAATCTGAAAAGATGCATTAACACACCGACCTCCAAAGGTGGTAGCGACAGGCTAAATTTACCCCGTAAGATATTCATTATTGGATTTCACAGTGACTTGCCACTTCTCGCTCGTATCTTGAAACGTCTCGTTGGAGAATGGAGCGGTTTGCGTGCATAGAACCGGCAGCTTAGCAAGCGACTTCACTAGGGATGTGCGGCCGTCTGCCTTGATGACTCGAGCAGACTCATTCTCAGGCGCTATCCAGAACTGCGAGAGGCCTAGATTAGAGGCCACGTGCTTGATGTAATTCAAGACGTTTTGAATATTCTCTATTCCCAGCTCGGGTGACCAAAGCTGTTCGCCCACAGCTTCGCACGCCTCACCCGCGTCTTTCAGCGAGTGCGCTTCTAGTAACAAAACCCCGGAACTAGATGCAGCGCCGCTGACACCTGAAGCCTGAGTTAGAGACACGAGACGTGATTACAGTAGGTCCATGGCATAGACGAACCTTGGAGATCATTGTCAATGAACAGAGTGAGACTCGAGTCTAGCGTCTGCGGAGAGGGAACCGCGACAGATCCAACCACAAAGGCCGCGAATAGCAATCGTAACATCATCGTAGACATTGCGCTGACCTTGACAGGATCACGATACCTTGAAAGCAATAAGAATGGTCCGCAGCGTAGGTATGCTACCTAATGCCTATTCATTATCGCGTAGTTCAAGAGGAAACATTACAACGCCCACCGGAAACCGGGTCGTCGCATACTGTCCCATTGAGCCTCGCATATCCTCCCACTAACCAGGGAGCATATTTCCCGGAATATAGGACCTGAACTGTGATGGTCGACGTGAGGAGAAAACGTGGAGGTGGATATCGCGTGGGAAATACCCCAAGTTTCGACCAGAATAAGTCTAGACTGACTTCCCCGAGTTGCAATTGCTACTTTAGGCTGAATCGAAAACGGCCTCTGGCTCGGCGATCGCAATACGAGATGCCGAGGCTCCAAGTCTCTAATTTGGGTAGGGCTGGGACCTGACGAGATGATACGGTGAGGAGTTCGAAAGGCAATATCTTCTTCATTCGCTATATGGGGGTATAATACGCATATACAAAACATAAAAACAAGGAAATAACAGGACGGATGACCGATACACGTTTTATCTCATACACCCTCCACGCTCCTCTGAGATCTGTCTTCTCTCGAGGCTTGAGGACGCCAGTCCGATACGTCCAGCAGACCGTACTCATCTTCGTGACTAGTGTTTAAGGACGTGTCGAGGGGGTTCGACCCAGAGCTATCCGGGCCGTCACGCCTGTCGATCGGACGGTTTTGATGCGCCCAATGCTCGCTCGGGCGGCTCGGGCGGTTCGACTCGTCGGAAGATTGACTCTGGCCGGGCTTGCGGACGAAAGACGGCCAAGTCACTGCTTTGTCGCTGCAGTGACTACTCCAGCCCGTCCAGTCCTTGACTTGCGCGTACGCCAGCTTCCACAGCGGGCTTAGAGTTGCCACGCAAGCGCATATGAGACCTGTGTGGATTTCGAATATGGACAAGGTGAAGCTTACTCCGGCCCACCAGGGTCTGTCGTCGGTACCGACCACTGTGACATATAGAGTTAGTCATCCCTACTATAACGACTTGGGGGTAGCCTTGACTTGTTAAGCTCTTCGGCTGCCTGTCGTGGCTCCTGATTCAGGCTCTAATATGATGACATAAGAAATGGGGGATTGCTCTGAAGTAGGCACATACAGTTAAATGTCGCGATACCCCAGCGAGCAACGGCAACTGCCCAAGCACTGTATAGCGCCCTCCACGTCAGCAGCGATTCACTAAGAGATGTCCATTGACTCACATAAAGCCGGAACTTAGGACGAGACTCAGCCCGATTTTCTGCGTCCTCGTTGCTATCTGTAGCTTCCATATCATGGTGAGAGGCATGATGGCAATAACCAAATCGCTGGCCATGTTGCACGCTCCGTAGAAGGTAGCCGCCGCAGTGCTATTGATGCACTGGCCTGGCAGGTCGGGTTCCCACTTCTTCATGATCGGATGACATCCCAGAAACTCGGTGAGCATGTTGCAGAACAGGTAGCCCACGCAGAAGAACATGGTACCGTAGCACGTCCATCTGAACCGGGTGTACACGCCGAAGAGCTGGAGATACAGAAAGAGCAGCGCGCACTTGAAGCCGCACAAGCCGAGTACGTAGAACTCGGACGTGATTCCGATCCAGAGATAGTAGCGCGAGTTTAGCTCCGCGTCGTATTGCCATATGTGCAGTCCCATGCCGTTGTAAGTGGCAATGGCCATTAGCACGGCGTGGGCGATGCAGACAAGCATAGTCAGGGCCACGATATCTACCCTATGTTAATATTATAGTAGTTTTGCTGTTATTGGGGAAATGGAACCCACAGTCGTCGATGGTGAATTTCTTCACCTTGAGCATATACACTCGCGTGTAGAACCTCAATGCCACGAAGGCAAAGGTTATGAACGGCATGACGACCGCGGCGCGCCACACGTGGATGCCATTTTCGGCCGGTAATTTGTCTGGGGGTGTTCCGTTGAAGGATCCCGACGGTGATGCGCGCTCGAAAATCGACGAGAGGTGAGGCATACTTGTTAAGGTAATCTAGGGGTAAGTCTTGGCCTATCCACCCCGGTTGAAGACACCAACACCGTGAACAGGAAATAACTTCGACGGAGACGATGGATCAAAAGACTTTAGTAAGGTTCTTACTCCCAGTGGACCAACCGGCAGCTGACTCCAGGTTGCCAATGTGTCGGTAATCGGAACTCAGCTGAGTCATCGTGAGCATGGCAACTTCGGCGGAAGAAGCGGCTTATTAAAGAATGCGACCTCCCTTGAGTCGTTACATCGTAGGCGAGGTAGCGGAAGGATTGTTGAATGGTAGACAAACGAGGAGGCATATTGAGATACGGCTCAGTGATGTCACTAGTGCTGACATACGCTATTAGGGCTGAGACGTTGTGCAGGGCTGTATGACCTATCGCCGGGATGAGTAGCTGATTATGTACGTAGGATACTATGTAAATAGCTCCGTGCATAATGGAAAGGGATATTGATCACTGTGAGGTATCACAAATACCAGGTCCGGGAAGACTGGATGTGTGGTATTTTGGACCACGATCAGTTAACATCTCAAAGACGTTATTTCTTATTGGAGCTTAGAAGGTAGTGTAAAGGATTCTCCTACATGATGCTACCTATAAATAACTTGGGTAACCAGGCGAGATAACTAGGGCTGCTACCTAAGATATAGCATTCAGGGGTAATTGGCAAGCCTAGCAGCCCCGGGTTATGTCCTTCTGGCAAGTTTCTTCGCATACTCCTAAATGATAGTGGTAAAGTCCAAGTTGCCGTATTCCGTTAGAGTACCGTATGCATGGTCAACGACATCCAACACGGGCCGTTATCATCGATAAGAATAGTGCTGATGGCTACTGATCGCAGCATCAACCCTAATTCGTATTTCATAGCCCCCAAATCCACTGGATTGGGGTGAGCCATGCACCAACTTCCAATCCCGGTACTATGGAGTACAATGTCGGGACGAAGCGCGTGGCTATGCATTTTCTGAGGAGAAAAGTCAGGGATCCAGGCTCAGTACTAGGCTACAGTAAGACCTAAGGATATCAAGAACATGAACACTAGGTATGTATTCGATCACATTAAGTCTGCCGGGATCGGCCCCAGCACGACGAACTCCGGAGCGTGAATGTGGCCTTGGCCCGGCTGACTGGAATATGGAAGATGAAAATTGATCAAATTGAATGCGGCTCTGTACTTGTAAGTCTAAGTTAGTGTCTAGCGTTGGTAGACCTAGGCGTTCTGTTAGAGCCTATCACAAGATCATAAGTTACAGGTATCTACCTGGTAGTGGGTCGAATCAATAACGTTCAGCGACGTCGAAGTCTATAGACTTATAGATTGTTAACCTGATGATTAGAGTCAAAGCCACAAAAGTTCATAATCCATAATACTGATGTTGCAACTTTTACTCAAATAGGACCGAAATGTCAGTTGCCATGCCTCATTGGTCTGTCCACGAATGCTGTGCTACCCCAAGAGGGCTATGCCGCGCGTGCCTTAGGAGGTGTGTAAGCCATGCAATGTTTGACTTCAGCCTCGGCTCGACTGGAAACTACCTGATAAACCATTCGGGTACTACTTTGTGCATTATTATGTCTCTTTGACGATAAGTCATGGAGTCGCAACATAGGCAGATATGTATATTGAAATGCCCTTTACTATCGCGTCATACGCTTACCCCTCTTACATCTAAAATGCTGACAACGTTATAATAAGGACGAGGGACACGAGGCTGTAGCCTCACTCATGAGTTGGAATACCTTCTTATCGAGAACCTCCGTGTCGACCCTTAGTTCTGCAGCTTTTTCGGAGTCTAGTATATCTAGCCCAGTTCGTGGCCTCGATGATGTTCTAAGCACCGTTAAGGCGCTCTCTCTACAGCGCTTTCAGTACGAGGAAATCGAGCGCCAAGATGTGGTAGGTGAAGGAGAGACTTTCGTCGTCGAACGTTGTGTCGTACGAAACCAGGTCCTCGCTATAAAACACTTGAGGATTGACGAGCACGATCGCACATTTCGACGACGCCTTCAGTCTGTAATCCTTGAGCTTCGTATTATGCGACATGCGCCCCTTCGCGGCCACCCCAACATCCTCACCGTGTTCGGCTACGGCTGGAACATGAAAGCAAGTCAAGCTGCACCATATCTCCTAGTTCCGTATGCACCGTACGGCACACTACGGCAATACTTGCGGCGTTTCAAATCAGACGTACCAATGGCGCACAAGGAGATTCTGCTCGGTGATGTTGCTGCTGCGACAACTGCTCTCCACCTCTGCGGTATCGTGCACGGAGACTTGAAGCTCGATAACGTCCTCGTGTTTCACTCATGGGACCGCCCAGCCAAGTCCATAGCCAAACTTACCGACTTTGGCCATTCCTTGGTCGTCTCTGGAAAGGAGGATTCCGACCAATCCTATATGAGATACGGAGGCACTTTCATGTTTGTACTCAGTTCCTCCCTACTTAAGCCTTCTCTCATATAAATACTTTAGATATAACGCCCCCGAAGTCCATAACCAAAAGGATTTTCCGCTTGACCGGGCCGCGCTCCAGAAGTGCGACGTCTGGGCTTTCGGACTCTTAACATGGGAGACTTTTCTTGACGGTGAAGACTATGTTGAGCATGTCGCTAAGGTCGAACCAAGTGCTGTGAATGATGGTAGTGAGCCAATCTTGACCATTCCACAAAAATTCCTAGACTTGGCGAAAAACTCACTCCCCCTTTCCAAGGCCAACCTACGTGGCAACATCCTTCGCTCAGTTCTCAACATGACGATACAGGTAGATCCAGCAAAGCGTATATCTGATCTTGCTAAACTCCCATTCATGTCCAAGTGGCAGTAAGTATCTCTTGTGATTTTGTTTATGATGTGTATCTAACGACCACTTAGCTCAGCTGGAGTGCAGGGGCTCAAAGCCGAGCTCGCACTTCATTTCGGTAGTTCGGAATGGTCTTACGAGGTATCGCCCAACGTTTTCGACGCAATAACTCGAGACGTACTGATTTCTTGCTAGATGTTCCGCTCTGAAAATGGAAAAGAGATCCCATGGGAGCATGAAGAGATGATATATCAGGGACTACGGCGAACCTACAGCGGCTCACATAATCGCAACGGTGATGCCGCTTGGCAACTTGCGCTGTGCCAATATATTGGCTTCGGAGACTCTCCCAATCCCAACTCGGCTCACCAGTTAGCATTAGCGGCCGAGAGACTGAACCATCCAGTTGCGAAGATCTTTGCACCTCTTTTAGCGCCGGATGGACCTCCCGAATCATACGTCAATTCGAAGACGTATGCCAAAAGAGTAGTTGATTTGTTCCTCCAAAGCAAGGCCGCCGCTCAAATGTCGCATCTTGTGGAGGCATGCTGTAAAGGAGACACCGAGACCATTTTCAGCTGGTTGAAGACGGCGGACGCCTCTGACGAAAATACCAGAGACGAATGTGGTATCCTCCATTTCTTGTTTGCGCTCGAGGATAGTACCGAACAAGAGAAGGTCCTGCAATCTTTACACAAGGAACGATTGTCACTGGAGGAGCCGACTAAGCTGGAACATACAGCCCACGGCCAGTGGCCTTTGCGACTAGTTGGTAGCCCTCTTGTGTTCGCAATATCTGTCGGTAGCGTAAAGACCGTTCGGCAGCTACTGTCATTTGGTGCAAACCCTTGCGCCAGAGCATTTGCCTCAGACCAATTCCCCGAGGGTGACTACCGTTCACAGTGGACGCCAATTCACATAGCAGTCCAATATCACTGCCACGAGATCCTGGCTGATCTCATTAATGCGGCATCAGCTACCGATTACAGTCAGAACGAGGTGCCGTATGCCTGCGCGCTGAGTTATTCGTCCACTCTAGAGCGCATCGCAATGCATGGCAACCATCGCGAGTCTTTGAAGAAGTCGGTCTCTATTCTCAAAGAATCCCAAGACCTTTCGGCTGCCGCGCCAAACGGAATGACAGCTCTTATGCAGGCAATAGACTTCCAGGATATAGACGTCGTTTCTGCTCTACTCAACGCTGAAAATGAGCTGGCGAAAATCCCTTTCCGAGACCCTCAAGACCCGGACAGCTTCAATCTTCCGATTCACTTCGCAGCACAGCTTGGAGCTCGCCGAGATGTCCCCGAGGCAGTACGAATTCTTGAGTTAATCGATAGTATCAACGATGATATGAATACCAAGAAGAAACCTCCACTCGACAGTGCTGGACGTACACCTCTTCATCTAGCAGTGACTGGACCTTCGAAGCGAGCATCTATGTGGATTCTGGATAGGAGACCAGGTTTGCTGGACATTGAGGATCAATTCGGGAGAACTGCTCTCCATTATTGCTACTCGGCTACCAATGCCAATTTGCTCCTTTCCAAGGGTACAGACGTCAACCACACTGACACAAATGGACGAACAGCATTGCACGGGGCTTGCCTCCGGGGCGAGCTAGAGATAGTTCGGTGCCTACTCGAACACAACCCGTTACTGGACCTAAAAAATAACTCCCACGGCACACCTTTGCATTGTGCCATCATCCGAGGCTCATTGGAGGTCGCAAGCGCATTACTCGAGGCTGGTGCGCCTGTGAACGAAGTCGATGGCCTCAGGAACACACCGCTTCATGTGGCTGCATCTTTATGTCGCCACAACATCGTGCGACTTCTCATGCAGTATGGCGCTGACATTCATACGGAAGATCCGCAGGGCCGCACGGCGGCTTTAATTGCGAAAAGTCTGGAGACATATGCAGGTATTGTGACGTATAAAATCTTGCTTGGCGACGAAGCATCGGATGACGGTGGACTTGCTGAAACTCTGCATACGCGGTACCTGGAGACTGGTGTGGACGCCGACGTACTTCCTTCCTACCGACCCGAGGACACGCCTCCATCGTCCGAGACCCTGCATCATGAGCCAGACAGAGCAGTTGGCACAGTCGGACCAATAGACCCTCCCGAGCATCCCCTAGCCCGAGCCGAGCGTGGAATATTCAATGCAGAAGCCGAGGACGAGGCAGAGGCCCCGGAGCCGAAGAGGAGAATTGCGGAATTCGTTTACACCCTTGCTACAGAGTATGGCATCCCCCTAGGCGAGGCAAGACACGCTATCCGCGAGTTCGCCCACGCCACCGAGGCTATAGAGTACATCAACCTCGAGAGGGACAAGTCGAACACGCCGCCCGGGGAATTCTCTAAGGAGATGGTGCTGGGAGACGCAGGCACGGTGCTGGCCAAGGCCCGACGCATGGTGTGGGCTCTCCACAGCGAGCTGGTGATGCATAGGGACAAGCTGACGGAGCTGTACGACGCCGTCGGTGAGATATACGGTATAAGCTACGAGGTTCCCTGGCATATGTTTTCGAAATCCGTCGCCATCGTCTTGGAGGTCGGGAGGCCCGTCTGGGACGTCTGGGAGCTGGACGACGCGAAGGCGGCCGAGCTGGTCTCCTTCGGTAGGTGGATTGACCAGTGCGCCGAATCGGACAGAGATGTGGCTGCGCGGTTTGATATTTTGTCATTTGGCTCTTATGTAGATCATGGTCCACCGCTGCCAATGCTAGTGCCACGAGATAAAGACGACGAAGATGATGAAGCTGAAGATGACGAACACAATGGAGACGAAACCTCCACGTCGTGGGAAGATGGTTGGGTAGAAGTACGAGAGGCTGAACACAGGATATTATGAGAGCATAGGAGAAGTCACGAAATCTCTTGCGACAAGTTGATATATTCAGTTTCTATTATTTTATATACCCATAGCGCGTAGGAGACAGTCCTCTTTTCTAGAGGGTCTCGACAATTGGTGTATGGTGAGCGAGGATAAATTATTAGTATGATATCAACTCTCTATCTTCTTCTTTTAAGTCGTCATTCGTCACGTCACGATGCTATGCAACAGCTCATGCATCCTTAAGCACACTCTCTCATCTGCTTTTCTTCGTTTTATATCCCAGGCAGGCCGATGAACGTTCGTATAGCCGGGATCCATCGGGGCAGGATGTAGACGGGGTAGATGCCCATAGCAGCTACCAACAGGCCAGTCAACTATTTTCAAGAGAGTTAGTACACATAGACAAGACATAACAAAATTTACAAACGGGGTGATGAAAGAACCAACCTTCTCAAACCAGGTATGAAAGTAGATAGCCGTCATGAGCAACATCCACCAACAAAGCGCCACAACCACCAGCGCGAACTTTCCCCCAAGCCCCAACGTCTTCTCATCCGTTGTAGCGCTCCTCTCCGCCTCGACACCCGCCCCCTTGACAGCGCCATCAGCCATAACCACACACCGCTCCTCGCGAGCACCTGCCAGCAAGCCCGCGCGGCACGCCACCCAGCCGACCTCCTGAAGAAGAAAGAAGCTGCCGAGCACGAGCAGGAAGACATGTCCGCTAATATCATGGCCGCCGCTCCAGCGACCCCCCGCCGCCCTGCACGCCGCGGCCGTGAACACCTCGCCGGCGTCCGCGGAGCCCTCGACGACCGCTTCCTGCGCGACCTCGCACCTGCCGCCGGTGAAGCGGAACCCGCGGTCGATGAGCGCGGGGCCGAAGCACCACTGGGTGACCAGCACCCACCAAGCCGTGACCA
The DNA here is from genome assembly GCA_022578875.1 of Hypoxylon crocopeplum. Classification (NCBI taxonomy): domain Eukaryota; kingdom Fungi; phylum Ascomycota; class Sordariomycetes; order Xylariales; family Hypoxylaceae; genus Hypoxylon; species Hypoxylon crocopeplum. The sequence goes on from MU399567.1 coordinate 245,255, forward strand.
GGGCCCACCGAACGACCGCTTTTACCCTGCGCGTCGAAGTAGGGGTGTTGCTGCCGAGAGCCGGGTGCGAAGCAGCGTACGCCGCAAACGCGAGGCTGATCCAGGCCCAGCCGCGCTTGACGAACAGGGTGTTGAAGACGTTGTCCTTGCGGGCGAAGTAGCTAGGAGCCTGCGCGGCAATGTGCGCGTGTCCGGCGACATCGTACGGGGCGCCGCGGGTCTGCGGGCTGAGGACGGAGAACAGGGTGCCGAAGACGAGGAGGGTCGGGTAGGCGGCGAGGACCAGGGTCTCGAGGGGTGTGGGGAGGTACGGGGAGCTTCGTTTCGTGGCGGGACTAGAAGAAGAAGAAGGAGGAGGAGACGGTGCTGCTCTCGTCGAGCCGTTTATTTCGCTGCTACCGGCCATTTTGGCTTGTTGCCGTGATCGCATCGAGGACGTGTTGTCGCCAGTCATAGTAAATGAGGGAGTGACATAAGGGTTTGCAGAGATTGTTCGTTTATATGTTGACTTCCGCCGCAGATTGTACCGTGGGGAGTGGCAGGGCCTTAATAAGTACTTTTGATATTCTAGAATAAAGGGGGATCACAATGAACCGCTCGAGTAGACAGTGTCGCTGTTGCAGCATGTAAATACCTACAAGGGCATACGAAGTTCGAATAATTTCTAGAATTCATTCATGAAAGCCACTGATGACGTTTGTTCTACGTGAGGTACCTAAGTACCTACCCGTATGTTCCTGATTCATGGTTAGCGCCACAGTACTCGGTGCAGGTGGGCAGCCTGTGGCTAGGGAGCTTTATCTAATGGGATCAACCCCTGTCGATCACCCGAGGCATCTCGTCACTCAGAAGAACTACATATAAATCTAATCATTCAGGAAGTCATCACGACGGTAGGACATAGGGTAATAAATTCATAGTATTGATATCTACGGAATGACATAAGTCTTTTTGACCATGACTTTCCCTTCCTGATATCCTACTCGTAGGCATCTAAGTAATATCTCGAGATGGATCCCGTTGTCCATCCGAATTCCGGTCATGCCTCTTCCTGGGCCATGAATATCAAGTCCACCTTTTCCTCGAATGACGAGAAAATTCCTACTTAAATGCCACTAGGGCCGCAAAAGAATCGAATATGAAAAAGTAACGGCGCACAATGCCGGCCCCTTGTCGCCAAAGGGGGTTGAGGTTGGGTTGTAGGGAAGTGAAAGACGCCACCATGCTCATCTTAGGGGTTCATCACATGTGGCATCTTGGTCCCGCAACTGCTAGGAGTGGTTGTCGTTGTTTTAGTGGCAGTAGTGGTTGAACGGGTACGAGTCCGGGTCAAAGTCCCAGAAGATGCCACACTTCATGGCTTCTGGGAGCAGGTTCCCGGCGCGGTGACAGTAACAGTGACCACAACTGTGGCAGTAGAGTTATCGTCACCGGTACCACCGTTCGAGGTTTCTGAAGGAATAGGCAACGTTGTCACAGACTCTATCGCTGTGGTTCCAACACTCGAGTCTCCACCAGGTTGAACGTAGCCGCCTGTCTGTGTGGAGACTGAAGTAGCTGTAGTCTGAGTCTCGGTGCCAGCATCTGAGCCGCTACTCGAGGATCCGGGGCCCGAAAGCGAGCTTGAGGCCGAGGCCGAGCCTGAGACTGAGACTGAACCTGATCCAGAGGCCGGATAAGTCGTGGCAGTAGCAGATGATGCTGTTCCTGAGGCCGTCGTAGCAGAAGCCGTAGACGATGCCTCTCCGGAACTGCTTGGTTCTGGCTGGTTGCCTTGTCCTGCACCCACTTCGAACTTAGCGATGGCGGCACAGAAGTTGTTTCTGTTATCTTTGTCAAGGGCGACCGACTTGCCATCGACGGAGATCATGTTCACGGAGGCCTTAGTGCTGACTCCAAAGAGGTGTACTCCAGTAGAGTCCTCAATGCTGATCATGTTGTCCTGGCAATTCTGCTCATCTACGCATTCCTGACTATAGTTGTCGAAGAAGCTGTACATGCCAGTGCCGTAGACGTAGATAGATGACGAGTTAGTGACACGAAGACCCCAGGTGCGAGCACAGGTCTTCGACGAGCCGTCACAAGACTCCTTGAAGTCTGGGTCGAAAAAGCCATCGAGAACTGTGGCGCCGTCGGGAGCTTGAGGATTGCCCTGGAAATAAGCCGTCTCGGACTGCGCCACACCAATGAAGACGTTCTGAGCGTTGGAGAACTGGTAGTTGTAGAGAATGCTGTGCTCCGAGGCGGTACCCCAAAGCCAGACGGGCTTTTGAGACTCGACGAGAACACCACGGCCGTTGAAGATGTTGATCTGGTTGTGGTCCTCGAGATCGAGCTCGTGGTCAGCAACCCAAAACCAGCAGTTCTCAATGTACGCTGAGGCTGTCTGTGTGAGATGAAGCATCATGAAAGTGCCCATGCATTCGGGATTGGCCTGAGTGGTGACGTTCTCGTTCTTGCTGCACTTGTCGGATTGCAGTTCAGTTCCAGCAGTTCCACCGACACGGAAGTGCACATCCCACATGCCAGCTGCACCGTTATCGGATCCAGCTAGGTTCCACTGCATGAGAATAGCGCCAGGAAGAGGACCCTTGGTCTCGATGATAAGGTCGGACATCTCAACGTCGCCAATGTCGCCTGCCTCGCCGACCTGGAAGACAGGTACAGGTTTGCTAGCGTCAGAAAATTTGTCACCTGTAGCCATCAGAAGGGGCCACATCTCTCCAGTAATCTTGATGTTCTTGGGGATTTTGACCGTGTCAGAGATCAGATATGCGCCGTGGTCGAAGTAGACGACGGCTCCTTCCTTTGCACCATCGAAAATCTTCTGGATCGCAGCGGTGTCGTCGGTTTTGCCGTCGCCTTTGGCACCGGCACTCTTCACGCTGACAAAGTTGGTAGACGGAACGGACTCATACTGAGGTTTGACGCGCGTGAAGATCTTCCCGTCTTCGCCCAAAAGAGCTTGAGGCTTCTTGACATTTTCCTTGGAAGTCTGAACTGCCTTGCCACTGGCCCCGGTGTACTGACGACCCTGAGTGAATCCAACGATCTTTTGGTTTCCTTCAAGCACGGTGGTCTTGTCTTTCGCGTACTGGATAGCAGTGGGAACAGCCTCGGTCATATCCACGTTGTCCAAGATGAGGGTGTTGTTGGTGTCTGGGAGATCAGGCTTGTAGAGAGTGCTAATGCCAACTCCAACGTTCGAGATCTTGCTATCAACGAGGAGCAAGGAACCGACTTTGATGGAATCCAGACTGTCGCTTGTCATGTCAATACCAACATTTCCGCCGTTGATCTTCACGTCCTGCATCAACCAAAGCCAATTCCAGATCATGTGGATAGCCGTGTTGCAGTTGTTGAACGTCATATTTCGAGTGGTGTATTGCTGACTGCCGATGTCAGCACCGATACCTCCACCGTTGAACGTGAGATCAGCCATGAAGCCTCCGGATCCATTCTCAATGAAGAGACCCTTCTGCTTGTTCTTGTCGCTGGTGTCGGGGTTCATGTTGAAGACGATGTTTTGAAGGCTAGTGGCCTGGGCGACTTGCCAATGAATACCGGCGCCATTGGCGAGTGGCGCATCCTTCATGTCGATGATGAAATTGCGAACCTGACGGAAGAAGTTATTCTGGTTGATGTACCAGTTTTTGGCCGGATCGACAGTGTAGTCGTAAGGATTTCCGTCGATGACACCCATACCATCGAAGCTAGCGGCCGCCTTGAGAGTTGGAATGTCGACTGCATCGCCGACAAACTGGGTGTAGTAGGTCTGGATGATGGGCTTGCTGACCAGATAAACGCCAGGGGGGAAGTAGACTAGGGCAGGGGCGGTGGTTCGGGAGTCGCAATGCATGATACATCGGTTGGCGCCATCTTGAACTGCCTTGTTTATGGCATCTGTGTCGTCAGTCGTACCATCTCCCTTAGCACCATAGTCCTTGATGTTGCGAAAAACCTTGTAGTCGGGTTCACCGAATACCGCAACTCCTTGGCGTTTGATATCCGCAAACCAGTAGCTGGATACCGCATCTTGCCGTTGCTGCACAGCAGCCGACTGGCTAGCTTCCGCAAGACCAGAGAAAAGGCGCAGGGCCAAGGAAGAAGCCGAAAGGAACTTTGAAAGTCCCATCTTGAGGGTAGTACCAGCTATTCCTAGATGAAATTCAGGACCGTCTTTGCACCGAGAGGAAGGTTGATGTGGCTAGTACTGTTGAAAAATCAGTTGCTGCTCCTCCGGGGAGATGGATAATGTTATGTATGGTAGTAGTAATCAAAATAACGATAGAGAATATGGACACTGAAAATGCTGAGGTGGTGGTTATGGGTATGTACGTGAGAGTGAAGCTGAAGAGTTGAAAGGTTGGTTAGGAAGTGGGGAGGAGGAAGTAGGAAGTAGGAGAGGGAGAAAAAAAAGAAGAAAAAAGGGCAGATAATATTTGCGGCTTTGATTCGAGCATGTTAGGATATTGTGTAGGCGATTGTGTCGTTCGTCAGGTACAAGTCGACAGTTCGTGAACAATAGCGATTGTCCATGAGTCGACTGGAAGGCGACAGGCTTTGTCGCGAAAAGGCGCGAGGAGGTGAATTGGACGCGACATGATTGTGTGCTTGACAAACAAGGACAATGAGAGCAAAATAGAGATAAAGACTTACAGTCACAAAGAATCTTGTCAGTTGTTTGTTGGCTGACTCTGTCGTCTGGTTGATAGGGCCAACGGCGTAACTTAGGTACCTAGGTAGTCAAGGTCAGGCAGGATCTTAGTGCGGTCTTTGAATATTCCTAATGATATTCAATTGAATGAATGACTGTAGTTAGGATGAACTGTAGGTCAAAGGAGTGACGAGAAAAGAACCAAGGGTAGAGAACGACTGTGTTGGTAGGGTGATAGGAACGCGGTGTTGTGGGAGAAATTGGAAAAAAGGGAGACGAGATGTCGGCGAGGGAACAGATGCTGAGCAACCAAAACACCAAAAGCGGTAGTAGACGGCTAAACAGCAGGTCACGACATTTATATCAAGTCAGGCAGGAGCAATCATACCTGCTTGCTAGGTTCCTTCCGCCGATTCGAGAACATAGTTACCTCTTACAAGTAGGCAGGTACGTACCTACCCTTCTTTGTCCACCAACCCCTGGCTGCGCTTTCCATTGTAAGGCAAGGAAACTCGGGAGATCCAATTGCCACATGGTCACGGCACAAAGAGTGTGACTCTGTGGTCCAATGAAATCTAAGTGGAATGCCAAAACTAGCAAGCACTGGCCAGCAACTACTCCGTTCTACACATAATATACACGACTTTCGAGGCACGGCAATGCTTGCATCAATACCCGGTTCCTAGAATTTCATATACCTAGGTACATATGGAGGTACTATGTACTACAATGTGTGTATATTGCTGCCTTAGGAGGCATTATTCCACTCATATTACGTATATACATAATACATCGACAGGTGATAGGAAATCGCATCGTCTACTACATGTAAGTATACCCCTCATCATTGGTAGTTGGATGCTCAGTGTTCCTGCATTTCCTGCAGGGATCGGGGCGATCCTTGACGATCCACATTTATTAGTGACCTATCGTTGTGTTGCATAGATGAGCCTCAAGGGGGTAGATTCTTGGCCTGAACTTGATTTACTACGACGGTGGATGATGTCAATATCGGAACCCTGGTGAAGTCGGGTTTCAGATGAAGGGCCCGCAGGACCCAGCCGCACTTTGGGGGCGTCTACTGTTATCGATAGGGGCCTAAAGCTGCAAACCACAAGCAAGCCAGAGGATCTATTGGTTCACAGACGCCCTTAGGTCTATACATAGTACTTAGGTACTTGTAGCTATGGGGCTATAAGCAGTTTGCGAAAACATACCCACATGCACCGTTGAACAAGATCGTTCTTCGAATCTCCTCGAATTCAAAATTACTATGTAAGCATCATACTAAAGGAAGCTTGGGTCTACCCAGGCATCTACACTATGTATGTACGTCCGCCATTCTATTAATTCTGATTCGTTGACATTTACCTACCATAGTGCATGCATGTGAGTAGAAAACATGGTACTAGCACCTGAATATATTAATTTCGACTTAAGCCTTGGTTCTGTGGTCCGACGCTGTAGTAGTATGTATCGATATAATTGACAAGCAGTGCCACATCGTCTAACCTCGCCTCACAAAGGCATCACTTAGGAATCTATGCAATCTTGCATAGATCCGGCTTACCTAGGGAGTTTCCATCCTATGAATTGCTATATGCAGATGCTCTCTGCCCGAGGAAGTTAATCTATATATATATAGGTATATATGTACTTAGGTAGGTATACCGGAGTAAGGTTCTTACAGACATTATAAGTGATGAAAAAGTACCTAGGTATTTATCTGTTACATGTTCCAAGTCCGGAGCGTTATGTAGAATAAGATCTTAAGGTAACTGTCAAATTACCACATTTTAATGATGAAAACCATTTGACCAACCGTCACTATCCAACCAGCGGCGCATGAAACACCCCATAGCACAATCCAAATTGCGGACATCGTTTAATCAATTCCGTTCATTCTTCTCTCCCGTCGAATCCTAGTCACTTCTCCATCTATCCACGTCCAACCAAGACGACGAATAATTTTTAATCAGCATGATCTAAACTGCATTGCGCGGTAATCCGATCTGTGTTTCGAAACATCCCTCTTAACTTGCTGGCCCCTGAACCGGGATGAACAAAAGGGTCAGGGGTCCGTGTTTCATCGGCACTGGGAGGTCGGATCGCGGGGGCCATCCCTGTGGTGTGTTCCCGGACCCACTTGCTATTTTGAACCCTGTTTGGACCCGTCGGGGCGGCTAGACAGATCGACCTCTCCGGTTGGGCGGCTACGAATCTAGATTCTTCGGGCTTTTTCTTTCTATAATTTCTAATGGTAATGTTTCTCGTTTGTTCGATGTGAAGACAAGCAAACCTCTCAAATTTCCCCATTCAAAAGCCTTCTACTATGTAATGACGGACACATTTAATTGGGAACCACTTGCTTGGCCAGGTGCCTCCTAATGTGGGGGCTGAATTACATTTCTACTATGTAAGCCCGACACGCAACTACTACGTCTACGCTTAACTTCGCCAGCGCGTCTGGCGATGCGTCCCAAGGGAGACGCCACCATTCTCTTTTGGTCGACACCCGTTTATCCTTTACAAATTACAATTAGGAGCAGTGAGGACCTTTCTAACTGTTAATGCCTGGGTAATACACTATGAGAATAGGGAAGAAAAATATCACAGCGATGCCCCTTTACGTCCCATGATTATAATCAACTCATCGTTTCGTTGAAAGAGGCCATGGATTATCGAGAGCAATTCCCGACAATTATATACTTCCATTCCGTGTATTTGCTTAACCATTTTCCCTGTCTAGAGTGATTGTTCACTTCAAATGGATTCAAGCGATAGCATGTCCAATGTAGAACTATGGGTGTATTAGTTGTCCTACAATAGCCGCCTGTAAACCATGCCGACGTACATCGGGTCTCGAGCTTACATCCTACCCTGCCGACTCTTCATCAACGGCTGTATTTTCTGGCCAAAATTCTCTACCCCTTCCAAGAAGTCATCAAACGTGATCATGATGCCCTTAGTCCCCGGCACGCTTGCGACCTCATCTAGCATACGCGCGATGCTCTCGAAAGATCCCACCAGAGTTCCCATATTTAGATTCACTGCACCTTCCGGGAGACCGAGGCTCTTGGCCGTGGAGTGGGCGTCAGCTTTGGTATCTTTAGATGATTGCGTCTTCATCCAGGCTAGCGCGTCCACATCAGCACCATCATTGTACAGCTTCCACTTGGCCTGAGCCGCCTCGTCGGTTTCGTCGGCGATGACCGTGAACAGCACATACGAGCCAACCTCTCGGCCCATCTTAGCCGCTGCTCCGACAAGGCGGGACGTAGCTTGGGCAAAGGCCGTTGGGGTGTTGATACCAGCGCCCAGCGCGAAGTTGTAATCAGCGTACTCGGAAGCGAACTCTATGCCACGCCCGGACTGACCCGCTGCGACGATTTTGACACCATCTTTTGGCCGAGGAGACAGCTTGCAGTCGTCCATCTGAAAATGCTTCCCCTTGAAGTTCGACACGCCATCCTTCCAAAGGTCTTTCATAACCTGCACGTATTCGGTAGCGTAGTCGTATCTATACCCAAAGTACTCGTCGCCGGGCCATAGACCCATCTGTGCGTACTCGGCCGACTGCCAGCCGGTGACGATGTTTACTCCGAAGCGTCCGGGCGCCACGGAGTCGATCGTAGTGGCCATGCGGGCAACGATCGGCGGCGGCAAGGTGAGTATAGCTGCTGAAGCAAACAGCTTGATCTTAGAGGTGACTGCGGCTAGAGCAGACATGAGCGTAAAAGATTCCAGATTATGATCCCAGAACTCGCTCTTGCCGCCGAACCCACGCAGCTTGATCTATGTGTATTAAAAAGTGTGTTAGCAATTCAACGCTTCCTTCATATGCTACGATCATTGTTTCTTAAGCGGCTTCTGACAAAACTTGGGGATCAAGTAACGAGATGCTGCGAAGGGATTTGAGGGCCCTGAAATGAACTTTAGGACACAACATGTTTTTATACATACCATAGACAGTGCGAAGTCGAAGCCATAGCTCTCTGCCTTCTGGACGATCTGCTTGTTCAGCTCAAAGCTGGGCATATACTGCGGCGAGGTTGTTGAGATCAGCCAGCCATTATTACCAATTGGGATGAAGACGCCGATGTCTACTGTAGTCATATTTGCCGAGGACGTGTTTAATGGACAAGCTGAAGTTGTATACCCTTCATATAATGATTAATGATGTTGTTCACCACTTTCACGTACGTCCGGCTAGTCGTACAGAGTATATAGTCGCACACTCTTGCTATCATCGGCACATTCCTTATTGACCCCGCCTACCACTAGCATTATAGATAAGTCCTCTTGGTTTGTCTGGCTGACGTGGGTTACATTCACATAAGACACCAAGTCATGTACGTAAGACGATGATCAGTAATTAGGTACTCGATCTCGTTGCGGCCGGTATATGCACCTAAGAAACATACAGGAAATATGTTCCCGAAGACAGTGTGTGTTTCCAACCAGCGATTAGGATGGTTTTCATGGCTGTCGATCTTAAAGAGCAGATAGTTAGACTGTTGAGGGTTGATTGTTTATTGGTCAATCGACGAAGGTGAAGGAAAACCATGTCAACTGGTACACAGCTGGCGTAGGGTGTTGCGCTAAGGTATAGCTGACGTAGTACTCGTACCGAACTAGGGATAGTTCGGTTTCAACGGATCTGTCTCGGTGAACTTACCTTGGTAGATACAACTTAACAAGGCTCAGGATAACTTCTTGTCTACCTATGTAATACCTACCTCCTAGGTATGCTACCTAGATTGCAACAATGGCAGAGATGACAAGCTCAATTGTGCCACTGAATCTTCCACGACTCGTCAAGATAGCCTTCGACAAAGCGCGAGTCAATGGCGACTTGACGTACTACTCAACCCAAGTTGCCCTCTTGACACCTAATTCTATTCCAGTGAGCGTAGCCATATATCTTCTTGTATGCTAAATACTTACTGTCCCCTCAGTTCCAACTTCGTTTCTCACCAGCTTTGGCGTTGAAACCTAAGGCGCCGAAACCCAAAGAGCCTAATGGAAAGCCATTCAATCCTTTCGAAAATCCCTCTCCTGCTATGCTTGTCACCGAGCTGCCACCATCTCATAGACTTGTCTTGAATAAATTTGCTGTCGTTCCGGAACACTTCATACTAATAACCAAGGAGATGAAACCTCAGACTCATCTCCTTGAAAAGGACGACATAGCAGCCACTTTTGCTTGTATCCAAGCGTATCGTACAGATGGACAGGAATTATTTGCATTCTTCAATTCGGGCCCCCATTCTGGCGCCAGTCAGCCACACCGGCATTTGCAGCTGCTCCCCGTCGAACGCATGAAAGACGGGTTGGAAGACGTGGACCGGGGTAGTGAGTGGGCAGTATTAGCAGAGAGACTCACCGAGTCTGAGAAAGTTCTCCCGTTCAATGTCTTCACGACAGACATGCACCTAGATATGAACGCTGAAGAGAGGCACCGTGCGTACTTAGACCTGTATAGACGCGCCGTCGAGGCTGTCTTTCCAGGAAGAGGAGCGCATACTGAAGGTGAGGCCGAGATCAGCTATAATTTCGCAATGACAAGCAGATCTATGGCACTATGCCCGAGGGCGGCAGAGGGTGCGATGCTCAAAAACAAATCAGGCGAGGATGTTGGATTAGTATCACTCAATGGGACGGTTCTGGCTGGCACCGCTCTCGTTAAGAACCAGGCCGAATGGGACGCCTTGAGAGAAGATCCCGACATGTTGCTTGACGTTCTCAAAAGCATTGGCCTGCCCTCATAGCAAAAGCTGACGGATCGGGAATCGGCGAAGAAAACCATGGATAGATGCAAAGTCAATGGCTATGACCGTTGAGGCCATGCTTTTTCTTTGTTAGTCAATAGGGCTTATTCAAGCCCCCATCGCTGTAAGTACATACATACTAGTCCTTCCATTCCACATTACATCGCCCAGAGTTCTAATACACAGACTTTGAAGGTTCCTATCATACACACTCAAGACCAACTCACAAGCTTCAACCAAACCCCTCGTATTAGACAAGCAACCAGCTAAACTCACTTCAATCCTGCTGTACCCTCTTCCACCAATTCCTTCCACTTCCTGTGGCATGTAGCACTACCAAAGTGATAGGAACCGCCATGACTCGAAATATAGTCGGCGACACTTCCCCATGGTGCCTTACTCTGTGATCCCTTGTTTAGCTTTCGGACAGCTTTCTTGAGTAGGCGAATCTATATTATCGCATTAGTCAAATGCGAAAGATGGCTACCCTCTACCTTACGATACTCACGTCGTTGTCCTGCCACTCGGGCTTTCTCACCCGCGCTTCTTTGTCCTTTGTCAGAGTCCGGAACCGCCCTCGCAACGTCGACTCAGCTTCGGTGAAGTGCCCCTTTTCTCGAATCTCGCGATACGTCATGCCTGCCAACTTCGATCTGACTAAAAAGTCATCCTTGGCGGACCGACCTCCCTCGGTAATTCCCAAACCGTGATCGTGAGCTGGAGATCCTTCGTCTCCGTTGGACATGTCTTCCTGGCTTGGCTGTTTCGGCTGACTAGCCTTGGTACTGTACGATGGCTGTTGAAGACTTGCTGATTGCGAAACGGAGACGGGTCTCTTGCCTTTTGAGGACGATGACCCTGAAGACGCCATCGGTACATGGCGTGGCTTCGCTGGTTTACTAGGGAGTTCTTTTCGCGGTCTATGGCTCGGCCGCTGGGAAGGAAATGGACTGCGTGCGTGGTGGTACTCCATCGCGGAGGACCCGAGGTCAGAATCGCCACTGGCGAACATATTGGTATGGATTGACTCTGATGAAGAGGTCGGGGTCGGCGACGGTTGGATTCGCAGCAACTTGGGAGATACCGTAGAAGGGCAGTTCGGCGTCCAGGTGTTTCCAGAGCTGTCCGAGACGGAGGCAGAGCTATTCCCTCCCACACTACCGACTGTATTGCCATATCCCGTCATGGTGTCGATGTCCATGGCAGTTACGGCTTCAGAAGTCGCCGAGGAAGGGTCCGAGGAAGAGATACTGCTAGGGCTAACCTGAGTGCCTCCGGGCGGTTCCGCGAAGACAGTCAAATCGGCGTTCCAGTTGTCAGGAAGGCCGTGCGGGAAGTCGAGGTAATTCATCGCCTGGTTGCTTCCCATCGTGTTATACGCCTGCCAGGGAAGCTGTCGGGGGTCGTAGTTGGTCTCATAACCTCGAGTATAGTCGGGCACTGCGCGGAGGTTCGGCAGATACATATCGCTTTCCACTAGCTCTGTTTTGTGTTGGGGATGACTCGGACCAAAATCCCGTCCGACATTTTCGGCCGAGACACCAACGGCGGTCGTTTGGGCTCTAGCGTATGGTGTACTCCTACCCATAAAGTGCTCATCATAAATGTCCTCGGCCTGCGGAGGCAAGTGTGAGTATCTGTTTCGATGCCACTCCGATAGGTTGAATGACGATCTTACCGTGCAAGCCTCATCCCCACTATCCGCCGCCATATGCTGGAACGACTGCTGGCCGTCCACTGTCCACTGCAACGGTTGCTGAGACATCGGGAAGTTATAGCATTGACAGGGGCAGGCGATGTTGAAGTGTCGACAAAGAATCTCCAGACAAATTTCTCTTTGAAGATTGTTGCTGGAGTGAGACTTAGACGCAAAGATGCTGTCACTCGGTAGAGAACCGATCCAGGCAGGCTGGGGTAGTATCGAGTTGATAAGCATCTTCGATATCTGCCTGATGGCGACCCGGTATTCTGTCTTGCCTTCTTCTCGCCTCGTTCACCAGTCCCAATTCTCACCGCCGCTTCTATCAGTCCTCTGCGCAAGACTTGGGCTACAGAATACCTTCGGTACCCCGCTCGACGCTCTCCTAGTAAAGGGGGTATTGGGTACGCTTGCAGCGGAGCCTAGCGGTCAGGAACCGGTGTTCTTGGTAGCGATGCAGGTCTTGTGCGGCCTCCCGAAGATGAGTTGGGAACCGTACCCACCAGCTGTTCTTCTAGATAGAACACAGAAAAGAATCTGGGGACAAAGCTAGGAGAAGAAAATGAGTGGTCGGCGTTGTGATGGACTATGTTCGAATATAAACGAAAACTCCGCGTACTAGGCGGGATTTGCCACGTCGTTAAGGCAAGTAAAAGGGGGATACAAGTTAAAGTATTGCTTTTGCGAGCAATGCTTATGTGGTGGTAAAGTCCGCAGCTTACTACTGGCATTAGATGAGAGACGTGCCCAGAGTCTTCGAAACTGTCTGGAATCTCGTATAAGAGGACGGAGAATCGGCAGGGTTAACCTCAAAGTCCCTCGGGAGGGATATGTCGCGACTAATATCCCTAATGCTAAGCATCCTTGTTCCAGAAACTCGCCCATTGTCCTCCAGATCTTGCCCACGGCGCACACGAAGACGTCCTAGGAGATCCCCGAATATTGCTAGTGAGTGGGTGGAGAACAAGGGGCCGAAGTGGAGGAGCGGGAAGCAAGTCTCTCAAAAGGATCTTCAGATTACCCAAAACGATTTTCGATGCCGTCTATTCATCATAAGCAACCCAGCCCTCCCGCCATCAACCAGTATTTAGGGGCCTAGGAGACATTGATGAAGGGTTGGCAAAGCTGTACCAGGGCCACCCCTGTCTTATCATTTTGACTGAGGCTCTATCTGCAAGCACCTGCATAGGAGAGATTCTGCATCGACGGACAAACTGGCTCTATTGGGGGTTAAGGCCGGGCTGCTTTCAACGCCAGCCAGGACAGGAACTATCGATTCGGTGGGCACAGCTAAGGCCATCTGCAAGTGGTTGACGCTAGCTTCTTGTATGCCAATAAGCCGAAGCGGCTGCATATAGGAAGGTACCTCTCGGCCAACTAGGGCCGTCCGACCCTGACGTCCTGACGTCTTTCTCCGCTCGCCTGTTTGATCCCGTCTCTAGGCCCCAACCCTGCGCGAGCTTTTTTTGGATAGCTGCGAGCGAGGACGCGGGACCCTGCTTCTGTCGACCTTGTACACTCACTCTAGGCTCGTCAACCTCAACATTGGAGTTCCCCACAACTCTTGCCAGCCCTCAGTCCTAACAACTTTGTCGATATCCACTTGGGCTATCAAGATCTACAACGATCTAGGCTCGGAGCGGGGATGAAATGCCATATAGACTAACCAGCCGAGACACCATGTGCGAAGTCTGTCTGGGGAAGACACATGGCTAACGAGGTGCCCTCTGCGTTATCTTCGCGCCATATTTCAAGATACTCGGCGATCATAGTCATACTGTAGTTGCAATGATATCGCTCAAGCTTCCAAGTCTAACTTATCACAAAAGAATTTGATATGTCACTGGGATCTAAGATCCCTGACCCCAGGAGCCCGGTACGACCCCCGGTAAGGCTGTTGCTTCTTAGACGCACGTATGCACACTAGGACCGGATAGATGCACCCTACATCATTCCAAGTGTTGCAGAAGCCGAGCACGGTTGTTGAGAGCGGGGATTGCAAAGGTTTTGCAAAGGTCTTGCAGCTTCATCTAAAGGCAGCCTATTATCGTGGTAGGGTAGATTACCAATAGTCCCGATCCCGCAAACATTACGTACATACAGGACGATTCCGTTGGGCAGATATCAAGTCACGGTTATCGGATGGCTCCGAAATGAGCAGCCAATGAATCATACCCCCACGAGCCAGTTTGCAGATGAAGTGGGTGGCGAGGCTACCGTTTACCAGGCTAACGGTACCAGATCGTCCTCTCCCCTTGACGTTAGAGGTTTAGGCTCCTCTCGCTTATCTAGAGGATGAGGTTTAATCTTTCACATCCATACCGATCGCTGCACACCTATATGTAGAATTCATGCAATCCAACCCAAGAGGTCACCGACAGCCAGCTTGCCAGCCCGTCATACTCCTATGGATAAGTGCGACTGCGATGAACTGCTTTGCGTTGTAGCCAACGAGCACACCACTCTCCTCATTCTCTGTTTGAGACATAACCGCCAACGTTGACAAGCAACGGTGGCTCTGTGCAACCAACCATTATCCTCTAAACACTAGCCCCCCGTGCGAATCGAGCCTCCCGCATGTTGACCTCGCAGACTTCGACCTCGTCAGATATGACGAGATGGAGAGAGCCGCCGTAATTCCGCCCGTGCCGCGAGTCCGGATATCCCATTGGCTTACCTCCTAGTACCGGAGAAGATCTGTCTGTTTGACGCTGACGCGTTGGCGTGCCGAAGCAAGATCGGGCTTGCTGAACCGCTGTAGGATGAGGTGGCGGGCATGGCAAACTCGATCGTAGTGTACCTAGGTATGTAAGTGATTATCGTTTTGTCAACTTGGCTAGAGACGCCAAATTACGTGTACAACAACGGGAAGAATCTCACCCAAGCCCCTTGCAAATATTTCCTCTTAACTTCCTTCAAATCTAACTCATTCTGCACTCGACTAAGAGGAGTAGGTGCACAATCTTTTCGAGCGCATATGCCGCCGCAGATGCATCATCTATTACGACCGAAATACTGGTAATTCCTGACGTTTCATTTCGTACGATGATAGCCACTTAAGAGAGAGGGTGAAACAAGGAGGTTGGTAAACCACGGTACCGGTATAAAGGCAAGTAGACCGGTTGAAAGCCACGGAATTGGTGTCGTTTGATAGCTACGTACCTCGTGGCTTTTCATTCGTGTTGAACATTATGTTCTCCAATTTTCTTTTGGACTAGACGTCAGGAAAAAGCAATTAGGGGAAGGGAAACGAAAAATAAAGCTCAACTCAACTTACGGACAAGAAACTGCAGGACGGCACCTCTTCTGATTAGATCGAAGATTACCCTATCCGGCAACTCCACGATGGCCGTCTCAAGTACACATGTAGTTGCCGAGGCTCTGTCGTTTTAAGGTATAAGTCCCGTACATAGCGTCATGGCTCCCTTGTTTTTACGCCTAGCGCCCAAACGGCAGTCCGGAAGCTAAGACTTAGCGGCTAAGCTTGCCCCGGGATTGAGAAGGCTCGATGTGCTCAAAGCTCTAACAGCCTGGCCAATCGGAAAGCAGTAAAGACCCACACTATTTCCTTAAAGAGAAGTGCACAGACAATCAGCCAAACCAAAAGCTCAGCTCATGCCACAACCAATTCGATTGGAATCCCGTTTTCGTCCTCTAACATAGCAACACGCTTCACCACTGTTAGATCCTTCAGTCTTCAACGACAACAAGATCATCCCGGCAAACGTCTTCAACAGACATGCCTGAGTCGAGCATTTGTATGATCACCCTCTCCTACTCCCTCTTACACCTCTCACTATATATACCTACAGTTAGGGTCACGCGATGCCCTCTGTGACGCCTGGCGCTGAACAGCCGCTCCGCATCGCTATCTTGCTTAACTCGTATCGCTCCCGCATTCTTCCCGCCATCCGGGCCTCCTACGAGCGCACCATCAGCGCAGTGGCACCGGATGTCAAATTAGCCTTCTACGAGCCCGCCAACAAGGGCGAGTTTCCCGACCCGTCCTACTTCGACCTTATAGTCTTCGGCGGGTCCAACGTCGACCCGCGAAAGTCGCACCCATGGATCTTGGAGGTACACCAGTTCTTACGCCGCATCGTAACCCAGTTCCCTGACAAGAAGGTCTTGGGCATCTGCTGGGGTCACCAGACCATCTCGAGAGTCTTCGGTGGTAAGGTCGTCGATGCTGCCAACCCAGAAGTAAATAATGTTCCTCAGTTCCTTGTCTTAGCACGTGACGTAGAGGTAGAAGCTAATAGACATGCTTAGATGGGCGTAGCTAACGTGAACCTGACGGAAGCGGGGAGGCAGTTCTTCCCTGAGGCCGCCGTCCTAGGTTCCTTCAGGCTGCAGCAGCACCACCGGCGCGAGGTTGCTGTAACTCCGACGGCCTTTGTGTTGCTGGCTCAAGGCAATCAGTGCCTGCTGAGCGAGAGCAACACCATCCTAACGTTCCAGGGGCACCCTGAGAAGGACGCCGAGACGGCACGCTTGCGGATGCACGACTCGATGCGATGGTTCGGGTTCGACGCCACACTGGACGAGAAGGCCTGGGCCAAACTCCAGCTTCTTGTGGATATGGAACATGACGGGCCTGCGGTCTGGAGGCGTATTATGGAGTGGGTTAAGGAACCACCGGTGCTGGGAACCGGATTCGTGGATAAGCTAAGCAGGATCTAGAAGATATCCCGTTGATCTTCGTGGCACGGTGTGAATCTGCTCTGGTTCAAAAAAAGGGCAATCGCCGTAAAGGCCTGGCTTTTTACGTTACCGGCAAAGCAGCATGTCCAAAAGACAAAATACCCTACCATATTTATTACATGCTATAATATCACGCAAGACAAATAGCAGGATGTTATTTTTCTCTTGTTGACATTGTATTCAAAGGTGATATGCATCCTTGCTCATTCTAGGGGGTAAATCAAATTACTCGTCAAGCTGGCCTAGCAAAGGCTCGTCTAGCTAGTAAGGACCCATGATTCGCTATATGTACGCTGGGAAGTAAATAGGAAGGTTGCCTAGACAGATAGGGGCGATTTTCGTATTTCCGCTTGCTTGTCTGCTCGGGTTGAGCCTGAAACCCACTAATTTGTTATCCACATCAGGGTCTGACGGGAGCTATTAGATGATGATATATAGATAAATGAGATTTGGGTGCTTATTGGTTTCCTATGGCAGTTCGAGTAGATTCTACCTCGAGCCCTGAAACAGCATCTAATTACGCCTCGCGCCCGTCCCCAAACCGTCCTCGGGACGATACACAACTTATTCATATAGTATATACTTGTATTAACACACAAGTCTTCGTAGATCTTCCTTTTTTGATGCTCGTATTCTATTAAGCCTTAAGCTCCCCTGACCCCCTATAGTAGGTTATATCGACTCAGAGCTCCGCTACGAAACGCGAGGGGATATGGGCGCCAGTTAATAGGAACATGCCGAGTTAAGAGGAACTACTAGAATGTAAAGAGGAGACTATAGCGAAGGAAGAACTTTGCTTTTTAGGGCCTCCATTTGGCCAGTGTGGCCGCCTACGAGGTGAGCCAGAAGCGTTGGAAATCAACCCTACTATTTATAAGACGCACGACGAGGTTGTGCGATATGGAGCACCTGCAAAGGAGTTTAGCTAGTCTACAAACTTCTAGTGTCTCCACGTTCGTATACAAGAAACGCTTGTTGAATTTCTGAGTACCTGCCTTAGTACCTTAGCTTTCGAGACATAACCTATTGTATTAACTACGTAGGCGAAGGCAAGCTACATACCTAGTTGATCCGTATATCATTCCTTTTATCTCGTTTAATTGTGAGTATAATAAAAGGAAGACATTAACCATCTATACAACTTAGCCCGCTCAGCGGCATTCTAATCTCGCCGTTAAACGGCGCAATAAGATGCGTTTTGAGAAGCTTTGAAGCGTTCTCTTGGTGGGAGTACTCTATAGCTAGAAAGCCGCTTGCTCGGCAGAAACATATCTCTACGATGAGCCCGCCGGAATAATATTCACACCTAACCCAGTAACGAGTTAAGACAATATTTGCCTAAGATGGATCGGCCAGCTTTTATAAACCAGTTTAGGGCTGTGGCGTACCCGAACAATGTCAGATTTGCATCAGCTTAACATACAGCATCTAGCCCGCCGGGGTATAGTGCAGCAACTATCTACCGCGAATGTGTGCGTAACGTCTATGGAGACAGTCTCCCACACGAAGCTCTAGAAGGACGTCTTCTCAACCGCCCGCATTTCAACTATGAACTATCACTATGAAGTCAAGGGCGGCGGCGACCGCGGATTTCGGAAATAGAAGGCTACGAATTAAACTTTTGCACTTAGAATATGTCACTTTTCGGAGAGCTTCGAACTTATCAAGCTATAATCAGAGGGAAGTTGGGAGGACATGGTAAAAATAAAATAATTATTTTTTCGAGTATCGACTACGATTCGAACTGCTAATCCAATCGCTCAACCACGGACCTCAAGACCAGTGTAGAGGAAAAACAGAAACGCATATGATTGAGATCAGCCTGGCTAGCGCTGCTCTCTGCTTACTTGACGATAATGTGAGGCGCGTGCTTGCCGCGTCAGACTGGCTACTGGAATAATCTTGAGAGCCTCTCGATATAAATGGTAGTTCGCAGTAGCTCGGCCACCTCCAACGCCACCCGTCTTAGGAGACATAACATCCCGTCGTCTAAATAACCGCAATTAGAATCAGGCTCAAAGCACGCCTTCTCAAGATAGTGACGACGGATATAGCTCTAGCTATAGTGTCGTAGGTAGGGTTTACGAAGGACTCACCAAGTAGTACCTAGCCCAATCAATGTCCTAGGGAACACCTCTGCATGTAATAAACATCGTGGACCTCCTATCATATCCGTTTCCGTGCCTAGGGCTTCAAACAGTAATGTGTACAACTACGGGGTATTGCTATTCCTCGTATATTTTAGGAGGATGGGATACGCGTGCTTAGGCACTCAGTCACATATAAGCAAACGTCTCATAGCAAATCTCTTCTTTCATTATGTACGGGGCTCGCGAAACCATAATGCAGATCTATATGCAGCACACTAGTTGTGCAAGGGGAATAAGACTGCCGGTATAAATAAAAAAAAGGGGGGGGGGGGGGGCAAGGGGTGGAAATGAATTTGCGTGCCTCTGATGCAGAAATAAAAAGCGATGAGTCCGAACTCCTGTTCTAGTGCTGCCTTCCTCTCCTTTTTTTTCCGTACCTCAAATCTAGAGGATGTAGTCTGGTAGGCGCGTGAAGAAATGAATCGGACGAAGTCTCCCATCCCGTGAGGGGTCTTTAGACGCCGGGCTATGCTTCGCGATGCACAAAGGAAAAATACCACAGGATTGAATGCATCTCTCTCTCCCCCTCTTCCCTCTCTCAATTCGTAGTTTCCGTGACCCTGAGACCATAACTCGCGGAAAACTCCCCTCGGCGTAGTAGAAGATGGTCGTGACAAGGAAATTCGTGAAATGCGAATACGCGAGTGTTCGATTATTGAGGCCGTACGAAGCAGTCTTCTGGTGGCCGATACTGCAACGGTGCTCTGATTAGACATTATCTCCACCAAGCCTCAACCGAAACCCCCTTGAGCCTCTTTATATGAAACCCGCGTTGGAAACATCACAAGCAACTTCATGCTTGCGAGCGCTTTCGAGCATCCTGATGTTTGGCACATCAGCGCCGAAGTCCATGATGAGGATCTTGGCGTCCTGTCCAGTACTGACGATACGTCTGTAATCACACTTCGCGCTGAGGACCCAACTAGCGTGCCAGCCCGGGAAGTCTAACTGCTGCTCACCAGTCTCCATGTCGAAGACTTTGATATCGGTGTCGTAGCTGCCACTGATGAGGCGCCCGCTGATGCTGTCGATGTGGAGGCTGCGTACGAGGCTCTCGTGAGCCTGTATCTCTCGCAGACATTCGCCCGTGTTAGCGTCCCAGATACGAATGACCTTATCACTTCCTGCAGAGGCAACATAGCGACTATCTTCGGAGAATTGGCTACAGGCAAGACCCTTAGTGTGGCCTGTGAGCTCACGGATCACATTGCCACTGTCAATATTCCAGAGCTTCACGGTGAAGTCTCCGGAACAAGACACTAGGGTGTTTCCGCGAAGTTGTACCGCATTCACGGGTCCGGTATGGCCAGTCAGCTGCTTAATCAGAGTGCCCGTAGCCCGGTCCCACACACAGATGTTACAATCCTTGGAACACGTCACAATGTGCTTGTCGTCGAATGCTAGATCAAGAACGGCTGCGGTATGGCACTGCAGGCGTCGAACGGGTCGGTAGCCTGAGCGCACACTGTAAATGATACAGCTAGAATCTGAGGAGCCCGTGACAAGAATTTCATCGTCGTATTGGAGACAGAGGATGGAGGCACTGTGGTGAATGGGGAACGAGACAGTGACGGGTACGGATGGGATGATACGGTCGGTGTCGGTACACAGAGCGTAGTGCGTCGGGTTGCCTCTTGGATTGAACAAGAGGGAAGTGTCGTGGACAACGCTAGGCGGTCCAATGATGAGACGACATTGAAGAGTGTGCATGTCCCAGATTCGAATAGTCTTGTCCCGAGAGCCAGTGATGATCTTGTTCCTATTAATGCGTTAGAAAAGGGGTTGAAGAAACCATCAATGCCAAGAACAGGATCCTTACTCATCGAATTGCTGGCAATACACACTGTCTAGGTGGCCATACAGGAAGACCGCACGTGCGTGTCTTCCGATCTTCCATCGCTTGTCCAGCTCCTCGCGCGCTCTGTAGACTTTTTGCCAATCGGTCTCCGAGCGAATCGAGGGCACACCGGAGCCGGTTCCAGGTTGGATAGGATGACCGGTAGCATAAGTGGTGGTCTTTTCCCTAAGGAAAGATTGGCGCCAGACATATTGGTCCTGAACAGCGCGATACCAAAGCCTGGATACTCTTGCCGCAGTTACCAACTGGGTGGCATCTAAGTGAGAGAGGATCTGCACGGCAAGCTCAGAGGGTAACTCGGCTATGAAGTCCTTTCGGATCACGGCCGCGGCCAGCTCCATGGGAACATGAACTTGAGACGTGGACGCAGTCAAGGTAATGCCAATGCCGCTTTCGCGGTCATTCTGGGACTCCGCAAGAGACGACATATCCTGGTACTGCTGCGCGAAATGAAGACTTTCATTCTGTAAGGCGACAGCTGCTTTCGCGGCGGCACCTGTGTTCCAGGGGATGATGGGGGGCGCAAGACCGTAGCCAGGCACAGGGAGGTGTGGGAACTCCATCTCGACGGGAGAGTATATCGTCTCTAGACCAGTAGGATTCGCAGAATTTCGACCATGTCGGAAACTAGCAGCCTGTCGCAACCTATGCCAAGTTGAGTGTGAGATGGTAGGACGTGTTTCGTGGTGATGCTCGGCAGCAGACTCGGAGCTTCGACGTTCGCGGAAAACAATGCTTTTCATCAGACTTGTTGATGCGCGTCTGATCTTTCTCTTCAACGAGTCCTCGGACTTGGGCGTGTCATTGTTTACCTCCTGCTGTGGCCCTTCCTCGACTGCAAGATCGCTGAGCTGGCGGGGGAGATCGTGGTCCAGGACGATTGATTTCGGTCTGCTACGGCGCCATGCGGAAGAGGCGCCCGTACTTCTGATCTTTTGGAATGGACTCGCAGTTGTCGGTCTGTGAGAGTCTTCATGTCCATCACCGGGTTCCGTGCCGGTATCATGCGAGTAGGAACTTGCGCTGGACGACGCCGAGGGTTCGTGGATGAGCATAGTAGGCACAGGCACCGTTGGAAGGGCGCCTTTAGCGACAGATGTAACCATCGTAGAAAATAAGCAAATTCGGGACCTCCGGAGTTAGAGATACTAATTCTCACTTGGTCGGCGGACTTGGGTGTCGCCGCTATGGACGACAGGCGTGAAGTGAGCGCCGACTACGTGGAACAACAAAAACAACTAGAAAATGGCATAACTAAAGATAAGGAAAATAGGTATAACCTCGGCGTGACAGGAAAAGAGAGGGAGGGATGGGAGAAAGAGCGGACGATATGTGAAGTAAACAAAATGCAAAATGCGCCGTTGCGGCGAAAGAATGTAAGACTGATGTTATGTATGTATGTGGTAGCGACGGTAGTATTGTGGTAGCGTCTCGTCGTGGCTGGCAACTGGTCAGCGAAAAGGTCCAAATGTCTGCGTATGGGCCCGCTTTTCTTATTTTTATTTTTTTCTACCTTGCCAAAGGAACATGGAAGTTACTTAAATGTTCAGGTACTATCTCTACATATATATGTACCTTAAGTACAGGTAGGTACCTACATGTATGAATGATAATGTTCTCTTCCACCCCACCCTTTATTATCTTGTTCTCCTTTATTTGCCTCTCCTGAGTCAGATGCCAACATATAGACACTGACGCAAAGGGGAAAAAAAAGCCACAGTCTAGACACGTTAGATAGATGCACGACGGTTCTAGCATAGGGACAGTCTGGAATCAAAGGCCGGAATGGACGAATTGCATTGGTCCACCTAGGGAAGATTGGCAGCGCTGTACCTAGTCAGGGACAGTGCCTTATTGACTTGGAATATTTCCCACTTTTTTTCCCCTTCCTTACTACCCTTCGTACGTTCCGTCTGCCTATTTTAAGTTGGGATCGACTCGCTTCTGATTGTCTAGAAGAGGTGCAGTAGATAAGCCGGCAGGGTAGGCAGGCATCTGGTCAGAGTCTATGAACCGGGTCATCTTTGCGAAGGAGAAGAAGAAAAAACTTTTTTTTTTTTTGCTACCAAAAGACGGGCTGGTGCAGCTACAGCTGAAGCGATGGTCGGGGATCCCGGTTCAAAGCTCGGCACTGCCTATGGAAGGAATTCCGCCTCTGGTTCGTCTGACTTGCAGGTTAGAGCCACTTATGCTGGTGCTTCAATACAATAGGTTGTGTAATCTTATGAGATCTCGCAGTTTGAATGAAAGGATACACAATGATAGGCCGATAATGAAGCATCAACCAAATTAGAAGTGTACTTGCGATCTATATAATATCTATGGTACCAACCAGGTATCTCGAACTACGTGTACATAATGTATTGTACGTTTAAGTACCCATGTACCTTAGATATTTGTCTTTATTGTTTCAGGGCTAAATGATGTCTCTCCACGTGAAAGGACCCTTCTTTTAAGGTTGTACCCCTTGTTTCAAGGGACACCTTTACCGGAAACTACAGATTCAGTGAATTGCATTATTCCAACTATCAAAGATTTTGAGATGAGATGCGCCAGGTATCATTCTCACCATCAACTTCCGAGTCTAAGAGGTCAACGCAAACATACCTACTTTGTTTCCCCTGGCTGCATTTCAGGATTTGTGTGTTACGTCACGGAAATCTTCTAATGGACTCATTTACAATGCACCGCAGGACTTTAGCATCCAAGCTCGATTGGATGCGACTTTCTAGTTCATCCTTAACTCGAAATTAGGAATACTTCTCATAAATTACTCATGCCAGGGCCAGTCAGGAGTTCTCCAACGTGCCGCCCCTGTCCGTGAATCAAGAATTACCAAGTCACAAGGCTGGCCTTACCTCAGAAAGCTATCGCAATATAATAAAAACCTGATTGTTCATACTTCAAGCCCGGCATTCCTGATCCGACAAACTGACTGACTAGCTACAAAATTGCAAATAGGTATCCTCATTCTTCCAATCCATACTCCGTATAAGTGATTGGTTATCTCGCCCTGTCATTCTTGTCGTTGGGAAGTGTGAAGGAACCAAAAAAGACGTTTATTACTTGATATGGTTTTATCGGTATGCCAGGTTAACACCTGGGCACATTGCGAATCATTGGGCCTCGTCTCATGCTGGGGTTTCGATTGACCTTTTCAAAGTGGTCTCGATGCTCCTTGCGTGCTTCTTGAGTTTCTCGCAAATCGATCCTCCACCACGGGTTGTGATGGCGACTGAACAACCGCCAACCTCCGTCCTCCTTGGACGTCTTGATCTCCTCGCCGCGGATGACGAGGAACCACCTGTGCACTGCAGCTTTCTCGGGACGGCGCCGGAATAGACCCTTCTTACGCTCAGGGAGTAGCTCCGTCATCTGGAACTCGCCTTCCTCGAGGATCACGATTCGCCATTCACGTCGGCGGAACGGCGTCCTGTTCGTCACCCTGATCTTATTATCTATGAGATGCTGGATCCTGTTGTATACACCTGCCTCCAAGCGGAACACCCGGTTGGCCAGGTCCTGGGCGTATGATCTTGGCTTCTTCGAATTTTTGGCCTCGTACTCTCGAACCGCATCTTTTTGCAAGTCGGCAAGTTCTCCCTGGCTATAGCCGGGCAAGGGATTGACATCGATGAATCCATCATCCAAGGCCTTCCACTTCACACCTAGATTGATCCCGCAGATAGTCTTCCAGGTGTCCCAGTGAAGCGTGTCACGGCCAACAATAATCTCCCAGGCCTCGTACACCGCCTTCTCCGGTTCATCATCCGGGGCGGTACCACTCATAGTTAGAGTTGCCTCCAAGAGAAATGCGGATACCTTGAACTTACAATCCTTTGCGTCCAGCAGGATCCGGGAAAGACACCATAGACAAGACAGATATAGCATCGTCTTCAATGCCGCGTTTCCCTCCCGTCATAGTCTCAGCATCATCAACATCGCTCAATGATGAACGACTTGGGCTTAGAGGCCGCATGCCGTCTGGGTATACGACTTGTTTAACCTCCCTTGGCGAAGCCATCACTTGTCTTAGTGAACACACGAAGGTCTGTAGGATGGAGACAATAAACTAAGGGTATCGACCACGACGGGAGTCTAGGATGAGTTGAAATATCTCGGGCAGAGTTGATTGAACTCTAGGAAGATCACAATCGGCCTATATATGCTGTTGAGTCATCAGCCTGCCTTCATTTTGGGGGCCATCTCGCCCCGGATTTGCTAATGTCGTTCACTAGCGGTGTCCAAGTGGTGGCTGTGCTGTGCTGCCTGGAATGCCCTCAGCTTTCCCAATTTGGAAGTATTACGTCGCTTTTTATTGGTTGAAAGGTTGGGTTCTTGTCTGCGCATCGGTGCCTCTAGTTGTGTTGCATTATGATTGGACACTATCTGCTGCAAGGTGCCGTCCTCGTATATTCCTTCAAAATTCTATTCTGCAGCGAACGGTTGTGGTCATTCATTATCAAGCGACGATTGCCAATACCTTACTATCTCACGCAGTGGCTATGGGGCAGAACCCTAGAGCCTCCAAGCTCGTTGTTATATGCATATGCATATTCTTATTGCTATTGTAGTATTCATACGAGCTTCATGGACAGGATGTTCAAGCCAATATTCCAAACCGCTACATCTTCCCGGCATTTCCACCTCCTATTCAAGTGCCTCTATGTAAGTATGTCTTTACAATATTATTCCATGCCACTTTCAAGCAACGCTCCCTCTAGAACAGATAAGAACGTCGAGATACTCGTGTCAGCCCCCAGGTCCAGTTGCTGCTGGTTGAGATGCCTGACTGTGCTGCACGTGTCAGGCACAACTCCGAGCTTGTCTAAGAGCTCCTGGACGGTCGAGTTCTTGTTAGATACGCAAGTCGTCATATCCATCAAGGAACTTCGGAACTCCTTCGGCGATAGGTCGACACACTGACGAATGATTCCTGCAGTGACGTCAACCCAGGCGGCAATCAAGGCAGGGTGAAGAGAGCCCTGCATGTGTCGAAACTCGATCGTGTTCAGCTGGCTCCGTCGAACCTTCCCCGCGAAGTGTGAAGCCGCAGGCAGGAGTTCCGTGATGCCAACGGAAGCCCTCCGCGACTTATTAGCCTCGCCCACCAGCATTGCAAGGTCGTTCACAGTCTCGGCACGCCATAGCCATTGGATCTTTGGCCTATTCCGGTGGAGGGAGCTATGAACATCAAGCGGGACGTTCTGCTCCATCTCGTAGAGCCAGTCTCCCTTGCCAAGATCATCAACCCAGCCAGGGAGCTTAGGAGTGTTGTCGGTCGCCATGTTCGTTCCCTTCTGCAATAATGCGGCATATTTCCCCGCATCTCGCCGCCACGCCGCGTGCAGGTCCATTAAGGTCTCCTCTACTACCCACATGAGGGTAAGAACCCGCTTGACAGTTACCAGATCATATTCTACTCCGCTGAGGCCCCAGTGGATGTGAGTGGCACAGCGGCTCGAAGCGGATGCCGAATCTATGCCTGCGTTGACGCTGGTCAGATAAGTTGCCCGCAGGACCCTGCAGGTGACCTCAAGGTCCGATTTCGTAGACTCGAAGTCACGATGTCGATACACTTTGCTGACAAACTCGAAGCCGAGCCAGAAATGCCCCTCCGGTGTCTTGGGTCTGACAGCCATCCGCTTCGCGGGCGCAGCTGGATCTGTCCATATCATCGTTTCCTCGGGCACAATGGTGCTTCTCTTGTAACAGCTATAGCAAAACCCGTCGAATTCGCCGAGCCTAGGCTCTTCCTCTTTGAGGTCTGGCATCTCATCATCGTTGGGGTGGCCTTTTTCTCGATAAGCTGTTACTATCCCAGCTTCGGTAATTTTCTCCGCGATCATGGCCCCGAAGTGGTGTACTCTCTTCATATGGGCTGTGTGGGGATCATCGGAATCGTCGATTAGACCACGCGGCTCTTCAGGTATCCGTCCATCACCTTCCCGGAGCTGCAAAGGGGATGTGACTCTAGACTCTTTGCAAAGCACGAGGAACTCGAGCTCGAAGCCGAACGTTGCCATGTCAGAAAATTTATTATTGGTCGAAGCATCCATGACGGCTGTTCAAAGTTAACACTTTCATGAACTTTGATCTTTCCAATATCTTCAAATATGCTTATTAGGGAGTAGGGTTTCTGAAGAGCGGGGCTTGGGAGGCCAATATCCAAAGCCTCTTGAGCGTCCTTTTATATCTATTTCTGATAGACATTCGAAGAAAACTGAGACGACTGCCTTTGACTACTTTTGGCTTGGCTACCTATGCTGGTATTACAGAGCTAAGGGGTGATCTGTATGGCTCCTGAGGCTGCTGATAAACCGGTGAGAAATCACTGCACTAACATAGGGTAACGGCTGCACATTGGCTTCGGTTTCATTACAGACGCGGAACAGCCCCGGATCTTACTCTCGAGTGTTAGTAGGAATTGACTAAACCGACCTTGCAACCACAAAAGCAAACACGAGAGGACGCCCCCAAGCAGGAGAGGTGCCACCACCAATGATTTCTAGGCCGACGACTTTGGTAGTGAGTCCCGATCTGTCACATAATATAGTTACCACATATGAAAGACCTATAGGGTCAATACTATGGCTACCACTGGCAATGGACTCTAATATCCCCATAAGATACGAAGGATCTAGGCATGCGGTAGAACAGCTCCCACGCAAGTCTGCTGAGAAGGGGTAGTATTGGAACATAATCAACCCATCGTTATCATCAAACAATAACTGCATTCATCGGCTGAAGCTTTTCGGCTATGTCGTGGGGATAGACTGTCTCATCCGAAGACCAACGAAAACGGTTGGCGGTCATACGTCGAAAGGGGGATGGCTCGGGCCGTAGGGCTCGGGTCCAGCCCGATAATGCAAACCTGCTGCCGTGTACCCGCGCGTTTTGACCGGTTTCCTTCGTGCCTTGCATTTACATACGTCCTGCAATCAATATTGGATCTACGATACGCCCAGCGACCCGATCCAGGTTCCCTAGACTTCCCGGGAGGATCGCCGTTTATTACCTTATGGCTTTGTCTCGTCTCTGGTGACGTTTTCCTTGCGTATGGTGGCTACTTGGTATTTTACGTGAGAATTGATACAATGCTAGAGCAAGCGAATGGCTGCTCGTAGAAAGGTAGCATCGCTGGCTTGCTTTCTACGATTGATCACCTACCGGTAGTATCGTGTTGCTACCTAGTACAGATGAAGCAGACCGGCCGCATCCAGATAATCCGGAGCATATGTCCCGTCCGTGGCCAGAACTCATGCTGTCCAACATGGCTGCTGCTGCGTAACCCACGATTGAGGAAAGAGTCGTGATTCGCGCGGTCATTACGCAGATGACTACAAGGAGATATCACTCGGCTGCATATGCTATGCTATGGCCTACTGGTACTTCGTAATATGTCATCCTTACTGCTCTACCCTAGCGATCGAGGAGCTTCGAGGCGTCATCAATGCCATCACTCATGTAGGGTGAATTGGCCCATTGCATCAAGAGGGTGCGCCACCCGATTCAAGGCGTATGTATTTCGATGGTCGGGAAAAGCCATGATCGTGAGTCGATTTAATAACTCTCGCTACCAATGGACACTGCACACTCGCTCGCGTACGAAAAAGGACATCGGCAAGAGAGCGAGATAGATCATGACTCTTCATAATTCACTGACACCAGGTGTCTATGAACTTCCGTTATAGACCACGAATAACCTCTGCTCTTATCATATGTTGAAGTCAGAAAGTATGCCTCGAAAGATTAAGAAAGCCCATGTGGTGTACTTATCATGATACATAGAGTTTCGAGGTCGTTGGGTGGTGGAAGACATCCAAGGGAATAAAATTGTTCCAAACCGGACACTTTCCAAACTCTTGAAACATTGGATTTCCATTGGCCAATGGTCAATGGTCAATTGAGTTTCTCTTACCCCTTACGTGACACACTGCGACAACCCGCGAACACACTGTCTCAACTACTTGTATCCTCTTCATCAAACTACTAGAAATAAAAAATCGAAGGTATCAGACTACCAAAAAAAAAAAGCGAGCAGCAATGGCGCCGCGCCAAACCGTCTTACCGCTCCCCTACCGGGCCTTCTTCCTGATCATCGAGCCCATATCTGCGCTCGTAGGCGCCTTCTACGCGCACTTCCGGCAGGACGAATACCTGGGCATGACGGTGCACGGCGCGTCGCCCGTCGCGCTCGGCACGTCTATCGTCATGACGCAGCTGGCCAACCTGTACCTGCTCTTCGCGCTGAACGAGGCGCTGGTGCTACGGTCCACGGGCGATCTCCGGGTCTGGCGGACGGTGCTGTTCGGCCTGCTAGTAGCAGACCTAGGGCACCTGTACTCGGTGGGAAGTCTGGGATCGTGGGTTTACTGGGACGCGACGCGGTGGAACGCCATCGACTGGGGGAACGTGCCGTTCGTCTATCTGGGCGCGTCTATGAGGATCGCGTTTCTCGCCGGAGTTGGGCTAGGAGCGCCGGCCAAGACTAAAAAGGCGGCGTGAGGGATAGCTGTGCTGTCTGTGCACGCTCGACCTCGTCGGATTCAGAGCCAGAGATCGGGAACTGTAAAAATGTCATTTTCGTCGTACCGATATTCATCGTGAACAATTCATCCCAGCGCTATCCCCCATTCGCGTTAGATTTGCTCAAGACGACTCACGTCTACGTTCTTTCGGCAGGATGAAATACCGTCCTGGCGATATCAGGTTGAGGGGTTTGTCTTATCACCGGGACTTATAAGTGGTGGAAGGATCGGCATCCGTCGGATTAACCCTCTAAATCACAAACGGCGCGGTTCCTTAGACAACCTTGGAACCTAGGTAGCCTCGGTACCTCTTTCGCGAACAAAGGGCTCCGAGATGGGACCACATTAAGGGGGGTATAAGGTGGGGTTATCGTGGCTTCAAATATCTTGCCTACCCCTCTATAGCCCCTCGTCTTTACCTAGGTAGTTATATGAGTACGTTTTCGTGTATATTGAAACGGCTTTGATACCAAAATATATCGCAAAAATGTCTAAGCACGATCAGTACGAAGGTTTCCAAGTCCAGTCGCCTGAGACATGGACGCAATTCCACAAGAACAAGTTCGACACGAAGCCGTTTGGTGACTATGACGTAGAGGTCAAGGTCGAGTGCTGTGGTGTATGCTCCAGCGACATTCACACCATAACCGGCGGCTGGGGCGCGCAGCACTTCCCGCTTGCTGTCGGCCATGAGATTGTCGGCAAGGCCCTGAGGGTCGGCCCGAAGGTCACCCTCATCAAAGAAGGACAGCGGGTTGGTGTTGGTGCCCAATCGTGGTCATGCCTAGAATGCCGCCAATGCAAGAACGACAACGAGACATACTGCCCCAAACAGCTGGATACCTATGGCGCCGTCTGGCCTGACACCGGTATCGTGACTCAGGGTGGCTATTCGTCGCACGTGAGGACGCATGAGCATTGGTAGGTCCCTGTGCTTTGGGGAGGTGTCTTGAACATATTCCTAATTGGTATTACTAGGGTATTCCCCATTCCGGACGCGATACCAAGCGCTCTTGCCGCGCCGATGTTGTGTGCCGGTATTACCAGTTATAGCCCGTTGGTACGAAATGGTGCTGGTCCCGGCAAGAAAGTTGGCGTTGTTGGCTTGGGAGGATTGGGACACTTTGGAGTGCTCTTCGCTAAAGCATTGGGCGCCGAGACGTGGGTCATCTCACGATCACACAGCAAGGAGGCGGACGCGAAGGAGATGGGCGCCGACGGATTCCTGGCCACACAGGACAAGGACTGGAACAAGGATCATCTATTGACATTTGACCTTATCGTCAGTACCGCTAACAGCTTCGGCGAAGGCTTCGACCTCAGTGGCTACCTCGCCCTTCTAGATGTCCACGGCAAGTGGATATCTGTTGGCCTTCCGGAAGAAGCAACGTTAAACATAAAGCCTCAGGACCTTCTTGGCAATGGCTGCTTGATTGGTGCGTCGCACTTGGGAAGCCGACGGGAGATGTTGGAGATGTTCCAGTTGGCGGCGGACAAGGGAATCAAGTCGTGGGTAGAGACGGTACCTATCAGCGCCGAGAACCTGTCCAAGACGATGCAGAGACTTCACAACAATGATGTCCGATATCGATTCACCATGACCGACTATGACAAGGCCTTCGGCGCATAGGGAAAAGCCAAAACAGATATTATAAAGTCGGTATAGTTGCATCTAGATACTTGGTGTGTCTGCTGTGGAGTCTGGGAGGCGTTGCAATAGAAAGAATGTCGTTTTATACGATACAATAGTTCCTTTGCATCTGACATGATTTGATCGACGTGAAGATTAAGGTGCTGACTTAGAGACTGGAGAAGTTAGAAGTTTAACAGGATTGATGCTTTGCACGGAGATGATGGAAACAAAGGCCACCTTAAGATTAGAGTTCGACATGACTCGAAACCCTATGAGACATTTCCCGGAACCTCCGTCCCTCCTATTTCATTCCTATTTCTACAACACATCTACATTCTTCATCCAGGACCAACATTGACACAAGCCCGCCTCCTCATTCACCATGGCATCTACAAACTTAATTCCCGAGACACCGACTACGACTCTAATGGATTGGATCTGGCAGAGTAACCTGAAGAGGAGAAGATCCAAGATTGGTATCCACGCTATATCCCACAATGGGACGAACAGCTCCTCAGTCGGAATGGCTTCTCATTTCCAAAGACCTGAACAATCTCCCGAAACCTACTACACCAGATGAGTTGAAGACAATCTACTGTGACCACTGTGCTGCCACGTGGCTTGTCGGTGCGGATGGGGAGGAATTCAATATCCATCCGACTCATACTTCACACTATCCTCCCCCAACCCTCAACCCAGGTCAGTAGACATCGGAATTGCATATTCAGACGGCGGCTTCGATAATAGTCTGGCTGGATATGGTCTTAATCTGGACCCAACTGTTGGTATAACCGAGTAGCATGACTCTTGTCGCATAGAGTGGTCACCCGCCAGGTAGCTAAACTATCTGCTGCGCTTCGTGTCCTTCGATGGACTAGAATGGAATTTATTCCACGCTAGCGACGCATCCTGTCAAATTCTGTGGGAGTGTCCCAGGAAGACTTGAGCGGAAATTAGAACTTGCGTCTCATCGTAGCGACTGACTCGTCCTACTTAGTTGAGTGCCTCTGTGCCCACATCAAAACGTGGATTTTCAATCCCGGGGCCAGGACGTACGGCGACGGAGGAAAGAAGGAAATCAAGAACAGCGACCTCATTTCAGACATAAGTAATGAGATCCAGCTGCTGTCTCGTGAGCCCGAGCGCGTCCTCGCGCTCTGATATCATATTCCCAGAGAGTTCAACGTCGAAGCAGATCGACTTGCCCGTCGTGTTGTCGATCCGAGAGCCCAGATGGCTAGACGAGGAGCTCGACGCGCATAAGTTGACCATGGCATATTCTCGGCTTCTCGACAAGAGGGCACGCGGAATCAACGTGGTACTTCTATTCGACAGCAAGTTTTATCGGGATGGTATGGGCTCGCCCTTTCCCCTCTCTTTCTCGAACGCCAAGGATGTAATCACGCAAACTGCAGATATCTAAGAAGTGGCTTCACCTCTCTGAGATTCGCCTATTTGACAAGCTAGGCCAACGCTCTTCTAGCTATGTAACTATGTTAGCTGGAAGGACATTGACGAATGAAATGGCATAATTGGTATTAATTTCATGACTAACGCGCATAGTATTTGTACTAGGCATGTGTGGTAAGGCTTATCTTTGAATTCTTGGCCGGGATCCAGACCACGGATAACGAGGCTCAGCTAAGATCTTCGAATCCTAGGGGCGAAGTCTCGACTAGTGAATCCCGTGACAAACACCACGTCCTAGAATTAGCTCAGCATGCGTGACTATAAACTATAGTTGTAAAGCAGGCAATTGTGTCATTGTTAGGGGCTTTTATACGTAGCCCTCATCCTTCCGGGAGCTACTGCCACAGGGTATATACACTTATTTTGAAATGCCAGTCCGGTGATCCTCACTCCTAACTCCAGCCCTATAGGCTACCTGGTCTATTGATACGGGAACCATTCATTCATGTATAAGCCTAAAATACTCATCATCATCATCGATATCACAGCTGGTTCGTCGCCGATGTGGGAAGTTCGGCTAGTACCGGCCGCGGCACCTCGCGGCCATCGAGTTCCACGGGTTCCATGGGTAGCGGCGCTAGCAGCGGGGTGTAAGGCTGCTGCTTCGGGTCGCCTGCCGGGCCCCAGCCGCTCTGCTCGGACATCTGCGATACGTGCCTGCTGTCTGCGTGCGAGGAATCGGGCAGCGGAGGTGATTGCGGCGAGTGCGGTGAGTGCGGATACTGCTGGTGCTGGTTGTGGGAGTAGGGGGGAATGCCTGGGATTGGGCTGGTAGCGCCAGATCGACCTCCTTGCCACTGTGACATTTCAGGGGAATATGCTGTTTTCCAGGTTAGTATTCACGTGTCAAGGAAACATGTGGGAAAGTGGGAGAAGAGCAACTCACGAGCTGGGGTGCTGTAGTGCTTGGTCACATCGATGGATTCCCTCTCGTGTTTCTTACGCCTGGCCAGCCAACCACATCTGTACGTCAGGAAGGCAAGTACAATTGCCACGAGAGCTGCGCCTCCGAGAGCGATGCCTAGTATTCCGCCTAGGGGAAGCATGTAACTAAAAGGCTCCGAAGGCTGCGAAGGAGAGGGGGTCGCAGTCGCGTTGGGAATTGTACTCGCGCTGGGGGTTGCACTCGCGCTGGGAGTAGCTGACGGGGTGGCGAGGAATACCTGGGCATTGGTGGCATTGCCACTGAGTGTCGCTGGAAGTAGCTTTCCCGATGGGCATCCTTCATTGGAACACGGGTCTACGTCGCAACACCCTAAGAAGGGCTGAGAGCCCTTGCAAGTATACCAGCTGCTGACGTTATTAGGAGCCGCGCAGTCCTGTGGTGGTATACTGTCGTAATGGTCCGATGAGAAGCTTGCCGAGGCAAGAGAGCTCTGAGGACATTTACCGCTCCCGTCTGCGCACGGGTCGACGGTACAGCATCCGATGAAGCGGATCTTCGCGCTCTCGCACACGTAGAAGTTGCCCTTGGCTGGGCACGAGAGCCCGAGGTCGGCGCGAGATGCCGACATTGCGAGAAGGTGTTGTGATTAGGTGTATGTATTAGGGATTATGTACCGGACGTATTCGGTATTGATGGAAGAAGTTAAGAAACGATCAAAAAGAAACTCCTCTCCCACAGGGCTGTCGAAGCTACAACCGAGTATCTTATGAGCTGGCTCGTTATATCACGGCCCGCCAAGAGATACCTAGGTCTACAGGTAATCACCGGCAAAGCCTTCAATGAAGGGTTGGTACGAAGGTTGGGTGATCGAACTAGACACGGGACTGACTTAGAGCCCCATCAGCAGCCGTGGCAGTGTTCGCGATTTGTCGACCGGTCCGCCGGTGCAGCGATGTCCTAATTTAGTAATGAACTCGCTTCTGATTGGCTGCTTGTCCGGTGGCTTCGAGGCGCAGTGTACTTCTTCAAGGTTGGACGATACTGCAGTACAATTCTGTTAGTGAACTTCCCCATGACACTGGATGTGCCTTACCTAATTTCGTAATAGACAATCTTCTTGTCGTTGATGGTATCTATCTTTCACTAGCTGACACGTCAGTGAGAAAAGATTACTTCGCCTAGCTGAATTTCTTATAAAAAGGTTGTATATATTTGTGATGTTAAATAGACATTTAAGCTGTAGCTGAGGTCCAATGAGGCTGACTTACATTAACAGGGTTGGGATCGAAAGTGGCATTCAGCATGCATGGAACTATTCCATCAACGCAGATCGCCCAGGTATCGACGAGACTGGGAAGGATGATGCAATGTCCTAAAGTATTAGGACAATAATTCCCTGTGCTGTTGTTAATCATCGTGATCTTTGTGCTGTATTGACATATAGTTACTTACCTAGGTAGTATTAATAGGAAGTATTGATCTCTGAAATGATCTTTCACAAGACAAATGTATGCGAAATGTTTTGAAGACAATGAATGGTATCTATAATTGAGGTCGCAGGCGAGACTTATCCGGCGACGGGGCAACTGGTGAACCTTAGCGGAAGGATTGAATTCAGCTGGCATCCACAGTGCCAGCTGATCGACGAGATAAGATTTAAGCCACAATCAAGCCACATTATCTACATGTATGTAGGTACCGAGGTACGTACCTTCTGATAATCGGCCTAAGGTCGCTTGAGGGAATTGAACCCTCTGTGGCCCGAGCGTAACCGCCCACAATCAATTTGATTTTAGCAAAACCCATTCCCGACCCGACACAATTTGTGAATTCTTTTTTTGACCAAGCACGAGCCCGCACCTCTCACTTAAACCTCGCGACTTCAATCCTTCCCAACTCAACCATCAACAACCACTCCTTTGCGACTTTGTTCCCGTACATCAACAAAAGCCGCAATCATGAGTGCCTCTCTCAACAAGATTGCGCCTAACAGCCCGTCGCGCCAGAACCCATCGGAGCTGGAGACCAACATCGCTGGTGCTCTCTACGATCTCGAGACCAACACTGCCGACCTCAAGTCTGCCCTGCGACCCCTGCAGTTCGTCTCTGCCCGAGAGGTGAGAATTCAATGAATATTCCATCTTCCCTAGGACTGCTTCAGACCGGCCCTATTCCTTCGGCTCGATCCTGCAATTATTTGCTACAACCGGCTCGTCTACGATTGTGATTGTCGCAATTGCAATCGTATCGGGTTCGATATGCGAATGGCATGAGAATATATCTAGCAATATCAATGGAATAGGACGGGAAGCGGTCCAAGGAACACAGTCTTTAACGTGTCCTGGAGCTCGCCTGCTGACTTTGGGTCTTGATTAGCTCGAAGTTGGCCACGGCAAGAAGGCAATTGTCATCTTTGTCCCCGTCCCATCCCTTCAGGGCTTCCACCGAGTCCAGCAGCGGTATGTTTATAAAATCAATCCCTACCATACCCAACCCAGCACCAATGAAGAATCG
Source organism: Hypoxylon crocopeplum (assembly GCA_022578875.1). Taxonomy (NCBI): domain Eukaryota; kingdom Fungi; phylum Ascomycota; class Sordariomycetes; order Xylariales; family Hypoxylaceae; genus Hypoxylon; species Hypoxylon crocopeplum. The sequence continues at coordinate 281,128 of MU399567.1, forward strand.
CTAATAACTTAACTGCTACAGCCTCACTCGTGAGCTCGAGAAGAAGTTCTCTGATCGCCATGTCCTGATCCTGGCCTCGCGCCGCATCCTCCCCCGCCCCAAGCGATCTGCCCGCTCGCGCAACACCCTCAAGCAGAAGCGACCCCGCTCGCGAACCCTGACTGCTGTTCACGATGCCATCCTGAGCGACCTGGTCTACCCCGTCGAAATCGTCGGCAAGCGTCTCCGAACTAAGGAGGACAATAGCAAGCTCTTGAAGGTCATCCTCGACGAGAAGGAGCGCGGCGGTGTCGACTACCGACTTGACACCTACTCCGAGGTCTACCGCCGTTTGACCGGCCGAACTGTCACCTTCGAGTTCCCCCAGTCTGGTGCCACTGAATACTAGGCTTAAGCAGGTGTTATCTGGATTGGTCTGGGAAATTTGGCATTTGCCCCGTCTTTCACATGGTATGGCAGCATGGCAAATCGGGTGGGCCAAAAACGTTACTGGCACGGCGTCTAGTTAGCTTGTGAACTAATTGACAAGCTGGTTCTTCTGATGACAACTGTAATCATAACTGTGTCCCAACATCTAAGTGATTTCATGCTTTTTAATGCCTCCTGGGTATCGTAGATTTCTGTTTAGCTATTCCTGACTGATCCGTCCAATGCCAATGGCACACCAGTACGCCACTTCCTTCTTCTCCTTGGTGTCCTTTTCCTTGCCAGCCGTCGTGCCCACTTGATCCTGCGATATGTCGCCTTCAAACTCCAATCGTACAAACATAGGTATCTCCAACACGTCCTCGTCTTCCTTTAGCGGACTCAGGTCCGGCTCCGGATCGCCCTCCTTCCTGAGCAGGGCGCGAGGCTCTTCTATGCGGAGCGACGCCGGCACGACTTCAACAACAATGGTGACCCAGTTCCGCCCCCGCTCCCACACCTTGCCCGCCTCGGCCTGGTGCGTCGAGCCGTCCTCGCCCCTACGCCGCCGGCCGTCCTTCTCCCCGTCCTTCAGCACGTCGTCTAGGTACATGTCGGTGTCGGTGTTGGCGTCGATGGTGAACTGCGGGCACAGCACCGTGACCTTGGACGCGAAGCGGCCGGGGGTGGTGGCCGGCGTCGCCAGCGTGACCTTGACCTCGTCGAAGAGCGGGTTCTTGAAGGTGAGCAGGAACTGCGCGGGCTGTAGCGGCTTCAGGAGATGTCCTGTGTTAGAAGCGGGAGAAGGGTTGAGCGGCTTGATGGACACGGACGGGATGTTGTTGTTGGCTACCAGCCGGATCCGCCACCGCGTGTTGCCCACCTTGTTCTCCGGCTTGCTGATGATGTGCCGGCACACGGGGCACCGCTTCGACCGCTTGGCGCGCAGCAGGTACGGGACCGGCCACAGCTCGTCCGCGAAGCGCGCGCCTTCCTCCTCCGTCTGCGACTGCGCCTGCTCGCTCGTCACCGTCCCGTCCCAGCCGTCGCGGCGCAGCTGCGACACGGCGGCGCCCTCGTCCAGGTCGGCGGCGCGGAAGCCCTCGCCCGCCGTCTCCGCTTCCCGCATCGTGCTTAGCCTCGTCTTGGGCTTGAGGCCGCTGGTGAGCGGGTTGCCGCCCGAGTACAGGTTCATGATGCGCGACAGCGCGCCTGGCGAGCTGAACCCGTAGTCCCCGATGCCGGACAGCCCGGCCGAGCCCGTCGAGTTGAGGCTGTTGTTCTGGGTGTTGTAGAAGGACTTGAGCGCGGCGAATCTTGCTTTGGTGGTCTCGAGCGCGCCGTCAGTTTTCTTTGGGGCTACGTCTCCGGTCGCGCTACTAGTAGTAGTAGTGGAAGAATGATGATGCTTGGAGTGGTCCTCGCCGTGCCGGAGCCGCGATAGCTGCGCGAAGATGCCCTGCGGCTTGTCGAACTTGACGCCGATTTCCGACGAGTTCCAGTTGCAGTACGAGCAGGCGAGGATCCATGGCCCGGCAGGGGCCGCGGTGCTCGTGCTCTCGGCGGTCAGGAGAGAGGGCTCGGGTGCTGATTCGAGGGACTGGACTGCGAGAGGTCCTATGCATATGGGGCATTGGAAACAGCTACGAGTACACCTACACGAGATAGATTTAGTATAGGTCTTATATGCCACGAGATACTGGAGAGAGATACAGACCTATTCCCCTCGGTCTTGAGACTGCTGCTTCCGACCTCGAAGAGACAGTTGGGGCAGTAGATGGTAACGATCTCCTCGGCGACGCAGCGAGGGCAGCGTATCTGATGGCACACGTCGCAGTACAGCAAATACTCGAGGGGGTACAAGCTGTAGTTGGACCGAGGGGCTCGCGGGTCGAATGTTCGGTCATCGTCGTCGTCCTCAGGCAGGTCCTGGGACGTGGGGGACGGCGCGTCGTCTACCGGACGGCTCTTGTTTGTGGTATCTTGGCAGGGACATTGTATGTACGTGTAGGGAGCGAAGGAAGCCATTTAGACATCTCGGGACGGCCTATCTCAGCCGTAAAGTATTCCAAAGGGGTTTTCGATGCTGCGTTTGGAGGGAGGGAGCTTCAAATATTGATCAATTGCATATGAGCTTCTCTGTTGTCCCTTTGTATAGTTATATGCAATAATAAGGGTTATATGCTTATACACATTCCCGAAGGTGTACCGATTCTTTCAGGCTTTATCGATAAACAACTCCATCTATTCCTCGTTACGGATCATTCAGTCATTCATCATTCTACCATCATCCCTGAGTGTTCTGGACCCTCCCCCCTAGGAACTACATCATTGGTGCCTGGCTAAAATTTAGGTTGTGATCATATCCAGGAACGTCTCTTTTCTAGTACCCCGTTGTGGAATTCCAATCCTTGATCATGCAGTTGTAATTGCGTGTGCATCACCTTGGCAAGGCGAGACCAAATACCGAGGACTTCATCGGCTTCAACTGTACTGTCTAGACCTTCTAGCCGAAAGGCCGGCATGTGTAGAGCTCATGTTCGCCTTATCCGCCGAATACCTATTTCAGTCGCAGCTGGTCAATGACAATATTGACAGCGGCGCTGTTATGAAAGAGTGAGTATGGCTGAGACCAGATTTAACAACTCGAGCTGCTATACGGCGAACCCCTTTTAAGACGTCTTGTCCGGAACTTGTGTCATCATTTCGGGATAAATGAGAACGAGACCCATCTACGCCGATTTTACTGTGGAAATTACACTACTGCATCATCTATTATGGACTGTAATGTCGCGTATAGATGCCGTGGGACCATTCAAACGATAGTGTCATAGTTGAATATTTACTCTAGCACCCCTGAGATCAACTATAGTCTACGTCAATATCCATGATTGCTATACCAAACGAACTTGGACACAATATTCACGGTCCAATCCTGTCGGCCATTTCACAATTCGTTTTCGTCTTATGATCGTGACGGAGCCGGCTGCTAGACCCATGAGCAAAGTTCGAATTAAATACCTAGGTAGCTAACCCGACTGTTCTGCTGAAATATAAAGATAAGGTTATGAAATCGATCGAGAATATCTCATATCTATAGACATGCCGAGCCCTGCATACGTTACCGTCCGGAAATCTATCTGATGACTCTCTCAGTGTCTTCGCGTCCCACGGACAAGATGAACACATGTGATCAGATTGGGAGACGGCTATTCATAGAAGAATACTCACTAAGCACCCCTTAGCTCCAAGTCGAGTCGAGCGTTGAAAAATATAGATTTTGAAGCCTGGTGGAGGTCGTGAGTAACATATACGTTCATCCGAGAACGAAGAGCCGATGTCATTGCCATGGACATGCAATAACGGTGGGCTAATTAAACAAGGATCTAGAGCCCTGAGAGAGTCCGGCCAGTATCCGAGCTCTTGGTACAGACAGCGGCTTACAGCAGATCGTCAATAGACTACGCCTAGCATGGTGATAGCGGGTTCCGCTCAGCATCATGGTTCGCGCTAGCACTATGCGTAGGCATTTTAGGTCCCCGATGAACAAGCTACGAGATGTTGCGTAAGGGGTTAAGATGTCTGAGCTTGTGTGGACGATCTGGTTATATTCCAAGAACCACTACCCTTTGATATTAACAAAGTTTACGATGTTGGAGATGTTTGACGTCTTTGGACATATTCATCGTCCTAATTCAATATTAAGATTCTGAAGTTCTTATTGACTATGACCAGTTGGATAGATGTCTCGGGAGCCAGCAGCGCATTAAGCCTTGCTTGAGGCCTACACTCTGGGGTATTGGGGAGACCGTTACCTAAACCCCATAGTCTGAGCATTGGTGGTCAAGCTTTGGAAATATCCGACTCTGACATGATGGCACAGGCGGGTAGTCATCATCGTTCCACCTCTCCCCGTTCCATACACAACATGGACGGGCCGTTTGCGCAGGAACTGTCCCTCTACAACGGTGTTTCCAACAGAACACGGGGTTGGAAGACAAAGAAACCCGAAAAGGCCGTGGAAATGCGTTTGTCTCGCAGCCTCAGTGTTATGAGATGGGATGGTGCCTCGATGTCGAGTAACGCCTGGGACAATTTGAAAAGAGTATGTTTACAAACTTCCTCTCGATGTACAAGGTCGCGGGCTCACAAGTGTCATAGGATACTGAGTTATGGCATCGGGATGGGAATTGCTACATCCATCTCTATGGCCAGGGGCAGAGTCGTAGAGGCCCTGCTTTCAAGGTGCCCTTTTCCAAGCTTCTAGAGGCAAACTGCTATCCCCTTATTGATAGGTTTATGGCTCGAAATGTCAGAAGCTTAACAGGCTGTGTTCAAACCGACAATAACGATCCCGCCAGGCAGAGCCGCATCGAGCTCTTCATCCCAACGCCTCCTCGCTCAGACAAGAAACAGGCATATAAATATCATCTAGCAACTCGCAACTTCCTTGCTTTCGTCTTTCGCAGATCTGTGGTCGGAGAGAATCTGGGGGCAGCTTTAATAACTCTCATGCACAGTATGCATGAGTTTCGAACCCATGATGTTGACAATGTCCAGGACATGATGAGTTATCTAGATGAAGAGGGCTATCTCAATCTCAGGCACCATCCAACCCACGCTTTAGCGATCCTACGTTTGGCAGAAACTTTCCAGTTGAGAGATCTCTTCATTAACGCCTTCGCACACTGTTGTGGCATGAGCGATCGATTGTTAGCTGCCCCTGAATATCAGGTCAGTATGCATATTTGGTTTTGTCTAGAAGCTTGCTAACACGAACAGTTTGTATCCCCTGGGACCCGAAAGCTCATACGTTGCGCTCGAGTTGAGATGAATCTTAGATTAGGACAGAGCGCAAGTATGCTAGGAACTTTCCTTCAGCATGAGTTATCAGAGGCGCACTTAGGCTTGTATTCTGGTGCTCAAGCGCATATTAAACGATTCCGAACTCTACTCCACGACTTCTACACTGCCAAATTCGGCTCTTACCCGCCGCCGTCGGTTGATCCCCGAACGACAATATTCCCGGCAGATGTCTTCCGGACAATGAGGACTGACTTCGAAGCGCTTTTCCAGTACCTAGTTGACGAGACATTTGACACCACTCAGAGCAGCCCCTTCTTAGCGCAGGGTGGAATATGCACATGGCAGAGCGTCCAATCTTTTGATATGAGACATGAATTCAAAACACTATACCACCCACTACCGCTCCTCCCAAGGGTGCCACAGGAAAATACCAGAGGAATTACATGGCTAGGTAAAAAAATAAGGTCGAATCAGAGACTGCGAGAAAACACACACGCGGCCTTAATGAAGGCTACAAACCAGAGAGAAGACGTTTTGAAAAGTGGACTAGTGAGGGTATATCGCCAATTTGAAGAGGACTTAGTTTACTCGCCTACAAAAGCAGACAAGCTGGAGAATCTAGGGCCGATGGATAGCCGCAAGGTTCGCTGGGTGCTCATATATGGAATCTATCAGGCCCTCCGGCAAGCAACAGAAATACCACCAGAAGTTCGCGACACCGCCGGAGTTCCATATCATCTCTGCATCTCTACTGCCGATCTACCGCCATGGGATCAAGAAAAGCCCGTGTATAGCCTCGTTCGAAGGCAGACAGACCACATTATTCGCAGCACCTCACCGACCACACCAGGTCGGGACTCTATAAGATCGTCCCCTCACCAGCGCAGCTTTGAGATCAAACCAGACATTGATTATTTCGCCATCACCCATCGAGGAAGCACCACGGAGGAAGCTAAGGATGGAGGCTCAAGGCTTCGCAGGGCTGCAAGCTGGCGGGGAAGCCTCAGCAGCAACATATCCCAAAGACTGAAAACCCAACGTTCATCAACCAAACTCACAAAGCAACAGCCCGATAGGATAGCTCAATCGGTCCACAAGGCACAATATCACGAGATCGTCGTCCAGGGCTACGGGAACGGAACAAGCGACATCGCCACACTGGAAAACGTGCCACCGCCAACGGCACGCGTAACGATTGCAGAGGAAGAAGCGGTATCGACGTCGCCTTCTCGCTACTCCAGCACTTCAGACCCTAGAAACTCGGAAGAGGGTAGCAGCAGCAGCGTCGCAAAGACCTCGGACACGTCCGTCTACGAGAGCCCGAAGAGAGGAGGAGCCGCCACGTGTCAGGGGTGCGGCGGGAAGGGGCAGCTCCCTTACCGGACGGGATCAACGACGTGCACCGGCATCCGTCGCAGGCTGCAGGACGACGGCGGCGGCGGCGGCGGCGGCGGCGGCTTCAACAACGTGTCCTGCGGGCTGCTGCTGCCCCGCCTGCGGTCGAGAAGCGTCGACGGCGACTCGCACAACATGCGCAACGTGCACAGCGTCGCGCCGCACATCGAGATGCCGACCCCCAAGCCGCCCACGGCCTGGGACCACGTCAAGGCCGTCATGGAGGTCAAGGCTACGAACTGGACCACTGACGACGTGCACCCCGAGTGGGAGCAGTATACCGATCTTGGTGGCCTGACGGAGCTGAAGCCTAGCGTTATTGTGCGGAAAGTGAGGTCGACTGCGACGGTACACTTCTAGGTATGACGCTGTTTAGGGCTTCGGGGCCTGTTTGTAGACTTCCAAGGTTGTATTTGAATGGTGGATGATACCCATTAGACTAGTGGCTCACTCCTTGTACCGGGTGTTCGGGTTGGATTGTTAGCGATCTACGATTTATGTTGGAGTGATGTGTACGAGGGACTCGCATGATATTCTTTAAGACAAAGTTCCATCTAGATCAGGCTAGAGGGGTTAGAATATAACTTCAACTTCATTTTAGAGGTATCTAAGGCATCTAGCCTCGCAATCTACCAGTAGGATATCGATGCAAATATTATGCCGTCTCATTAGTATCACATGCCTGATTTCGCTCTCGTTTCAATTCATTCCATTCACGCATGCCGTATTGTGCAAAATCATGGCGAGCTCTCTAGTCGGACTTGATGGACGCGCCGCTCGATGCGGTGCTCAAGCCTTCTATGATTTCGCCGCCCATGACGTAGACCATGTACGTAGGAAAGACGAGCCATAAGCCGCTATCTCACGATTAGTACGCGCTGAACAGAACTAGCAGAGGTCTGAGAAGCGGGAAAGACTTACTTCGGGATGATCCATAGTAGGATTAGGTCTTGCAGGCTGTTATGGCCGATGTTGTCGAAGCCTGAGAAGTACTCTTGGAGCCCTATTACACGTACCTCAAGTATTAGCAGACTACCCAACTTATTCTGTGCGAGAACAGAAGCGGCTCACAGTAAAGCACCGTCTTGCTCAACGTCATAACCGCGGCGCTAAACGCCATCAACACCGCAACAGCCGCAGGCCTACCGCTCAAAACCCGAGTAGCGCGCCCAGCGACGTTAGCACCGCGCCCGAAATAAATCCACATGTAAACCAAATACATGGCGGTCTCGACGACGTTGAGCGAGCCCTGCGCGGACGTGAAGCCGTTGCGCGCGCGGAACGCCTTCCACCCGTACACGTGGTCGACCTCGCCGTACAGCTTGTACGGCGTGTACAGCGGCCAGTGCAGCGACCCGCCCTCCATCGTCAGCGGTCGCAGGAGCACGTATCCCGAGTCCCAGATCACTAGGGGGAGGGACACGGCGAACCACAGGAGCGTTAGGCGCGAGGGCGCGTGCGCCCATAGGTTCGGCGCTGATGAGGCGGCTTTGCTGGCGGAGCGGGTTGTTACCATTTTGTCTGTCTGTCTGTCCTCCGTGGTTTGTTTGTTTGTTTTTTGTTTTGATTTTATGTCGGTTCGATCGGTGGTGGTGTAGGAGGTAGGTAGTTTGACCGTTGTAGGTGAAAGTGGTACGGAGGAGGCGAGTTGCGCGTGTAAGGTCGAAGGGAATAAATTGGCGCGTCGAGTGTTTGGAGTCAAGTTTGGAGGCAGTGTGTAAGTACCTACGTAGGTCCGTACAGTAAGATCGGCTCAGCTCTTCGTAGCTACCCTACCAGCCTACATAATGTATTAAAGAAAAAGATGCGGGGAATAGGACGCGATGTGATGCGACGCTAACCCCCAAGACAACTCGGATAGAGGTCGTTCCACCCTCTCATGACCCACAACTAACTGGCCAATTGGTGCAATCGATTCCCTTCTCAGAAGGTGTCAAGGCCGGGGTAGGTATTGGACGAGCTACTTTTTATGTGACGAGCCAGGAGACCACCTTGCTCGTGTTACCTGATACTTGGGGAGGAATAATCTCAAAGATGATAGGATTTAAGGTGAGAGCTTCACCTAATCTTATATGATTGAAGCTAAAGGAAATTCTGGGTTGTTCGATGAGAACCCAACTCGTCTTTTACCAAGTAGATGGTAACGATTCATCAGAAGTTGTTCAACGATGTTTGGTATGAAGTAACCACTATCCTACCTACTAATTCGAGCAGATGTAAAAGAGACTGCTGTAAAAACACACTCGTCACTCTAAGTCCGGGAAACTCATAAACGACAAGTCCGTCTGGTCCTCTTCCTCCGCTTCTTCACCCCTATCCTCTACCGCACGGCTCCTAAAGAACCGCACCGCATTGACTTCGCCTGAACGCCCTTGGTGCCAATGATCATAAAGTATATCATGATTTGACGTTCCTAGTAGCGCTCTCAACCAATATACGAACATACCAACGATGCAGGAACAGGATTTTCGGCGGGATAGGGTGTCCAGCGCCCTCGACGAAAGGCGCAGCACTGCTGAATAGTGTCGACTTGAGACTGAACTCGGCCTGTTGCGCCTCCTTATCGATCTTAGCGCTGAGGAAGACAAGACCGTCCGAATTCCTCAAACCCGCCTCCAGCGGTGATCCGCCGCAGCGGACCACGATCTGGTTGCCCTCGTTGTCCACGACCTCAAAGTGGTTCGAGAACTTCAAGCCTGTCTCGTACTTGGCGAGTGCTAGGTCTGACGTGTGCCACAGGTAAGCCTCCGTTCCAGGCGGCTTGTCGTAGCGCTCGTGGAACTTGCTCTGGACCCAGAAGCCTGGCTCGGGTGTTAGTCACGATATACATAGGCGAGGAGGATAGGCTATCGTACCCCATCGGCTCCATATGCCGCGGCAGAACTCCAGAGTGAGGGCCTCTTCGTTGTCGCGAAGCTCAGGGCGGATCTTCCGTAGGGGTATGCGTTTGATGACGACGTCCTGAAGCGCAGGGTTGCCCTTCGGATTATATTTGGCGTACGCTTTTGTCTTGAAGATGGGGTCGCTCTTGGTGAGGTCGACGATGGTGGTGCTGGCCGCTAGATAAGCCATACCGGCGCCTACACTAGCTACACCGCCGGTCACGCCCCAGACGCTCGTTAAAAAAGCTGTTCTGATAATACCCATATTGCCAGATATTTACAATGCAGTTAAGACCAGGTCCGTAAAAGCGAAGCTCACGTGGCTTTCATGGGCGCGCGATAAGGTGAAGTTGCACAAGAGCTAGGTGCATATAGACTGGGAGCTCCAGTTACCGGAGATTAACCCGGCATTTTACCAGTAACTAGCGCTTCGTGGAATGGAAAATCCGCGGCTGGGCAGGGCAAGCTGAAGGATTGAATTGTCATATCTACCTAGGTACACTCACAATTCGTCGTAAGGTGTTGATGTTCTGCAATTGTGTAAATTAGGGTATTGGCTTTCTTATTACTTCGTAGAATCGACTGGATGACAATTTGTTCGCTAAATCAGCATCACTTCATTTCTTGTCAGACTACCTAGACCAAGCTTACGAGCCAGACCGGAGGTATAGAACCATTTACTGCTTGGCCTCATGGCAAACCCAGGACTTAATACTCCTAATGTGATATACCGAAGCAAAGAATCCAGAAGATTCACATAGTCCAACGCGGTATTGTACGAAGTAGAATGGTATATTCTACATATATACCTACCTGTTACCGAGCAACTCTCAAAACTAAAGACAAAAACTAGGGGCAAAGTGAAAGAATATGCGTGTGCCACCAAAGCGTGTTGCACCTGAGGGAAGCAACACAGAAAATAAGGATTGGCAGCATGCACAAGTCACTCTAGCACGCAAATATGACCGATAGCAAGTGGGCGAATGAAAATCGGTTGATTAATCGTGCGATGTTTAAAAGTGTGAAGAGGAAAGAAAATTATTATTAAGGTGAGGAATGCGGGAGCCGTACAAAAAGGTTGTTGTAAGGTCATGTGACTAGACGGGCCCCGGCGCCGACCCACCGACCACTAAAATTCTCTTAAATTAGAATCTGCTGAATTTTCCAAACGCTCAACCATACAACAACGACCTGTCCGAATCATGTCTAACGAAACACTTCATCTAACCCTACGCTCAATTGAGATATGAGTTTGTGAAAGGATTACATTGAGTAGGTAGCTTATTAATGATGGGCTCTATCTCTTTTCCATTTCCTACTATTTACCGGACAAGCGTCTAGTATCTTCTCTGTATCAGTAACACTCAGGCGCCGTTGTTACAACCCACAAATTGCCTACCTCTCGCGACTCTCAATGCGCAAGAGCGTCAACTTCTTTATATCGTTCGTGTGGGAGAAAGAACCAAAGGCCTAGACAGCCGGTCCAATCCACCCTGCTGCCGTAGAATCAGTGCGGTAGCAGGACTAACAAGGACAAACACGCCAATTCATCTTAGCAGATATCGTTTTGATTTTGATTTTGTAAATGCAATTTATTTCAACGCTCGGAAAGCTATGTACCCTTCACTTTCCCTACTAATCCTGACTTCTCTACGGGTTCCCAGGGGAGCCGTCATCCACGTTGCTATCGAATCCCGGCACCAAGTCACCGCGGGCATTCTCTAGCTGACCGGGGAAGCTTGAGTCCTTGAGTGCGAAATTCGCGCTCCCGAAGTCGTGCGCCGAAAGCTCGTCTCGAAGCGCCGTGCTCGGGAACCCGTTCCACGAGATGAGCGGGCCGTAGAACCACTGTCCTGTGGCGTTTTCAATGTTGTCATCGTCCGCGTTAGCGAAGCGGAAGTCGTGGGTGCTGAGCCCATCCTTGTTGTAGACCGTCTTGGGATGTGTGCCGTCCCATCGGACTTCGCTCGCGGCCTTGATTTGGTAGCCGCCATGCTGCGAGACAGAGACGACCTTGGCCTCGTCGTTCTGCACGAACACGGCGATGTGCTCCCAATCGTTGGTGTGTCCCAGATCGAAGGGGAAGTTGGCAATTGCAACGTCCTTCTCGAAGTAATAGTCATACAAGTATGCGCACCACCCGTTATTGCACCGCGCTCGGGAATACACATTGTTGTTGACGAGGTCTGAAGGGTCGCGGCAGTCTGAAGATAGGCCTGTGTTGTCGTGGCCGAGCCCTGGATTGATGTTGCCCTGTGCGTCGATTGCCGGCGTATTGTAACAGCCGTCAGTATCGAAGTCCATGGCCGGCTGCCATTTCTTGTCGTTAGCCGTGGCTTTCTCGGGGAGTGCCTGCGGCGGGTCTCGACGCATCAGGTCGAGAAGATGCCCGACAGGACTGCTAGTTATCACCGGAGCGGCAGTTGCTAGCTGCAAAGCCAGCCCTGTGGCGACGATACTCTTCCAGATGGCCATCTTGATGGGAGCTTTTCGACGAAGATCAAGAGTCGAAGTGGCCGTAGGATCGTTGGTGACCTGATCCGCCAAGTATACCATTTGAAGGGGATCTTCGTCCCTCTTTAAATCCCTTTTCAAGTCATCGTCCGATGCATAATATTAAGCCCAGCGTCTCCATCCCCTCCACCACGGCGGTCGTGATCAGGGTTCTGGAAATAGATGGTCGACATGGAGTTGGGGTTATGCTGGCTTGAACAGGGGTGTCCTTCAGGGGCACTCACAGCCCGCCTTCCTTCTTCGGAATCGCATGAACATCTGCGTCACCCCTCCTGGCATCTGGCGTCTCTTCCTATTTCGTGTTTACGTTGAAACCTGGTGCGGAATCGCCAAGTTCGTGATGCTCATCCCAATCGATGCTGCAACGTGCCGGCACTTGGTCAAGACTAACTACTATTAGCCACATCGACCGACACCTACTCCAACACGCAGTTTAGCTAGTTCTGACCGTCTTTAGGAGAGATAATGGTAGGCTAACTAAGAGGCTACTTTAGAAGCCTATACACTGAACACACGGCATCATCTTTCGATCATGGCGTCAGCGGTGTTGCCGATCTTGAGGCTGAGCGTAGCCCCGAGCATCTGACCGATCTCTATGTTTAACTTCGTCAAGCTTTGTCACCACCATCATCATCAATAAAGCCGCCCGGCGGTCGAGTACCGGATCGGCGAGCCATCACCTTGCGCTCCTTCCACTTCCGTTCAGCGCCGGGCCTTTGTACATAGTCGTTGATACTCTCTGCTGTCGCTATTGCAGGTCTCATTTAGAATCATACCGCGGTCCGGTTTCCCCATACGACATCGCAGCATCTCAACTACGGGGGTAGGAGTAATTGTAACGCTGTCATTTTCTATTTCTTCATTGGCCATTCCATTCCACGTGCATCGATCTACTAGCCTGGAGACTATTATATAGAACTAGGTTAGTCACCTCAAATGCCGCCCGAGGTTCAAATAACTATCGAACGAAGCATGTGCTCGGTGGGCGAATTGGCATCTCAAAACGAATTGATATGCCATTGGACGGAACTCCACACGTGTGCCGGTCTAGGGACATCAGCGAGTGCCTCACCGGCTGCAGCCTTCGTAACAAGCAGACTGGTGAGTAGATGAGATATGATAGCAATACCAGTCTAATAGACGGCCAATAGAACAATGAATATCTGGCCTGTGGCCTGTCTTATCGAAGAAGCTAAGGCAATGTCGAACGCATATTTTCAATCTCTCTTGACCCACAGATGCATAAGAGCCCCGAACAATCATGTACCTGACCTTAACTAGATCTAGCATCCAGCCCCGACCTTTTGCTTAGATCGCCTTTAGTTAACATAAGAGTTAGATAAATGTCACCAAGTTCACCGAATACGTATAGATAGATAAATCACAAACGAATGCAAAGGCCCAGTTACTTCTAAATGTTGATACCACTATATCAGTGCATTGAATGTATACAGCAGACACCAAAAATCATCGCATCATGCTATCTCATGACCTTTTCTCTAGATGTATCTCGTCCGTCTGTAGCCTTTCATCATCCCTCGTCCCACGTCCCAGATCCCAGGGTATTTGTTTGATACTTTGTTTCCGAACCCGTTCCCATTCCTGATCCCGATCCGTATTCGTACAAGTCGAGTCAAGTCTAGCGTTCTATACACGTGAAATGACAAGAGTGAGAAACGGAAGAAAAAAAAATGAATGTGATAAAGGTGGAATAATAGATTGGTTGGCTCTCTAGTATTGCCCGTCAAAGAGGTACCGCTCGTCCGTAAACGACAGCAGGAACCTCGCTACGAGGCGCCCCGTGTAGTTCAGCGAGATGTCGCGCGGGAACGGGTGGCCCTCCTGGTTAGGCAGGATGGGGTCCGCGACGAGGAAGTCGAGTTCGTGCCCTGTTATCGCGTTTTCCGTTAGTAAGCTACTCCTCTTACTACTACAACAATGGAGAGATATATAGATAGTGAGGGAGAGAAAAGAGTGAAAAATAACTTACAGCTATCGCCCTGAAGTAGTTCCTTCAAGCCCCCGACCATCTCGGCGGCAGCGTCATCCAGCTCGGTCATCTGGGCGAGGTTGGCGTCGGCGAGAGGGTTGAAGGCCTTGGCACCGGTGTCGCGGGTGTGCGTCTGGTAGACCTGGTGGAACTGGTAGGCGGTCTGCTTGAAGGGCATGTTGTCGATCTCGCGGCAGAGGGAGAGCGCGAAGTCGCGGCGGTACTCGGGTTTCGAGCGGTTGCGGATGGCGATCTCGTTCTGCGAGACGACGAAGGTGTCGGCGGCCGTCTCGACCGTCTCCATGAACAAACACAAGACCAAAAACGCCGCCAGGCACGGCGCCCACTCCCGCCGCAGCTTCGGCTTCAGCGACTTGGAGAAGCCGTCGAACAGCGACTGCATCTCCTTCAGCAGCATCTCGTCCAGCACCGCCTTCACCTGCCGGTTCAGCACCCGCGCCGTCAGCAGCGGGTTGTTTTGCGGTAGCAGCTTCGTGTCCCGCAGCCCGACGATCGTGGCGTTGGTTAGGCAGAGCTGCCGCGTGAGTACGTAGTGCGTGACGTAGATGGACAGCGCGCGTTTCACCATCGATGACTGTGAAAGAAACATAATTAACATATACTCATACTACACGAGATAGTGTTACGGCAATTTACCTGTGAGCGCTGGCCAAAGCGCTGGACGATCGACAAGACCTTCCGCGGGACCTGAGTGAATCGGATGGCGTCGGTGACCTGTTCGGCGTACAAGGGCTCGGAGGTAAGGTTCTGGATGTACTCGCGCGCCCTCTTCCTCAGCTCGTCCCTCTGCGCCGAGTTGTCGGGGTCGATGCCGATCGGTGCCGTGCTCCTCGACTGCAGGTCCATCTGGTTGACCTCCATGTTCATGTGCCAGTGCTGCAGGACCTCGGCGGACTTGGCCGTGAAGAAGCTGGCCGGGACGGTGAGCGTGGAGCCGAACCGGGCGCCCGAGAAGAGTTCGACGGAGCACGTGAGCTCCGCGCCGTTGGGTCGGAAATCCTGTACGTGCTCGCTGATGAAGCCGGCGATCTGGTCCTTCTTGAAGTGGCTCCGGATGAAGTCGGGGAACAGCACCGGGAGGAAGTCGCCAAACTGCCAGCACATGATCTGCGGAACCTGGGCCGAGAGCTTCTTGCAGTTCTGGCACGGCCGTTCCTTGTCGCACTTGACTTTGCGGCTGTGGCAGCAGAAACACGCGCCCAACCTCCGTACTTGGAGGGCGCTCTCCTTTGTTTCATGAGCTAACGGTCCCTTCCTACCTCTTTGCGTAGTTCGCATAGCCTCGAAGCACTCGAATGGATTCGGCTTTCCCGATTGCTGGTTGATGAGGTTCGGCGTCATGATGACGAATTTACTCGACGACTCGGACTTCTTCTTCTCGATCTTATAGCCATTTCTGATTTTCCGTATAGGGCTCGCGCTCTTTCCGGTTTCCTCCTTGACGTACGGCGATCTCGGACTCGAGTGGAGCGAGCTGTGCGTCGGAGACAGCTGTCTAGGAGACTGTGATGTAAAGCTATTCGTCTCGTCCACTAGCACGGGGAAGTCTTCGTTCTTCAAGTTCATCGGGGCCCATGGCGGAACGTCGTTGTCGTTTCGAAATTGTTGTGGAATGCCGAGGTCGACTGGCTGCGGTGCCATCTCGAACCCTTCCAATGTTGATATACCGCCCATGTTGCCCTGAAATGTAGTAGAATAATATTGTGTCATATCCATATCTACAGCACCCGCATTAAAATCAACACCAAATTTCGCTCTGTACGTAAGGCTCCCGCAAAAGAACTCACCAGTAAGCGGCTCAGTGAACAATAAGTCCTGGCCGGGGATGTAGGATTGCTCATCAAAGGCCGGCATCAATTGGCTCTCAGCTCCGGCGGATGCCATCATAGAGGCGGCTGTCGCATGATCTGGATACGACGTGGGAGGCGCCCCACGAGAATGGTCTTGGTCCAACTGCAAGGGCGACATGGCGATGGGAGAAGCCTGCATCTGGTTGGGATAGCCGACTATTCCCCAACTGTGCATGCTCGAGCTGGCAGGGCTAGGCATGAAACCAACAGATGCTGGGTTCGACTCTACATATTGCCACGAGTCCGAGTCATCGCCAGACTCCATGTGAGGAAAGCTGTGTCCGGAGGATGGAGAGGCCGAAGCGACAGAGGCCATTGTTGCGAGGTTTCGCGCACGGTGATGTTATGGGAGAGCGCAGGATCCCGACAAGTCATGTATTTATTATTATTAAGACCCAGGTCCCGGATATGTCTCGACCGTACTTTGGTATGTCCCGCAGAATCACGATATGCTAAGAGAGAGTGAGAGTGTTTGTCGTGGGGTTGTGATACCAACTGGTAGCCGAGCAAACAGTAGTTATGGTTCGGGAAAGGCGAGTCGGCGGTATAGTTCCAGACGATTACGGTTGAAGGATTTCCCAACGAAGCCGCTCGGTGACAGATTGACGGCACAGACAGATTTTGGGATCCCAGAATTCCATCATCCAGACGATCGCGAGAGCCGAGGGTCCTGCCTGTTTAAAGGTCTCTCCAGGATCACGGCTCCGCCACAGGGGCGACTAGGCTCGATCGGATGACCGACTGTGACTGGACTGCGACGAGAATAATCGGGCGCTAGACCCATCCTGGAGTTCGGTGTCGATCCAGCGGCCAGATCCTACGTACTCACGCGAACGCCAAGACAAGAATTGTATGTGTAACATCGGGGGATAGCGGTAAAGGGGCAGAGGGGGAAAATGAATGTTTATAGATAGATCTTCAATATCTAGATAAAAGACCGGACGGTTCCCAATCTGTTTATCCGGCGCCGATATCAAGTCGTAATAGGTAAGGTAAGCTAAGAATTAGTTCCAAGTATAAGAAATCAACTTCGTTCGTGCCAGCGACCTCTGATCCTTGCGAAGCGTGTATTCTTTCGTGGGAAGGCCGCTCAGGTAAGTTATTGAGCTGCGGGGGCTTGCGCCCGAGTAGTGTTGTACTTATGCACACTCGAACAGTTGGGCGGGAGCTGACGCAAGATGTGCAATTCTTCAACCCAAGTTCTTCGTGCTTCGTGCCCAACAGTCACCATTTGTCCAATCCCGCTCAGGGCGATTTTCTGACTTGGCCGCCCAAGACCACCATCCGACATATAGGGAACGGTACATTATTCAATCCAAAAATCCAGAAAATCCCATCTAGCTTCGTTGCGTTAAGAGAATTGAAAGAAAGAAAGAAAGAAAAAAAAAGTTAACAATACATCAACATGCTTGCTCGCTTTGAAAATGAGACATGTCTATCCCCTCCTTAAAACTCGAGTTCGCCTGCTCCAGACCTGAACCAGAATATTACCGAATTGCGCCCTGAAAATCGACTAAGACCTCCCCTCAAGTTCGTGCTGTCAAAGCTGACAAGAAATGAAAAGGAAATCGTGACTCATTCCATCCCACATATAAAGCGGTCTCGTACATATATCTTGGTTCACGTATCGCTTGGAGCGATCCAGACGCTCCCCGATGCTGCCTCTTGGGCAAGTCTCGTTCGCTGAAGAGCTTTCGAGATGAAAAAAACGTTGTCATCATCGGCTATATCCCGATGGTATCATTTAGCGGAATCGTGCCGACGCCACGGCACTTCGCTCTTGAATCTGTTGTTCGGTCGAAACGTATAGTCTGTCCAGGTAGTCCATCGCGGCTGCGTCCTTGAGGATCTTCGCAACCTGGATACCGGCACTGATTAGTTGAAGGATGTTCCGGTCATCCTTCAGCGGGCGCGATTGATGCTTCGCGGCATGTCGCATCTCCAACGAGTTTTCCAAGATGGTCACGAATTGCTTGATCTGTCCGTTGTAGAGAACACGCGCGGGTATTCGCCTCTTCGTCGCCAGGCGCTTCAGTAAGTAAACCCATTCGGTCCATTCTCTATCCTGGGGTCTCTCCACAGGTCTCATGTCCTGGGTCAGGGGGATCGGAAACTGGTATTTTGCAACAAAGTCGAACGCGCACTGCGAGAGTCGATCGTTGACCTGCGTCAGGACACTATCCTGCTCTTGCACCAAGAGGTTCGTTGGGAGATGCGGAAGCTCCCTCTCCTGCATGGCCACGTAATCCGGCGGGGGCCTTGCTAGAAATTGGTGTGGTCCATCGAATTCATCTCGATTGGAAGGCCGCCTCTGGGGACGACCCTTGCCACTGCTCTTGGACTTTCCTGCTGGTGTGGTACCTCCATTATTGTCCAGGGCGTAATCCGATAAGCTGGAAGATGCAACAACATCATCAAGAGAATCCGACGGCGAGTATCTGTCCGGGGCGTCCCAACCCTGCGAGCTCGTGCCTTCGTACGAGCCATACGCTCCACCGGAAGAGCTTCCATATGGCCCGGATTGCGCTCTCGATATATAAACCGGCGATGAAGAGTATGCGGACTGGTGCCGCCCGACTGGACCACTGGTCCCCACTACCGACGCACTGGTCGGCGAACTGTACGCTGGGCCGGATCCGGACGAGTATATCACACTTCGGAAGCCAGTGTTATTCCCATGGTTTACAAAACGAGGGGGTTTTCTAGTCGTCCTTACCTTGAGCTTGAGTATCCATTCTCTCTCGTGCTACTCGGGTACGAGCTGTCATTGTAAATGACACTTGAGGAAGTCAGCTTGACCGCAACGACACAGATCGGCAACTTGGTTCAATGATCGCACCTGCGCGAGGAGTTCCAGGGTCCGTTCGACATGGCAGAAGTTCTGTACAATATCTCCTGCTGGGCCATTTCCTTACAACCTCTCGGGAAGACAAAAAAAATGAAAATCCACGGCCGACAAGACGGACAGGGCGTCAGATAAAATAAGAACTGCGCTAGTTCCTGTAGCAGTCAAATTCCGGCGATGTACACCTGGCTGTACAGAGTATAGAGGTCCTAGAAATACCCTTTCAACACGGATTCAAAGCCTGGGTCTCCAGGATCCACGGTCGATGTCCTATGCGGGATAGACTGGCTCGGTTTAGAAGCGGTGAATCACGACTGCGCTGCTGACCGGGAAAGGAAGTGGAAGTTCAAGTGGCTCGGCAGGATTCGGTAGCAACCTCGGGGGGACAGCATAAACCCGGATGCGAAGGGAAATATCGCATACTCCAGTATAGATGAAACCTTGAGGCAGTACGAGGTATGTTCTTCACCTTGCCCGAGAGAAGACAGGCCGTTGGATCGAGTCGTCTTTTCAAGCTTCCAGTCCGAGACGGGGACGCTTTATGCTATGATAATCTCTGTCGAAATTCGCCACTGCGGACAGGTCAATACTGCGTAGTGATTTTGGGGGTGACGAGCCGCGCCGAGCAGGGCAGTTCCCAGAGCCAATATCAGGGGGGTCGCCCCAGCTCTAACTCAAAGTCTGGGGCTGTAACGTAGTTCCAAGGCGGACCGCACGCGTGCGAATCTAGTTAGGGATGAGGGCTATAGATGCCCTCTCGGGCGTCTCCCACCGAATCGAGACTGGGCTGGACGAGTCGCCAGCCTCAAATCAGTCAAGATCGGCCAACGAAAACAGTTTGATAGAAGCGTAAGCCAGATGGCAGTTCGAGGAGTTACTGCAGATGCCCAGGAACACCCTGCCTATAGTGCAGGCGTCCGAACAAGAAGCACCGTCTCCAAACCATGGCAATAATACATGGCAGGCTGCTCACTAGAGTTGAACAAAGGGCTGTAATTGGCTGTTGCGGCCCAATCATTGTAGGGCACCAAGGGCACAATTGGGCAGCCGAGAACTAAGAGGCCTTTTTGTTCGCCGGCTGCCGTTTGTTGCCCAAAGATTGCCGTCTTCGAAAGGTCTATTAGTCTGGATTATTGCAGGGAAATTCCTGGTGGACGAATAGCGGTGACCCTCCAAGGCGGAGAATCTGACAGATTGGGCAGGAAAGCGTTGCACGAGGGCAAAGAGCCCAACCTATGGTGCGGGTGCGTTGCTGCCCGGAGCATTCTTATCCAGCGGCCATCTATTGGTGCTGAAGGGTAGTTCGTCCCAAGATGGAGGTCCGGAGCGCGAAAAAAGAAAAGAAAAGCATCAAACGAGACGCAACGCAAGCGGCGTAGGAGTTGTCGACGTGTGCAAGACGACCTTAACACTGTCGGGATATGAGGTGGCTGTCCGACCACGTAGTCGGATCCCACATCTTAGTTTCATCATGGGACTTATGCATCGTAAGTTGCGTACCTACTAAGCCTACAATTCTTGGACGATGTCGATTTGACTATAATAGTTTCGTTGAAGTTGCAGTTTAGTTTTCAGTTGTTTAGACGAGAAAACTTATAGCTTGGCGCTTTGACCACTGTGGGGGGTCTTAATACTTCTGGCTGGGAGCTAGCAACAGCTGACACCAGTACTAGCCAGTGCTAGTAAACGGGAATAGTTAAACTTCAAAGTTCCCTTTAGCATCGTATCTACCTCGTATGTAGGTACTTTGGCAACTCTCGTAACGTCGCCACAGCTCTAGAGGTGGAAGAGCATGAGATCATTCTGTCGTGTTTTGGAGAAAGCGAGTGGCTACCTATGACTTGCATGATTGCTCACATACGCTATCCATCCAATAAACCTCCTTTGTAAGACTGTAGGGGACCTGCAGGCTTATGTTGCATCAATGAACATGATCCCCATATACTATCATATACTATCATATTATACGTATAATAGCACTCGAGCTTCCTAATTCTCCTTTTGATAAGTCAATGAGCATAAACATCATGCCATGGCAAGCTGACAGGATGTCATAGTGTTGTATGCTTGTACGTATGTGCGTGTCAGGTTTTCCACCCGGACGCAACGATCAGTTGCACTCAACCAAGTTGTGAATAGAAGTAGGTATTCGTTATACCATAAACTTGATGAGATGAGAAGTGAGGGTGTGTGAGATTGTAAGGTGTCATGCGAAAGGTCAGCGCTGACGGAACCCTTAGCACACGTCCGGGCCGCTTTACCCAATGCCAGCCCTACAATAAGAAGAGATTCAAGAGCGCGCACCAACGTTTGCCTTGTTATTCTCCAAGAAACCAGCAGCGTCAAGCAAGGAAATTAGAGAAGGATCTCCATCGTTGCTACTATGAGAGAAGGGCGAGGTTCCGCTTAGGAAGGTACTGATCTACCGTTATATCCGGCGGTTCTGTACTGTCGTATCTTATGCGTCTCAGTTCCAACTGGTAAGAGCTTGGCTAAACTATGCCTGTTTTATTTACCCATAACAGGCAGTTTATGAACTGCTACATGAATGTCTCTAATTGTATGAAGTAGTGGCCGTTAGTTGAGGTGTTGGGAGAGAAGAGGCGTAGACGCACAACAATGACGAATAGTTGGGTGATGTATCATTTAAACCAGCATTCTGGTATCGAGAATGCAGAAATATGCCTGCACACACGTGGTAACATTCAACTTGGGATGACACTGGGTCCTCAATATGTAAATCAGAATCTAGGTGCCCTGCAACAACCACACAAAACATCGCGGTGAACCAAACTCAAGCCCCAGCCATACACTTATTCCTAGTCCCTCACAATGACCTTGTCTGCATTTGCAATCATAGAAGACTTGAGGCAGACTACAAGGTAGTTTCGGCCGTAAAGCAAACTACATGCAGTAGATGAAGGATTTCGGCATGTACAATAGTGCTTCCTTTTCATCTATCACGTCGTCAGAAGTCCTTCGCTTCCATTTGCGGAGGCGTTACGCTCCCGTAGTATCACCACAGGGGTTGAACTGCCGGCTCTGAACGAACCAGTACTTAAAATAAGAGTTTACGCACGTAAAAGAGCCCAGAAAACACATTCAGCTACACCATGAGTTCATACTGTCATCTCTGGGATCACACAATATCTCTTTCAAGTAACAGTTCGGTATTGTACCTACTAACCCCGTTATGGAAAACGCTCATGACATACCTTTACCAATCGGGATAATAATCGGTTCCACAACTCTGGAAAACGTCTGCCTGATCCCCACGAGACCGGGAGGGAACCGTTTGGAGTTAAGATCTAGAATTCTATTAATAAGTCCGAGCTTGGTGCGCCCTATCTCCCATTGCTTGCTTTCGTGGAGAGAGATGAAACCGCAGAATACATCAAGCATAGTCCGAGCTACGCATTATCGCGGACTTAATCGACTCTCTGGGTTCTATAGTATGGCGTGGTAAGCCAGGTTCTGTCCGATATTATCGTCCGATCACCGAACGGGCGGGATCTAAGAGATGCTAGCCCCGATGAAGCCGTGATGTTTATTAAGCTTATCGACCCCAGTCGAAGCGGCACTTCTGAGTCGACGTTGAATGATGACAGTGGGGCTTCTGCGAGCACAATGCCACAGAAGGGTAGGATTCGCCGCAGAACGGTTCAATGAAATCGTCGCTCGCGAGCCAGGGCCTGTTCGTGCCCGGGGTAAGGAAATTCGTCTGCCTGACGAGAGCATTAATCATATAACTGTGGTATGAAAGAGGTCTCGGAAGGAGTTCGAAGAGTGTATATTCCCCGGTTGCCCCGAAACATGACTTACGGCACTGCTCGCGAACTTTACATGAACACGATGGCTCAAGTAACTCCGATAGTCCAGCGGCAGCGCCAACGCAAGTTTCACCGCAGGTCGAGAAACGGCTGTACCACGTGCAAGGCGAAGCACATCCGGTGCGACGAGAGAAGACCACTTTGGTAAGTCACTGAAATGCAACTTCGTTAGCCGTTACCCGGCGTGGGTTGCGTCTAAGCAAGCGTATACGAAGTGTGCCTTCGCGAATCGTGCAGGCGATTGGTGCCCGACGTCAAACCAGCAAGTGTTGCCTGGTCGTGCCCCTTACCCGCGCATTCGCTTCACAGGCGATTAATCAACTTATTTTTGGCTGCCTGCCAGCCTCGCCCCCGCGCCCGGTCACATTAACAAGTCCATCGGATGCCGTTTTCCCAGTCAAGCTGACTGTGTCCGCAGCACTTATTGCCTTCGACACGGTGGAGAATGTGGCTACCCGGACGGAGATGCTGAGTCCAATGCTACGGAGGCCGGGCGTAGGCCGGGATCTAGAGCTGGGTCTAGAGAGCCTCACGAATCTGTCGAACCTTGCCTGCACCTGATGGACGCTACGCCGAAAGATCCATTCCTTGGAACGTCGTATGATATGCCCCACAAGTCACGATCGTTATTTCAACTCTGTAAGTGAATGCCGCCGGTCACGTCGGGTACCGAGCGAGATGAAGAAAGCGGAGATTGACTGGGTGTCGATATATAGTCACAAATACGAGGGTGCTATACACGACGCGCGTCGAAAGAAACGCCAATTCATTTATGTGAGTAGCGAGGTCACAATCACCATCACGATCGCGGCGGGCGGTGGAGCCCATCTTAGTCGTCGAGAGACCTGGCCTAACTTGCAGATACCTAGCGTCCACAAAGCCTTGTCACATCCCGGGTTCCTTCATGCGGCGCTGCTCATGACAGCCCTGCACTGGGCTTGGTCCACCGGCGATGTCGAGCATTTTCGAGTCCCTTACCTCTACCACAAGCTGCAAGCAATACGGTTTGTCACGGACCAGTTGAGACATCCGGACGCGGCTGTCCACGATGGTACCATTGCAGCGGTTTCAAGCCTCGCTTTAGTCGAGGTATGTGTCTTCCCGAGCGGAAAAAGCCTGGCTGTGTGCCTGCTCACAGTTGCTAGAACGCCTTGGGGTCCGTTGACGCCGTATCCTCTCATCTGCGCGGGTTAGCGAAAATCAAGGAATTGCAGGGCGAAGATAGACGGCCCAAGAAGATGGGTCTGCTTCAGCGGATGATCTTGATGTGCGTGCATCCCTGCTAGAGCATATGCGTGCTCTTTAGCTGAAGAAGGCTAATGTCTCGGTAGGGCAGCAACAATTGTGTCTAGTCGCCCTGTTTGGGACATCCTTGACATTAGTCGAACGGACTACGTTCACCAGTCCATGATAATATCACTCCTGCGAGTCGCACTTCGACCGATCTATAGCCTGTACATACTAGGCAATTCGTATGACTCGGATGAGCCGCTTTCTGGAGTCTTAGCGAGAAAGGCACCCCACTCTCGGGCAAGCGACAGCAACGTCCTGGCGCCCCTCAGGTCGGTGGACTCCAGCAGGTCGGGGTTCATAGCCTGTTACTTCTATCTCTACGTGATCATGCGTGAAGGCACAGTCGACTCGTTCATTCTTAACTGGTTCATTGAGCAGTTGTTAGCGGACGTCTGTCGGACCGAAGTACCCATGCAGAAGGGACAATACAGCCAGTCGCTCTGGTTTTGGACGGTGATGTTTGGTGCCTGCACCACAATGGCTGCTAAGACTAGCGACGATCTGGAAAAGAGCCAGATGAAAGTAGTTCGAGACGTGTATCTCGATAAAATCAACCTTGTGAGTCGGGTCTTGAGGATAAAGAGTTGGGAGGCTGCCAAATCGATACTGCGTCTCTTCGCCTGGGAAGAAGACTTTGACGGAGAGATGGAGCTCAAGGCAATCTGGGAAGAGGCGGTCTGGGAAGACGAGTCAAGAGGCTCTGAACGGGACAGCGCGGAAATTGCCGACTACCAGAACGCCAGTCGTTACTGGTGAAGAGCGACTACGTCTTGCTCGTGCAAATGTGTACATAGTGTAATGCCCGTACCGTATATATCGTCCCTGGAACAAATTACACGTCAATACCAATCAAACTCATAAGTTTGATCGCTGCCGTTGCTTTGTAGGTAGGTAAAACCGTCTCGAGGCATGATTGAGGCCATCACAGGTCGCGGCCGCTGGGGGCCGAGAGCGACCTTGTCAGCCTAGATACGATGGGCTGTTTCGTACTACGTCTTCACGTCTTACACGTCTTACGCACAGCCATGACGCCTTCATCCCTTCTGCCGCCGATACCAATCGCCAATGCAGAACGGGAATGGGAGATTCCGTAGTCCTGCACACCATTCTGGCGGAAGTAAGGGGAGGTGGCAGACAGCACCACCTCTTTGTTCGGGCGACGCGGTTAGCCATTTGTCAGCTCGAAACGACCAGCGCAGCAGACAGCAAATCAATTATCCAGGGATTGGCTTTAAGGACGTCAATTGTCACATATGACAAGTCAGGACAACATTTGGCGCCAATTATTGAAGCGCTTCAATACTATCTCGTGGCTCCCACTCGCTCACCGACTGTCGATACTATGGAGGTAGTTTTCAAAGGAGCAATTACACCGGCAATCGAGGTCTATTATGGTCGGCGAGGGAGTTGATGGAAGACCAGCTGATGCAAGGCGCCGATACAATCATGCCGACAGGACGGTTTTAAGAAGATAGGTAGAATATGGCACCATATCCCGCGGGTCGCGCACAGCTTCGTCGCGATGCAGTGATGTGCTGGCCAGCGAAGTGGCCGTCACCCCCTCAATAAAGTCGTCACGCTGCATCAAGGCAGCTCAATAGGCTGTCGACAACGCTCATAAGCCCCCACACGAATACGGACCGAGCCCTGCGAGCCTATCGCAAGTGCAGAAACAGAAAGGCCAGCGCAGTTATCGGTGGATATGGAAGACGGCGGAGGGCAGGAGAGGGGAAATTATCAGTTGGCGGTGACGGTGACGGTTGGCCAACGACGTGCGAGAGATGAGAAAGACCCACGGAAGACCCTGCGCTAATCAGAATTAATCCAATCAGAGCTTCTTTTCGGAGAGCGGGGTCGATAACAAGCTGCAATTTCCCTGCTTTTTGCTCTTCTCTAACCCGCGCCAATTCCCACCAGGGCAGGCCACGACAACCAACTGCATCAACGAAGCTCAACACCCCTGGCATCGTGTCATCCTCTTCCAGCATGTGCGTTGGCCAACCCCGTCCGTTGTTATTGCCTATGGCACACAATAAAACCCGAATGTCCCCTCTCTCTGCCCAACATCCATTCTTCACTCCTATTTTCCAGCCCAAAGACCCTGATATTTCTGCCCAACCGAGACCCATCATCAACTCGCAACAATCCCACGGCTTATTTTTCGTTACTATACCCAAGACATTTTCCACAGCTCCGCAGCTTACACTCTCCACAAAGGATTCATCATCGGTACCCGTCAGGCCGTGTTTGATCTTTCCCGGTTGTTTATCATCCCAAGGGTCGCCTCTGTACAACGCCTTGTCGACAGACTGTACACACAGTTCAGTTGAGAAACCAGTCTCACTGCAAGGAAACACCAACTGTTCGAGTGTTTTGCCACAGGATTCCAGAGGATCTTCCGGAGAGCCTACTACTCGTTTCCGTTCCACTGGGAATCAATGACAGCCATGGTTGCTTCCCGCCAGGACACCATGTCTGGCTTCAACTCATCTCTAGACATGGACGATGTACACACTCCTGCGAGGTATATTGCATTGTTTTTTCTCTTTTCTTTTGCCGGAGTCTAGGGTTTTGATTTTCATAACGTCCAAGTCATGTTGCGCGATAATCATGTATATGGGTTGTGCGTTTCTCGTTCAACTTCATCGCAAGTGCTTTGCTCTGTGCTCTACCAGGATATGCTTGCTTCGAGGAATTTCCGTTTTCCGGATGGACAGGACACAGGACAGGACAGCCCGGAACAGGACCTTCAAGGAAATGGAACCGAATGGATACACCAGGTCAATGGATCCCGGGACTCAACGCCAGAGGACTATTCTGAGACTCGGCTTCTTGCAAGCGAGTAGCCTGACATCAGTCGGGCTGGACCACTCCACGTCTCTCAGATGGACACAGAAATTATGATAGAGCAGATATCTCTGACCAGTTGGTAAGTATCGCCCGCGAAGAACAGTGACAACAGCAACACCAGGTTAGACTTTCCAGGATGCCAGTGAAAGTATTGCATTATGCCAGACTAGGAATGAGCCATCCCGTGGAACCAGCGGTGAATTGATATTCGAGCTTCACGGACTTGCCTAGGATATCATATCGCGGACCCGTGGATTTTCTTATCGTGTATCACTTCTCTGGAACCACAACAACATCTGCCGGACCCTCCACAAGCGGTGCTTCCCTTCGTCTCTGCTGTGTTGCTTCGCATATTCAGTAGTGTCGGGCGACACTAAGGCTTGTCATACCAAGGATTTCAGACTTAACTACGTGCACTCAGGATTCACGACAAACTCGACTGGTAAACATCAGCGCGCCGTGGGCATTTTCTCTTCCTGGAACTCTTGGGGCCGTATAATCATGGGGCCATCTCACCTGGATACTGTGGGACATCTGACCAAGTGCCGAAGGGAATTCTCGTGGCAACTTGAGTTTCGCGCCTCATTGCGTCCTCGACTACAGTACGTGTGCCGTGTGTGCCGAAACAAACAGTCCCAGACCCGAGCGTCCGCGTGTTTGTCGACTAACGTATCAACTCTCCGTGCTTTAACAGGGGCACCTCGATCTGGAACTTCCTGGTTTCTCTCCGCGGATTTCCTTTTCGTATCCTTTCCTACTCTTTTCTTTTCCTCTTCAGGCCGCCCATGGATTTGCAACCTGGATCATCCGACTTATGGAATTATGCATGCTCAATGGTGTCCCTTTCCCTGGATCCCGCTTTTGGACTTGGTAGTTCACATTGGACGCCTCAGTTTGGTCTGTACATGATGCCCCTCATATCACCGTACTTTAGACTAATCGATATTGCGGAAACAGGAACATAGTTGTACCATGCTGGAGCCATCTCATTTGTATTTGATTTTGGCGCATATTGTTGTGATTTTGCCGGCTTAGTGGTATACAGAACACTAACCTAAACCCCAGTGACTATAGCTCTTATTCCCAAGGAAACATGCTTGCCAATTCCAGCGGATCTTTTCTTTACTCTCAAACAGGACATGCAGACCTCCATGGTTCAGTATGGGATGCAGCGGCAGAAGGAACACAGAACTTCAATGGAGATGAGGATTTCCATTTTGCATATGGCCAAGCCACTCCCAGAGGACAGGATCAGAATGAAGCCGTGGATGACATGACCAGCAAATGGATCGCTACAGAGCATGCCCCAGCTTCCGCCGCAGAGCCTATGCGACGGATCAGCTCGCGGGGCTCCTCTGGTAGCCACAAGAACAGAACTATCAAAGCCTCAGCGCACAAGAGTCGACCAAGGTTGCTCTCTACTGTGTCTCATGGCTCGCACATGTCAAATTATGACATTACAGGTAATCCACAGATGGACGCCTACCTACTCCAGGATTCGGATGCCCACTCGGTTTCCTCTCAGATGTACTATCCAACACTCCCCATGAGCGTAGGTTTGGCCACGGATGGCCTGCCTTACTCTCCCGCTGTGCTTACGTCGGGGATGGCGCAACAGCATATCGATCCCACCCAGATGCAACTGAACTTCGAGACTCATCTCACGGGAAATTCGCCTGCTGCCACTACGTGGAGCTCTCTCAGCCCTGTTGAGTCCCGCATCTCCACTCCTGGTCTTCCCGAAGATGCGTGGTCTGTTCCTATGGATGCGTCCCCTACACGGACCAACGACTCTTCGCCAATCATGGATGGCATTTCGCCAAGGTATGTAAACTATACGCTATGATATTCGGAAACACTCTGACGAAGAGAACGCCATCAGCCTCGATCGCCAGATGGGTTTGATGACCACAGAGGATCCCAATGGAGTTGGCCTGGCGGATGACATGTTTGCTCTCCCCCCTTCTTTCACGCGCCGCTCCAGCGGCGATGGTGAGTCTTCTGCCCGGGACCATCCATTGTACAAAAATGCCGCTCCAATGGCCGACGGACTGTTCCATTGCCCATGGGAGGGCCAGTCCAGCTGCAACCACAAGGCCGAAAAGCTCAAGTGCAACTACGAGTAAGTCCCCGACGCTTCCGTGACGCCTACAGACCTAACCGAAGGCATAGCAAATTCGTTGACTCGCATCTGAAACCATACCGATGCAAGATCGACTCCTGCGAGAATGCCCGATTCTCCTCGACTGCCTGTCTCCTTCGACATGAGCGGGAAGCGCATGCTATGCATGGCCACGGCGACAAGCCCTATCTCTGCACCTATGAAGGATGTGATCGTGCCGTCCCCGGGAATGGATTTCCTCGCCAGTGGAACCTGAAGGACCACATGAGACGCGTCCACAATGACAACGGGAATTCACTCAATGCCGTCAGCGGGTCCCCTCCAGCCGCACACGGATCCGCCGCGCATTCGGCCAAGGGCCGCAAGCGCAAGAATAAGGAGTCCGTAGACAGCACCAGCAGCCGCAAGCATGCTTCTAGATATGCCCAGGCCGAGGCTGCTCTGAGGGCCGCCGAGCAACCCATGGTGGATGAATGGTACCAACACCACAAGGCTCTGCAGACCTATCTGCAGGAATTCAGCGTCCCGGATGCTTTTGATTACTTGCAGCAAATTACCGAGGCCAGGGATCACCTGGCAGCCATGGGAAAGATTTCCCAGAAGTTGCTTCACTCCAACAAACCGTCTCAGGATTCCTACAGGCGATCACACGGACACCACTCTCGCTAATTGAAGAATGTATGTGAAATGACATTCCTCATCAATATCCTTTACTGAAACTAACGTAATCCACTACAGCAAAGAGCGAGATTTGCGGCCCAAGGTTGATTTTTTAGAAGCCGAGGAGTTGCAAGTGCACACTTCTATTACATTTACTTCTACTCCCGCCGGTCAGGAGACCGTGATGGAGCCTAGCCAGGCTCTGTGTGGATAATGGAGAGCCGCCACGCTCCGAGCCGAGCCGAGCCCGGCATTGGACCCAGGGATACCGGCGCTACGTCTCATTGATTGTAGAGTTTCCCGGATTGAAACCTGAAACAAAGGACATGCCGAGTGCGTTGAGAGAGGGTTGATCCAGGATGTATAAGCCTGTGAGGACGAGGATGTGCCATAGGAAAAGAGCGTGACGGCCCTTGTGGCCATGCATGGTGAATGTCACGACAACCATCGCCCAGGTGGTCGATAAGTTGATGATTCGTCATAGAAGGAGGATGGCGATAGAAGGATCGTTTGATTGTTTGCTGGTGATCTGATTATATATGGCACTTGCTTATTTAACTGGTTATTAGACATGGGATCTAGCCTCGCTTGGCTACGTTTAGACATCTTGAGAATTGGAAAATGTTGAGCTAGACACTTGATTATACTCGCAATGGCTTTGTGTCCTCCTTGAGGGATTATTCGTCATGCTTATCTTGACTTGTACCGCCCCGGCATGATAGATGATGCTAGCGACTACGCTAGGATTCGTAGTATTCTAATGTAGCTACGATGGGTAAGGTTGATGTGTGTAGCTCCTGTATGATAAGTCTTGACATTTGTATATTGTCGTTTTGCCGATTCTAACGGGTTAACCGGCTTGTATCTGGCGAGTTTGGTAGTACCTCCTGACCAAGGAGACATGGGCAATCTCCAGAATCTAGATGAGGGTGAAAAATAGGGCGGGCTCGTATAGAGTCATTCTAGTTTCCAGCCATTAGACTCTGCTCTTTCTTCGACGTTAATAAAGCAAAACCGCGCCCCTCTAGCTTCTCTATTCGAGAGATAACTCTGCTTTCAGATTCGCCTAATAGACCTATGTCGTATCTGCTGGTAGTGATTCTAATCTTATTACCGGTAGGTAAGTAACCCATAAAAGTCCCGAGGATGGGTGTTCTTGATCCTAAAATCCGCTTCACTAGAACCTGTACTCTCTACGCCAACATTGGCACAGTAAAGGTGGCATGTTTCGATCAGAACAAGTATGGATTGTCATCATCCTTCAAGATAAGGCTGTGGATGCCATTGGTAGCTTGAAAGCCTTGGGCCTTCCATGCTGTGAACTAGTTTTCAGCTGAGTGTCCTCATCTGATGATGTTTCTGCAAAAACTCAGCTGCCTAGACATCCCACCATGTGCCAAACTAGTGGCAATAATGGAACCTCCGTGTTGTGGCTTTAATGTATGATGCAATGATAGCATATAAAGGTTGGTAGGTTTGATCAGGTGATGGTGCCTTCACGCTTGTGGGACATGTAGGTGTGCGGCGATGTAAATATGATAATGCTTCTGGACTCCTGATGCATGGATCCGTCTTGATCCCAGCATTGGGAGGCTCTTCTTTAAGGCATATCTATCCTGCATGTGCCTAATTACTTGGTGAAGACAAATCCTCATGGTGAAGTCACTCACCCGAGGGATCAGATACTGAAAGGGCAAACCACACCAGGTAACGGATGAGGTTCACAAGTTGTGTAGCCACATGTTCCGATTCGTAGGCACTAAGAAGTTCGCTGTTTTCTTCAGAGTACCTCGTAAGAGAGGAAGTGCCATACGAGAGGCGTTGGCTATCTAGAGGCAAGTAGAATAGATCAGTATGGCCGAGTTCATCAGAATGACATATCCAATATATCTATCGACGAATATATCAGTAAAAGACGATAAGTAATGCAATGACTTCGTTGTCGACATGCTAGATTCTTGTTTCGATCAAACCAGCTCTAGGGCTAGAAGTAGATACTGGCAAGACGACCCAGCATATCGTAGACGTAGATGCACACCTGTGACGTGCATAAGCAGGTACACAACTCCTCCCAGTGCCGACTCTGAAAGTACTTGAAGCAATTCTCGCGTAACTCAGAGAGTGCTACGGCCGAAGTGAGGAATATGAAAAACTCCGCGATACGATGAAATGGTACTCCCAACGCGAGGCGGCTACACCCGAGGGGCTTGGCCCGTCGACAAGTTCGATCAGCGAGGTTACGGCCTTAGTATCTTTCGATATTTCATGAGGCTGTTGTCGTCGACTGATATTCTACAGCTGCCGCATGCAACAAGTTGCCAGCGGTTATCTTTGCGCAACGTTAGACAAATTTCGACAAGTGATAGGACGCGTTGATTCCCTCGTCGGCTAAGTGAAATCGTAACATGTAGAAGCTAAAATCTGCGCTGAGAAACGGCGCCAAGGTTCTCGAGACGGTATTTGCATGACAATGGGTTGTCTACCTAGAGTAGATGGTCTCTCTCCTGGAGAGCCTGGTTTCGAGATAGCTATTACGCTACGACCCGATCTTTTGCTTCAGTGCCTGTGTATGAGACTGACATAGCGAGCATAATGAGCGTGGGTTTGCTGTACATGATCGATTTGCTCAACAGACAGCTCTTACTAGGGGTTCGTCATCGCAGGGTCCATGACACCCCATATTGGGGGCGGACACCATCACCAGATTTCGATGCTTGATCGCCGAGACCAAACAAGGCATTCTTGACTTTCGCGACGTGTTGATAGATAAAAGAACTATTCAACCAATTTCGGTTCCGAGGCATTACGCAATAACCTCTTGAGCCCATCTGCCTCCGCACCATCGGTCGGTCAGCAATCTGCACAATTATGCAATGATGACGACGAAGAAAGACTATGATATGTTCAAGAATCCTCAATTCCTTTCTCCGCATCGGCCCTGGGCCGGGTGGTCAGCAGGCGGCGACATGTTCGCCTGCATAAGCGTGTCGCTTATCTCGACTGCAGCTCGAAGACCGGATGAAGGATGACAGCCACCTAGGAGGAAGAGAGCTCACAAGACCGTAAAACTGCCTTGGTAGGACTCGGAGCAGTGCCACACTTTGTAAGCGAGACACACTCAGACTCATCGGCGCCGACGCCGCCATTTGCGGTTATCAGAGAAGGACATGGTAAGAAATCAGAAGTACCTAACGAGGCAACCGTATTCGCGTGTCGTAAAGGTGGAGGTGGAGGTTCGGGAAATCCAGGAGTTCCCGTGCTGTCAACTCATGTTCCGTTTCATGTCGCGAATCCTTCTGGAACCAGAAGTTGTTTGGCGAAGCTTAAGTAAACTACACCTTTTTTTGGTACACACACACCTTTCCGCGCCTCGATTACTACGCTGACTGACAGGTGCGGCCTAATAATAGCACTTTTGATTTGCAATGCATAGGCGTAGTACATTTTGCATATGCTGGGACGATCGAAGCATGTTCGTGTTTGGTGTTTGTCTCCATGTGTTTCTTCGCGATGATCCCCCTGTCGCCCTGCCATTGAGGAAGTAGACTTAACCCCCCACGCATTGTGACAACGACGGCGATGAGCCAGGGAGAACGACGCAAACGATTGACATTTCTTTTCCCATGTCGCCTTCCCATAGCTGCAGGTATCTTGAAATCCAGAAGAAATTATAGACCCATGCGAAAAAAAACCCGCCAAGTCCTACTAAAGCCTCCATGAACGAAAGTGGGTATATCCATAATATTGTCCATCTATGCCGCCGAGTGTGTCGTAGTCCCTATCCGAGGGTTCGCTTCTATGAACCCGAGCTTAGCCCAATCCTTACTCTTTATGAAAATGCCGTCCTAAGCCATCTAGTGAATGTAACCCATGTCCCTTAGTGTCCCATGTTGAACCTCTCGTGATGTTGGATGTCTCCTAAAACGCCATTATGGAAGGTATGAATGGGTGTCCCCTGAAAATTGAAAGTGCAAAGTGCTTGAGCATGTAACTGCTCATAATGACCTAAACTAGCGAAACCCGCGCCGGTATTTGCTGCATCGGCCTCGGATCGCTTTCTGCGCTGTCTGCTCGGTACATAATAAATATTGTTGTCCGGTCTCGCGGCTGTGAGCCACTCGGCATCGGAGCCCTATTCTGGTCGCTAAATCTCACACTCGGTCGCGGTGGTGGGAATAATGGCTCTTGCGAGCTAGACTCGTCCGGAAATGATGAACGCCTTTCGAAATCGGCGCGCTGGTTGTGAGATATGATGGGAGGTAATGGCTTATTGAGGTTGGCCGGTTGATGGGTGGGGAGTAGCGGCGCTGGATGCTGCGGAAGGAATGTTGATGAGCCTGATGACTGATCGATGAAGGTAGTCAAAGATGGCGACTGTGTCAGGGGTTTCCTGTCCCAGTCTACAGCGGTGGAGCTGCGCAGTCTAAACGTAGACCCGAAGACATTTGGAAGGTAGCTGGCGAAGAACGGCTTCATTGCGGGAATGGAAGCACATATCTTGATTACATGTTAGCGGATAAGTATACACGCGTATGGGGCCGTATACATACTATACCAAGGTTCAGCTCAATGGCGCTGGCAAACCAAGCTATCCAAGAGTTCCAGACAGCATCGTAATCGGTCATTAACATCCATGTGTAATAAGTTCTCGCAATTCCGGCAGAACTTGCGAGGATGCCAATACCAAAAAGGAAGATGACTCTACCGCTTTGTTTGGCAGGCAAGTTCAGGCTGAGGGCTGTCTTTATGGGAAGGAGTACAACAAGCCAGTCGGTAATCGTATTAATGATACTAGCCGCCATCAGATGGGCTGTCTGATTGAAGCAATTTTGCGGCTTGGTTGAGAGTTCCCAGTACTCCGATAAAGGCCTTGCGGCTTGTTAGCCTAAGACTCCGGCAAACTCCTTGCATAGGTACTGATGAACTTACGTGCATTGAAATACGCTGACTATGACGAAAACGAAACAGGTAAGGCTAATAAATGCTATAGATACCAACACAGCAATGGTCATCCTCTGATCCCTTAAAGCAGTCGTAAACCGATAGAGCAGCGTAAGGATAGATAACTTGGTTAAAGTGGTCGCGAAGTCGAATAGTATTTGATTGGCAAATCTGGCACATCCTAAGCTTTGGTATCGTCTAGATGGAGAGTTAAGATGTACTTACGTTAACTGTAAGCCCGGGACCCAGTACTTATATTCAACGTCCCAACTATGACGGTTCCATTGGAGTTCGTCCTCTCCATAGACTCCGATAACCGTGAATGCAATAGCAGGAAACTATTAAGCGTCAGTGAACGTAAGAGCACGGTAAAGGCGCATGATGACATACGTATGCGAGCAATATGAAGACATCGTCGAGCCCAAAACCCCGTGTTAGCCATATGCGTGCGTACAAGCGAATAGCCAAGGCGATTGTGACAAGTCCTGCAAGCAGGAGGCCAACAATCATTCCCGTATGGCCTCTTGTTTCTGGATTAACGTAGTCGGGCGCTGGCCAGCTAGCTAGAACCGAAGCAGGAGGTAGTTGCATTTTGAAATCTAGGGAGATTATATAAGTGAAAACCACCGGATGTCTTTAAAGAGAGTCGTTGAAAGCATCTACGGCGACGTATGTCACCCGGGAACAGGTCAGATGCCCTTGGCCTAACGAAGCTCGGGTCACCTTGGAGATAGCTAGCCTCACTGTGAACATGTAGGCTGCTTATAACGCTAAACTCATCGATGTCGTATATCCAAGCACAACGAGCCGCATCGTCTAAGTGTGCGCTGTCTAACTAAACCCGTGGATTAAAGAAATATTAGTAGTAGAAGACTCTACATATTTAAGATGTGAGACAACCCATTAGACCCAACCGACTAAAGGTAGACACGGGGCCGTCACCTTCGAGTTTGAGGATTACCACACACTTGCGTGTGAGCTTCTCGATCACGACGACCGGGGTTGTTGGAACGGTCCAGACAGATTCTTCCACTTGGAAACGGGGCGAGGCAACCATGATCGCTAGTACGTTTCTCGTACTCATAGCCTTACTGCCCCTACCCCCACCACATGGGGGGGCCAAAAGTGCTATCTGGGGAAAGGGTGGCAGATCCTAGCATGACGGGCTCGCATCTGAGAAGAGAAGTGCTGCAAGTCACCCATGGCCCGCATGAGAAGACCCACGTCAGGCAAGGGGGTTGCGTACCAGACATAAAGATGAGTGCAACGGGCGATAGGTAGCACTCTGACAAATCTCTTCCGACTGGTCGGGATCGAACTTCGTACATTGCGGGAACCTTATCTTCTGTCGACCTTGTGCTCATACAATGTCGTACGCCGGGAGACAAGGAGACGCCACCAGCGGTTAGCCCTAGAGAGCCGCACAGACACGGACCGTCTCCATTTGAAGACGCCTTCGGCATATGTTGCGAGAAGTGATATCATCATATCTTAGCTTACATAATTGATGGGAACTAGGCCATTCCGAGATATCATATCATCTAACGGGAGACTAGAACCAAGTGGCTTGTAGCAAGGCAGTTAGGATTTGGAAAGCCATCATCTCAATGGTCCCCGAGAGCACTCAAGGTGTACAGGAATCCGCTTCCAGATTATTGGTCGTACAGCAGAAGGAAGTGTTCCCAGACATTTCACCTCAACGTTATCCGATTCCTCCTGGATCGATAAGGAATGACCCGAGGGAGATCTTTAGTTGACAGAAACCCTTGCAAATCTCTGCTTGCTAGGTGCCCTGTGCGAAAGCCTCGCCTGTCGAGTGACAGGAATGATGTAGGACTCCGGCACTTGGATAACATGATGTTGGTATCGTGAGCCTGGGTTGCATTCTTGCACAACTGTGTTGTATTAGGAGTTACTTATGGGTAGCCGCGCGTGTCAGCGCTTTTCGCCGATCACTTGGTCCAATCGAGCTGGTTCTAATAGCTGATAATAAGAAAAGTTCCTCATGTTGGGCACTTTTGATGGATAACGCACCCGATAGACTAATTTAAGCAACGCCGTCGATCCGGGAAGCGTAAATTGAAACGGGATCTTGCAGGTCCTGAAAGCACTAACCGTACCTAATGTTGGATCTGTAGTAACCAACACTCGTAAAAAGGTCGTTGCGTGGCGCAATGGTGTTTCGTGAGAGGTAGCAGTGGAGGACCCTGAGATAGACCCTGAGATAGGCATTCTCATATTTGCTAAAGGCTACAGAAGCACGGAGATACAGGGATCCGGATCCCAAAACCCGATTGGCTATCCAAGTGGCGTCTGGCGTCTCGCGGTTGCAGATTCTGAGGTCAGGGCCAAGCAATAAGTGTCTGGCTGTAGGTTGAGGATGTAATCGATAACCATGGCGGCTCCTTCGTCTGTACTGTGTAATATTACTTACTGTATTTGTGTGTATTGGTGGGAACTCCGTGGTCCTGAGAAATGAAGTTGAAGAGAGAAAAGAGAGGATTCCTCAGCTGACCCACCTAACTCGCCCTACGCGGAGGCGGCGTAGTAGCCCTACAATTTATTACATCCGAGAGAGTTTACGCTAGGTACTTATGTAAGCAGAGGGACCCGGAACTCGTTAAGTCAATCTTTTAGGTTTAACGCTTAGGCGGTGTGTCCACTTATTCTGGCTGACAGCCCACAAAGGCTAAAATATGTGAGCGCCACTGAAAATTCACAAACCTCTTAATTTCACCACCGCAATTCACACAGCAACAACTTTTTCCTCTCCTCATCAACCGCGAACGCAATAATCCTCACCATTAGAGTATCTCTATTGGAAGACTGTCATCATGTCGAAAATCACAGTCGGTACGTTCTATATTAAATCCTATAACACCACCGACAGAATACTAACATCTCTACCCCGCCCCAGCCGGAGTGCGTTCCAACGTCGGTGAATTGCTCGACTACTCCCTCAACACCAAGAAGCGTAACTTCCTCGAGACCGTCGAGCTCCAGATCGGCCTCAAGAACTATGATCCTCAGCGTGACAAGCGTTTCTCCGGCACCATCAAGCTGCCCGCCATCCCCCGCCCCAACATGAGCATCTGGTACTACATCCAATCGTGAAGACCGAACCGACAGTCAGTAGCTGATACGTGTGATATAGCATCTTGGGTGACCAGCACGATCTCGACCGTGCCAAGCACGGTGGTGTCGACGCCATGTCTGCCGATGACTTGAAGAAGCTGAACAAGAACAAGAAGCTGATCAAGAAGCTCGCACGCAAGTACGATGCCTTCGTCGCTTCCGAGGCCTTGATTAAGCAGATCCCTCGTCTCCTGGGTCCCGGTCTGTCCAAGGGTAAGTCCAAGACTCAATGCGCAACAAAGCGAATAACAGCGCTGACTATGGATATTTAGCTGGTAAATTCCCTACACCGGTCTCCCATTCCGATGATCTCACTGGTAAGATCAACGAAGTCAAGTCTACCATCAAGTTCCAGTTGAAGAAGGTTCTCTGCATGGGCGTTGCTGTTGGACACGTTGGCATGACTGAGGATGAGCTGGTCGGCAACATCATGTTGGCTATCAACTACCTTGTTTCGTTGTTGAAGAAGGGCTGGCAGAACGTTGGTAGCTTGACCGTCAAGGCTACCATGTCCCCTCCCAAGCGCCTCTACTAAGCAGGTCCCCTCACATGCCAACTGGAGGATGTAGTACTGGTAGTGCTGGCATTTAGG
The DNA here is from genome assembly GCA_022578875.1 of Hypoxylon crocopeplum. Taxonomy (NCBI): domain Eukaryota; kingdom Fungi; phylum Ascomycota; class Sordariomycetes; order Xylariales; family Hypoxylaceae; genus Hypoxylon; species Hypoxylon crocopeplum. The sequence goes on from MU399567.1 coordinate 319,259, forward strand.
TTCTAGTGTCAGCATCTAGATAGGAAATCATACCGAACCTCTAGAATACGAAACTCATATGCCATGCTCATTATGGATGTTTTCGTTTTAATACAGCCTTAATTGCTATGCCTTACACGTCAAGATCGAATACAAGTAATCGTACGTAGACCGCCTAGCATTCAGCGAGCCACGAGTCTTAGAGGAATTTGCTCCTTACGATCAAGATCACATTATCGATCAAAAGGCTTTTCCATGATAATTCTCAATGGCATATAGCGTAATTCTAGAGTAGATTAGGGCTTATCTACCCTTTTCCAATATTTAAGCAAACTACCACGCATAGCTTGCCACAAACTACAAATCAAAAACTACTCGAAGAAATGTAGGAAACACCCCACAGTCACGAACCAGGAAGAGCTGGCGTCGGCGGCTGATTGGGAAGGGCGCTTCCAAATTGCTGGAGGAGGCCGGGAACGGAAGGAAACCCATAGTGAATAAGATGATAACCCTCAGCAAGCCACCGTAGTGGAGCCTTCTTTTGAATTAAATAAACATTTGACGATGTAGATTTAACCCTTACTGATGATGAAGAAAGGAAAGAGAAAATTTAGGGAAGTCGAGGCGCGCAGGAAAATTATTTAAAGGCCGCTGGGGAGGGAAAGTGGGGCAAGCCTTTCGGCGCCCACCCAACCACGTATCGCTGAACCCTGAGCGCTGCACGTGCCTTAGTTGCGGATGTACCTAAGTACTCTCATCCCTTTTTCTCAGTGTCCATGGCGCTGTTTGCTTGCCTATACCAGACCCTACCAGAACCAAACTGGATAAGTAGAAAATAACTAGGCCGCTGAATCTTCGAGTCTACGGGAATGAAAGTTGTCAAGTCAATCGATGCCGCAAGTTCCAATTAATGACTCTTGGCCAATTATTGTAAGCTAAGAATGGCGAGCTCGACCGCCGTTACCACTTCCGGCCGGACAGAGGGCAGGCAGTCCTGTATTCAACATCGTCCTGGTTCGATTTGAACGCTGCCTGATTACTAACATCTATTGACCAAGAATCCGTCTAAATAAATGATATGCTAGGCTAGTCGAATCGGCCGCTATTTGAGAATTCTACATCTCTATCTTCTCTTCTATTGCATCATGCCACTAAATGTACCAGATACCTTACCCGATCTGATGGAATGATCATCTCCCCATCATCTAACTCCTCACACCTTCTAGCAACATATGTATCGAATAGCCAAGCTATTAAATCTCTCAGATCTTCGGCACCGCGTCCAGGTAACCCTTTAGAACTGCTTGAATCAACTGATTAGCGATGGCCGTCTGGGGTGGTAATCTCAAAGCCCCCTCCCTATACGCCGATGGCGCCGGATCTCCTAGACCGCTAACTCCATTCGCTATGCCTTCTCTCACTTCGTCGAAGGAGAACCATTTGGCATCCGTCAGCTCTTCATCGTGGCCAAGGTGTATCGTCTCGCCGCCAGGAGCGGCTTGGCCAATCGCGCCGATCATGAGGTTTGCAGGATAGGGCCAAGGTTGCGAGCTGTGGATTACGACACGGCCTACCGTGACACCGCTCTCCTCCCAGGTCTCGCGCCGGACCGCTTCCTCGATGGACTCGCCGGGTTCGAGAAAGCCCGCGAGGGTGCTGTACCAGTTTGGAGGGAAGCGCTTGTTTCGACCTAGTAGGAGCTTCGAGCCATCTGCTGAGACTACTGCCATGATGACCGTTGGGTCTGTTCGTGGGAAACTCAGGTTGCTAACGCCGTGCCGCGTCGGACAGTCTGCCTTTTCCTTCGGGGCGCCACCTTCAGGGACACCGGCTAAATCCGTCGATGGGCAGACCCGTTTCCATCCGGCGTTGATAGACAGAGTAGGCTGACCACACCCACCGCAGAACGGGTTCCGACTGTTCCAATCTACCAGAGCACGAGCCTCTGCATATATAGCCGCTGCTTAATGGTGAGTTGCATTGTTCCCCTGAAAATCTGATCAGAATGGTACGCACCTTCAGGGGCATTTAGAGACAAGAGTCTCCTTCCATCGATAAAGGAAACACCAGTGGCCTTGACAACGTCCGCGATACTTTTGGCCTTGTCTGCGGTAGTGCCTTTAGGAGTGACGTCAACAGCAAAGTACGGTCTGCCTTTATAGTCGCGATACTCAAAACCGGTCTTCTTCTCGTCGATGCCAAGGAACAAGACCAGGGGATGCGTAATAGACGAGTCGAATGCCTTGACGTGCTCCTGCTCCGATTTCTTGAACGGCTCCTCTCCGGTTAGTCGTACAACTACGTCCCTAGTAACATAGGATAAATTGGCGGGATCTTTGGCAAGGGGCGACAGATTATCCATCAGCAGGAATGCCGAGGAGGGGTGAGCAAACGCTGCGCGGAGAAAACCATAGTCGGTCCTCAGAAACGAGACTCGGTTCAATGGACTGCCGCTGAAGTAGTTGGCGACCTCACGGCCGAACTTTCTTGACAACATCGAGTCGTCTTCCACAAGGACCGGGAGATCCGGAATCGCGGACCCCATTACGTTTTGGATTTTTGCTTTGGGTTGCTGATCTGAGCCGACCGAGTTGGCAACGTGTATGTGCTGCTTATCCCAGATGACGATGACGGAGGGAGAGTTGCGCTCTTTTATGTATACTCTTCAAAGTAACAGAAGCAATTAGAACATGTAGTTTGAAAGCAGTAAGCAACTACCACCTATTTTGATCCTCTGTCTTATGCGTCGGGCCGGACTTTGAGGGAGTTAGTAACTACCTTACGCATAGACATAGGTTAGGTATGCTGGTAGGTGTTCACCCCAGCATTCGCTTGATTAATAATGAAGTAGTTCTCCAATGCTCGTCAAAGGCCATAGGGCGGTGGACTTATTAGTGGGGATCAAAGACGGCGATATTTTGGTTGATGAGTAATTAGGAAGACTCCGATGCCGACAAACGGCGTTTGCGGCGATAAGATATTGCCTATTTCACTACCGTTGTATTCGACATACCTGCAGGAACCCATGCGTCAAGGCTACCAACTAACCTGCAAGACACATATTTAGATAGAAAACCGAACTAAATACTGTATAGTCACTATGTAATGTTTATAAGTGTAGCGCATTATGTCAGAGATCTGAGATTCACGGTTTGAACAATGCCGAGGTAGAGTTTACCTTTAGGAATATTAACGCTATTAAAGAGATTCATTGGATTAATGTTGCACAAAATTAGGTGTAGCTGCAGCCCTGTTCGGTGCTGAAAAGGTTCCCCCGCAAAATGCATGGATGTGGGGTGATGTTAAGTCGTCATCAGGATACCAACTAACTTTTCATTGTTCCGGGGGCGTTGGCACTGGGCGCAACTTTTCCAGCTCCATCATCTCGTGAAAATTCCTTTCGCGAAATCATGTTTTTTTTGTCATGAATTATATAACTAACAACAAAAAATATTTCTCCTGATTTGCTTCGAATCAGTCTAAGAGTGTATATATTCTTAAACTGCCGATCTGCAAGCTCCCCTGTCGTTGATTTGGTTACACGGCCATCGCCTCTTCTCATTGGACTTTCGTTACGGAATGGCACCTCCCACGGCGCCTCTAAACCTCGATGTCGAGGCAATATCGGGTATCTGCGGGTAAGCGGTCTCACCAACGCCTTCTCAACTACATTTAACTCCGAGCTGACATTTCTCTATCATGTAGCTCCATCTCAATCGCAGCATGGGTCGTAGTCTTCTCTCCCCAGATCATAGAGAACTTTCGCCGAAGCTCCGCCGACGGTCTATCAGTCCCGTTCATCATCCTCTGGCTCCTTGGAGATGTCTTCAACATACTGGGCGCTGTCCTCCAGGGAGTTCTGCCGACAATGCTCATTCTAGCCATTTACTACACCATCGCCGATTTCGTACTACTAGCCCAGTGCTTCTACTACAAGGGCTTCACATGGAAGGATGAGCTCCCAACACCAAAACCGAAGCAGCCGAGCGTCGTCGTCGGTGAACCTACCGAGAGAACTGGTTTGTTAAACGGCCATTTAGAAGAGAGGGAAAGAAGAGGTAGTGGATGGTCTCATCTGAATCCGTCCGTGCCATTGGTGTCCGAACCTCCAGTTACGCCTTCCCCGACGCCGACAAGGTTACAAGCAGTCATTTGGAATCTGGTGGCCGTCTTGATGGTCTGCGTAGCTGGCGTACTTGGCTGGCTGCTAAGCCGACAATATTCAAACAGCCAACCCGACTCATCTGCTGATGGAAACACTCCTTCGTTCGATGTCTGGGGTCAAATCTTTGGTTGGCTATGCGCTCTCCTCTACCTAGGCTCACGGCTCCCCCAATTGCTGCTTAACTGGCGGCGCAAGTCGACCGAGGGGGTGAGCATTCTGTTCTTCCTCTTCGCATGCTTGGGAAACCTGACGTATGTGCTTTCAATCTTCGCCTATGAGCCTCACTGCGCTAGATCCCGATGCCAACCTGGCGAGGCACAGAGGATATATGGGAGGTATATCCTGGTCAACTCCTCGTGGCTGGCCGGCAGTCTGGGGACGTTGCTTTTGGACCTAGGCATATTCGCCCAGTTCTTCATTTACAGCGGCGATGATTCGGAAGATGAATACGACGAGGCAATCGAAGACGGGGATACCAGTATTGATGATCGGCGGCTGGATGATCGACCACTACTACAGCGCGCTAGCTCGGGGCTTCCTTAAAAGGAGGCGGATGGCGACTTGTACTAATATCTGCATGCATCGGATCACAAAAGGACCTGGATTGGGTGGTAAAAGGTTAACGGAGTTAAGGCTCATTAAAAAAAATTCACCTGTTATCTTAAAAAAATTGTGTGTTGTTGTACGGGTTGGGTATTCGAAGATAGGCTGCATTGGATGATAATGGTAGAATTCGGGTTTTGAGCATTCATCGGAGTTGCTCGATATGTAATAAGACCTCATCCTACGTATACCCATCGTAAAATGGCTACATAAGGTGTGATTTTAATAATGAAAACCGTAGAGCTTGGCCATCAGTCGCAGGTTCTGTTAGCCCTTTTCAGATGAAGCCAAACATAGACTCTTTGCACGACGATATGGAATAGACATAATGTACTTTTTTAGTAGACAGCGCTTTGATCTTCTTAGAAGGGATGGGCTGCCTGTGGTTACTACAATGCATATTGACATTATACTCATCCAATACATATTGACATTATACTCATCCAATACATACCTATCTACAATACCAAACCACTCTTACTGTGTTCTCGAAATATAGGTACTATAATTTAATATAGAGCCTTCCACATGTTAGGATGACGATATGAGGTACCTCTTCTGTTATGTTATAGTCTTTTGTCCTACTTTCGAGAGTTCTTCCTTTTGTTCTACTTTGCAAACACATTTTCTGAGACGGTTACAATACGTGGACAGGTCACCCGTAAAGACTCAATTGCCATATCCGAGGCTGTATTGTTGGTGCCAATATGTTGGGCTAGGCTTGTATGACTACCAACTACCTCCTACCTCTTTCCTAGAGAGGTTGATAGCAGGCACAGGAATCCCAACACTCAAATGTTGTGAAATACAAATAACGAATAATAGAATGACATCACAGCACTGGTAATTAGGTACTTAGACATACTCGAATATGCTACAGTGTTGACTTGACACAACTACAGTAAACTTACATCCTATTTACTAGGAGGTAGACACTCATATTAGACTTAAGGCACATGTAAATAGCTACATGTACATATAGGTATCGTAATTGGTAGACAATCTTATATTTGGTATGAATTCTGATGTTGTATTCTCTAGGTTTCTAAGATGGTACCTACGTTATCTATAGGAATTAATAGATACCCCTTAGGTGGGTAGCACCTGGCAGTAATACCATCGCTTGGGTAAAGTCAATAATAGATAGACTTACCGCGTTTGACTGGCATTATATACGTATGATTATGTAATATACTCATTACACTTGCTTGGAAAGCACGACTTACTTCCTCGGGATTCTTGTCTTTCTACAACGTCTGGCTAGACCACACAAGTTTGCGTTCTTCAAAAAGTAAGACATTTCAAGCGTCACCTCTAGCATAGCAACCTACGACACATGTATCGCTACACTTCATATACCTTTAGTGAACTGCAACTAGGCTTCGACTATCATCCACGAAACAAACCCTTATTCTGATGACGATGCACTGCCCAAGACATCACCACACATTGGACAGAGTCAGACGTACCATGATTACTAGCGTGCCAGCCACTTACAATTTGCCATGTATTCTTCAAACAAAATGCTCGAGAATCTCACCGTCTTCTACTATTCGTAGCTAATTCGAAGATAGGAATATATGGAGCTACTAGCAAGAGACCACCATCGGTTGTAAGGCTATCCACTTTTCGGGTGTTGTTAAACCGTAGGACGACTACGTCGTGGCTCTACCGAGAAGTGGTAGAAGGCTACTGTCGTTCTTATTGGCAAGGCTGTCAATGACCGATTCTCCTTGACGAGAGTAAAGGACTGACGAGCAGGTTACCTAGCTTTCGCTTCCGCTATACATGCATGCTTTGTTGCTGGTAGGGCGACATTAAGTCTTACTTGACACAGGACGACAGCCCAGGGACAAGATTGTGGAGTGCAGCAAGACCATCTTACTGATGTTGATTGCAGAATAATACTGGCGAAACGTATATTTCAATGTTTTAGGCCTCAAATCCTAAGATAATCCCAAGACCAACCAAAATCCTCGAAAATCGAAGCCTTGCTAATGACTCGTTGGAATTCACAATTAAGAGATTGAAGCCGATCGAAGTCCGCCAAACATCCGCATCTCGCTGATCACCGAAAGGGATCCTTGCACATCTGGCTGTTCCACAAGCTCTTATCATGCGTACCATTGACGCAGCTACTATGCTGAAGCATCTGTCGTGACATCTCAGTCCGTCATCCGATCGCTCATAGTGGAAGCCGTGCAGTATCGCCGTTATTTCGTGAAGAGGGTAAGCACATTTGTTCGAGGGGAATCGAAGAAGGAAATTACTAAGCTCAGCGCCCCTGAATGCTTCTTATTCCCAAGCAGAGCCGAAGCTCAACAGCGCCAAGTGGGTACAGTATCGCTGATCTGATCAGCAATCCAGACTACCAGACTGCTACCCAAACTGACTCGGTTCAAGATTGCGTTGCGACGCCGTTTTCGGCATCTCCTTGAAAGGCCAGTCTAGTTCGCCTTCTTTTCGCCATTTCTTCTCCCGATGGGGCTTTTAGGAGGTGTCAATATCACGCCACACACCCCGATAGGAGATATTCTGGCCAACAGCCGACCTGGGAAGATCACCGTCAATCGCTGCCTCTGAAACTAACAGCACATCCGCACTAGACGGCCCAGAACACCAAGGCGCGTTACCATTTGACGGAACACGAAACAATTACCGGTCGTGATCTACTAGTATCCCCCGATATTGCACCCGCCGCAACCAGGCATCGGGCATGAGGATAATGCTACGTCCCTTACAAACCTCTGGTCCATTGAGATTGAACGCACGCAGCTCGCCTTGCTGCACAGAAACCTCCCAGTGCATGTTGGATCAATTGAATTGCATGAACTAGCGCTGTAATACATCAGCTCGTGCGGGATTCGCAGTCATGATCTGATTGATAAAGAAAGTGAAAAAAGGGTACCGTACCCCAGTGGAATCGGTGCTATGTAAGTATCCTTGCTCCCGACAGGACGGAAGTCCCGCTGTCTGTCGTTCAAGATTTGACGAAGTCTGGGGACGGCCCACGGCCCTGCGTTACTGGCGCTCGGCGCTTGAGTCGTGGCACTGGGAGCGCGGATGTTGTGCTGGAGCCACAACCTGGCCGTAGCACGGTAGATATCATCTCGAAGTCGACAGGCCGATAACGAATTGAAAATGGCCTCTATGGAGTAACTCAACACTCTTTCCTAATCGTGGTGCCATGACATTGCTTCGTTCATATGCGTTCGTCTGGATGCAGAAGCTCACTTACATGGCCCGGGTTGATTGGCTAGCTATGCCGACTATACAGATGCATACACGGCACAGGGAGCAAGTTTCGGTACGAATTACTTGATACGCAAGCCTTGTGACGATTACGGATCAACAAGTATTGTGGGGGAAAGGAATGCAGGCAGACAGGCAAGTAAGCTTGCTCAGCGCTGAGAGATCGGATGCTTGTCTTCTGACGCGGCAGCCTGGGGACTTTTGCTTGCTTGAATTGCGGCTTAGAGGTAGGCGGGCTGCCGGGTTCGCAGACGATGAATATCGAGATAATGCGAAGACCGGATCACCCGACCTCGAGCTGACGAATTACGACTGGTGGGGGCCAAACGAATTGGCACCGGGCTTCTGTGAGTAATACTCAGCAAGCAAGGCCCCCTAAAGAGCTCGTTCGTTGTTTTGTACCGTGTTATATGTACACTAATAGGAAAACCCCGAGGCAGGCTCGGCGTCCTAAGACCAACTGGACTCCACACATCCTCGTACCAAGTGTACATGCATCTCTACGTTCACACCGGATCTACATATGTATGTGCCCAGGTCTTTGGGAAATCGTATCGTGCCATGGTCTAGAAAGTCTAGAAATTATCTACAACGAGTTAGCAGGCGGTACTAGTTTGTGGCACGGTGGTCTAGGACTGTTTGTTCGAACCTCAATCCCCCCTTTTGGATTATGGGGGTTACCCTGAGAGGACCCCTGGGACCCTGGCGATCCTGGATCTGCTTGTCTGCCTTTTAGTAGGGCATGATATCCCCGCCGCTGATCGCTCCGCCGTCCCACTCAAGGGTCCTTGTTCCCCCAACGGGAGGCAGCCGTTTCTGCGGGCGGGCGCCTTTGTTGCCGCTAAACAATGATACTGTCCACATACCGTGTCTGTGCGTCCTCGTGCAAGTGCGGTGAGCCCGTTACTCGGCTCGCCGGATCTCTACCCTTGTTCAGCTCTCAGTGGGACCCCTTGTCGAGCCTTGCCTTGCCCACCCGGCCGGCCACCCCTACTTTTGGCTTGCTATCTTGCATTACCCACTCACTTGATAGGTCAAGTACGATTCAACACTTTAGCGTAGTACGAATTTACTGTACCTAGTCATCGGGAATGCTGCTTCCCCACGTCTCTTGCATAGTACTGTATGTATAGGTAGAATTGCGCCTTGCCCGGCTCGCACAGGGGACGGCCGGCCAATCACGGCGGACAGAGGCGACTTCGGCCGCTGGCTCTTACCTCTTCGAGCCTCTTTATGTAGGTGACCCTCTGCCTCATTGTCGGTGAGTGGTCCTGCTTGCTCCTTCCCTCTCCGCTTGTCCATGCTTATATGCACTGTCGGTATTTGAGGTGACCACCTCTAGGACTATCTAAGTCGCAGCCTTGTGTAGACTAAAAAGGCTTCTCTTTTCCTTTCCAAACATCTAGTTGGCGTTAGGCGTTCTGAACACCATTGCCTGGCAACTGACTTTCGCTTTCACTATTATCATCGTAAGTTACCCAATTCAGTGTATGGGCATTCCCAAACAACCTACCTCTTCACTCCAATTCACGGCACCTTGCTTGTCCTGCCTTCTTACACCTTTGTCCTTTAACCTCAAGCTAATTGTTGACTGGGTCAGGCTGTAACTTCACCAAGATTTGTAAAGTTGTGTTATAACAGGAATTGTCTTGTCATACTATAGCTGTGCAAGCTAAACTACCAATGCCCAACATGGCTCATTCATCCGATCAAAAGGACCTCTCCAGATTCGGATATAGTTCTTCGAGCGAATCCGACGAAATCCCTCGAAAAACGAACACAACCACCACCAGCACTACAAATCAAAAGAAGAAGAAGAAGCGCAAGCCGCCACCGCAGCAGAGTATCAATAAGATCTGGAGGCGCTTCACTACCAAGCAATTTACCAAGGCGCTCGCCGTTTTACCTTTCGATCCCGTCCCCCTGCCAAGCACTCCCGAGCGCCCGAATGAGCTCCTGTCGTCTGGTTATGAACGTGCGAGAGAAGAATGTTCACGTAAAGTGAAGAAGATAATCGCAGAATGCAAGAGGGTTAACACTCGCTACAGAGACCCCGGCTTCGATCTGGTATGTCGCTATCGCTTCCTTCCGGGCACGGGATAATGCTGACAATTCTTGTTGTTAGGACTGGGATCTCAAATGGCGTAAAGGCCATTGTCTTAACTTCCTCGGATCACGAAACTTCGATCTCTCGAGTTCTCGGTATAGCACCAACACTTCAGTACCGAAAGCGGTGAAGCGCGTGCACGAGATTTTCGATAAGCCGACGTTTATGAAGGATATCAGTCCTGGAGATCCGAAGCAAGGCTCGCTTGGCGATTGCTGGCTGATTGCGAGTCTGAGCGCATTGGCTAACGTCGAAGACGGGATCAAGCGTATCTGCGTCGAATACGATACCCGTAAGATATAGCCCGCGCTGCTCTGCATGTCTCACTGCCCCGCTAACCCGAATCAATAGGTATCGGAATCTATGGCTTCGTCTTCTACCGAGATGGCGAGTGGATTTACTCCATCGTCGACGACAAGCTGTATCTGACCTCGCCGTGCTGGGACTCGCCAAGCATGCAGCGCGAGATGCTCCAGCAAATCGACCGTGAGGAGCCAGACAAGGTATACCGTAAGACTTACCAAACTGGATCCAAGGCCCTATTCTTCGGCCAATGCAAGGACCAGCATGAAACCTGGGTCCCTTTACTCGAGAAGGCGTATGCCAAAGCCCACGGTGATTACGGCTCGACTGCAGGCGGCTGGACTGGCGAGGGACTGGAAGATCTCTCCGGTGGCGTTACCACCGAACTTCTAGCGTCCGATATCCTTGATGTCGATGCGTTCTGGGAAGACGAGCTCTGTAAAGTCAACCAAGAGTTCCTCTTTGGCTGCTCCACCGGCATGCTCGATGGTGGCTATGGTGATCGAAACGGGATCCGTGAGGCTCATGCCTACGTTGTGATGGATGCTAGAACGCTGAAAACCGGTCAGCGTCTTGTGAAACTACGGTAGGTTCTTCGAAATTCCCTTAGCTGTTTTATGAAAGCTGACACAAAGACTCAGAAACCCCTGGGGTAAGACTCGTAAGGGTGTTTGGGAGGGTCCGTGGTCGGACGGTTCCAAGGAATGGAATAACGATGTTAAGGAAGAACTTGGTCACCAGTTCGGAAATGACTCTGTCTTCTGGATCACATACGAGGACATGCTGGAGAAGTACCAGCATTTTGACAGAACCCGCCTTTTCCGTGATCCTGACTGGCGGTGCTGCCAGCGGTGGATTGGCGTGGAAGTTCCATGGAAAGCCCAGTGGAACGAGAAATTCCACATCAAATTAACGAAGGAATCTCCCTTAGTCCTGGTTCTCCAGCAACTAGACGACAGGTACTACAAGGGCTTACACGGCCAATACACCTTCAGGATGCACTTCCGTGTACACGAACAAGGACGACCCGACAGCGAAGACTACATTGTCAGGTCTCACGGCAACTACCTTATGAGCCGTTCGGTGTCGATCGAGATACCGTGTATGGAGCCTGGTAACTACTCCGTCTTCATCAGCGTTGTGGCCGAGCGCGACATCTCCATCTCGTCTATCGAAGACGTCGTCAAGCGCGAATGTCGGAAACGCGTGGAAAATGAGAAGCTGGCCCAAGTTGGCTATGCGTACGACTTGGCCCATAGTAAGGGCGTCGCGCATCTTGAACAAGTGGCCAAGCTCCGTAAGAAGTCGGACCAGAAGAAGGCGAGCTCTTCGCGCATGCAGGAGCGACGCAAGCAATGGGAGAAGCGTCATATCGGCCGCGACATCACAAGGAGGCAGACAAAGAAGAACCAGGAGAAACGCGACAAGTGGCGGGAGGCGGAGGACGCTAAGAGGAAAGCTCAGGAAGAAGCTGAAGAGGCTAAGGAAGAAGCCGAGAGGGCCAAGGCCGAGGCTGAAGCTGCCGAGAAGAAAAAGCAGGAAGAAGCTGAGGCGGCTGAACAGAAGAAGAAAGAGGAAGCGGAGGTCGCCGAAAAGAAGAAGATAGAGGAGGCCGAGGAGGCCGAGCGCAAGAAGATCGAAGAGGAGAAGCCGAAGGATGCGGCGGTCCAGACCGATGAGCGCGAGCAAGGCGAGGACAAGAGCAGCCAGACCGAAGAGGCCGCTGAAGCCAAAGACAAAGCTGCCGATTCTGAGTCCTCCGACAAGCCAAAGGATGCATCAGACGACACTCCGAAGGATACCGCAGAGGATGCTGGAAAGGATACTCCGGCTGACGCTAAAGCTGATACCGAAAAGGACGAAGCTACCGAGACTGCAGAGGCTGTAAAGGATGAGACCACGCCGGCTGAGGGGGAGAAGTCTGCTGACGAGAAACCCGCCGATGAGAAGCCCGCTGAAGAACAGCCTGCTGAAGAGAAGCCTGCTGAGGAACAGTCTGCCGAGGATAGTGATGTTCCTCCTGCTGAGGTAATCGTTAAAAGGGCCGCAAAAGAACAGCCGCCTCCTCCCCCGCCAGTCTACTCATCAGAGTGCGACTCGTCGGACAGTCCGGTCGAGGAATGGGAGCTGCTCTACTCGTCGGACGACATGTCCAAGAAGCCACGGCCAGCCCAGACCACAACCACGACCACCACGAATGACGCGGCGGTGGAGAGCGACGGGGAGTCGGGCATGCCGGACCCGTGGAACGCCATCTGCATCGTGGGGTTCCGGGTGTATTCGCGCGACGAGGGCCTGGAGATGCGCGTGGTGCTCGAGGGAGGCGATATGGCGGAGAACGGCATGGGCGAGAAGGGCCCCGCGGACATCGACAACGCCCAGATGAACGCCGGCGGCGAGCGTGCCAAGCAGAGCAAGGACACCGTCACCGACGAGGTTGAGATTGTCGACGGCGAGCCTGTTCACAAGCAGAAGATCGTCGTTCCGGATGACGGCGAAGAGCAGAAGAAGGAGGAGGAGGAGAGTGACGGGCAGGAAGAGGACAAGAAGGTCGATGAGAAGGAGGATGAAGAAGAGAAGGAGGAGGACGAAGAAGAGGAGGAGTCTGAGAAAGATGAAGATATTGATGAGACTAAGGAAGAGGAGCAGGGAGAGGATGAAGCATCTGCTGATGCAGACGCAGAGGTCGACGTTGATACAGACGCCGAGGTTGATACGGATGACGACGCCAACAAGGCGGACGGTAAAGACGATTGCGCCAAGTCAGACACCTCAGATTCGACGGACGACTCAACGCCAATTCCGACGCCTGACTCTGACTCGGGACACTGCAGCCCTCAGTACCCCCTCGAGGAGAAGAAGAAGTCGTCTTCGACCTAGGGCTTCGGATTTCTTCCCTTCTTCCCCTCCCGTTAATAGACTAGGTACTTCCTGCCTAATCCTACTAAAGTGACTGATCTTTTCATCATCGCACAAGCATCATTGCCCGGCATCGCATCGCGTCTGCAATTCTTTTTTTTTTCTCCCTTTTCCTTAACTAATTAACTTCTCGTGCATTTTCTTTCGTCCATTCAGTCACTTCGGAGCATGAATACCATTGTCAGCAAAGGATCTTTTTTTATATATATTAAATTTCATCTGGTTTACGTTGCGCTGCGTTGCGTTTTTCCCTTTAGACGTGAGCATTTACGATGTAATGATCTTCGGTTATCTATCTCAGCGGCTATAGTTTGGACGTGGTTTATGAATCGGATTACCGGGGTTGGGGTTCGTTACGCATAGGGGGGTGGGAGGAGGAGGAGGAGGAGGAGGTTGGCGGCCGGCGGGAGAAAAGGGGAATGAGAAGAGGAAGAAGAGGGGCGACTAGATTGATTATAGAGTTACGAAGATTGTCACGTAGTTAGTCTCCTCTACATCTCTTCTCTGTTCCTTATGAGAACTTTGACCCTACTTAAGCAACAAAATTGAGGTCATTTCCATAAGTATCTTATTAAATAGGTATTTGTCCCGAACTGGTATCAACTATATGCATATGCGTCCCAACTCCTAGATGATGAGTATCCCCTTGCAAGATAATGAGTTTCACCAATTCGACAATGTCATGCTGCGAATATTTTATGGTTACATGGCCATAAAGTAGACAGACCTACGTAATCGTAAGTAGTCAGTTCTCCGCATCATGGAAAGCGCCCTCCTCAGTATCGTCAGATGGTAGTCTCTGACCCGCAGCCGCGATGCGGCGCCTCCTCTCGACCCTCCGCCTCCAGGGCCGATAGGCAACGACGGAGCCAAGCCCGACAACAAGGAAGAGGCCGCAGATGCTGCCGCCGATGATTTCGAAGTGGTCGCTGACCTCGCTCAGGCCGTCCCAGAAGGAGCCCTCGGGCTCGGCGACGTTCTGCACGAGCGAGAGGATCTGGACGATGCCGATGAAGGCTGAGACGACAACCGTGATGCCTGTTAACACGATCGAGTAGTACAAGATAGCCACAGCGTCGCGAGCAAACGCTTTCGACGTGTACAGCGCCATCATGAGGGCGCCGTCCGTCGTATCCAACATGCACATACCCGCTAGAACAAGTCAGCGAAAACACGAGCCAAGCCGGATTTCTTATTGATTGTGGAAAACGGGTACAAGGGAGGAAACATACCAGTGAATAAGAGCGGGAAGATGAGGATTACCCAGAGACTCGTCCCTTGCGCCCCCTGCACGCTCGCGATGCCCAGAATGGCGATTTCGGAACTCGTGTCGAAGCCGAGTCCGAATAGGACGCCTAGGGGATACATCTAGTCCACGCCGAGTCAGCGAAGTGAATTCGAGTCTTGAGATTTGGCTTCTAAGTCCCTTATTTTTTATATTTCTTTTACAAAGAGTGAACGATCAAGAGGGGGGTAAGTAGATCGTGGTCGATACGACCAAGGGTAAGCGGGAAAAGGGGAAAGGGTGCGGCAGTTGACTATGTACACGCACCTTCCACGGGCGGTCCACAATACGGAAGAGCTTCCGGAACACATTGGCGAGGAAGCCGGCGCCTTCGAGCTGCAAGTTAACCGCAGCGTGGTCCTCATAGTCATTATCCGGCCCACCTCCCTCCTCCGGGTGGTGGGGGTCCGGCTCACGGAGGACAACACGAAGACGGCGCACTAGGCGGTACAGGACCCAGCCGTTGCCAAGGCACAGCAGGATGAGGAAGGCGGCGCTGACGCTGGTGCCGATGATGCCGCCGACGTACTGGAAGTTGTCGAAGCGGTCGCGCAGGGCGCCGCTGGTGGCGGCCACGACGATGCAGGTGACGATGACGATGGTGGAGTGGCCCAGGCTGAAGAAGGTGCCGACGGTCACGGGGCGCTGGCCCGACGCGATCAGCCGCCGCGTCATGAGGTCGATGGCGCTGATGTGGTCGGCGTCGAGGGCGTGCCGCAGCCCCAGCGTGTACGACAGCACGGCCGGGCTGATCATGGCCGGGTAGTAGCGCAGCACCACGCCCACCGCCGCCCAGACGATCATGTTCGCGAACACCAGGATCCCGATGACCCGTATCACGGGTAGCGGCAGGGCCTTCAGCCGGCCCGGGAGCGGCAGGGCGCATTGTGGGAGTCGCGGCATCTCGACTTCCGACCCTCCAGGTGAGGTTATGAAGGTGCTTGAAAACCTAGGATTCGGACTCGAGGTTTTTCGAGATTCTACTAAGACTCGACCACACAAAGACTAAGTATAAGTAGTAAGACAGAAATAATAGTCGAGAAGTATATGGTTTGTGTGTTCCCCGCACCCTTTCACTAACTACCCCAATCCAGAATGCCGGCGCCAAACCTAACATCCTAGTCCGGATCATGTCTATGTACATGACGGTCGCGGCTCGGCACGATAAGATAAAAGTTTAGACCAATGACTATGACTATAATCTTTGATTACTATTACTTATATAGTATTCGTTGTGGAACCACACGTATAAGGCTTGTAAGGTACATATCTGGGTACCTATTCTTTGTCCCGCCTCTTCGAGATCTACCATACGTGACTTCGCCATAGCAATCGTAACTTTTCCACGTCTCAATATTTCTCTCGGAGGCATATCAAGTCTTGGTCAAGAGAAAATGCAATTGCCTTCATCATTCTTCTCCCAAGCTAGACAGGAATAATAAGTGTTGCCCTTGCATGGGTGAGTGTAGAGGTAGAATCTTGAGACTCACGCATGTCTACCTGGGGTTCCTGTAAGGATGGGAATAGAAAGGTGTAATATTCCGTCTCGTAGTTCTATAACTTCGAGTATAAAGGACTTGAATCCGACCGATTCTATTTCATCATCATAAATATCATCCCAACATGCGAATGAGCGGACAACAGATCCCCGGTAAATGCGAATAGCACCATCAGTGCAACCCCTTTTCAAATGACAATACATGGAATAATCGGAAGCAATCCCGGAAGATACGCGATAATCCACTTGGCCATAATCCCCATTCCTCCCACGCGAACTCATGGCGTGCGGTGGCTTGGCGACCTCGTGACATCTCATCCGAAGGTCCACGAAACCCGAATCGGGGACGCCCCAGGAAAGCATATATGTGGCGGGCGTGTAGAATACGATGCAGTTGAAAGGCAGGTAAATAGTTGGGAGCGATGTGTGCTCATCGCTTCGGGAAGATTACGAAAGCGAACGCTCAATCGAGAGACAGGAGAAATCTAAGAAATTAGCAGCCCTACCAGGATCGTACATAGTGAGAGGTCCGATTGAACAGTACGTATGTTATGTCTAAATGACTTCAGCACCTCTGTAAATATTCTTGACATCAAAGGGACCACATTCAAGATCTTAGGAAGCTGCTATTCTGATGTAGTATAAAGCTCCGCCCGCACTTGAAGGAGGGCTTCTTACACATACATACTCGTAGAGTAAATTCAAAAATCTTGAATCTTGTGGTGCCCCTTGTTCGATGTCCGCGATGCACAGGTTGCGCTTTCTTTGGCAATGGTCGTGGCTTCGACCTCGTAGGGCATCTTTATCACAGCTTCTGTCTCTGCCCTACCGCCTCCAGGAATACGAACCTCGAGACTTCAAACTGATCTGTCAGTTTAAGCAGCTAAGCCAAGCCTCACCGTTGTGGCTAGTTATGGGCGCTCGTTGACTTGATGAATTGGAGAGGGCGGCGCCGGCCCTTTTGTGACCCCTGATCCAAGTCGTGTCTTGTTTAGGCGTGGGCATCCGGTTGGGACGTCGTCGATGAGTGGTCTTCCCGCGTCCTAACCCTTCATATTAGAGGGTTTTATGTTCCGAGGAGCTAGCTAGTGTCTATGTACGCAGCTGTCGATCTCTTGCTTACTTGAGCTCGCCGGTCGTGAACTCTCGAAAGATCGCCAACTCATGAAACGCATTCGCCAGCGTCTGTACCTGCGCTTCCCTCGGATTTGTCATCGCCAGTTCAAGGTCAACCATGAAACTTGCTCGGACGGTAAACTTGACATCGTATCGTTTGCCTATGCTCCTCATATCATTTAGGACGGTGTTGGCCTCGGGAGTAGATAAAAATCCGTTGCGTAGAGCCATGCTTAGGAGCCCAAGCATGGTCACTTCGACCACCTGGAAAGACGCATCTACTATAAAGTTAGCATTCCACATACAAAAAAGAAGTATCGTCTCTCTAAGACAATCCCCTAACACAATCCATGTGCATAGTCGAATAGGGTGAACAGGGCTGGGGAATGGATATAAGCCACATACTAACGATAGGTTAGCTTTTACATGTTGAGAGTTGAATATAATACTTCCCGTAGAAAAGTGTTATGTCCCTAATTACGTACCACATGTTCTCGTAGCCCGTCATGCAGAGCATGAAATAGAACCAGCACTCGGGATCCCGCAAATTCCCAGAGCGCATGGTTTCGCAAAGCATCGCATTTGCTAGATATAAGAGCGTGACATGCCATAATGTCGACGAGCATGCCTTGTCAAAGTTAATGCAATAAATCAAGACTAATTTCTTGAGCTGGTTTACCGAGGCTTTGTGGATGTGTTTCGTGATGGCGGTCGGGGTCGTGAGACAATTTACTTTTATCGGTCTCTCGCCAAATTGTTGTAGGAATGGCCAAAATAGCTCCATCACAGTGCAGTGGTAGTAGAGACTAAGAACAACACACGTTAGGACAATGTGGGGTAGTTGGAGCGAGCGATCGAAAAGCCGAGATAGAAGGCTTGCGAAGACCGTCTTCGATCAGGGGGCCTTACTGAATCATTAGTGCGGAATGACGATTGCGTCGTCCGCGTGCCAGTTCGAGAGGAAGCGATGCTGCCCACTCGAATAATTTGTTATATATCTGTTCTGCGAATTCAATCGTGGCCCGAGCAGCGGGAACAGTATCGCTTTTTCCGAAATACGTCCAAATGATTTCATGGACGATCAGATTCAGCTTGCAGATCGCCTTGAAGATTTCGCCAACTCGGGTTCTTATGTGTATCCTGCCTTGTGGAAGAGTAGGGTTGGCATATCCGCGCGTCTCGAAATATTCCCCGGGCATTGGAAGCAGGGGTGGTATTTCGATCTCTGCTTGGTGGAGGTGTAGGGAGCGCATACTGGTATCATGACTGTGAGCATGGGCCGAGTGACATAGATCGGAGATGCGTTGTAGATCTTGGTGTTAGGGCGGCTCACCAGGCGCACGAGAAGACTCCCCATGCGGTATGGCATGCAGCTCTTAGCCAATCTTGATGGTGGTCCAACCAACTTAAGGCTGACTCGTTCTCAGAATCCACCCCCCAGACTACGGAATTCGGGTAAGCCAATTACTCGGGTCGTGCTGCATACGATCGCCAGGTAGGACGGGAATTGGCATCTTAGCGACAGCGCCGCCACCCGACCTGTTCCAGGAGTTGACTTACGGCCCATGCGCACTCCCATCTGGAGGCCTTCTTCCAGACACTGGCTCGCAAATTCGTTGCGACCGCGAGATGATGCTGTGTTATTTAGCAGCTGAGAAGCAGCGGCAGCAGTCAGAGTGTTGTTGAACTTCTCTACCGCCCATAACCGCTCGGCTGCCGACTCGAAGGCAACGACATGTGCCGCAGCCTCTGGTTGTAGATTCGAGTATGATTGCTGCGGCACGTCAGCAATAATTCAAGTCAGGAGTCCGCCTGACTTCCCGAGAAACTCATATCCCCGGACCTGACTTACGCAGGCCCAACTCAGCAGGGCGTTAACCAGCAGAGCAGAGCAGAAGTGAGTTTTCCCTTGCACACAATCATCCAAAAACAAATCGGCATCGAATAAGGGGCACCAAGGATGATCAATCTCCAGGTACAGCGAGATTAGCGTTGCCGCCAGCTCGTTCGTAATGGGCACGTCGGTCCATCTCTGTACGTTCACGCCCTTCAGTCGGTCGTCAATGATCGAGTGCATCGATTGCAGAGGTTCGAAGTTCCCAGTCCTAGGGTCACTCGATTCAAATAGACTTGGCATTGTCCCACTCCTAGGGGTGCCGTCGATTGGACTACCGTAGACGGCTGAAGAGGATGGCGTGCCTCCCCTCCCCGAGCTGTGAAAGCAAGTCAGCGGATGTTGTTTTTATGTGGCATTTGCCAAACCAGGTATGGGAAGGGAGTGGAATGGATCATGTCATACGAGCTGCGAGGTTTCGGACGTTCAAGAACCACTGGCCGCAACAGATCGGCCAGATTAAGAAAGGCGATTTCAATGGGAATAAGCATGGGGTAGGCCATTGGACATCGCATCATGAGTTCGTATTCGAGGGTCTGGTGACTATCAGGTATGAGATTAGCCATTAACTGACGGTTGGACAGCTTCACAGGCTGAATGGAGTCGGTCGCAAGGTCTTTCTTTACGGATGCTAAAACATCGGAAGGGTCGTTCGCTCCGTCGGCTTGATTCCTGTTGGACTTTAGTCGTCTTAAGATGTCGAGAGAAATCGCGTCAGGGGCCGATTCTAGTAGATCGAATATCTCCAACAAGTCTTCGGTAGTCGTTCTGAGGGATTCAACCTCCCGCTTCAAGGCCATGAAGGGGGTCTCGTCGCTGCTGGCGGTTACGAAGTTGCAGTCCGCGCCGGCCTTGGTGCAGGCCGTGCAGGAGGGCCTTCGGCCATCACACTATGACTGGTTAACGATCCATGGGGCTCGCCACCAGCACGGCACCGCAGGTGGGTGGCGGGACAAGGGCTGCTTACTCGGATCTTCTTAAGACGGCAGTTGTTGCAGGCGGCCTTGGAGACGGTACGCTTCTTGACGGGCGGCCCGACCTCCTTCTGCAAGGAAGACTCCGGTGTGTTTGGCTGGGCAGAGCCCGAAGGCACCGGCGCCGGAAGAAGGCGCTTATAGTTGTCGGACATCAGATCCCTACCATTTGTTCTCGGTTCGGAAACTTCATACCCGACCTCATATCACCAAATGGCACATTTTAGTCCCGGGGTTCTGTGATATTGAAGGTTGGTACGGTTGAGGGAGGAGACCTGGGAGTAGCCCTCGACATCGGGAATCTATGATTCGAGTGCGACCAATCATACCTGTGGAATGTTTCGGCACTCACTCCGTGAAGCCTAGGGAATCTAGTCTCCCCCAGGCCCAGCTGTGCGCCTGGCGGTGGTCCGGCCACAAATTAAGCGTGATTGATAACTCGGACAGTCAGGTACCAAGTTAAGAACTATGGAATAAGGTGTAGGTATCCAGGAATCGCTATTGTAACCTATACTATCATCGTTCATCTGACTTGCGGCCAAGGCTATGAAGAGGAGCTCCGGTAGGAGCAGCACGCACGCGCAGCGCATATTGGGTAATGCGAGGTATATTATCAGGTGTCTAGCACCCATTGGGCTCCCTATCCAAGTACCCAGCTGGCAGATACCGTACCGTACGGTGTTTGTCAGATGGAACTTGAAGATCAAAGGTTGGTAGATAGGTACATAACATTGTAGTAGCAGGAAGAGAGAAGAACCCCCCTGTTGAATACTTGTACAGGCCAAGAGTCGTACAAGCTCTCCCAATGGTCGGGATCACCAGGCCACGCCTATCAGCCCGACCAATCAAAAAGCTCTGGAGCCAGCTCCGAGCCAGTAAAGGGAACCATTGGAAGTACTTAGGTACCGTAGCCGCCTCATTCGCCACCGGACTGTTTAACCTTATCGGGTTCTGTGTACTAGTGCTATCGCATTATTGAATCTGATCTGAGAGACACTATGACATATGACTATATCGAGAGTAGCCGCAAACCGTAGACAGTTGAACTGACCTTTACATGCGAAGATCTAATCAAGGGGAATGAAGAAAATAGAAAAAAGGGAAGAAGAATAAGAGGTCTGTGATATATTAGGAATTACCTACTTACCCCTACCTAAATAGGTATGTATCGTATTCTTATCCGAGTCCGTTCGTTGATGCAAAGCAACTCACCCCCAATTCTCCAGCTTGAAGAGATGGGAGTACATGTACGTAAAAGCATGGCTCATCCCAGCGCCGTACCAGAATACTCGGTTGTAGAACAGGCTTCCCGGTATGAAGATGTTTGCCATCGCGAAACGGCACTTGGTTGTCCTGTGTATGGCTGCGATAACCGGGTCGGATTGACGCATGTTTGGTGCTGTCGTATAAGTCGAACCTAGGCCTAGCTCACATGGAGTTATAAGAATGAAAATACAAGCGGCTATAAACTACAATCCATTAAATATATCGAACAAGGTACTTAGCCTAGTGTCCATATAGATATAGAGGTATGTCAATGGTACATATAGGTATCATTCTATGTGCATACCCTGCCATGTCCCTACGTACGAGTGGCAAACCCCTTCCTGGGGCTTGTGACAATCGTCATCCGCTCGCCACTAAGGCCCATTCATATTCAATGGAAAGAGCAAAGACAAACTAGTTAGGCGGCACATGTTGGTGTAAGATTAAATACCTATAGTCAGATGTTCTTGTCTGGAGAAATATTTCAAGGAGATAGGGAGGATTATAGAAGGTAAAGATATGTATGTAAGGTATCTAAGCCTGCGCATCTCAGCTTCACGAGATACTAATAATTTTTGATGCCTTCATATAGTTCGTAGCATCTTGGCCAGTGTCTGTATTTGTTTCTCAGTATCGAAGATGGTATGGAGTGAGCTGCAAAAATCCTTCCTACGAAACTACCATCGCATTGATGGAGGGGGTATTAGGACCACTTCTTCTCTATATGCTCTAGGGGGTTTCCCAACCCCCCAGGGGCTGTTCTCTTCGCTGGATATTATTATTTCTTCGTCAGTTACCATCAAGGACATTCCAAGCTACAACGGGGAGCAGAGCGGAAACCATCTCGATCAGCTACACAACTTCGAACTTCTCCATGTATCGGACGCTCTTCATAACTAGGGCCCTCTCCTCTTCCAACCAGGCTCGGCGGTAAATGCCTACGGCAGTTGGCAATTCCCTCCCTCGAGGAGCGAACCTGTCATCATTCACGACCGATTTCCGTCCCGTTTTACGCGAAGAAGCCCCTAAGTCTGCCACATCTAGCCGCTGTCCCCTTTAGGCCGAGGCACGGACTGATCCTTTATACGCGAGGAGTACGGACTTTAATGGAATACGGCAAGAAAACCAGTACTCATTTACAGATCCATTGGGGCGTTAATGCGCGAAACTAGCATCAGATGCATCTACGATACAAGCCACTGCCGAGACGTACGCGCGGATACCGAGAAGGAAAGCCTAACGAAATGCAAGGCAAGGACATGACCGAAGAGAAATTCCGATCAACCAACCGTACACAGATGATAGAAGCCGAGAGCAACGTAGAAATAAGTAAAATCGTAAACGAGCAGACTATTACAAGCCTGCTGCAACCCGTGGTCTCGTGCGGCTCCGGTCCCTCACGATGATGCTTCGATCGAGATTTCGAGTATTACCGATATGTTGTCCTCCGTTTCGATCGATGGATTCGCCACCCAAAGTCAAATTGTGCTCTAGTTCTAGTTCAGGAGAGCGTCTAGAGGCGCACCGTATAAAACTATCGTTCGTTCGGTTACCTACTTCTACGGGATTGCCACTCTTCCTCCGACTAGACTACGCGGCCTATATCTATACTCGTGGGATACTTGGCAGTCTCATCCTCGTTCGCCGTAGTATTCCCGATTCTCGTGGTGTGTCAATGGTGGAAGGGCGGCCTTCGTAGACAACATCACCCTATGCAATAGACAAGGCAGAGGGTCTCGCAAGTCTCGAGGAAAATGCGAAAAGGGGGAAGAGCAAGAGCCTAGCCATCATGGTTGACGAGGCCAAGAGTGCCACGAAGCAGGTCGTCGAACATGCAGTAGCCTCGAGCAGTAACAAGGCAAAAAATAAATAAAAACCGTTACCTACCTAGCCTTCAAAGGGAGCCACATTCGCTCGCCTGCCCAAAGAACCTCGACAAGTACACCCATCCTTCCATGGACAAGATCTCGAGTATCATTGACCGCAACCGTGGCATAGCGTAAGAGGTGCGCATGATCGAACTTAGAAATGGAACTAATTCGACAGATCACCCCCCCAAGGCCACGTCAAGGATGCCTACTTGGCACGATTTACTTCAGCTAACACTGACGGCACCTTAAGGGATAGTGTTGGGAGATTTAGACCCTCACTTCCCTGTGTTTGTTTGACAGGTTGCCTGACCTTGATGGCCGCGCTCCCCACTATCAAGGCAGTCAGAATCACCCTCTTCCTTGGATCGTTTGGAGTCTCCTGATGTGAGAGCTTGATACCTACCTCCTAGGTATGTTGCAACTGCTGATTGGATTTGCTGACGACTAGCTTTGGAGCGGGATCACACTTCAACGGTCCTCCGCATACATATCACTAGGCGAAATTCGAGCCTCTTGCTAGCGTAGATCGGTCATTGGTGTATATTTTTCTAGCTTCCGCCTACCCAGGGACAGTACTGGAGACCAAGGCAAAAACGGCCAAGATATCGTCACTCAAACGATTGCAAAAATTCGGGTTAGATATCAGTCCAGGCCCTCGCCTCGGAGCCTTTGTTAGCCCCCTACGTCTTAAGCATAATCGGTAACACTCTTGTGGTCAACAACACCCGATGCCTGCGCGAGCTCTGCTTTCCGCATCTTCTCGTGCTTAGCAGTCGTGTACGAAAGCGCCGCAGTCCATATGGCTAACAAAATAGACACAGCAATCATAGCCCACATTCCTCTCTGGAACATCATTGGTCAGCGCGATATTCCAAATAGCTCGGGATACAGTTAGCTGTGCAATGACTTACGGTAAACCACGGCGCCATGGACGCTCCGTAGAAGACAATGCTCCACCAGGCGTTCACCGCGTTGCTTCCCAGGTTCATGCCGGCTAGCACGATAGCTCGGAACATGTGTTGCTCGTAACGAAGAGCATCGTTAGCCCAAGCGAAGAACGTAGCCTGGCAAGCATAGACGGCGCCTGCCCAGTAATAAGCCCCAAACACCACCGCGGTCGACTCAGGGTTCGTCGGGTCCTTAGAAGCAGCCAGGATCATAGCGGAAGTGGCCACACCAGTAATGCCAATGAAGTACCCGACAAGATATCGTTTGCCGTTGAGGAAATCCGTAAGCGTCGCCCAGAAGAGCGTCGATATGATACCGACGGCAGGCACGCCTGTCGGATAGTTGTTTAATTGAGAGACGGCATATTTGTTCGTCGGGTGGCTCTTCATGTACAGGGCCAAGAGAGAGTTCGAACTGAAAGACTCGGTTTCGCCGGCAATGATCCAGAGCACGACGAAACCCCAAAAGAACCAAGATGAGAAGGTGTTCTTGAAGAAGGTCCACGACACCGGCGATCGATCCTCTACAGGCGGTACGCGGGATACCGCCAAAGCCTTCTCAGAGTCGCTGAGATAGAACGCCTGGGTTGTTGACGGCGTGTCTGGGAAGAAAATAAAGCCATAGAGGGCGATAGGCAGCGTGATCTAGATACGACGCATTAACACCCCACACCTAAATTTCTAATCCTTCAACCCCTTCCCCTATCTTTCTCGCACGCGCTCTCTTCAAGTTACTCGGCAGTGAGTTGTACAGGGTAGGTAGCAAATGGAGCGCATATCTAGTGCGAGATCAAGGAGAGGGAAATGTCACCCGTGATAAACTACAGCAGAGATCGGCACTTACAATACCATCCATGATGAACAACCAACGCCAACCACTAAGTCCACTCGCACCATCTAAGCTAGAGTGAATACCAGTTTGGATAAAGCCCCCGATCATGGTCCCAGCCAGGCCGGACGCGGTGAATATGCCGGATCGCTTGCCCAGCTCGCGCTCCGTGTACCAGGAGCCGAGGATGTAGTGGGTGCCGACGAAGGTGGTGGCTTCGGCGATGCCCTGGAAGAAACGGATGGCCATGATGCTCTGCGGGCTGTGCACCGAGGCGGTCACCATGGTCAGGCCGGCCCAGACGAGCATGCAGGCCGGGAAGAAGTATCGCGGCTTGATGTAGTGCAACGACAGGTTGGCTGGGATCTGGCCGATGACGTATCCGACTGTGAAGCAGGTGTTGATCATGTTCAGCTGGTCGCCTACGAAGCCCAGGTCCTCTTTCATCCCCGAGACGTAGGCATTGCTGAGATTCGACCGGTCCAGCTATTCTCGATTCATTAGCTCTGACACGTCTGATGCGCCGAGGAACATTACGCACATAGTTGGTGAAGTAACTCAAACAGCAGAAGGTCAAAATGAAGAAATCGATCTTCCGGACCAACTTCTGCTCACCGGGTTGGTACTCGGTGTGGAAATATCCAGCCAGCCTTGACCTTGTCGTCGCCATTATTAGATTTCCGCTCTCCGGCGCAGAAGACAAAAGTGTAAGTAAAATTCACAAGAACCTCACAGGGTTTCTGCGACCACCCAATAACAATATCTTGGACTTTTATCTATTTATTTGAGGGTCACGTCACAGTGATAAGCAGCGGCCGTAAATCATTTATATACCAGGTAGGTATATACCCACGTTATCTGGGCTTCCGGACCCTCACCTCGCGTGGTCGCTACCTATCTGCAGGTCAAGTCCACGATCCACGATGCCGGGATTTGCGGGGGGGTTTGTTCGAGATAAGAAACAGTACCGCAAGTGGGTACAAAACAGGTCACAGGAAGAGAAACCTTCAGGGGCCGGGGCCCGACTATGACGGGTCCACAGGGGGCGAGAAGTACCCAGCGGCCGGGGTCGAGTGGCTTGGCCCACCACACAGTTCCTTCCTACTCGCTTCGGTGAGGGGTCGGTGGTCAGCGCTCTATCTACGGAGCGCGCTATCAGTTTTTGGAGATTGGGGATTGGGGGATTGGAGATAGATAGGGATAACGACATAGCGACATAGCGGACTCGGCAAGCTCCTCGTATACACCAGAGTCGGAATTCCACGATAGCAACATGCGTTTCGGTCGAATTATTGCTGATAGAGCCGAGATCGTATCTTTCTATTCTTATTCATATATTCGTGTCATTGCTCTGGCGTCGAAGGGGGGGATGTCGAAACCAGCAATATTACGGTGCCTCGGGAGCGGAGAACAAAGGAGCTTCATTAGCGTGATGCAGTGAACTGAGGGCACAGCTCGGAACTACGATACCTACGATATCGGCTGCGTCCGATGTGAACAAGACGAAGAGAACATCTTCTCCCCTCCTAAATTTCAAGACCTTTGTTATGTGTTACATAAGTACAATAATTTGGCATATTTGTACAGCTCGCATATTATAAATAATAGGCACTTATTTCTGACACTGTAGCTTCTTCGCACTCAAGTTAACTTATCCATACATCACTATACATCACCATACTACTATATCAAATACGGACTTATATCGCCAAGGGGCGGGTTTATACATACATAGATCATGGGGAGCTTAGCGGCAGACACGAAGAAGGGGCACTGGGAGGATCTCGCGGCCAAGAAGCGCCAGCAGCTGGAGAGCTCGATACCGGACGAGTGGCGCATCCCGAGCCACCTCCTGCCGCCGGCTGACCAAGACGACGTGACCGGCTTCCCGGAGTCGTCGGGATGGTTCACACCCGAGGAGCTGGCCATCACGGAGCAAACGGCACTGGAGCTGCTGCCGAAGCTCGCGTCAGGCGAGCTCAAGTCCGAGGCCGTCACCCGCGCCTTCTGCAAGCGCGCCGTCGCCGCCCACCAGCTGACCAAGTGCCTGTCGGAGACGTGCTTCGAGCGAGCTCTGGCCACGGCTAAGCAGCTCGACGAGCACCTAGCGCAGACCGGCAAGCCCGTCGGGCCCTTGCACGGCCTACCCATCTCGCTCAAGGACAACTTCAACCTAGTAGGGCTAGACTCGACCGTGGGCTTCGCGTCACACGTGGACGACCCGGCGCAGTACGAATCGGTGCTAGCGGAATTACTCCGCGAGGCCGGCGCCGTCTTCTACGTCAAGACGAACGTGCCGACGGCCATGATGATCGCCGAGTCGGTCAACAACGTGTTCGGGCGGACCGTCAGCCCGCTCAACCGCAAGCTGACCAGCGGCGGCAGCTCGGGCGGCGAGAGCGCGCTCGTCGTGTTCAAGGGCAGCCCGTGCGGCGTCGGCACCGACATCGGCGGCTCGCTGCGCATCCCCGCCGCCTGCACCGGCATCTTCACCCTGCGCCCCAGCTTCGGCCGCTTCCCGACCCTGCGCTGCCGCTCCGGCATGCCCGGCCAAGAGGCCGTCCAGAGCGTCAACGGACCCCTCACCCGCACCCTCTCCGACCTCGCCCTCTATTGCAAGGCCGTCGTCGATGCCCAGCCCTGGCGCCACGATCCTCGATGCCTGCCCATCCCGTGGCGGAGCATCTCCCTGGCCCCGACTCTGAAATTCGCCGTCATGTGGGACGACAGCATGGCTCTTCCTACGCCGCCAGTAACCCGAGCGCTGAAGCACGCGGTAGAGAAACTGAAGGCGGCGGGCCACGAAGTGATAGAGTGGCCATCGGTGGACCAGGCGCAGGGGCAGGAGCTGCTGAACCGGATGTTCGTGGCGGACGGCGGCAAGGCGATCGGGCGGCAGCTGGAGCGAACAGGGGAGCCGGTCCGGCCGGAGATGCAGATGTACGCCGAGGCACGGGAGCTGGGAGCGCTCGAATACTGGCAGCTGCACGTCGACCGCCAGGAGTACCAGAAACGATACCTAGACCGATGGCTAGCCGCGGGCATCGACGCCATCCTATGTCCCACGACGCCGTACAGTAGTGTAGAGAATGGCAAGTTCAGACACGGTAAGTCTACCCTCTCTAGCTTTCTCAACATTGGACTCCTATTGTGAAGGAGATACTGACAACCCACTTGTATAGTCGGATACACCGGCGTTTACAACGTGCTAGACTACGCCTGCATCTCGTTTCCCAGCGGCGTCAAGGTCGACAAATCAGTCGACGTCGCGTTGGGCGACACGTATAAGCCCCTTTCCGACCTAGACAAGGCCATACAATCCGAATGTGAGTTCACTCATTAGCCCTGCGATTCTCTCCCGTCAAGTGATATGTATGCTCAACTACCGATAGATAATCCCAACTCGGTCCACGGAATGCCTATAAATCTGCAGCTGGTAGCACAGAGGCTAGAGGAAGAGAAGTGCGTAGAGATGTGTAAAGCTGTGCTTGATGCATTATCGTAGACATTAGATTCTTGCTTAAGTGGTCTAGACAGGTAGCAAAAATGAGATAAATCTATGCTGTTTCTGCCAAAAGCATCTCAGACATTCCTGAATGTTCATCAAATATATAGTATAATAAGCTACAGATGTTCATAAGCATGGATATCTGAATAGTGGAATTTACCGACAAAAGAGGCGCCCATAACTGACAATCCCCCTTGGCCATAGGCAAGTGACGAACTCCGATAGACATACATCCTTAGAAATCCAATGCAGATCAGGCCGTCTCTGAAATAAACTTTTCATAATCCGGCATCCCAAGCTCGAAAACTAACGTCGTTGAAGTATAGATTAGTAACAAATTCTAAGAGAAACATCTAGATCGCGAAGTGATCTAACGCCTTGCCTACTATAATTCACCAAATCTTAAAAATAGTATTGCTGTTGAGACTGCCCAGGGGGAGCTTGTGGAAGAAAATCGAAATTCATATCGGCACCTGTGTAGAAGGGATCTGGTGATTCTGTTGGGATCAATTAGTCCTGCAAAGTAGCGGCACATGGATGTATCACTCACCCCAGAAAATCGAATCGTAGAGATCCATCGGTGCCAAAGCATTGGGATCTAGTTGACTGAGATCCGGTATCCCCATTGGTTGCTGGATTGTCGGTTGGTATGGCATAGTTCTGCGCTCACCTGTCAGCGGCCTAACTAATGAATGGAGTAAGTAACCTACGTTGTGAAATCCTGGAGATTATTTCCATTTTGTAGCTCTGCCATAGCGAGAGCTGCGTCTTGGTGTCTGTCGAATCCAGGTTGCATTCGGAATTGGTTCATGTTTGTAACGTTCTGCGGAATGGGAACTCCAGTCGGTGTGCGAGTACCAGAAACACTCTCGCTCTTAATCCCAGAGGCCCCATGTAGAGAACCATAATCGTATATATTTTTCAGTGCCGTCAACGCTCTCGAAAGAGGGCCCGACAGCTCGATATCTTTATCGATTTTGGGAATATGGTCAGGGGTAGGGCTCGTTTGCTCCTTGGCTGCCGCAGCTGATAGTGCTGAGATCAGATCTCCTTGGAGTTGACGGACCTCGGGATCCAGCTTTGTCTCACACAATATCCCGAGGAGCACGGCGGAGGAAAGGCCATGATAGGTAAAAGCCCAACTTCGGGTCGGAATGAACGATAGCTGGTGCATCGACAAAAACATCCGCACCGTTTCGGTTAAATTGGTCTTACACTTATCGGCCAATGCTTTCTTTTCGGCAGCCCCTAGGGTGGCACAATCTCGACGGAGAGCCGGACGACAGCATACAGAGACCACGAAGGCAGTATGCAATCGTATGGCGTAGTGTTGTAGTTTGTCAACTACACTTTTACAGGCTTCTTTGCTGCGTAGCTGTGGATAGACCTTCTCACGGATGGACTCGACGGCCTGGCAATTATCTAGAATTTCCTCGTATGCGTAATCGGCAGTAGCGTCTGGATTGAGTCTCTGTGAAATCAGTTGGCAGAGAGTGTACATCGCTTCAAGATATGACAGCCCCTCGACAGTAGAACTCGGGGATAACGGGATTGGACAACATTGGATGTTGGTCATGTTAGGACTGTACCGAGCATGAGTGCTGTAATTTTTGCTATAGCTGGTTGAACTTACCGATCGAAAGACAGCGATGTCAACGTATCGTGCCATTGACAGGTCCACCTGAATTCTAGGTTAGTGGATCAGGCTTAGAGACTCTAAGTTACTCATACCATAATTTTCTCCGTACAAATGTTTTTACGGACATTTCGGACGAGCCAGTACCAGCTGATGTTACAGCCCTATGGAGCCCGAGCGACTGTGCTAGTCGACAAGTCATGCCGATCAAGGCCCACGAAGCCTCAGCTTTCATGTCGTTTAAGAGACAAAATCCTGTCAGAAGGAGTGCTTGGATTGAATCCAGGTTCGGGCTAACATATGTTATTAGATCATAAAAAAGAAATGGCCGTGTCTGTTACATACCGCAATAGAAAGTTTCCCAGCCGGAGGAAATGGAAAGAGATCTGAACATATCTCTGGGCGTCTCGTGTTCGGATGTGATATGGAGAGTCGCGGTATTGTGAACCAACGGCCATCACGGAGAAGAGGATGGCTAGCCACGATGCGGAGACGCGCCGATTTGACTTGCTATGCTCCCTAGCATTTTTTGCCCGCTCCTCGAGATAGATCATGATACGAGACTCGAGGTCATCGATATCAATGACAAATCCCCAAAATGGGTGTGTGATCTCTTTATAAGCCCTGAATAGGCTGTTGGGAAAATGAATTAGTATATAGACATCGAGATGCCAATGATGAGCCAATCACGCTTCCTAAGTACTTACATCATCACTTCTCGATCTGAAGGCAACTCAGAGAATATGTCCTGTGTTAGCCGGTCGAGGTGTTTTGACGACATTAGGGGGAAGGGCGCGGAGTTGTCGAGCCCAAGGATCGGGCGCATATCACGACGAATGTCAACTCCATCCTTAGTCTCTATCGGGGATGGCTGATCTCGTAATAGGGCGGGGATGCTATTCTGTCCAACGTAGCGTGAGATTTCTACAGATTCCGGTTCATCTTTTGATACATGCCGGTCAGCATATGTAGATATCTCGGACATTTGATGGAGCACACCTAGTGCTTGAGGCCAGCCATCGGGTTGATGATCACTGCCCGGGTCATTATTGATACTATCGGGAGAGTGAGGTCTCTTCTTCCCATGAGTACCCTCAGCCGACATGGAGTTCTGCTTGGAGGCACTCGAGCGATTGGGTTTATAAGAGCATAGTTGCGGGTGTTCCCTCTTGACGCAGTTTTCACAAGGTTGTTTGTTGTCGCATTTCACTTTCCGCTGCCTAGAAAAGAGCTTTAGTATGGAGTTCGACTTACGGTATGACGATGGGTGAGATTATAATCAATAGTCACGCACCTGCATGGCCAGCACGCCGTACCTAGAGAGCGCTTGTAAGCCAATGGTCGTTACCGAGTTTGAATTGCCGATTTACGTACCGTATCGGACTTTGCGATGAGAGTGAATGATGTGACTAGCTTGTTCCGGGGTCAGGTCCTGGATAGGGACCTGATTGATGTCTTGTTCCGACGACATGAGCGCCGGTTCCTCGGGTTAGGCTAAGGTAGACTTGGACTTGGATTTGGAGTTTCGGCCTCGCCCCAAAGGCCAAGGCTTCCAATAGACGAGCAGAAAGCTATGGACCAACTACAATAGCCGATCAGGGGTCTGACCTTAGCGCAGAATGGCTTGAAAGGGTACAGTCAAGCAAGATCAGCAAAGTGTTGGTGGTGTCAAAGGCGAAGGAGCAATAGACAGGAATGCCGAAGACCGAAGATCCTGTGAACCGTTGTTTGATAAAGCGTTGGAGCGGGGCAAAAAGGCGATAGAATAATCTACAATGCGATTTGTTAAGTGTGGAAGTCCGTATGCCAAGACTTTAGGAAGACTCCGAACTTTCCGAGCCTTCTCAATTCGCCCAAACCCACCAAACGGAAAAACATACCGGCTTTAAATCTACAGGGATCCCCCGCAGCCCCCTCAACCTGCCAGATCAGACTTAACCCCATCTGGACCAAGTCTGTCGAGCTCGGGCCATCCCGCAAGCTTCGAGGTCTCCACTAGTTATATGGAGAAGAGATCGAGACGGGCTCGAAAAGGCTCTAGTTGTCCCCTTTAACAAGGTATTAACGCGTCTTCGTCTGACACCACTCCAAAATCGCGCTTCTTTAGATCTCGCTTCGTGTCAAACTCGCGTCGCTAGAGCACTCCTACTGTCGTGATCCATCTGCTACCAATCAATCAATTTATCTCACCTTCCCTCCGTTTTAGCTCCCCCCACACCTTAGGTAGTGGCCGGGTCGACGTCGTCCAATTGGATCTGTGTAAGTGTGTTTACTTGACAACTACCTAGACCCTCTACAGTAGGTGGAGATCGGTGACTAAGGTAGCTTTGCTGCCTATGCCCTTGTCGGTTTGTGGTGTTTGTAGTGTTGTTCTACACAAGCTGTGTAATGGTGGTGTTGGCATTGATGGTCTGGACGCTAATGTAGCTAGGACAGGCAACGTCTCCGTCTGACTTTAGCCTCTAGGCTGCATCAATTGCTACCATCCGAGTAGGGTCAACTTTGCTACGCAGTACCTACCTACCTATATGTAGGTAGGTAGCGTGGTAGCATGGCTCCGCGTGTTGAGCCCGGTCCTTCTTTTCCAGTCACTCCAACTAAAAGACGACTGAACGCTTCCGAGTTCGATATCTGGTTTCTCGAGTTTTCCAATACGTATAACCTCAATCTCAGGCGGTCTCCATCCGGATTATCCCCCCAGAAAAAAAGAGCTCTGCCGTACTACTCGGAGTTGCAATATTATGAACTTCTCAAAGTTCAATATTTCAAAGGCAAACATACCATAATTCAAGATCTCTTTGATCACGGGGCAAAGGAGATTCATAACAAGTGGGTGAAGAAGCCACGCGGGGAGTCTAGTATTACCCCTTTTCCAGTCCAACTCCCTCGGGCTACTACTGAGCCTGAACGATGCCAATTGCTAGAACTGCTTAGAGCTATTTTGGACGACGTTGGCTCTACATTCGTATCTTCACGTTCCTCTGTTGCAGGTTCTCTCTTTAACCAAGTCTACGATGAACCTCCTTCTCCTACCAGGAGCCGACGTTCAAAGCGCCACTCCTATGAATGGCAGGAGGATCCGTCTCCCAAAAGGACTAGGAGTGTTCCTTCTGAAGTCGACACTGAGTTCGATCCTGATGATGAAAGACCTCCGAGTGTGCTTTCAGTTCTTGATAGGGGCCGCGTACACACAGCAAGTCCTGTTCCTAGCCTCGTGCCTAGTCGAGTGACCAGTAGAGTCTCATCAATACGCGCCCCAAGTGACCGGAAGCGAGATCCAAATAGAGCCTTCTACGAATTAACTGAGTCTGTAAGCGCAAGCAGATCAACGCTTACTTCACGGGTTTTTTCAGATTATGATGAACATGAGGCACCTCCAGCTTCACAAGAGACACAAACCACCGTTATCGCGAGTACAGCAGAAAACATGAAGCTTCCACTCTTGCAATCACAGCGAGCAATAGGCTCCGATTCGGACTCATTGGCACCATCGTCTAGCACCGAGCGCGCCCTCCAAATCTCCTTTAATAACCATGAACGGCTCCAGCAAAACGTAAGACATCTGCTCAAGGATGGCTCTTCCACATATTCGGATTTCGATCGCTCTTCGAAACAGAGCATCACTCGTCCTGTCACACCCTCTCTACCTCCAGCATCTCCCCCTCCGACCACTCTACCCCCGACTTCTGCAACGCTCCCTCCCGTACAGGAAAACAAAAGTGAAGTGTTACCACGCATGGTCTACAGTGGCAGCCGAGACCTTGACGATCGGCTCCATGAAGTTTGGCGTAAGTTTAACCTCCCTCTCAGATAGAGCTGTGGTTAACAGTTACCAGCTCTTCTCCCTTCCCATTATGATAGAGCCCCGTTCGTGGTTCGCTGGGAGATTTTGCGAATCGCTCTTCACTGTGGAATACAAATGGATGACTTACGCATCGATTACGACCCGTCGTGGACCGATCAAAAAACGCTGTGGGCGAGACTTCAAGCGTTACCTGTTTTTCAGGGCAAGAGTTTTCCTGAAAGATCCCGACCTGAAGCCTGGACCGCTGCTTTGAATGACAAATTCACAACCACGGATCAAGTAGTTGTCCTCACTTGCTCTCTCACAGCGAACACGTCGAGAACTGGACCCCTCTTCGCCCTCAGGCTCAGCCCTTTGAAATTGGATCTTTCGCATCGGCTCAGTCGTCGATTTGGATCTGATCGATTCCTTGAGGTTATAATACCTTCGATGGGCTCCCAGGATGTGAAAAACCTCGGCGAGTCTACCGTCGAGAGTATCCAGCGGTGGTTAGTCAATGATTCCCATGTACTACTTGGCCGTGTATGGACTTCATTCTTTATGAAACCTTCTTTACCAAAGAAGATTAACAACAGCAATACACTCGGGCCCCAGTCAAAAATAATCTATCAAGAGCGAATATACCTATTCGCCGAAGATGGTAATGACTTTCACCGTCCAAAAGCAGAAGACCGTTGGTCACCGAAGGGTGA
The DNA here is from genome assembly GCA_022578875.1 of Hypoxylon crocopeplum. NCBI lineage: Eukaryota > Fungi > Ascomycota > Sordariomycetes > Xylariales > Hypoxylaceae > Hypoxylon > Hypoxylon crocopeplum. Next base: position 353,908 of record MU399567.1, read on the forward strand.
ACCAGTTGGGATGCACACGAAAATGGGAAGAGGGAGTCTTATTGACTGGCTCTTACAAGTTCCCAATAATCAAAAACAGCCGATACTTAAGCTCTTCTCGCGGATTGCATTAGGTATCGCCCATCAGAATCTTCGTGCATATACTCCATTACTAACAGCTTTCTAGGGCTTAGTCGTACACGTCCTACTGCTATTGTTCAGCCGGAGCAAATTCGACACCGACCTGTGGATGTCCTATCTCCCACGAACAAAGTCATGAACAAAGTCATGAATGATGGTATCGCTCGCATGTCGCATGGCCTTGCACGAGCTATACGGGACATCATGGGTTTGCAAGATCTTCCAGCTGGTTTTCAGGGCCGATTTGGTAGCGCAAAAGGCTTTTGGATTCGGGATACTACTGATACTAGTGACGACATTTGGATAGAGACGACCCCTTCTCAACGGAAGTGGAATTGCGACTACCTCGAAGAAGATCATCGTACATTTGAAGTTCGGAGCGAATCCAGAGAACTCAAGGCCGCAAACCTAAATCTCCAGCTTCTTCCTATACTTGAAGACAGGGCCATCAATGCAACTCTCATGAAGACCCAGGTGGGTATTTTCTTGAGAGATAGTCTCAAGAGAGATCTCGATGCTCAAAAGGCTGCCATGCAGGACCCAATCCAATTCAAGCTCTGGGTTCACGAAAATTCGCCGTCAAGTCGTCGTGCGGAGCGTACCAAACATGAAAAGGTCCCATACACAGCTGGCCTCCCGAGCAGTCGGGAAGATATCATGTCTTTTCTCCTGGACAGTGGCTTTGATCCTACCAGGTTGAAGTTCCTGCGCGATACTGCTTGGAAGCTACGAATGGAAAAGTGTCAGGAGCTCCAGGAGAGGCTGAATGTGAGAGTCGGGCGCTCCACGTATGCATATATGGTTGTCGACTTCCTCGGAGTTCTAGAAGAGGATGAAGTCCATCTTGGATTTTCCTCAAAATTCACGGACGAGCAATCCGGTTTTTCCGAGACCTTTCTCCATGGCATGGACGTCCTCGTTGCTCGTACCCCTGCGCATTATCCAAGCGATATCCAAAGGGTCAAGGCAGTTTTTAAACCTGAACTAGGCACCCTAAAAGACGTTATTATCTTCTCGACGAAGGGCGATATACCCCTTGCTGAGAAGCTTTCCGGTGGTGATTACGATGGCGACATCGCATGGGTATGTTGGGAGCCCGCAATCGTGAACAATTTCCAAAATGCAGAAATGCCTATTGTTCCTGATCTGTTCCAACAAGGCGTAGTACGAAAGGAGAACCAGACTTACCTTGACCTTCTAGGGGCAGAAGACGTCACTTCGGAGTTTCTTGCGAAAGCTTTCAGATTCAACATGCAGCAGAATCTCCTTGGTATGTGTACAAATTACAAGGAGAAGTTCTGCTACGCACGAAATTCAGTTAGAGATGACTCTGCTATCCTCTTGAGCACCCTGATTAGCCATTTAGTAGACCGGGCTAAACAAGGAATTGTCTTCACGGATCTAGATTGGTCACGGCTCCGCAAAACTTTGAGCAAAGTCGACCCGCCGGATCCTCCATACAAAAAGGAAAATTGGGATGGCAGAGGCGAGCCCACGCACATCATCGACTACGTCAAGTTTGTCGTAGGAAAGCCTACAGTCGAGGCGGAGCTGAGGGCTTTTAATGAGTCCCTTGGTAACGCTGAGCATTTCGACAAAGATCTCGTGAGGTTCTATCAACACTACGAGAAGTTCCAACGCCCATTCAATGAGCGTAAGGAAGCCGAAAGCATAGGGATATTCAAGAAGTCGACATGGGAAACAATCCTAGAAGAGCTCAAGAAAGACATTGACGCTGTAGCTCAGGAGTGGCCCAGCTCCCGTGGCGAATGGGATGCCAAGATCACAAACCTCTACGACAAGTGGCAAAACATATCCCCTACGAACAAGGTAAATTCTAAGACCGTCAGGACCTTCCAACAGGAGGACCAGGTCAAAGCTGGACTTTCGAACTGGGATCTACTAAAAGCATCATTTTGTTTCAAGATGTATTACAACAAATTTCCCATGTTCGTCTGGCATATTACGGGCACGCAACTCGCACACTTGAAGAGTCTGTGTACAAGCGTCAGAGCTGGCGCTCACCCAGTGCTGATGATCCCTACAATGTACGCTGGCTCGCGTCCCGATAATAAATATGCTCGAGCTCTTGCTGCCAGGAGTGATGGGCGCAACTTGATGGAGGGCGAGGCTATCGACGAGGAGGAAGCAACGACCTTGTCAGACGAGGAAATTTAGGAGGCTTCGCTATCTAAGGTCGATGGATCTCGCGGATGGGAGGTTTTCATTCTCATTCTTCTCGGCGCATGTCTCGCCATGTTTTTGTGAATAAATGATACCCTTCGATTGCTTTGCTAATTTAGGTCAGCACGGATAATTTGGCCAGGAGGTCGGGGAACTTGGGGAGACTACCCACCTACCTAGGTAGGTAGGCTCTAGTTTAATGGGTTCAGAGGAATGGCTTAGGAAGTAAGTTGAATATTGAAGTCCTACATAACCCTTACTTCACTAGCCTTTCCCTAAATGTAACTGTAGATGAGGTACGTGTAAAATATACAGGGGCTACCTGTCGTAAGAACCGTCGCCTTCTTGACCTCCCACAAGACAATTACCATGTAGCCCTAGGGGCATTTTCTCCGGCATTTGAGAGAGATCCTAGACGATTTCCATTCGCAAAAGTCGATGTTACTCCAGCAACGTGAGCTGTGCCTTGATTCTTCGTGATCAGCGGGCTATAGACCCAAGGTGGGTGGGATCTTCAATACAACTACCACGCTGGCATGGCAAATCTTGATCCAACCATCTGGCTCGGTAGCTTACTGTTGGCAATCGTATGAACGGTATATTTCAAATGCGATTGGGTAGGCAATGCAAATACAACTTCGGCTGCTTCTTATATCAGAGTCATGAAGTCCATATCAGGCATAATGAGTGGTCAATCGTGTGCTGGGGTCTAGGTCGCCGCCCGTCGATGCAGGGCACAAAGGGTAGCCAGTACAAATACAAGCTGAGCTTCTTGGTCTGGCTGTCACTTTCAACTCAATCGCAGTCTCGTCGAATCTGTAGCAAAGACACGATCTAGAAACACACCGTAAAGGTGACATAGCAATATGTATACCAAGTTAACGGCGGCAGTGCTAGTTGCCGCACTCTTCTCCTATCCAGTCGTGTCCCAGGTTGGCCAATTTAGTTGCCATACGCGAGAGACGTGGGGGTTTTCGCCGAAATGTTGCATGAATATCGACGGTCAGGTTGGAACCAACTGTGAGTTCTTCACATCCTTCGCCCTCCACAGAAGAAACAGACGTTCTGATAGCTTTAGGTGTCGCGGCGCATCAGCTTGGTGCTACAGATCCCATCTGGGAATGCAACCTCTTCGTGTATAATATCACGGGATGTTGCCAATCTATTGTAAGTTCGCAGATGCCTTGATCATAGTCAGGGCACTTTGATACTAATCAGTCTGTAGGGATACAAGAACCCATACACGAATAACACGATCGATCTCTGCGCAACGTCAGTCGACCAGTAAAGGCAGTGCAACGATATACGGATATTATTGGTTATTATAGTTTCATTTTACTAAGGCTCAATAAAAGAAAAGGAGGAATAGGTGTATATACGCAGATACGTGCTTAATGGGAATGGTCGAGTTTAACAGCTCTTTTATCATTCTCGGGATCTTAATAAGCATATTTAGTAGACAACACGACCTTGTCAATTGTAAAGACATATTCGGACTTAATGATGGGATGTGGAATAGGAGATGACGTGATTAAAGCATATCCAATAGATAGGTGTAGTGTCATCGGGACTACTGGTGATAACTTCATCTTATTTCCGTAACAAAAGTTACCCCGCTATAGAAGAGATAGAGGTAGCGACCGGGTTTCCGACTCGTGCGGGGCAGTTTGAAGTTCAGCCAGAATGACTTATTACCCCTACACGACCAAGTAACGGTAACTCATGCTTCTCTCATACCACCTTCACTAACTCCAGTAGTGTCCATCATGGCTACCATTCCCCAGTCTCTAAAGGAGTCGCTAGAGCACACCAAGTGCGAATATCGCCGGCTTGGCAACAGTGGTCTTAAGATCTCTGTTCCTGTCTTTGGTTGCATGAGCTTTGGTGACACAAAGGCGCAATCATGGGCCGTTGACGAAGCAGAGGTAAGCATCTAATGTGGAAACGATAGATTTCCCTAGTAGGTAAACTCTTATCAGACTCACTAACTATGTCTCATAGGCTCTACCCTTGCTCAAGGACGCTTATGACAAGGGCTTGAATACTTGGGATACTGCTAACGTCTATTCTCAAGGCGTCAGCGAGGTCATCGTGGGCAAGGCGATCAAGAAATACAATATCCCCCGTGAGAAGGTCGTTATCATGACCAAGTGCTTCTGGGGGGTGGGAGAGACCCCTGACGTGCGCCACTTCTTCTGCCGGGACGATTTCGAGCGCTCCAAGGACTACGTCAACCAGCACGGCTTATCCCGTGTCGCCATATTCAACGCCGTCAATGCTTCCCTAAAGCGTCTGGATACTGATTATATCGACCTGCTTCAAATCCATCGGTTCGACTACGACACGCCTCTCGAGGAGACCATGAAGGCCCTGCACGACCTCGTCGAGTCGGGCAAGGTCCGTTACATAGGCGCTAGCAGCATGTGGGCGGTCAACTTCGCCCGGATGCAGTTCGTCGCGGAGAAGAACGGGTGGACCAAGTTCGTCTCCATGCAGAACCACTACAACCTGCTATACCGCGAGGAGGAGCGGGAGATGAACCGCTTCTGCAACGACACGGGCGTCGGCCTGATCCCGTGGGCACCCCTGTGCCGCGGCCACCTCGCCCGGCCCCCGTCTGTCTTCGGCACGACCGAGCGCAGCAAGATCGAGAAGGACACATCCCCGGGCTCCCACGGGACCGTCGAGCCGGACTTGACCATCATCAAACGCGTTCAGGAGATTGCCGAGAAGAGGGGCTGGACAATGAGCCACGTGGCTCTCGCCTGGATCAACAAGAGAGTGGCTAGCCCCATTATCGGCTTCTCGAGCATAGCTAGGATCGACGAGGCTCTCGGTTCTAGAGGCAAGACGTTGACGGATGAGGAAGAGAAGTACTTGGAGGAGCTATACCAACCGAAGCAGATCTCTGGCCATGCTTAGAGCCTCTGGTATACAGGGAAGCCGGTGTATGATCGTCCTTGCAATGGTTTTGGTATGTTGCTTGAAACCGCCTGGGGCTGGTGCTAAATACTGAGGATGGTTCATCCGCGCAAGACTTCACGAAAGATAAAAAAAATTGAAATGTTGAAATGCTAATTCTTTTAACATATCGTCGGTCCTAAGTAAACTTCGTTAAGAACATACATATCTCCTCCTTTTCTTACTCCGCTTATTTTTGTGTGAGCTGCGCTGTATTGGAAGTAGGTACCCTGTTGCCCCTGACAATGCAGACAACTCCTAAGACAATATTCCACGGTAAAAATTAGTGATATTACGCTACTTACATGGAACGAATGCGGGTAGTGCTAGAACATATTGGCCTAGCATAGCCTCTGTAGTATACCTAGGTAGAAGCAGCGATATTCTGGTATTGTCTGTGCCTATAGCTGAAGACTCACCAGGTAATTGCCTTGGTTACAAGGTCATAACCAAGTCTCGTACTGATGGCCATGTTGGCCCAGAGACTTCGGTGGCTTTGTCTAAAATTACTAAGGCTATCTTCAAGGGGATTGTTTGAGTTACTGTTTACAAGCTTCAGCTATCTTTCTTTCTCTACATTGTATGAGACTGAAACAAATTGTGGAAGGTCTCGATGAAGAAACTGCTTTCTGTAACTTGGAGCTCTTCAAAGAGATGCAAACCTGTAAGTCAGTCAGGTAGCTAAGGCAGTCGGTCACCTTTGTGCAAAGTGTTAAAATCTTAGGCTTCTTCAAGACAAACGAGCTGCGAAGCAAATAGCAGGCTCCTGCCTTCTTCGATCGTGGCGCTTTCCTCAGGTTGCCGTATAAAGCCCTGGACATCAGCCCAAACACGCATTCTATTTAAGAAGGCGCCTCCGTCTTTAGCTCGACATTCAATCTTCTCCAATACATCATCTGGAGCGTATTACTCGGGCACACCCAATACGAAAAGGACCATCTCTCATCTGCAGCAAGACCACAGAATCACGCACATCGCCTCTCACGTAAACACCATGGCATCCAACGACAGCACCATGCCTCAAGGCCAACCGGCAAAGGTCGATGACTCGTCGTCGTCTCCGGCACCCCAAAGCAACCAGCCTGCAGAGACTGCCAACACTGGCGTCAGCGACTGCAACAAGAAGATCGTCTTTAAACACTTTCAGAAGCAGGTTGCCCTTGAGCACCGCAAGATCCTCCGCCTCCACGGTTTACGTACCGAGGCGGCCAGCGAAGACATCACCGACCTAGTAGACCTGGTTAAGGCCCGCCCGTTGTTCGAGTGCGTCCGCAATCCTGCCTTGGTCTTTGAGCCATTCTACTTCTTCTTCTACGGCTCACTCCAGGACCCGGAGGTGTTGGTATCTGTGTGCGAGCTGAGCGATCCTAACCCAACCTTGAAACATGGCACCATCAAGGACTGGCGAGGTAAGCATATCCAAAGACTCTTCTTGACTTCTCTCTTTCTGTTATACTCGAATAAGAACCATTACTAACTCGAGACGCTATAGCCATGATGTGGGGCCCCTATCCGGCCCTTGTTCCTCAGGAGGATAGCGAGGTGAAGGGAATGTACTGGAAGTGCGAGAAACCCATTCACGTCGACTACCTCCGTAGGTACGAGAGCTCTGCATACCGCATGGAGTTCTGCACGATTACCACGGACGACGGAGAGGTGATCGAGAACGGACGCGTCTTCGTTGCGCAGGACCTGGACGACCTGGTGGAGGGCACCTTCGACCTCAAGGCGTTTATGCGCCGCAACTAATCTTGGTTGACACTTGAGATCGTTGTTAGGATCTATCACTTGAGATCCGGGCGGCCAGGTGGCGAATGAGTTGGACGCGATGCGCATTTCACCGCTCAACCACTGCATATGGCTAGAGACACTTGATCAGTAGCTAGTTACCTGATCACATCAATGCCACAGTTGCGATGATTTACCGCATTGTGAAAACCGAGTATGGTAGACCGACAAGTGACTCTGCTCGCGTATTAGTGAATCCTTGAAAATCTCCCTCTGCCATTTTACTATAGATATTACTGATGATTGCATGTGAAGTCTGAAAGCGATGTCATCTTCATTGACGTTAAACTGTAGCTTGCCTTATGACATATACATAGGTATGTAAGAGAACGTTTGGAAGATGCAGTCTCCCGTGTCAACCCCTATCCCAGGAGAGGCTCTTCAATTATCCAATCAACGCTCGTATGTAGTTCCCAATTAGGATTAGAGTGACAATGACAACAAGGGTCATTAGATAGAGGTCGCAAGAACGTTCTCGATACGTATCGATAACCGTAAAAGAGCCCAAATCGCGGGGCAAACATTCCACTTATGCATTCAACCATTCCACCCATTCCATCTATTCCACCTTGACAAAAACATGGAAAGGGAGAGCTCATATGTTTTCCCATTCCCGATTTCTCACAACTTCCCAAGTTACGTATTCTTGAACATCTAATCGAGGAGCCAACTGGTTGTAATTTCTAGCAACAATGCCTGTGGACTATAGCAAGTGGGTAAGTACATAGCTAGGTATCCTATCCCTCATCAGAGGGTCCTCCCCATGAAGAGACTGACATCCCTCCTCCTTAGGACAATTTGGAGCTCAGCGATGACTCCGACATTGAGGTCCATCCAAATGTCGACAAACGCTCCTTTATTCGTGCCAAGCAGGACCAGATTCATTTGGAGCGCCAGCAGCGCAAGCTCCAGATCGAGACCCTGAAGTACGAACGTCAGATCAACGATGAGTTGATGAAGAGAGTATCAAATCTCCTGAACGCCCTGAAAGCTCACGCTGCCGAGGCAGAGACCCGGAACCCGGCCGAGGTCGCTTTCCAGGCTGTCATGGAGTCCGTCGGTAGCCCGGAAGATGATAAGCCACCTGCCCGACCCGAAGGTGTCCACGCCCGAGAAGAGCAGCTACCGTCGTACACTAAAATGATGGCGACCTTGCTCGACCAAGTGAACAAGGAACTCGACGAGAAGAAGCCCGAGAATCGTTACAATGCCATGATGGATGAGGTCGGTGTACATCTGAAGAAAGTGCAGGATTTACAACAGGAGCTCCTGAAGAAGCTGGCAGAATTGGAGAAGGACAACAGTCGCAAGATCACGAGCGAGGGTATCCACACTGGGTTTGACAGTTCATACGTTGCCAAGTCTACACCGTCTGCCTCTGGGGCGAATAAGCCCGACGACTCCAAGGTGGAGCTCCTCAATCCCAATTTTTCACTGTCCAAGCCCGAGGAATCGTCCACTGCGGACGACGGCGATGATGGGGAAATCCAGGCTTCCCCAGACGCTCGTAAATTCGCCGACATCAGGGCGGGTAACTACCGAGAAAGTCACGCTTTCCTTGGTTCACATCCGCACATCCTGTCCGAGAAGGAAACCGACGGTATTCTAATCATGGCCTTCGATGCCCAGCTCGATGGGAAGGATGACTTTGCACGACAGTGTGTCCACCAGGCTCTCCTGCTACAGTACTGCCGCGCGCTGGGCAAGGATGGCGTCGCATTGTTCTTCAAGCGTATTACTACGAAAGGACACCAGGCGCAGGATGTCTTCTATAAGGACATGCAAGACACATACTACAGGATCAAGAACCGAGCGGCTGAGATTAATGCTCGGAGGGAGGCTGAAGGCGGATCTAGCGAGGGGGTGGAACAAATCCAATTGCACGCCGTTGAACCGGGTACCGAGATCAAGATCAACATCCCGCCTGAAAAGAGTGACGACGAAGTCGAGAAGAGGGGCCGACAGATTTTCGAGGGATTCACTCCAGACATGCAAAAGGCTCTTGAATCAGGTAGCCTGGATAAGGTCAACGAGGTGCTTGGCAAGCTGAAGGTCGAGGACGCTGAGGAAATAGTTGGTCTTCTGAGCGAAGTAAGATCCCCTTTCGCGTTGTCACTACGCATATGTCATGATTTGCTAACAATCACATAGGCCAACATCCTAAGTCTGGAAGAACAGATAATAGATGCCACTACGGAAGAAGGACAGAAGCATCTCAAGGAGATGAAGGAGGAGGCCGCGTGGGAGTCGTATGATGATAATCCGGAGTAATCCGCTGAACCATCGGCTGCGGAGTACATGTATCGTGATGAGGGTATACTGACCTGTTAGTCTCAACACATGAACGTGTGTTTGGTTCTTCTCTGGGGCGTTGTAGCTGTAGTTATCAGCATGCATAGAGCCTACTCAGGGTCGCCAAGTTGGTCTAATAAAGAGCATCTAGGCAATAAGATTCTCCTTATCGACGTGTAATGCTATTGCATTGCTGATGAATTATAACTCCGTACAATCATTCGTTTGAGAACTATCCCTTACCAATGCTTCCCCTTAGATACTAGACGGGGAGACTATGGATTCAAGAATACCTGCCTAGAAGGTACCCCTAGTATTTAACCAAATCCACGAAGGTTTAGAAATGGCTTTCTTTGCAAACCGGATGCAGCCGGGGGCCACGGTAGCATTGTACATGCATGTATGGGTAAAAGATCTACGTAAACCTGCGATCTTTTAACACTTGGAATTTATGTTAGTAGTTTCACCTTGTACGCGTTACGTCACCTAGAAACGCAGCAGAGACATAACCGTGTACAGGCGCAGAGACGTGTTTGCTGGAGGTCTCCTTAAGGCCGAACTGCTAAACCCGAGTTGTCACAATGAAAGCGCATAATAACATATTCCCCCTTTTACGACGAAAGAGGCATCTTGCGTGGCGATACAAGGAGGCTAACGCTTGCGCGGCTCGGCAGACCCAGATGGCTGGACCCTGAGAATCGACAAATTCATCCAATGAGAGCTCAGTGCCTAGAACTTAGAGGGCGCCAGGGTGCCAAAGATAGAACGGGGATCAGGCGCTAACAAAGTTGTTTAGTGGAAGGTTGAACGTTCAGGTGTGGCATTGCGGCATGTGTAACTGTCGTGTATGCATGTAGCATGATAGTCTGCCTGCTTAAGTAAATAATTATATACGTAATGCATCCGTGTATGCAGTCTAACCCACAATTCAATTGCTCAACCTCTCCTTTTCCCATTCTTTCTCTTTCACCTACAGCAACAATTCTGTCAATATCATGGCACATCAACATTCAATACGAATGCTCTTACAATTAACAGCAACGACAACGTTGATCGGGCCCGCAGTATCAGGGACCAAAGCCAAATCCAAAACTGCCATGGCAGCAAAATCAAGCGGCGCCGGCGGGTCTTGACCAGTTTCAAGTTTGCCCAGAGGCTGACGACGTTGGTGCTCTGCGCGTCCCGTGGAGGCGCAGTCGATCGGCTCCCGAAGATCTAACCACGCCAACCCTGCCAACCTCCGAACACTCCACATATTACGACCCATCAAGAGGTCGAGAGGCTCTTTATGCAAATGTTCATTGCACATTTTCTAGGATCGTCTCTCTTTGTCGTATCATAGATGGTTGGGTTGTTTTCTTGGAGACCGCCTGTCCCTACCAATAAGCCTTGCCAACCTTGTGAAAACTTGCGAGTCTTCGTATTTAAAGGTAATTGTACCCATCCTCGTGGGTTTCTAGTAGGTTTGATCTCTTATTTTTGCTTTCGTTTTCCTTCGTTATTATTCCCACCTATTCTCTCTATCATAGACTGTTTGAACAGTCTCTTTCCTATCACTTATAGACAATAAACATGGTCCCTTCGTTATGTACATTCTTAGCTGCTGCCGCTGCCCTGACGGCAACGGTTCACTCCTTGCCACAAGATGGCACCTACAGCGAAGGTAGCGGGTACGCAGGGTCGGCCTCTTCAACAACTTCTTCTATCGCCGTAGCAAGTTCTAGCTCCACAGTGTCCGCCGCTTCTTCGACGACGGCTTGCAACAACTCGCCCGACCTATGCAATCGCTCTTATAACAACATCACTCATATGGGCGCTCACGACTCCTCCTTTCTCCGAGATGAGAGCACGAGTAATTCCATAGCTGGCAACCAGTACTTCAACGCAACCGTCGCTCTAGACGCTGGGCTCCGATTGCTTCAAGCTCAAGTCCACGACCTAAATGGCGCCATCGAATTATGTCACACATCCTGCAGTCTCCTTGATGCCGGCCCACTCGGGGACTGGCTGTCGAGTATCAAGTCTTGGATGGATGACCACCCGAACGAGGTAGTGACACTTCTCATCGTCAACTCGGACGGTAAGGACGTAGCCGAATTCGGGTCGGTCTTCAGCAGCTCGGGTATAGACACATACGGGTACACGCCGTCGGCTAGCGGGTGGCCGACGCTACAGGAGATGATAACTGCGAACACGCGGTTGGTGACCTTTATTGCCTCCATCTCAGCCAATACTCAATATCCGTACCTACTATCCGAATTCGATCACGTCTTCGAAACACCGTTTGAAGTGACCTCGCTCTCGGGCTTCAACTGCACCCTCGACCGCCCGGAGTCTCAGAGCTCCGCCGGCGCCGCTATCGAGGCGGGTCTCATGCCGTTGATGAATCATTTTGCATACAACCTCCTCGCGGCCTCGATCATGGTGCCCGACGTGGACAACATTGCGACGACGAATAGCCCCTCGACATCCACCACGGGCAACCTGGGCCTACACGCCCAGAATTGCAACCAGCAGTGGGGTATCAAGCCCACATTCGTTCTCGTTGATTTCTTTAACGAGGGCCCCGCTATTACGACGGCTGACAATATGAATGGTATCAGAGCTATGGGCCGGTCGACGGTGGGCCAAACTACCGCGGCGGTGGTGACTGCTACCGCTGGCCCGAGACCCCGGAGCCTGGGGATGGGCACCGGGGCGCTAGTCGCTTTCTTGGCGGCAGCTCTGATCCTTGCTTAACAGCTTGGCCTGAATCATAATAAAAAAGGGCGAATGCTGGTTTACTTTGTTTTAATGCATAGCGTTGGCGTTCTACTTTGGTTGGATATTGGATAGCATTCGAGGCATGGGCGGGCAGGCATTATTATCAGAATTTAGACTGCATATCGGAAGGCCGTCTATTATCACAAAAAGCTCTCTGGGACGAGCTCGGAATTGAGTCTATATGGTATATAGAATCTTGGAAAAATAATCAAAGTAATCCTCTTCGTAGAGGTTGAAATACTACTTCGGTCTGGCTTGCTACGTTATGTCTCAAAGTAAGGTGAAAAGTGATAATATCTCATTTAAGGTACCCAGGCAGTTACTTGAGTCTAGAAGCTGCCATCTCGGCGATGTGTTTCTATGTGGAGCTTTTCTCAACCCCATTCGATGAAGGGATCTTTCTCTCCTAAGATAAGATACGGAGTAGTTCGTCACCTATTCAGTGATACCTTTCACGACGTTGCTTACGGGATGAGAAGGGCACTTCGCGAACGGCAACCCTCACGCATGAGTAGATGGTGTAAGACTCTTAGTATAAAATAGAATCTATTGCATGGGTATCTTAGTTGACCACTAATTGAATTCCTTGTCCAGACACCATAACGACCAATTCGTTTACGCCACCGTGGTTCCAATATCCGCGCGTGGTAGCGACCAGAACTAATGACGGAACCTGAAGAGCCTTTTAGCTGACAGATATGTCCCTTCCTAGGCTTAATTCATGCTCATTTAGCCCTACACTGCCCAAGAGAGCCCGCCAACGTCCCACTATGACGCCGCATCACCGTTGGGTACGTCCTTCATTGCTACGTCGTCGCCCGCAGGAGCGGCGTCGCCATTCACTCCGTTAGCCTCTTCGGCTTCTCCATATATGAATGCCTCGAGGGCTTTGTATGACTCCTCCAAATCATCATTGGTGATAATGGTATCGTACGTACCCTCGGACTTCGAGAGTTCGAGGTCTTCCTGGGCGGCTTTCAACGCCTCTCGCATCTGTCCTTCCGGCATATCCGCCTGCTTAAGTCGAGCTTCCAGGTCCTCGAGGCTAGGAGGCGAGATGAAGACGATGCGTGCGGAATAGCCGTTGTCCCTAGCCATTTGTACACCCTAATGATTAACACGTGGTTAGCATTTACTCTGCGCGCGTATAGTACGGTATTGACTCGATTCGGACTTACTTCACGATCGAGCTGGATCACTGGGACTTTCCCAGATTCCTCGATAGCCTCGGCCGCTTTTCGACTTGTGCCGTAACTGGACCCGTCTCGGTCGCTGAACTCCAGGAAGTAGTCGCCGTCCAATATCGTCTTGAAGGTCTTGGAATCCACAAAGTGGAAATCCTGGCCGTCGACCTCCCCATCCTTCGGACTGCGCGTCGTGTGCGGAATGACCTTGCCGAATACGTCTTTTCGTCTCTCTAAGAGCATCGAGACCAACGTTGACTTGCCGACCTTGCTTGGTCCCGTTAAGATGATTGGCCGTTTATCTTGCGGGCTTTGGCCGTCTCCGGCTGCATCCCCCTGATCTTCCTCGGGATCAGGCTGCTCCTGAAAGATAGCATCGATCTTTTGCCAGTCATCAATCTTATCGAATACAGCTAGTTTCGATCTTCGGGCGATCCTCAGGGCTCTCCAGGTCTTGCTAGCTTTTGTTTCGATTATCTCGGACTTCTCCTTCTCGTTCTTTGCAAAGTCAAGGTCGAGGTCGTCCGTAGCTATCTTCTCTTTGAACTCGCTTAGGTCGGGAAGCTTCCATTTTGCCGGATTTTTCAACTTCTCTGTAGCTGTTTCGTCATCTTCTTCTTTCAAAAAGTCCAGAGACAGAGAGCCCATGGGGGTAGCTCGCAGCCTCTTGTTGGTTGCTATGCGTTTGGCGCTGGCTTTCGCCTCCTGGAACTCGGCAGCTGGAAGGGGCTCCCTCTTAATAGGCGGGCAGCTTTCAACTTTCCAACGGACCCAATTCTTATCTCTTGAAATGACGCTTTCAACCACACGAAAGAAGAAGAATCCATCGTTCTCAGCCTGGACATAAGTAGTGATTCGATCTTTCATGGTTTTCGCCCATTTCGCCTACGTATGATTAGCGATATCAAAACGAGGGCGCTTCTATCGGGACTTACATCTTCATCTCCCAATTTTTGGTCGCCGTATATCACGGATCTGTTTGGAGCTTTGATATTTGCGAGTTTCGCCTTGGCTTGAGGTGTGAGGGAGAGGAGGAAATCCAGCACAATGAAGGCTTGAATAAGGATATGGCGCCTGAAATAAAGGTCGCTTATCTACGTGGTAAAATTAGATTGGACAACGTGAACAGACGCCGGAGAGGGTGTGGAACATACCTCTAACTCGAAAAGTTCCCTACCGGTAAGGTACTTGGGATTGTTGGTGCTACTGCGAAGGTCCTCGTCTCCTTCAGGGCTTTTTCTCTTTTGGGGAATGATCTTGCTCTCTTCGGAACCCTTAGTGCTTCGTTGAAGCCTCTCAACCGTTTCGAATGCAGCCATAGTCGCCTCCAAGCCAACCTTGAACTTGGCTAATTGGGAAGAATCGAAGAGTGTGGTAGGCTGGCTGAAGTAATGCTGGAGCGACCAGAAAATAGGATACAATGCGTTCGTATCAAGTGGCTTCTCGGACGCCGACTTGTTCTTCGCGTCGAATGAAACGGCCTTGGCTATAGATTTGCCTTCCTCTTTTCCTTCTTTTGCAGAGTCGGCTTCTGTGTCCACGACCATCTTGTCTGCTGCGTCGTCTGACTGGGCCGTTATCTCTTCAAATGTGGTAACATTTTCGACATGATATTCTCCCCGCAGGTTCACTGAGCTCCTGTCTCCGAGGGGGAAACACTGAAACATGAATATGAAGACCCGGCCGCAGAAAGCCGTATCCTCGGCACGCGACAACCGACGGAGGAGATCGTTGCAAGATCTGAGGATCACTAGCTTCTTGGAGTTCAAGTTTTGCGCTATAATTTGCTCCCTTCGTGATTCGAGAAAATCGAAGATCTTGCGACATCCTTCAGTGGTCTGGCTGTCAAGAAGTTCCTCCATGAGCCAGAAAAGGAGGGCAGGATCGCATTGCTCGTTATCAGACAAGACCGAGAGGAAATCAAATAGATTCCAGATGTTGACGAACTCAGGTGAATCGATCGAAGTTACAGCCTAGGGATTATCAGCGATTGACGGTCGCTGCCACAAATATTGGGGTATTGCTACTGACAACTAAGCTGCTGAACACGTTTCGAGCGGCGGTTTCCACAACAGCATATTGACGACCCTTTGCAGACCCTGAGTTATCCGAGACGTCATCCGCCAAAGAATACGGGAATATGGTCGGGAGTCGCGCAAGGAAGGTGTCAAAATCGACTTTGGTTAACGTGGGCTCGATTGACGCGGACGGCTTGATAGACTGCGCATGACTCAAGACGTTTCTTAGGAGCGCCGCAAAGGCATCTACCTGGGGTATATCGTGGTCTGGACTCTTCGCAGAAGGCATTATGAACCTGGGTGGCTATGATGCCAAAGATATCGATCGTGGTCTTGGACTCGAGGATTCTACCTGGATTGAATGCGTAAGGTGAAATTTGGATATTCCAGATTGGAGGGAAGTGCCGGTAGTTGATGAAGGAATGAATAAACGAAGGACTGTGAAGCGAGTTGACTGATCATATTAAGGACATAGCCGAGCTGAACGAATTCGTTGAAGATGGATGTTGTAGACAGTCACTTTAACAAGGTGCTCCAGATGGTCTTTGTTCGAAGCTTCTCAAATTAATTAAAGTAGAATTGAAGTAAGGCTGAGCTTCAATGGAGATCGTTGGTACTCTGGTACTTTCATCGGTTCTGCCAAGGTTGACCGCCAAAAAGTCAATGCGCAATTCCAGGGATTAAATCATCTTGCATGGATGGCAGGTGCATGTTGTGGCGGAATACGTAATAAGGAACAGGGGCTAAAGATTGGGGAAAATTTTAGATATTGGCAACAAAGAAGAAGTACGTACCTCCAGCTATTATCAGCGTAACAACACGCGACGAGGCTGAGAAACAAATATTTGCGCCACAACGTGAAACTCTGCCAACTTCTCTTCGTCATATCCATCCTATACTGGCACTACTACGTACATATATCAAGAGCTTCATGACTACACCGCCTCGACTTAGAAGCTAGGCACAGAATTCCTCGGCGGATCGCCAGGGGTAATTTCATAGCCATGCCGAACGCGAAGAGATTGAAGAGCGGCGCGAAGTCCAAGTCGCGCGACACCGAACCGCGACCAACCATTGCCGACTTGGAGGGCGAGAGCGAGTTTGCCCAGCTTGCGAGGCAGCATTGGCTGAAGACCACTCGGCGAGCTACGAAGGTCAAGGTCAAGAACGATGTCTTGAAACGCCATATCTGGGATGTACTCGAGAAAGATAGCTTTCCCTACAAGTCATTGCTTGTCCTTGAAGGCCTACAGACTCTCGAGAGTTACCTTTGGCCTGGCTACTCCGAGGACTCGTCCAACTTCCATGTCCTCCTGATAGTCCTGATCACGAACGTTAAAGCGAGGGAAAGGCTTGAGACATGGGGTATCTTCGAAGACCGACCCGCCGAGTTCTCGGGCTTGTTCACCCGAGTCCTATCTATGAGCCTTGACCAGACCTTGTCTCTGACGATACGAACCCACCTTCTTTGCTTTATCATATATGCTTTCCAGAGCCTCGATTGGGCGAGTGTAAGGAAAGAATGTGCCCCCTTGGTCTCCGTAGGAATTTGGCACAATCTTTCGACCGAGCCAAAACGGGAATCCAAGCTGAGTCAAGCTGCTCAGCTTAGAAAGGCTTGGAAAGCAGCAGGGAAAAGATACGAGTCGGCGGACGATGCGACGAAAGCTCGGCTACGGTTCGAGAGAGCCTGGCTTTACACCTTAACGCTAGATTTTCTGCGCTTACTATACGATGAGAAGAGGAAGGAAGAACATGTGCTCTACTGCGAACGATTCGTTGAGTTCATTTCCGACTTGCTGAGCCAGCTTCCCACAAGGCGATATGTCAATACCTTGTTACAGGACTTACATATCTTGCCTGCGTTACGACTATCTCCTATGTACAATGACGAAGACAACGGGTTGCTTCGTGACCAGTGTTCGCTATTGGGTCACTTTGTCCACTTCACTATTGATGATCAAACTGGGGTTCAGCACAGTCGCACAGAAGCGTACGACCAACATTGTGCCGAACTTGCAAAGCTTCAGCGAATAGCTTTGCGGCATTTCAAGGACAAGCTGACAGTATTAGCCTTGTCTAATTACGGGTCTATAGATAAAAGGAGCGAACTTGAAAATCTTCTTGAAATTCTTACGGATGAGGAGATTAAAAGGCTGGCGGCTTTGCTCGAGCTTAGAACGGAATATCCAGAATCGGTTAAGATACCCATCGATCGGTCATTCTTAATGGAGGTCCTCTTATCCACCTATGAGAAGCGACAGACATTCCAAGAGGTTGCTCAAAGCATGAGCATTCTTCCGACTGAGGATAGCCTTTTTGACCAAGGACTATTAAGAACGGACAACTATGATGGGTCAAAGCCACTCGCACTTCCTAAGCTCAAACTACAGTATTTATCTGTAGGCGATTTCCTTTGGAGAGCCTTGGTTCTCTACCGGTGCGAATCCTTCTATGGAATAAGGAAAGATATTGGTGACGCGTTGAGGCGTCTACGACCGGAGTCGAAGCGACCGGGAGAGACTACGTTCGCAGGATTTTCAAAGATGGCGCTACCCATATCTCGGCCATCCATCCTAGAGGTTGTGCCGGCGCTTGTTGGTGATGACAAGCCGGCTAAGGTTAATGCCGAGATCTCACTTGATGTCCGTCGACTGACCGACAACATTCGAAGAGAATGGGATTCATTACGTCCAGACGACGTTGTGTTTCTCGCTGCAGTGGACGCTTCCTTGTCAAAAGCCATTTCTAATGGAAGCACACACACGATCTCAGAGGCTGAGAAGCTAGGACTGATCTCGGTCCGGACTGCTGAGATTGCCCAGGTCATGGATGATAAGGGGAAATCTATCAGAGATCCTGCTGCTTACTTCAATGGCCATAACCGATCCCCAACGAGAAGGATACAACTCAAATTGGACCCTAAGATCTACAAGGAAGACATGGACCGGGCCTCCAAAGGCAAGCCAGACGTATACGAACGGATAAATCTAATCATCCGACGAAGTGGGCGAGAAAATAACTTCAAGCCAGTCCTGGACTCTATTCGTAGTCTGTGTCTTTCAGAGGTGCCTTTAGCGTCGTGGTTACACGAGAACTTCCTTGGATACGGGGACCCTGCCGGTGCCACCTACAAACACCTACCAAATCGGATCGGAAAGCTTGACTTCAGGGACACATTCTTAGACTGGCAACATCTTGTTGAGAGTTTGCCCGGGAAGACTATCGAGCCGGGAGACGATGTGACCGCGAGCTTCGGCCCTCCTTATATGCTGGAGTCGGTGGATAAGCCCCTAGAAGAGAAGACAGTTAAGGCATCCAAGAAGCGAAGAAGAGACGCCGAACCTGCGCTGATAGCCGAGGTTGAGGCTTACAAAGTCTCTACGTATAAGCCACCGAATACTGGACCATATCCTGTCGATGCTCCAAAGCTGAATAGTGTCCGTTTCACGCCAGCCCAAATCGATGGTATAATATCAGGTACCCAACCTGGACTTACTGTTATCGTCGGTCCGCCGGGTACTGGGAAGACGGACGTTGCAACGCAGATCATCAACAACATCTATCACAACTTCCCAGAACAGCGCACACTATTGATTGCGCATTCCAACCAAGCTTTGAACCAGCTTTTTGCCAAAATTGTGGCGTTGGATATCGATGAACGGCATCTTCTTCGCCTCGGCCACGGGGAAGAAGACCTCGATACTGATGGAAGCTTCAGTAAACATGGTCGGGTGGAGTCCTTCCTTGAGATCAGAGATCGCTATCTACGAGAAGTGAATCGTCTGGCGGTTAGTTTAGGCGCTCCTGGTGCTCACGGCAACTCCGCCGAGACGGCTGGATATTTCAATTCTGTTTACATCCAACCCGCCTGGGCTAAGTTCACCGAAGTATCTAAAGCAGACGGTTCTTCCGCCACTGATATCATTGAGGCATTCCCGTTTCATACCTACTTCTCTGATGCCCCCCAGCCCCTGTTCCCTCCAGAGAGCGACCGAGAAGCCGTTCTGGATATAGCGAATGGTTGTTACCATCATGTGTCGAAAATATTTTCTGAGCTAGAAGATGTCCTGCCATTTGAGATCCTACGACGGGACCGAGACAAGGCCAACTACCTTCTGACCAACGAAGCTCGCATCATCGCCATGACTTCAACTCACGCCGCAATGCGTCGCACCGAGATCGCATCCCTTGGCTTTCACTATGACAATATCGTCATGGAAGAAGCAGCGCAAATAACCGAAGTCGAGAGCTTCATTCCTCTAGCCATGCAAAAGCCCAAAGATGGGCAAATGGCACTCCAAAGAGTCGTTCTTTGCGGTGACCATTATCAGAACTCTCCCGTCATACAAAGCCTTGCCTTCAGACACTATGCCAACCTTGAGCAGTCCCTCTTCTCCCGATTTGTTCGGCTAGGAATACCAGTAATCACACTCGACCAGCAAGGTCGTGCTCGCCCATCCATCGCCGCGTTATACCAATGGAGGTACCCTAACCTTGGGAATTTGCCGCACGTCGAGAGCCTGAAAGAGTTCCAAACTGCTAATGCCGGATTCAAATATGATTACCAGTTTATCAACGTCCCTGATTATAAGGACCGCGGAGAAGTCGAACCGACGCCTCATTTCATCCAGAATTTAGGTGAAGCCGAATACGCTGTCGCCATATTCCAGTACATGCGACTTCTAGGATATCCGGCGTCAAAGATCAGCATTCTTGCCACCTATGCCGGTCAACGGGCGCTTATCAAAGACGTCTTGTCTCACCGCTGTGCAAAGAATGCTATATTCGGTTTGCCTAAGATAGTGACAACTGTCGACAAGTATCAAGGCGAACAAAACGATTGTGAGTAGTTCAATATTCCATTATATGAGAGCAGTCAAGGCTAACCATAGATAGATATCATCCTCTCACTTACGCGCACATCGAGAGTGGGGTACTTACGAGACATTCGCCGCCTGACAGTAGCGCTCTCTCGTGCTCGTCTTGGGCTGTATATCCTTGGCCGGAGGGAAGTCTTCGAGGCGTGCTACGAGCTGCGTCCAGCCTTCGAGATACTCCTTCAACGACCGGACAAGCTTGCTCTCGCGACCGGTGAGATGTGGCCTTCAGAGCGCATCCAGGCAGAAGAGGATGGGACGGCGGTACCTGGCGAAGCGGTAATGGAGGGCGTTGAGCATCTCGGTACGTTTGTGTACGAAATGACGGCGACGAAGATCAAGCAGTTGCGCGTAGAACGCGGCTTGCCAGAGACGGTTGAGCAGGTCTTGCAGCCTATTACTGAAGAAGACGAGGCTGGTTATGTTGACGCGAGCGACGAGGAGGCCAACGAGGATGTTGTTCCCGGTGATGGAATCGAAGCTAGCGAGGTTTAGTTCATAGGAAGATCCCAATTAAAATGGATCATGACAAGATTCCGGGGCAGTGTGATATAAACTTGTCCATGTAAGGTGCTGTGGTAACTGGCACTAGTTGGGAGGATCCCTGAAAGTTGCATTTACAACATAGAGGCTGATTCAGGCCACATTGATTTTATTCTCTTCCTAACTCGGTACTCTACATGTATTTGTTTAACATGCCTCCGTATAGAATCTCTTGGTGCGTTTCCTTTTCTACGTAGAACTTTCCGTATACGGGACTGTCTAAATGGACGGCACTAAGGTCTTGAGGTATGAAGGCCTTGTATGACGCACCAATGATGGGGGTCAAATGTCAGCCCTGTGTCACTTGCCCCGTAAGGCCTCAGGGTTGTAACGGGGCGCCGCCGTGGCTCTGGTTCCACCAATCTGATCGCAGTGCTTCCCAAGCCACCGGTGACCGTTGGGTTTTCTTCAGCAACTTTCCCGAGACACTGCACAAGGACGGACAAATCATCACACTGGATTCGCTTCCTTCTGGTAGAGCATGGTACACTTTGAGCAGTATGGTAGAGGCGTCAATCATTCTTACATGGATTACTCTAGTTAGGTAATATAAAATATCGTTAGCGTTTATGTCGTGGCCACAGGCGGCTCTGTGATACCGCACTTTTCGAAGTCTAGAATCCTTCTGACTCGTTACACCTAACGAGACCCAAGACGAGAAGTTGATAACTTCTGGTCACGCCACGTCCGCTCATATCTCCCTAAAGGTCGAATCAACAAGTTAGTCTTCCTTGAGGTTGCGTCATTGAAGTGCGTCTTTTAAGATGAGTCAAACCTCGCTGCCACTGTTGTAATTGCGCATCTGACATGTCATGCCCATGCAGGCGTGCTGCAGACATGTCAGTTCATCCCACGTTACGGGGCAAAGCAGTTCGGAGCAAGAGATTGGCTCTGGCGTATCTATGTAGGTAGGGCAGCAGAAAAGACTATTGAGCTTTTAGGAATCAAGTTCGTATTTCACACTGTCCTACCTAGACTGGGTACTTATACTCTCTCAACCTGAGGCCAAGGCGTAGTAGACGAAAAGGGGTATTGCCTGCACACAGAGCAGTACAGTATCTACGTGTATGTAGGTCAAACATCACTCCAACCCTAGTCCCTTGAAAGGACTGTTCTGGGTGATGAGCCAATTAATCCGTTTAACCGCAATGTTCGAAGAGAAATCCAGAAACGGGCGACTGCGTAGACCTACCTACTTTAGTATTATTAACCCGAGATGAGAAAAATCGCGGAGCGTATTGGGACAGTAGGATATCGGGAGGAATGTACATTAGACGGGGTGGTTAGACGATGCCCGTGTCTTAAAGAAGCGACCGTTGGTTGTAGCCACATTCCTACATTTGGTAATTGTGTCTTTCCCTTCTACAGGCATTATCGATAGCATGTGAATTTGATTCTGTGGTAAACAAATGGCGTTCGTTATATTAGACGTGAATGGCTGTGTCCACTGGGATGGTTCTCTGCAGCCACGAAGCTATTCTTCCCGGGTTGCTGGTTACTTACCTAGGTAGGTATGGAGAAGTTGCGTGCTATTCCGGCGCGGGCCAAGTACAGATCCTCAGATGGGATGATTTCCAAGCTTGTTCCGGTACGGAGTCGTCTTGTCGACTACACAAGGATCGCTAGTGCATCACCGGGCAGTCCCAGGTTGCAAATAGAGAAGCCAAGTCTCGGGGAAGCATGGCAAACAGCATTTGGAAATGGAACGATTTTTATCTCCGGTAGAAAGAAGCGAGAACGATGTCTATCACAACTACTGATAACGGCTACCAACGTATTATATCGATATGATTCGCACTATGAATGGGGTATATCAGACGAGCAATATACATATTGATACTGGCTCATGGTTATTGGCAGATACAGGCAACGTTCTTGAATGAAGGTACCTGTATATTCTAATAACAGTTGTATACTTGACTAACTATTGCCTTCGGGAATTCGTCATGAAATCAGAATCTCGAGTGATCCATACGTCTGGGAGGATAAAGTAGGCAGGTGGTCATGAAATGCAAGTCATCATGAGATAAGTACATGTCTAACACTTCCTGATGTTCGGACTTAGGAGACAAGACAAGCGCAATTTTCTAGAACGCGGGGAGCTTTATTAGCTAAAGGCCTATTTGCGGATGGTGAATGGTGGATGGTGGAGGGTTGGATGGTGGGAGCGACATGAGGGCAAAGAAGTTCCACATCCACATCTTTGGTCACCACAAACAACCAAAGCATTTGTCAAGTTCCGGAGGCAAAACTTAAGATGTACGCTAAAAATACATCTAGGTAGGTACCTACTGTATATCCCAAAGTGGATGGAAGGCACCTAAGAAAGACAGTGTAGTCATCGCGGTCTGATAAGTACTTTGTTCAATGTCGAAGACAGCTCCTTTATTATCGTTGCAGGCTGATAAAATCCCAATAAACTGTTGCGACAACGAAGTATTCGACTTGTTAGGTAGGGAGTAAGACACGAGTTCATAACGACATCTATCCATGTATTTGCATGTATGTACATAGGCAGATGGCTGCTAGAGTTTAAGTACCACATTGTAGGAGGAAGGATAAGACGACTTTAAATGGACCCACGCGAAGAATACATGTACACAGGTAAATCGAGGGACAAAGTACCAGGACAATACATTTTATACCAAGCAGTACATGGATGTTTGATTCTAAATATGTAATTTCTAAAAAGTGGAACCGCCGCACAGTACATTACCATGTTCTAACCGGCCTAGTGTCCGGGCGCCCATTGCGCCTGCCAGGTAAGGCGGTAGGCACTATTAGTACTGTAGGTAAGTTATCAAATGTACCTACATTTATGTGGTGCGTGTGTGGTGTGAGAGCAGCAGGAGCAAGGCCCAGTCGCAAACCCAAGTCTAAGCCTATTTTCCCCCTTCCCAAAAATTTCCCATCATATTTTTTTTTTCACCCTCCTGCACCACCTTTTGATCATAGATCAACCACACAACCTCAGGGCACCTATTCTGACGGTTGTTTATTTTCCTTCCTTGACATCTTCATCGAGGACGGACTTTTCTTGTATTCTCTGCATTTCTTTACAGGGAACAACATCTCTCCACTCAATTAATACCTCTCCGCGACGAGATTAGATCAGTAGGAACCTGCGCGCACCCGTGCCGCTGGACCATCATCGACTCTCAGTCTCTACTTCTCGCGACATCCGCTGTCATCAGCCATACAAGTCCACCCTAGGGATTTCTCGGCTTTATTATTTTGTTTGCGGCGACGTTCTTTTCATCATTCCGCTGACAGATACCCATTTCGCCCTCACATTTTCATCACCTTCACGGACAGGCCCGAGCTTCGCCTTCGCCGCTTGTGTTTCTGTTCCTGTCTGTCGGGGAAAAGGGCGACGACTAAGCATACACTTAATTTAATTGACAAAATTCCATCTCGCCAAACCGAAAACTGTCATTCACTTCTGGAATCGGCCACTGCCTGATTTGTCCCTGCAGTTTTCCAACTCGAATTCGATATTCGATTACCTGCCGACCTAGGCTTTTGCGATCAACGTCTTTCTTTCCGGCATTCAGGCGCGAAAGAAAGACTTTCCGCTAGCAACGCAGAGAACAAACGAACAGACCGAGCACACAAAACCCCTGCTCTAGTAGCATCAATAGATTGTCACTTATGACTTCGCCTGCTGCGCACCAAACCCCAACCCCGGCGTCGAATAACTCCACCGCCGCTTCGGCACCGTCGTCGTACGCTTCTGCAGCCGGCGCAGCAAAGAAGCCATCTTCGACGCCGGTGGTTGCTGCCGGCTCGAACCCGCCCGTACTTGCGGCTGGCTCCTCGGCATCTGCACCGCATCATGCTAAGTCGTCCTCGATTTCGCCTATGAACGGCCGACCCAACATCATGCCAGCGATCCCGTCCGTACTTGCGCACGGTACTTCTAGCGTCAACGGAGTTGTAGACCACAACCGAAAGAGTTCGGTGACCATGAGTACGAACGGTCCGAACAGTTACTCGACTAACGGTGGCTCCACAGGAGCAAAGGGGAACATCCAATTCGAATATCAAGAATCGCCTGCTGTCTCGCACAGCACCCCCCAGACTGGATCGGCTCCGATCCCCATTCCGGACAGCAATCCGCGTGTAACCTCACCACAGAACTCACCTTCTCCCATTCCGCAGCCCTCTGCTAGCGGTGGACGACCTCCTTCTGGAACAGCCCAGCAGGGCATGACCTTTGGTAGCTTCGGAGTTGATAGCGATGTGAGTGCCGAATGTCCTACTTAGCTTGATCAGTAGTAACTAACATGAATACGCAGCGCCCTCATATGCGAAGCCCTCACATGCGAACTACTTCTGCGTCCCAAGATCACAACACTCTAGGATCTCAGCACTCTCCTCATATGAGACGAGGCTCGAATGTTAGCGACATGAGTAATCAAGCGGGCCCTCCTCAAATGGGTCGTGGTAATTACTCGTCCACCGGTCGTGGTGGTCGAGGATTTACCAACAACCCGTACAACCAAACCATGGGATATCCTCCCAACAACTATGGCCGAGGTCCTCAGAACCAGGGACGCGGCGGTATGCCTCCTAACTTCGGGAACAACCGTCAACAGCAGTTCGGCACTCCGCCACCGCACAACCGAAGCCCCGCGCTTCCTCCAGCCATGCCGCATCAACCGAACATGCCACCCTCCGGCATGCCACAATATTACTATCCGCCACCGCCCATGGGGCCAACACAAGTACCTCAAGTAAAGAACCCCCTCCCTTTGATTCCTTCTAGTCATGAACGTACATACCCCAAAGCTGGCAAGAGGGGAGGAAACCGGCGTGAGGCTGAGAAGTTCTCGCATCAACGCCGGCCGACTAACTCTATCAACGATGAGCGTCAAGACTTCGGCAGGGGCCCTGGACGCTATAGTAAGCGTCCAGAACAGCGATTCGTCGCCGACGGCTCTCGGCACCGTGGTTCTGGTCTGTTCGACAGGACGGATCTGCCACACATCGTAACGGAGCCTCCTTTGATACCTCTCCAACAGCCTTTCCCTGTTGTTCCTTCATATCCGTCGAATGCTGGACGGATCGATCTGTCTCCAGAGAGTGGCAATTTTGACCGGGTGCTGACTAGTACAAAACAGAACTATTACCATGGTCATTTTGACCCTAACATGCGCGCAGGCATGCCTGTTCCTGCAGGATTTCCCTTGTATCCAATGATGCATCCCCAAGGCCAATCCCCGGTACCTAGTTACCAGCAGCCTTACAGCTCGGGCCCTTACAACGCCCCAGGGGGGCAACCGATGTCCCGTAACTCTTCGCAGGTATCTACGGAGCACCGACCGGCATCGAGCACCGGCCCAAGCCAGGCACCGGTGGTCGCCCAGGCCACTCCACAGTCTCAGCCTGCACAAATGAAACCTGCCGTGGTCGCGTCCCCTCAATTTAATCGCCCACCTAAAAAGAGCATGGCTATTACAATAAAAAATGCAGCAGGCCAGCCGGTGGATCTTACTAACCTGAAAGTGCCAGCATCACCAGCGCCCAGCAGTCAGCAGTCCAAGACACCGCCGGTTATCGCAACGACCCCTACACCTCCTCCGAAATCTCAGACTCCGAAAATTTCTACCCCGGCTCACTCACGTGCCGAAAGCGTAAGCAATTCGAAGACGGCCGAGGAGGTGCTCCTCGAATTCAAGGAGAAGATGAAGCAGGCCGCTAGCGGAGACAAGGCGAAGGAGGACGAGGCGGCGGCGGCGGCGGCGGCGGCGGTAAAAGCAGCCGCTGAGAAAGCAGTCGCTGAGAAAGCAAAGGAGGAAGAACGTCTGAAAGCGGAACAAAAGGCCCAAGAGGAAGCCAAGGCAGTCGAGGAAGCTAAGGCTCGACGTGAGGCTGAGGAGAAGGATAAGGCGGAGCGCGAGGCTGCAGAGGCAGCTTCCAAGAAGGAGGAGGCACCCAATGTGCCCGACCAACCTGATGAAGACGAGCTCGAGCGTATCATTCGCGAGATGGAGGAAGAGGACGCGAGACGCGAGAAAGAAGAAGAGGAGCGCCGTGTTAAGATGGACGCCGAGAAGGCCGCTAAGAAGTCGGCTGAAGAAGCGGCACGATTGGCGAATGCTGCTGAGAATGATCGCCTGCTTCGCGAAGCTGAGAGAGAAATGGAGCGAATGGAGGAAGAAAAAGAACGCAAGCACGCCGAGAAGGCCAAGGAGAAGGAAGAGCAGGAGAGCACCAAAAAGGGAGATACTAAAGACACCTCGATCTCAGACTCCAACCACTCGACCGAGAAGCAAGCCGAAAAGGCGGGTGCTCCGTCAACGAGTGAAGCTACTACGAAACTGGCCAATCTATCTCTCAACGACAAGCCTTCTCCTGGTGCCAATGTCAAGTCTACTGCGGGCGGACGCGGTCCTAAGCCGGCTGCTCTCAATCTTGCTCCTCTGAACACCAAGTCCGTTGAACCCCCTCAGCCCAGTGCCGCGCTCCAGTCTCTCAAGACGGCTAGGCTTTTAGGCTCTAGTTCTATCAAAGCAGACCTCTATCCACAAGGAATCCAGTCTCCAAACCCAGCCCTGAACGCAGCTGTCGCTAGGAAAGGCACTTCGTTCAAGTACGACTCTGCCTTTTTGTTACAATTTCAGAAAGTTTTCACCGAGCAGCCCTCGCTCGATTTCCATCAGCAGGTGAAGAGCCTGATCGGTGACAGTGATGGTGGTCGGTCTGCGTCTGCCCGAACACCCGCTGGTGGTCCCGGTCGCCAGAACTCCAGGCCTGGTGTGTCTGGTACGACCGGCTTCGGCAGTTTCGCTGCTCCTGTTGGCCGAACATTACCTCCAGGAACGACGTCCGCACAGCGATTCGAGATGAGCAGTGACATCAAGCCAATGCCCCGGCCGGCAATCAATCCTATGGCCAGCTTCCAGCGACCTGGTGGAGCATTCCCTGGCGGTAACCAAATGGGGGCCCGAACACCGTCCAGTTCTAACATGAATATGCCTCATTCCCCTAGGCAAGGAAGTCGCCGCAATGCTAGCAAAAACACGTTCGGCGGCAAGACAGAGGCTCAGGCTGCTAAAGTTATGCCACTTACGCAGGGCATGAAGATAGAGGCTCTCAGCACTTCGTCTACAGGCTGGAAGCCGATCAGCCTTACTAGTAGGGCCCCACCACCTAGCGCACTTTCGAGTCAGACCGTCCTCCTCGACCCATCCATGGTTCAGCGCAAGGTCAAGGCTGCTTTGAACAAGATGACGCCCGAGAAGTTTGACAGAATCTCCGACCAGATTCTTCAGATTGCTGCGCAGTCTAAGGACGAGACTGACGGTCGCACCCTTCGTCAAGTCATTCAGCTGACCTTTGAGAAAGCTACCGACGAAGCCCATTGGGCGTCGATGTATGCGAAATTCTGCAAGAGAATGCTGGAGATGATGAGTCCTGAAATCCGAGACGAGAACATAAAGGACAGGAGCGGACAGGTCGTCAGCGGTGGTGCATTATTTCGAAAATACCTCCTAAACCGATGCCAAGAGGAATTCGAGCGTGGATGGAAAGTTTCCCTCCCAGAACCCAAGGAGGGTGATGAAAAGAAAGCAGGTGAGGCGGTGATGCTCTCCGACGAGTATTACATCGTCGCAGCTGCCAAACGACGTGGTCTCGGCTTGGTCCAATTCATTGGCGAGCTGTATAAACTGGGCATGCTCACTGAGCGCATCATGCATGAGTGTGTCAAGAAACTAGTTGACTACTCCGGAATCCCTGACGAGGCTGAAATTGAGTCGCTTTCCAAGTTACTTCAAACCATCGGGGCCAATCTGGACGCCGCCGATAAAGGCAGGGTCATGATGGACGCCTACTTTAGTAGAATCCAGAGCATGGTAGATCATCCAGAGCTACCTAGCCGTCTCAAGTTCATGCTTATGGACGTCATCGATCTCAGAAGAGTCAACTGGATCTCTAAGGAGACCAACAAGGGCCCCAAGACCCTCGAAGAAGTTCGTGCCGAGGCTGAAGCTCAAGCAGCTCAGAAAGCAGCTGAGGCCGCTCGAACCAGCCAGAGAGGCGGTGGAGGTGGACCCGGACGAGCACAAATCGGCCGTGGCGACGCTAGAAATTTCTCTGGCTATGCCCAACAAGCGCAGAACCAAGTTGGCATGGACGACCTCCGTCGTCTGAAGGGTGGCGCAAGCCGCACCTCAAGCTCAAACGTCACTCTAGGACCCATGTCGATGCTCAACTCTCGTAGCAATAGTGGTCGTCGCCTGGGTCCTCGTGGCTCGCTCACCCGGGGAGCTGAAGATTCCGGGGCTTCTTCCAGAACCGGGACCCCTCCGGTAAGGGATACGCAGAGCAGCACCAACTCGTTCGGGTAAGTTGTCTTGGTCCGTTTACTCTGATTGTCGATAAAATGCTAACTTCACCAGTCTACTTGCCAATATGGACTCGGAGAATCCTGCGTCGCCCCCGTCTACGGCGGCATCGCCTGCTCTAGCCAAGGTGGTTCCGGATGCCGCGGCTGCATCGGAGAAACGGAGCAGTTGAACTATCCGTTTTCCATGATCATAGAAACGTCTTGCATTTGCGGTTGCATCGTTGTGCATAGACTAGGACACAGGACTACTGCGTTGCATTTACGGGGGGGTTTCTAAAATGTGTCTCAAAAAGTTTCAGGCTTCTTTTCCATTATTATGATACCTCGCCCCCAATAGAGCTACTTTCCCACGACCTGTCACCATAAAGACGACATCCCCCCCCCCCGAGTACTCTCTTCACTTCCTAAATTGTGTTTCATTACGTTTTCTCGTGCCTCTAGTAGTAGCACGAGACATCATGGGGGTGTTTGGCAGGATGCTATTTCTTAATACATGCCTCGTTCCAGCATCGCGGTTCTGACCGCGCTCGGCTGAAGGGTAGCAGAGGAGGATGACGAAACCGTCTCGAGGATGGATGCGAGACAGGTGGACAAAGGAAGCAGGACATGGAGAAAGTGGACGCTGCTGACTTTCGATTTGAGTCGCGCATATGGATCCGGTCATGGGAGGAACTGGTGAGACCGCAGAAAACCAAGGGAATTGGTTGTGTATTCTTGATTGCATCTGAATTCTGGTCATGGCTGGCCACTGGCTGTTCTTCCCCCTAAGTGCTTTCGTTTGCAAAGACGTTTTCGGTGGGCACGGGGACGTGGCCGTACTGCCGCCAGTCGAGTTTGCTCCTTTCGGTCACCTGCTAGCAATAGTTCGATGACAATAACGACGCTACACAATACAACACGATACGACACGCACAGAGAGAAACTTTGACGACGTGGGCGGCTCACGCGGTTGGGAGGGAAGAAAGGAAGCACCCCGTTACGTCCCATGTACACCAATTTTAATCTTTAGACAGCATGCCAGTGGCGGTCACAAAAATTGATTTACTGAATAAAACCTGTGTGTCCTGTGATGTGGTGCTTCGTAGATAAGCGAGCTGTCTCGGCAATGTCTGAATAGCAAGCATACTTGACTGAGATATCTCTTGGTAGTACTGCTAATATGTATGATAAACAATACTTTCTTCTCCGCTTGACTACCTAGGTACTTGGAGCTACTCCATTATAGTCATGTTAGCTCATTTAGATGCGGTAGGTAGATAGGAGTAGTAAAATTAAGGAAGAGGATGGCTAATGACGGACAGAATTACACGCTATAGTCACCTATGATTATGCTGACTTGTATGATTGTTAGTATATACATATTGCCTTGAGTAAACGCAGATGAGAAATCTAGTAACCGATTTGCACCCTATGCAACCATGCTTCCTGTCGTATCGAGCTTCATGGACACCCTGATATCGACACCATCCTCATTGTGATCACAGGGATACTGGATTAGGAACTCGACATTCCACGCTTGTCCAGGCCCCCTATCACGACTTACAAGAGACACGGAAGCATATCTCCAAGTACTTTCTGGGCCACCTTATATTCAGATTTCATTAGAAGCAAGCAAGCGCATGCATACGGTGCTGAACTAGACTGAAAGAACAATGACTATCCCTAACCCCTATCCCAAACCAGAACGCCTTAGGTTACTCCAACCGCCATGACGATGATAGAATTAGATAGAGCATACCACGAACCCGAACCTGTCCGTAACTTCATTTGTCTTCGCACTAGCTAGGTAATTCCAGCACCTGAATTGTGTAGACCGCGCATTGGACCTGCTTCAAACCACAGCGAACCCCAGCTTCCCGAACAGCGTGTCCATAGCGACCCACTGGCGGCCGCACTTGTCGAGGTACCTATCCACGACAGCCTTAACGGTACCGAAGCGGACGCGGTTGTGCTCGGCGAGGGCAAGCACACGTTCGCGCTCAGCGGCGTTTAGGCTGCCGCCGTTGCCCTGGCCGCCGAGGCCTGTGGCTCCGGATGTGGCCTTGGCGCGGGCCTTCTCGACGTCCCACAGGGACGCGAAGTAGACGAGCTGGTTGTACATGTCGCGCTCGCCGAACTCGTAGCGCATGCGGCCGAGGCAGCCGGACGCGAGGCCCTTGGGTCCCAGGCACCGCGTGCCGTACACCGACATCTGGCGCGTGCGGTTGCCGCATGACGGGTCGTCGCACACGAGCCAGCCCTCATAGTACCGCGCTGTCTCGGTGCGGATCGCGCGCTCAACCTGCGCCACGGTGCTGAGGGTGGAGATGGGCGCCGCGCACGACGGGCACGCGATGCCCTGCGGCGTGACACGGTTCTCGGATTCCCCTGCGGCTATCAGACCCTCGAAAGGTGCCTGGGCCTTGCACTTGCGGCAGCGGAGCGAGAGGCGCGCGCAGTCGCGGAAGCGAACCTCATCGGGGATCTGGGATTCTAGCGGGTGGATTTCGAGGTCATTGGATCCCGACTGGTTGAAGGTCGAGTTGTTCGCGTAGCGGCGGATGTCCAGGCCAAGCTGTTCGGCAAGCTGTGATGTGGATGTTCCGGTGATGTTGGCGCAGAGACGCTCAACGGGCGGGAAGATCTGCTTGCCCATATACCACTCGACATCCACTTTGAGACCCGAGTCGGCCTTCATCACATCTTGCGGTGTGTACGCGCGCTTGGCGACGGGTTCCGAAGTTGCCTTGCTGTCTCCAGTGACAACGTAGGAGATAACGTCTCCACGGCGGACATTCTTGCCACGTGCAATCTCCCGAAGAGCGACCTGGACCTGCGGCATTGAGTCCGCATTTGGATATTCCTTCGGGGCCTTGCCTAGCTGTGTGTAGATGATGTATTTCTGGACGGGAACGGCCTGTTGCCGCATCTTCCCAGCAATCTCACGCAGATATTCATGGATGCGCTGGACGGAGACCTCAGTCTCATCACCCGATAATATTTCGTTGAGGATGCGAGACGAGATCTCTTTCGATAAACCACAGTATTCTCTGCGCTTCATATCGAGACCCTTGACTTCCATCTTCTCGATATACTTGCCACCAGGCACCTCTACCAGGTTGATAGCTGCATACTTCTTCTTGGCCTGTAGGAGAATACGTCGGAACACGTTGTCGATATCGATTTCAAGCAAACGGTACCGCTCGTTAACAGCTTTCTTGAACTCCTGGCCGACTTTGAGTGCGTCTGCGACCGACTCCACGTTGGCGTTGATCATGACTGAATCGGTATCACCATAGATAACTTGGAGAGACTTCGACTCTGCAAGTTCTTTGGTGCTACGGAGAATTTCACGACCTTTGTAGGTCGTAAGGACGGCAAGAGGTCTGGCGTAGAATCGGGATTTGGTGTATCCTAGACAGCCGTACATAGAGTTGGCCGTTAGTTTCAAAGCGAGCTGTTTGATATCCCATGTAGCGAGCTGCTCGGGTGTGGCATTCTTATCCTTCATCAGTGACTTCACCGATCGTCGCCGGCTAACAAGCGTGGCGATAAGCCTTGGTAGTATACCTTGCTCTTGTTGCGTTGGGACTTCAGGCACTGCATCTTCATCTTGCGACTATCTCGAGTATCAGTAAATAGAACATATCAGAAGACCTTGTGCTGACTTACCAATGAGCTCCGGTCGACGGTAGTGAAGCAGATGTTAAACTCCTGAATGATAGAGGGGTAAAGGGAGTTGAAATCCATGACAAGTACGAACTTGTCATATAATCCTTTCTCTGGTTCGAAGACTAGACCACCCTTGTATTTATCCTTCTTCTTACTATCAGCGGCTTCTTCGTCATTGTTCTCTTCCTCGGCCTTGGGTCGCCCCTTGAAGAATTGCTTGTCAGGGCAGATATATTTGTTCCGGTGAAACTCATGCAGTAAAATGTACTCGTTTCGTTCGGCTCGAGTACCCGTTAGCGTCCGAGCCCACGAGTTACCTGCCAAATTCGTCAAGACCTTCGTCAAAGGCAACATTTGAGTACCCAAAGCCAGTGCGGCAATGAAGTATGTGTCTGCCTCCATATGTGTCACATAATCCATCAGACCGGTTTTCTCTGTTGCCCATGTCTTCAGGGCTACATCATTGTCGAAATCCCGTCTGCGAACGTCTCCACCGAGGTAGATATTGCACATCTCTGTCAAGCTCCAAGACTGACACTTGTACATAACGGATTTTCCGGCGTCGTTGGCAAGATCACACAGAAGACGACCAGACATGAGTTGACGTTCCGCAAATACGTTACCGCCAGCTTTGCCTATTGATGTTGGCCACTGTGCTCTGCGCAATCGTCCAAGCCGTGACCATTGAGGAGTCTTCTTTTCGTGTAGTCGATTGAGTAGGATGCTATAGTCGACACCTTCAAGTTGATGGCCCAGAATCACATCGGGGTCTATGAGATCGATTTGGGCTAAGAAGAATGACAATATCTCAGACTCCTGCTTTACCAACTTGATGAATGCTCTCTTTCTTCCCATTGCCAGCTTCTCGAAGCCAATGGGGAAAGCGGTTCCAGTCGGTCTCATCAATGTGAACGTCCTAGAGGGAAGTTTCTCCGCGGGTGTGGTATCGCTGAGCAGGACATTTTCATAAATACGGGCACTTATAGCAAGTATTTCCTGCTTGTTGGCTTTGGCGTTAAAGGTGGTCCGCATAGCAACACTCATGAGCGTGAGAGGAGGCGCATCCAAGTTGTCAGAATCACTCATAGAGAAGACGGTATCGGGATCGTCAATGAGGACTTCGAGCTTGGCATGGGAAGCGTTCTTTAGAGAGCCAAAGTCGGCATCTCTTATCTTGAGCCAACATGGGCCCATGATATTCTTCCATAGCACAAACTGTTCGAATAATGCAGTGTTGGAGCCAAAAACTTGGGAGAAAGTCTCGCCCGTTTTCTCTGAGGGAATCTGTGGTTCTAGTTCATATGAGTATAAGTTCGTATAGACGTGCGAGGCGAGGAAAACTTACTTGTGTAAGGGTATAATAGCTTCAAGTACTGTCCTTCTTTAGGGATGCCTGGGAGCTCGAATGCATATTTCCTGGTACAGGACTTGATCTTGTGCATATCGACTTTCATTTTCGTCATAATCTCATCTACTTCCGAGTAGACGTCCATCATCTCCACTTCTTCACTTGTATCTTGCCCGCCTTTCTGGCGGTACTGGCGAGGGAGAAAGTACAACTTCCTCAGAATATTGTCGACTTTGACGAAGCAGCTCACATAGGCGCTAGTTTTCTTGTTTAGGACCTTCCCAAACAAGCAAAGCGAACCGTTGACCTCTGTGTAGTCAGTCCAGAACATATTAAGACTGCCGTCTTCCTCAATGGCATCTTTGTAGTCTATTTTGCCAACGGACCGGGCCTCGGCAGGCGAGCTGCTAACAACGTTCAATTTACTCGTGAGATCGTTCCACGAGGACGAGTCAATAGCTATCCCGGGAGCTTTCGATGGAGATGAACTAGCAGGAGAGGGATATGGATCAGGCTTGGCAAGTTTTTTGATAGGTCGAGATGCAGATAGATTCACGCTCGCGGTGTTGATCGCACCAGCATGAGAAACTTCCATCATTTCTTCGTCTTCTTCTTCCGTAGGCTCAGTTCTAGCCTTAGCCTTTCGTGCGAGAGCTGTCGTGGTGGGAGACGAAGGGGCCGGAAAAGCATCGCTCATGGGCACATCACTAGCTGGAGGAAGGAGATCGTCGTCATCTATGGTTGGGAGGAACTCGTCATCGTCAACATATGTGCTCTCCGCTTGAGGCGTCGGTGGTAGTTGTTCCTCGCTGAGTCTTGCTTTCTTGGTAGCTGGTTGGCGATGCTCTCGAACGGGTGATAGGACACGAGCTCGGCGTCGTTCTGGGGATCTGTGTCGCTTCGGGGCTCGGGATACCGGAGCAGGAATGTTCGCATCGACTTCACCGAGCAGACTAGCAAGAAACTTGTCGTCCTCTTCAGTTTTGACAACCTGGCGCTTGAATTAACTCCGGATCAGAGGTCTTATTACTCGAGCGACTCAGCATACCTTTGGCTTCTGTTGGACAGCAGCCTGTCCCTTCATGAAGTACTCGCTTATGTCGCGGTCATTCGCGTCTCGTTTTGCCTTCTCCTCGTCCCGTTTTTTCTTATCTAGCATAGTGTAAGTAAATTCCTATATAGAAGAGAGTTGGCTTGGTTCTATAAAGTACCTGACTTGTGAGGTTTCCCTCCGAGCAAGGCTTCGTCCTCGCTCTCTGATTCATACGTGTGCACTCGGTCCCATTCCTCTCGCCCATCATCGGCGTAGCCTTCGCCATTGTCGTCGACGACGAAGTCATCTTCATTCAGACGGTCGCGGACAATCTTCTTGTACTGGTTCTCGTCGACTTCCTCGTACAGGTCTTGTTCTTTTTCAACCTCGTAAGAGTCATATGCCTTTTTGCCGGAAGCGCGCAGAGCTCGAAGCTCAGCGAACTTATTACGCCTACTAGTTGCCTTAGACATCTTGACGACTTAAGTGAGAAAGCAAAACGATATCTCTGGGAATATGTTATAGAGAATAAGTCATGTTCGAGTCGCGGGAGAGGGGAATGTGTGCGGAGGTAAATCAATTGGGTTTATTGTAACTAGGTACTTTAGGGGAGTTTTCCACTTTAGTGGGAGACGCGACGCGCGAGCCACTGTTACGAACCCGCGTTTTCGCGAATCCCTGTCAGACCCACTCTGCCACTTATACTGTTCAAGCAAAAAGTGGCGGATCCTACATACCTATGTACATGATGTACTCATCTAGGTAGGTAGGTACGTACCAACCCGGTGCCATCAACGTCAGAGTAAAAAGCCTTATCGATAAACAAATTTCGTAGGTAAATTTGGATTTGCGCATGCGACGGCTTAGTGGTAACATCTCTGCTATTCCACAGTGACGGAGTATGCAATCAACACGATCCCCTCCTCACATGATATCCTCAGCGATATAGTACAGCAAGTGACCATGTTTATTTGCAAAACATGTCTGGGAAGAGCTTTTACTACCCTTGTCAATCGCTCTCTTCGCTCCGACAATGCACTTGCGACATGGCGGCCAGTCCTCGCTTCGATTCAGTCTCGCCAACATAGGGACTATGCAACCGCTGCTGCTCCCGTGGAGATGATAAAACGAGATATAGCTGGCGATGGTACAAAAAAGAGCCGGAAGATCACGCCACAAGAATGGGCTGCTCGGAAGCATTTACAATACTTG
This sequence comes from Hypoxylon crocopeplum, assembly GCA_022578875.1. Lineage (NCBI taxonomy): Eukaryota > Fungi > Ascomycota > Sordariomycetes > Xylariales > Hypoxylaceae > Hypoxylon > Hypoxylon crocopeplum. The sequence goes on from MU399567.1 coordinate 390,238, forward strand.
AAGGACCCGCTGCATATCGCCGACCATGTTAGAAAGACATTGGCGAAGGGCAACGTCGAGGAGGCTACTCTGATCACGAGAAAAGCCAGCAAGAATACGAATGTGACCGTAAGCTGGAATCATTTGATCGATCACGAGCTACAGCAAGACAAACTACATGCCGCGATCAAGTTATACAATGAGGTTAGCCTTCACGAGTCTTCATGTCTTTCTTAATCCGCTTACATGCCTATAGATGAAGAAGAGGGCCCAACTCCCGAACGCCCAGACATACACAATAATATTCAGGGGCTGCGCTAGTTCGTCTCATCCGAAGCTGGCGGTATCGGAAGCCATTAGAATCTATAACACTATGTTGGCCAACAACCGCCTAAAACCGAACACCATCCATATGAACGCTGTCCTGCAAGTCTGCGCCAAAGCCGAAGATATTGACTCGTTGTTCGCCATTGCAGATTCTGCCAACGAAGGACTCAGAACGCCTAATAACCTGACTTACACTACCATCCTCAATGCCTTACGATCCACAGCTAGCAAGCGCCAGTACGGGTCCGTCACCGAAGTCGACACCCCTGAAGTTGAAAAGGCCAAGGCACAGGCAATCCAGCGAGCCAAGGCCTTATGGGAAGAAGTCCTATCGAAATGGAGAGCCGGTTCCATTAATATCGACGAAGAATTGGTCTGCGCGATGGGAAGGATTCTGTTGATGGGCAAATATCACGATGCTGACTCTGTGGAGGCATTATTAGAGCAGACAATGATGATTTCGCAGGAAGATAAAGCTTCGGGTCCTAGAAAGGACAGTGAGGCAGCACGTACTGATGAAACTGACCTAGATATGAGGCCGGCCGCCTTGTCAATCGATAGCTTCAAAACCAGAAATCCCGGAGCTCCTGCGGTTATTTATGCGCTCCCGGGCAATAACTCACTTTCCATGATCCTTTCTGCCTCCGAGAAGACTGGCAAAACGACTAAGTCTCAGTGGTACTGGGACATTTTTACGAAGCAACATGGTGTTGTTCCTGACGCCAACAACTGGCAGCAACTACTCACTTCCCTCCGCCGCGGCAGGAACAGCTTCCAGGCGGCCTCGTATTTGCGGGAGATGCCCGCCGAGCTGATGGTCGCCAAAAACTTCCGGACGGCTATGAGCACATGTCTGCGAGACAATCTAAACCGCTTCGCCTTCAACCACGCCACCGAAATATTGCAGATCATGATGGCCAAGCTCAAAATCCCCGATTTAATGGCATTGCGAACCTATCTCCGCATAGCTTATGCCAACAAGCGCCATTTCGTCGAGCAGTCAGACAACTTAGACGCCGGAATAATGGCGTGGGGCAAACAACTTGCTGCAGCACTCGACAACCTCTGGAAACCATTTATGTTCGTTTTGAGGCAGTATGGGAACGACGGGCCAGAGTCGAACGCGAAACGAGAGATGGTCGCCCTCGCGCGGAAAATGATTGCTGCCTGCGACAGGGTCATATTTAGCAATATGGTTCCTCCAGACGTGCAGGCGCAGATAAAACCGAGACGGAATGGTCTCAATAGGGTCGTCGTCCGCCACTTCGAACAAATGCAGGAAATTAATCCTAACTTCCGGCCGGATGAAGAGCTAGGCAAGGACCGCGAAGACGAGGACGACTTTGACAATTTTAACAATCAATTCCACAAAACGAGCAAAAGGACTGAGAAGCGCCCGGCAACTCGGAGTTGGTAACCATTTGTACAAGATAACTCCAGTACCATGTATAAATATCGCCACTATATATCACAGTCATGAGGCTCAAAATACCCCTTTATCTAAAAGAGCTTTGTACACCACCAAATAGATGAATCAACAGAGCCCTCGTATAAGATAAATGTGTCTATTGATTCTATTGATGTATTAAATCAGGAATTGTACCTACAAAGGTTGATCTTATCTTCAGGTATTTCTAGTCTTGAGGACCTTGCTGTTTCCATCGTTGGCCTGAAATATAGGAAGTATCGACAGAAACTAATCTAACTCGGCCTCACTTTCTACATTTCATGGGTGCCTACCACGTATGTGGGTATGAATCTCACAGTAGTCCTTACTGCCCGATGTGGTCATGCCAATATTACAAGAGGCAGGACTGCTTTGGAAGTAGCACATAGCAATTATTGACCTGCCTATAACTCAATTTGCCTTGCGTACAGAAGCCATTAATCTGTCCCGTCTTCTTTCATCTCTCGTTACCATCCCCTCCGTAGGCTAGTATGTTACCACTCACTTTTGGACAACCAAGAATCTATCAATTAATACGTTAGAAGTCAAGCTTCTACTATTACCGCTTAGTCGTCTGTGTTCGTCCTCCCCCAGTAGCTACTAGCTATATTTCACAAGATGGTCAGCCTTCGTGGAAGAAGAGATAAACATGCTGCGGGTTTCCCTCGTTCAGATCTGATTGACTTTTCGTCGATACCGTTTTCAACGATGACATTGCCGACTGGAGGTCGACTTGGCCAAGCAGACGAGAAATCCGACCAAGGATCCTTGCGCCGACGCTTGATGCGGACTCTCAACCGTAAAAAGTCACTTCCAGAATGGCAGCCCATCGGCTACGGCCCAATGCGCGGCGTAGTCCCAGAGCCACAGCCATCCTTACTTCGGAAGAGCATCAGCTCCGTCTCGTCGTCCCTGAGAGGCCGCATTCTTTCAGACGCCTCCGCTGACGACGACTCTCAGAGCCAGCAACAGTCTACGATACGAAAGAGCTTCAGCTCGATGTCGTCGTCGGTCAGGGGTCTTCGTTCCTCCGTAACCTCTCGACTGTCCCGAGATGTGAGCTGGCGACCTGCAACAATCCATAGCAGCAGCTTCCCAGAGGCCGCTTTTATGGGGGGTTTTTCGCCCCGTCCAAGATACGATAGCTTTGGACGATTGTCCCATGGATCATCAGGGTGTAGCTCTATTCCTCAACTACCCGACCTAGACGAGATGATAAGCAGATCCAAAACCCAGAGGACATCCATTAATAGTCAGTCGCCAAACTCGCTCTTCAGCATGAGCATATTCAATAGCCTTGACGGCCCACTAGCCACGAAGGTGGAAGGTAAGAGACTCTTCCAATTACCTCGTTATCCGATTTATGAGACTCAAATTCTTATCTTTCACTGCTCGTCGTCCCGATTATTGCTGCGGATCTGCTGTAACTGAATCGTCGTGGTTACCTTTGGGTTAACAGTAGTATCAGATAACATTACCGAAGAACGCGAGGAGCCAATAGCTAGACATCCTACACCCGTCGCCGGACGTCTCGCCATCCGTATCAAGCGTCCCGGTTTTCTGATTCCTAAGAGGAAGGCCGGCTTAGGAACTGTTCGGGATACCCGCCCTCGAGTTGCTAGCGACTCTGGTTGCTCAGGTTGCTCAGATGAAACCGAAGGCAACTCGACTACCAAACCCGAGACATCGAAAGTTCCGGTCAAGTGGCTTGATCTCCTCTTGGAGATGACGGTTCCTATGCGAGAGAGTGATTTCCAGTTATATAGGCCGGCTTCCAATGCCAATACAGATGCGGAAAGACTTCGGCGTCTGACCAGGAAGGTATACGTGTTTGTCCCTGACGATAACAACCACGCCAGACCTTGGCCGAAGATAAGTTACCCTGACTTGAAAACTGCTCTTGTCGACCTCTGCACTCGGTTCAAGCCTTACTACGCGCCATTCGCGTCGTATGCGAGCTCGATTCGCACCGTCCAGCTTTTTCCAACGGACTTCGAAATGGCTAAAAAGAACTACGGTCCAGACGTGGTCATCTTCAATCTACAGGATGCGCTGGACAATTGGAACGCCCCGTCATGTGCTCTTAGCCTGTGTGAAGAGGAGACAGAAGTAGGAGAATCCACACCGACAGAAAAGACATGGACCACGATCACGGAAGTTCCATCCGAGGCACCGCGGCAGTGTTTGCCGCTCCACCCCTATGATCTAGGCCTCCTTGACTATGAGGAAGAATCTGATAGTGGCCTGCTGGAGCCCGAGACTCCAACTATTGTCGATGGAAAACTTGTAAAGAGACCAAGTTGGCTTCTGCTAGAGCAGGAGCTCGGGAAGTCGACCGAGACTTTGGCAACGGAGGATTATGATATGACCATAGCATCACGAATGGGGTTCATGTCTTGAAAGACGCGGATTGGGTCGTGTAGCTGTACCGTATAGTATTCTTTGTGGTTTTGAGCATTGCGAATAGAACCATTCCTTGTGTTCCCTGTTCGCCTGGGAAACTGTTGGCTTCCTCTTCTGGAGCTGACAGGACGGGTTTCACTGCTGGATGCAGAATGAAGGGGAATAGAGAGGATAGATTAGAGAATAAATGGCATTATTGAATTACACTGAGCTAGGACTCATACTTGGGGTCACCTCAACCTCCAAGCATGAAATTCCCCAGAACCAAAGCAGTATAGGAATACCTTACTCGTAATAAAATACGACATCGAAAGAGGCGTCTGCGATATTGACGACTGTGAGACGCTTTTATTTGTCGTGCCCGATTATTACAAGTTCCTCTACATGCATCTATTCATGTATCTGGTAGAAACCACGTACCGGGTACCCCAGTCGATCTACCAGTTGGCCGTCACCTGCGCCGAGACGTCATCTACAATCAGAACCACTACCTAAGCTCTAAGCTCTCAGCTCTTGACCTCGGAACAACCTCAACGCTCACAACCCCGTAGGAAATAAACCGAAAACCATGGCGGCGAGCATACCGACGCAGATCGCAGAGACAATCCAGACAGCACACATCCAGCGAAACCCGTCACCACGGCACGACTTAAACCCGTCAACATCAGCGTCGGAGAAGCAGCCGGTGCATCTACACGAGGCCCCGAGACGACATGCGCATAGCCATAGCCATCGCCACCGTCACCACCAGGACCTAGATGACGAGGAATACGAGGAGGAGCTAGATGATATCGACGACATGGACGACGACGAGATCCCGATCAGCGTGCTGCGCCCGCGACCGCGGTCCCGGAGCTTCCCGCCCATGCCCGACCTGCGGTTCGAGCAGAGCTACCTACATAGCATCGCGAAGGCGGATACATGGTGGAAGGTGGCGTGGGTTACCGTCAGGGATCAGGTATATATGTCTTTCCCTTTCTCTTTCCCTTCCCCCTCTCCCTTTCTTCCTCCCCTCCGTTCCCTTCTTCCCCCATGGTTTCGTACACTCAAGGGAAAGCGAAGTATACGGACAGGGAAGAGAGCGCAACGAGTATGAAGACATGGACACAGACACGGGCTTGGGCTAACCGGAGCGGATGATGATGGCGTATAGATGATGATGCCGTTTGCACAGGGCGTCTTGTACAACCTCGCCATCTGCGGCTGGCACTTCTGGAACAAGAACGCGCAGCTGGGCGGCAACTCGGTCGGTGCCCATTTGCGCCGGTGGTGGTACGGCGTCAATAACTGGCCTCTACCCGCGAGAGCACGAACGAGAGGGAAGGCATGAATACATACCTAATGTATCCTACCTACCACCTAAGTACCTATCTAGCATTGTCCATGATAAGAGATAATGAGAACTACAGCCTCCTCACCCCGAAGTGTTAAATTAGGCTCTACTGGACGTGAGAGTTGAAAGTGGTGGCATTGAGATGTACATATTACGAATCAGAAAAGGAAGCATTCAACTTAGGACTGGAAGGTCTAGTTTCGGGGTGCGGAATAGAGAGGCAACCTATTAACCACACAGTAGGCAAGACATCCGGTCATCATGATCAAGGCTTCGATACCTACAATACGGTACTATCTGTACTATAGTACAAACCTATAGAGGCGGTCTCGGGCCACAACCTCGTCGCTTCGTCCAAGTCGGCCTCGCATACCGCATCTGGCAAATAGCTAGTGCATGTATCTCTCTGCGTCTGTCCATCAACAGAGGACAAAGCAAACGACATCCCTCCCTTTTCCCTCGTCTGTGCCTCTGCAATATATCTCCTCTGGACAGGCTGCTGCACTTCCGTTGAACACGCAGACTCTTGTAGACTCTCTTGAAACCATGGTTAGAAGGATGTCCTCTCTAAGGCAAGAAAAGGGTATCGTTCAAGTGCTTCTCTCGGGCATTCGGGAACCGAGGCATAGCGCAGGCAAATGATTAATCACCGGCTCCGACGTCGACATGCTTGGGGAGGGCCTGTTGGACCTTATCCGGACTTTCTCTAAAAGCCAGAGAGGTCGACTGAAGGGAGTTCAGCGCGGGCGTCGATGGAGGTCGCTGAGTTTGCTGGCCATTACTCGCGACGGCAGACGGCTCAGGAGTCGCCCTCTTTCTCGTCGTAGCCACCGATATGACCTCCTCGCTCTTCTCCTCGGGCGAGTCGTCTTTTTCGGAGAGGTCATCCTCTGCCGAGCTAGACTGGGTCTTAGGTCCGTCCTTTTTGCTATTGTAACGATACTCGTTCAGGTTGAGGGCCGACCCGTTAGAATCGGCGCCCTTCCTCTTAACTGGGAGCTTGAGCTTGACCATCATGCTGTCTTGGGCGTTGCGCTCGTCTAGGTCTTCATCGGCCATCTCTTCATCCTCGTCAAACTCGTCCTCCTCTTCGCTGTCTTCGTCGGGGACATGGTCATCTTCGTCATCACCGAGCTCGGGTTCGCTGTCATCATCATCTTCGTCGTAGTCCATTTCATCCACAGAGCTGTAGGCCTTTTTCTTAGATGACGACGCCCAACCGTTTGTGCCGTGATTGACGGCGGCCGATCTTCGAGGTCTGCCTGTCGGGCCAACTGATGACTCCTTTGACGCGGTAGCCTCATTGTTGCCCTGACTAATTGTAGGGCTCGTAGTGACTATGTTGTTCGACGCGTCAACTGTCATGCGCGATGGGGCCTTGATTTGGCGACCGCTAGCGGTGGTGACGGGACCGGCAGGTTCGGCTGGTGTGTGGTTGCGCGTGTTACGCGAAGATCGGCGGACGGTAGAGTCTGACAAGAAATCCTCGTCGTCGGAGTAGGTATACTTCATACGTTTACCACCTCGTGTTCGACCCTCGTACATAGAGAAGCCGGGCTCGGGACGCTTGAACTGCTCCTTGCGCATGAGGCGATACTCGCGTCGCTTGCGCTTCTCCTCGGTAGCTTCGAAGCGTGGAATAGCTCCTACCATCTTGTGTGCAAGCTTCTTCGCTTTAGGGCCACCATCACCGTTCTGTAGCTTGTCTGCTAGAACTTTAAGCTCGTCGATACTACCTGCTACGCTCCACCATGTTCTGTTAAATCCTTGGGGGTTGCTCTCGCGATAGACTCGGAAATGGGTATCATCTAGGCCTTCGATCAGGTAATAGCGGCGCTTATCGCTGTCAGAGCCCCACGGCTGCACGGAGAGAGGTTGGTTGAGGTCGTCTTCGTGTCGGTTTCCCTTGTAGGATTTGTTGATGATACCCTTGATGACCTCTGACGATGACAGGGTCCAGACGACGAGGGTTCGTAACAATGTGAGCTATAGAATTTACCGTATTAGCCTTAATGAAATCGTTTCTTGCGCATTTGCAGTGAGGAAAAATGATTGGGTGGTGCAGGGACATACTCTTTCTGTAGGGTCCAAAGAGGCGAAGGTCTTGACACCAGCTAGAGGATTTTCATCTTTCCAATCTCGCGCCCACTGGTTCTTGTGCGAGCTAATAGCATCTTCCAGAGCTCGATTGTAGTGTCCAGGTCTATTATCACAATAATATTAGAGTATGTTCTCGTAGGAGTCTCATAGGGTCGGTATTGCGTCATACTTGACATCTTGCTTGCGGTTCAGCAACAAGCTTAGAACAGCGCATAGAAAATGTTCAACACGTTCGCCGGGGACAGGTTCAGTCACATCGCGCTCCAACTCTTGCGGGCCGAAGTTGGTCAGGGATTTGGGGAGGGCATCGTTGAAGCGGGCGCGGAACATGACAATGAACTAGAGATGGTTAGCTCGTGTAAAGACGCGACATTTCGCGTTTTTAGCGTGACGGAGGGGTTATCACGTACGGCAATGTCAGAATTATCAGCCAGAACATATTCGTGAGGTGGCGAAGGCGATCGCTTGCGCGGTGGAGGAGACATCTCCTTCTTGGGTTCGGCTGGCTTAGTACCTGGGGGGAGCTTATGGAAGAACTTGAGAATGCCCTTCTCTCGCTTTACCTCGATGTCTGCATCATCCTCAGAAGGAGCAGAAGACAACGAAGAAATCGATGAGAGCTCACTAGAATCGTCATCGGCCATGTTGTGTAGAGTTGTTGTTGTCGATCTGGGGTAATGTAAGGTGGTAAAGTTGTAGATAGTGAAAGAGAAGGTGGGATGTGTGTGGAGTGTGAGAAAGTCAGGTTCAGGTTCAGGTTCAGGTTCAGGAGCCCACGAAATTTGGGAAAACGCTAAAATCCACCCTGATTAGGCTTGAGCCGCAAATCAACCAGGGGAGGGAAGACTAGATTTGATAGGTTAGACGTTTGTTAAGCTATTACTACCCCAGGTACACCGGTCTTGTATGTACATGTATATCTCCAGCCTCCCTTTCCTTGATGTCCCTTACCAAACCTCACCCCCAAGGCCGATAAGCTCCTCCATCCCGAGACTATCACCGTCATGACCAAGCCCAACCAACCCTTTGTCTCTTGGTCCAACCTCAACCTCACCATCTTCCCCTATAATCCTCCATCTAGCACATCACATCACTCAGCATGAACCTAAGAGATTAAATCAACCAAAGCATCCCCAACCCTATCTCCTAACGGCACAAAGTCATGCACCACTATTAGTTAAGTACATCGTAGTAACCCGTGCCAGTGATGAAGGCCTTGGATTTGAGGAGGTATCGTAGCCGGGGATTCGGTTGATCCGCCGGCCATCGTTCATCCAATTCACGTAATTCCTTGATCGTTTCGTCGGTCGGGATACGTGTCCGCTCAATCTCGACTAGAATAACCAATTGACCTTAGATAGGCTGAATGCAACACGCTCCAAAATGATGGGTGCGAGGAACACTGCCGTGCCGTATACATATACAGTAAGTCATGGCTGGAAAATAGGTTAACCGCAACTCAAGTCCGTCTCACCTCGACCCTATTGCATCATATCAATACTCCGGGTGATGCAGTCGTATTTTCCCGTGTCTTGCCGTTGCATTGCCGTGAATTGGCCCCAGCCGCTTAGGCAGCTCCACTTCGGTTTGGAGCAACGGAGACCGCAGCCGACAGAATTTTCAACGGAACCTTCTGGCATTTGAGGCTATCGTGAACAACCCAAACCTATCACAATTGCTCTCATCGAGGATGATGGGACAAATTTTAGCCACCTAGCCACCTGACGGTGGGAAGACCGCAGCGTAGCAGGCTCCGCCACAGCCCTCTTCCTAATAATCTCCTAGGACCATATTGTCTGATGACAAACTAATGCATATACTTCGTTTCCCCGCGAAATATGACATTTGTCTGCTGTCGGTGTGCGTATGCCCAGGAGCAGTGACACGAGGGGGTCCCGCAGCTCTAGGCCGCAGGACGCCCGTGATCATTCATTGCCAGAGAAATTTCCTCTTAATCATGACTTTTGAGCTTTCCTCTGCGCTTATGCAGTCAGTAAACAACATAATAACTGTGACATCAATGGTAGCCAAATTGAGTAGGTAGTTGTGCTTATAACAATGTGCTTCGGAGACAGTTTTTTTTTCACAATTACCATGCCCTGTATCGATCATTCAGATAATTGCACCGTAAAGTGAGCCGCTCATCGACTGGCGAGCGAATTATGAGGAATGCAGGTCCCTACATGAGCTGATTGATGGTGGAGGCGCGGACGGTAGCCAGGAGCGGTCGCTCGACTGTGTCTCGCTACGATCCCCATCACACCAGCTGTCATTCGCATATGGCGATCACATCCATGCCCAGATGTGCCAACTTTCAATGCGTCAAAACCCAACACAACCAAGTAGAATCTTGATAGGTCGGTCTTGAATCATTCTGTCAAAGTCGAGCCGTGAGGCCGTCATCATCGCAATGCCTTAGATACGAAAATAACAGGTACAATATTTTCTCAGCATGGCATATTTTGCGATCTCATGTATGCATTTGTTGTGCTTCATCAGTTATGATGGAGGGTATCGTTGATGGCCGACCTTGGAAACTGCCGAATGATCTGGATTGACGTGTTGTTTTCGAGACAAGCATCGTTGTAACTAACGTCAGTGCGGGCGAAGGAGTCACGGGCTGACGGGCTGACGGGCTGACGGGCAAAGTTCAGCCTAGCCTAGCCGTCCGAAGGCGGTCAATAAAATTCAATTTTCTTTAGTGCGTGCACCTAAGTACTTAGGTACCTGGTAGGATATTACCACGCCACATTGTGGCTGGTTTTACACTCAAAGTTTGATGCACCGTGCTGGCAGTGACTCTGATGTACCTCGAGGGCCCGCCCTGGCGTCGCCTGCGCTTCCTTGTTTCCTCTCAAATCACAAAATTTCACCCAACTTTTCTCCTCCTCCATACGATCTTCTCCGACTCAAGAATCACTCCACAAAAGAAAAGACCGTATCTTAGATCGCTCATTATTTTCAAGCCAAAATGAGTGACGCTCAGGCTACCGAGGCCGAGAAGAACGTAAGTAATGCCTACTACCTACTACCTACTACCGCCGGCGCTCCCTCGCATCCCTTCAGCATCTTCCCCTCCGCCTCCGCACTCTCAGGCGCTCGTTCCAATGTGGCCTCTTCTCGACCAACATTGTCTAACAATTCTTGCGCCCACAGATCGAGATATGGAAGGTGAAGAAGCTGATCAAGCGCCTTGAGGCAGCTCGAGGAAATGGCACAAGCATGATTTCTTTGATTATTCGTATGTAATTTACCCCTCCCCCGCCTCGAATTCCATGTGGAAGACATGAAGAACTAAAAACCAAAACCAGCTCCCAAGGATCAGATCTCTCGTGCAGCTAAGATGTTGGCTGAAGAATACGTATGTAGTGTCCCCCTCCTCTCGACAGTCCGCGTCGACTCGAGAGGGTAAGCTGACAGTCGATCCCAGGGAACTGCCTCGAACATCAAATCTCGTGTCAACCGACAGTCTGTGCTCTCCGCCATCACCTCGACACAGCAGCGACTTAAGCTGTACAACAAGGTTCCTCCCAATGGCCTCGTTGTCTACTGTGGTGAAATCTTGACCTCGGAAGGAAAAGAGCGGAAGGTCAACATCGACTTTGAGCCCTTTAAGCCTATCAACACCTCCCTGTATCTATGCGACAACAAATTCCACACCGAGGCCTTGGCCGAGCTGCTCGAGTCCGACCAGAAATTTGGGTTTATCGTCATGGATGGTAATGGTGCTCTTTTCGGCACGCTTAGTGGAAATACTCGTGATGTAGTTCACAAGTTCTCTGTCGATTTACCCAAGAAGCATGGCCGTGGTGGACAGTCTGCCCTTCGTTTCGCTCGTCTACGAGAGGAGAAGCGACACAACTATGTCCGCAAAGTCGCTGAGTTGGCCGTCCAAAACTTCATTACCAACGACAAGGTCAACGTTGCTGGTATCATCCTGGCTGGTTCTGCCGATTTCAAGAACGACCTCAATGCCTCCGACATGTTCGACAACCGGCTTCAGAGCAAGGTTATCAAAGTCGTCGACGTGTCGTACGGTGGCGAGAACGGATTCAACCAAGCCATTGAGTTGTCTTCCGAGACCCTAGGAAATGTCAAGTTTATCCAGGAGAAGAAGCTCATCGGCAAGTACTTTGAGGAGATCAGCCAAGACACTGGCAAGGTCTGCTACGGTATTGAGGATACTCTCAAGGCTTTGGAACTCGGCGCAGTGGAAACGTTGATCGTCTTCGAGAATCTTGAGGTTACTCGATGGGTCCTCAAGGACAGCAGCGGCACCGAGATCATTCTCCATACCACTAAGCAACAGGAAACTGGTGATCGATCCAAGTTTCTAGATAAGGAGACGGGACAAGAGATGGAGGTAGTCTCGCAGGATTCCTTCCTCGAGTGGATTGCAGAGCACTATAAAGATTTCGGAACCAACCTGGAGTTCGTTTCGGATAGGTCGACCGAAGGCAATCAGTTCGTGAAGGGATTCGGTGGTATTGGCGGAATTCTCCGCTACAAGGTAAACTTCGAGCAATTAGCTGAAGTGGACGACGATGATGAGTACTACGACGATTGACAGGTATGACCACCATGTTCCTTGGAATGATCTCCATGGAAGCATATCGCAAAAGTTATATGATGAGGAAGAAAAAAGAAAAAGATTCCACAACGATCGCCTCTATAATCCTCCTAGATTTTGCTGACTTAGATTTGTGCATAGTTTGAGGAATCCCTCGTCCTTGACGAGGGGCAAGCTCAAGCAGTCCCGTCTAAGCAGGCACCTGTCGTGAAGGAATCGGTGCGTCCTCTGCCGCAACCCCCCGCGCCCACGCCAACGTCGGCCTCGGGATCAGCGCGAAAACGCACGGCGGCTTCGTTCGCGCAGCGGCGTCTGACGAAATCTGGCCCAGCGAACTCAGAGCACACGGCCAGACAGGTTACGACACCTAGCCCGCTTCGCTCTATGATGACCGCTTGAGTGGACTTACGGCATAGGAAGGAGGTATGATGCCAACAGCTCTAGCATGATGATATAAGAAGCTAACACAAACTGTAAAGATGCCATACCTGGGGGTCTATTAAAAAGTCGGACCTGCCATCATCATAGGGCTTCATCCTTTAAGCAGTCGAGCGCTCCTGGACAAGCCCGTTTGCCTCGCTGCTCCGTTGACACACTAGTATATTTTGCTTCTTGCCACCCTAAACAATGGTGCATCGGTGTTGCATTTAGTTCGGGGTTCACGTCATTTGCGAGATGATTTGACATTTCGCAATGACAAGCCACTCGTTCCCTTCGTTATGGTTCCCATGGAACCCCTTAGATAGTGCAATACAGCATACCAGTCACTCCTTTATAAACTCGGAATGTGTCCATGAATTGAAGTGTGATAGGTAGCTTCGTCAATGTCTGGTCTTTTCCAGTGCTCTGTGGCTTATATGCTACCCAACTACTCTATCTAAATCAAAAAGGGGTTGAGGTCAGTTTAAAATCTGTAATGTACCAATATCGAGCCGAAGTACGGAGGCTATTGTGGACCGCCCTCAAAAGAAAAGACAATTCTCACCGTGTAAAAGCTCCTCAGTTGATACGCCTTACATGAAGGCTGTGACCAATTACGTTGAGCTATATCAGTCTAGCAGCCCTACCGGCGACACCACAACTCCGGAGCCATTAATTATTTTTCACCTTCGGCATGCGGACACATTAACTAAAGCTGCAAGTAACCGGCGCGCCCTTCCACCCCGCTCCCGCTCCCGCTTTTTGTTACACCGGTACATAAGTAAATTCGGTGGCTTGTGATGAGCAATATTATGCTACATGTAGGCATAAAACAAAGGGACCTCGGACTTACCTTTTAGGTCAGGGTGCAACGCTGTGCTCCTTTCACACTTCGAGTTATATAAGCCGCTCTAATCCTTTCAACCGCGTGCCCTTAAGAACTCCTGCTAGCTATTAGTCCGCCAAAAAGAGAGGGAAAATCCAAACCATAATCGGAATCGGAATGGAGCCAAGCGGAGGGCAGCAGGAGAATAGTAACGGCCAAGGTGGCGCGGTGGTGGAAGGGGCCCACGCAAAGCCGACAGTGTGCTTCTTAGGCCCCATCGCGTCTTATACGCATCAGGTACGGCTTGAATCATGGCTTTCACCAACCCTCTCATTTTACTCTCGATGCACCAAGAAAAAATTGAAAGAAAAACTAATAGTAGAATGCTCTCTTAAACCGCATAGGCTACATTAGACACTTTCCCTACGGACAAGTTTAACTTGATACCCGTTGAAACTATTAAAGGTAAGACATCTCCCTTCTACTCTTAGAGGGGAACCAGGGGGCAAGAAGACGATGCCCCATCTGTTACAGCACAAATATCCAGATGTCGTTATTAATGGGCTACATTGGATATAAGAAGAGCAGTAGACTAAACAACGCACTGAAATAGACATCTTCGACACGACGCAGTCCGGCCGCGCCACATATGGCGTCGTGCCCTTCGAGAACTCGTCCAACGGCTCCGTGGTTTTCACGCTAGACCAGTTCGCCGACCGCGCCGGCGAGTACCCGGACCTGTCGGTGTGCGCTGAGATTTACCTGGATGTGCACCATTGTCTGCTAGGCCACTCTTCTTCTTCTCAGGAAACGGGGAGAGTGCAATCGCTGAACCACGTCAAACGCGTGTACAGCCACCCACAAGCCTTCGGGCAGTGCGTCAAGTTCCTGCGCAAGCACCTGAGGGGCGTCGAGACGGTAGACGTCAGCTCGACGAGCCGCGCCGCGGAACTGGCCAAGGCAGACGCGACGGGGTCTAGCGCCGCGATATCCAGCGCTGCGGCTGCCCCCTTGCTCGGGCTCGACGTGCTGGCGCGGAACATCGAGGATCGCGAGGACAACACGACGCGATTCTTCGTGCTGCGGCGGGGTTCTCCCTCCCCTTCCCCCTCCCACCTCTCCTCCCCCTCCTCCTCTTCTCCACACGATCTTGTATTAGAAGAAGCATTAAGCCAAAGGACAAAAGCAAACGACCACGACCACGAAAACGGAGGAGGGAGAAGAGGAGACGTATACACGCAGACCAAATCCCTGGCATCCTTCACCGTCCCGCACCAGGCGCCGGGCGCGCTAGCCGACGTGCTGGAGTGCTTCCGGCGCGCGCGCCTCAACCTGACCAGCATAAATAGCCGGCCCAGCCTCGCCGCGCCCTTCCAGTACGTCTTCTTCGTCGAGTTCGACGGCCACCGCTTCCGCGACCCCGAGCGCCGCGTCGCCGACGCCTTACGGAGTGTTGCGGATGTCGCGCCTAGCTGTCGGTGGTTGGGGAGCTGGGATCGCATGCAGTAGTTCGGGTTATCTACCTACCTACCTACTTACCTGGGTATTTTACGTTTTGGGAGATGGCAATAAAAGGGGGGAGTCTGTTCGGGTGAGGTAGAGAGATAGGGGGAATCGGAGGGAGTGGGAAAGGGAAAGGGGGAAAGGAGCAAGTTGGTTAGAAAAAGATTTATACAAGTCTCTCGGTGCTTAGGTGTGTCGTCTCTTCCTTTCAAGAGGCTGTTTGCTTTTCTAGATATTTGCTCGACGGGCGACTTAAAAATGATTGCTATGCCCCCTATGCTACAACAGGCTGAGTAATGGGTCAAATAAAAGGGGCGGATGAAATGAGAATTCCGATAGTTGGTCCTCTGATCTTGTATTTTCCCTCATTTACTCTAATGCTGTAGAGCGAACCCCTCGAGATATATGTACCAGGTAGGTAGTAAATCATACCTTCAAGAATCAGGGGCGTTTAAGGGGCTCACGAAACGTGGGACAAAGGAAAGCTATTCGCTGGATAGGTGATTCCCTTTCTAGGTTAAGCCTAGTATGCTTGTCCGCCATCAGGACTTCGTTATAAACTGCCTAGTGTCTATTATTTGGAGCTACATAGATAGCTATTAGAATAGGTAGACATCTCATAGGCGGCGTTTTCGACCCTTGACCAAGAGTATTAGAGTCTACAAAAAGTCGGCAACGAGCTCAAGAACCGTCATTATCTCAACTCAGAAAGCACGCGGTAAAAACTTGGTATCATCGCTCTTCTATTTCTCCCCGAGCCACAAGGACGGTCTAAACTAGGTGGGACTAGTAATAACACAGAAGGATAGGATAGGTACTTTGAGGATCGGGCGTAATCGATACAATGAACTTAATTACTCCAACCCGGACCGGCCTGACCATCTATCTAATACTACAGGGTTGTTGTTGTTGTTGCGGTGGTCGTAAAACACGAAATTTTTGATGCTGCTGTGCCATACTCCAAGGGACCAAAATTTAAGAGCTGAAGTAGAAGTTCTCGTCCGGCGTACGGCCGCGCATGAACTGCGGCTCCGTTCCTCTGACGTAGATGTCCTCGTACAGGATTTGAGGGGTGGTCTCCGGCACGGCCATGGCCTCAGCAATGGCAACCTCGTCGTTGACATGCTTGCGGGCCTCCTTGTCAATGCCCTTCAGCTCGTCCTCGGTGCAAACTTCCCAGTCAAGGATCTTCTGCTTGAGGCCGGCGATGGGATCATTGGTCGACCGCATGCGCTGGATCTCCTCTCGGGTTCGGTATGTGGTGCCAGGGTCAGACATGGAGTGGCCACCATATCTGTACGTAACGTACTCGAGGACGAGCGGGCCGTTCTCCGCAACAGTCCACTCCTTGCCATACTTGACGGCAGCCTTAACCGCGAGGACGTCCATGCCGTTGACCTTGAGACCGGGGATGTACTGACCACGCTTGTAGTAGTCGGTAAGAGCAGACGATCGGTTAGCAGCAGTACCCATACCGTATTTGTTGTCTGGGGACGCGTATTAGTATTAACTTGAAGAAGAAATTGTTAGAATCTAGACATACTCTCGCAGCCGAAGAGAGCCGGTAGGTTCCAGAGCTTAGCCATGTTGAAAGCCTCGAAGACCTGACCCTGGTTGCTGGCACCGTCACCGTAGAGGATAACAGCGGCCTTCTTGCTGTCGTTGTATTTGTGCGCGAAAGCCAAGCCAGCGCCAACGGGGACCTGAGCACCAACGATACCGTTGCCACCGTAGAAGCCCTTGGTGAACATGTGCATAGAACCACCCTTTCCGTACGCGATACCCTCACGTCGGCCCAGTAGCTCGCCGATGATGGATCGGACGGTACCTCCGCGCATCAGGGCGAAACCGTGGCATCGGTAGGCGGTGATAACATCATCGTCCTTGGTCAATGCGTGTTCAATACCGACAGCGACGGCCTCCTGACCGGTGGACAGATGACAGAAACCTCGGATCTTCTTCTCCTTGTACAATCGGTCGGCAGCCATCTCCATCTGTCTGTAGTAGGTTCATCCATTAGCAACACGCGACTATGGCCGAAGACGGAGGCACGCGTTGCCAAACCGCAATTCCTTACCGGACAACAACCATATCGGAGTAGATCTTCTTGAGCTCCTTCTTGGTAACGTCGAGGGTGTACGGGGGCGGGTCCAGCTCGTACGTCTCGAAGCTCTCGTCGCTCAAGGTGACTTGGAAGGGCTGGTCGTCGGCGTCCGGGACGGCGTTCTTGTCAGCGTGCGAGCTCGCGGCGTTTGTCGTAACGGTCCGGAAAGGAGCAACGACAACGGGTCTAGCGGCTCGAGCACGCGCCAGCGGCGCCGCTGCTCTCGGGACTCGCAGAGCACGCGAGAACATTTTGGTGGC
This sequence comes from Hypoxylon crocopeplum, assembly GCA_022578875.1. Taxonomy (NCBI): domain Eukaryota; kingdom Fungi; phylum Ascomycota; class Sordariomycetes; order Xylariales; family Hypoxylaceae; genus Hypoxylon; species Hypoxylon crocopeplum. Next base: position 407,510 of record MU399567.1, read on the forward strand.
TGTTTGCCGTGATTAAGGAGATTTAAGATGCTGCGAGGAAGAGGTCAAGGAGAAGAAGGTCGAGAGGGCGATATACTACTACTATCGTGAGCTCCGGTGTTTGCTTGGGGGAGAGTTGGATTTGGAAAATGGAAAGCTCCGGGTGGAAAGTCACTCAAAAATTCAACGTTGGGATTTTCCGCCCGACTTTTTCCTTGGGGACGTCCCAAGCGGCCCGTAGCTGACATGGCTGACCTGCACTAAGCCGCGCTAGTCCATTTATAGTACTAATTACTCCGTAGTGGGACCTCTGATAAGCTTGTTGAGAGCTAACCGGAGCTAGAAGGATTCAAGTACTTTATACATCTCCGAGTCCTTCAAGAACATCAATTAACTGTCAATTGAGAGTCTTCTGTGTAATTAATTGTTAAATGGAAGCTTACACATTGTAATTAATAATAAATCTAGTTCTGTTTTCCCTATGAGAATTAAATAGCTAAAAATAAACGTTATATGACCTCTTCAAGTTCACGGGACGTTGTAAAAGGAACCTTCAGCCCTACCCCTTTTTAACCTGTCATGGTCACGTAGCGGACTCGTTTATTATCAGAAGAACTCCGGGCCATCCAATTACATAGTGTCTTTCTATTCAATATTGAAAGCCTATTCTATGTATTTACTTTCAAATTTTAGATAGCAGATTGAAACAAATGATATGGTAGCTTTTGTAATAGAATCGATCAAGGCGGCCCAACAAGTAACAATCATAGCCAATAACCCTCGCGTGGTATCCGGTCATCGATTCCAATCCGTACTCGTCAAGAGTAAAGGGGTAATGTAGACATGGGGTATTCCATCCGTGCGTCTAGGTCAGTGTCCAAAACCTGACCGTCCAAATACAAAATAGAATCAGAGAAGCCGTCCTTGCCTATTCTACCCATTCCTATTCCCACCTCCATCACAGTTCGCCCTTGAAAGTGAACAGGTATGTATGTCTCATTTGTCCCTCTCTATGTAACATACTTGTATATGCCCTTCCGTTATTTTCCGCGTAAGCCGATATATATCCAAGTCTTGCGTAGCGACGTGCCCTCGGGGCTTCGAGCAAACTACTCCGTATTTCGTAAAGCAATCGCAAGGCGCCGTCATGAAGCAAGTCATTTCCATGTCCAAACTCATGAAGAAAGGGGGAAGTCCGGGGAGAATGTCATGATTTTCTAGTCCGTTTCGCCCGTCTCTGCGTCGAACTGCCGCCGTCGTCGTCATCGTCGTCATCTTCCTCGCTGTCGTCTCGTGCATGGCTCCTTTCGTTTCCTTTCTTGATAGAAATAAGACACCCTTGCTCCTTGAGCCTCTTCGTCAGGGCCGTGCTCGCCCGCATTCCCGGGAAGTCCTTAGCGTTGTAGACCGTGAATACCTCGCTCATCGCCGTGGCGCACACTGGCGTCTTCGATCCGGGCACCGAATTCGGGTCCAAGATCACTAAGCTGAATCTCAACCGAAAAGCACCAGGCGTTCGGCAAGATAGGTCGGGAAAGCAGAAGAAACATCCCTCTTCGTTGTTCTCGTCGAAGCCCACGAAGGGCGACGATACTATGGTCCCCATCAGTCTCCGCTGCTGACGGTAGTCGTCTGGCATCCCCGAGCAGTCCTGATCGCCTGTCTCGTTCCAGATGGTACAATGCATCACGGAGAATCGGAATTTAAGCTGCGAGCGGATCTCTTCCTGCGAGGCCTTGGGATCTTCGATGAAAACCTGGACAATCGGAGGTGGATCAATGACTCTACGATCCCTCTCGCCGAACCCACAAGATCTCGCAGCAACTGGTTGCTGGCGGACTTGCAGCCTATACGCCGAAGAAGCTGCAGCGGGGGCTCTTCTGCGTGCCGGCGCCTTTGAGGATCCCGACTCTCCAGTTCTCGGATCGTCACTTAGTAGCTCTGATATCTTCATCTGCTTAGGAGCACGAGATTCGGGTTGAGGTTGCCATACTTGTCGAGGGGCATTCGCTGCTTGCGGAGAGCGTTGGAGGCGGGGGTCTCGATGCTGGTAATCTGGAGTAGATCTGGCTGGTTGAACATCTGCGTAGTGATGTTGTCGAGGCGAATCCCCTATTTGCCTTGGTTGTAAAGGCGGCCTAGGGGCTTGCAAAGGGCTCGATTCGCCGCTCAGTTGGCGGAGTCGGATATTCTCTGGGAACTCTCCAGACCGGCCACCTGTATTCGGGAGCTGTGCAGGACGAGAACGACCATCTACTTCTACCGGCCGTCTGATGTAAGGACTCTGTGCTGTCGCGTGTAAATCAGTTCCTGGCGTTGGCGGCCGCGGGCTTTGGTGAACTGGCGAGGAAGCTGCGTATGGATCCTCGTACGGATTGTGCCTGTAAGCCACAGGATGCCGCCCATTAGACGGTCCTTGATTCGCAGGTGGTCCAGTTACCAGGCTAGGGAGCGGTGGTAGACGCAATTCATGGCCGTGTTGCTCTTGAGGATAGTAAGAAGCGTGTCGTGGAGCATAAGGGTCCTGGCCCCATGAGTCGGGTGGCCTGGCCATAGTGTCCACCATGGTATTACAACAGAAGCCGCCGTGCGATGGAACCCCGACGGCAGCAAACGATATGAAGCGGAAACCAGCGGAGACAGTTGACGGCTTGAGGTTATAGTGGGACTATATAGAATTGATCTCGAGGCAAGATCACACGGGTGTGCAAGTTGAGGCCTGGGCCTTGCTGTGTTAGTGATACCGACTGGGCGGGAAGCCAATCTAGAGGCTTTTGAGTGATGATGGTACGCCGCAGCGCAAACGGCGACTGAGACAAGAATTATCGAGAGATGTGGCGGCAGCCAGAGCTTTTCTGTAGGTGCGCCCCGAATCCACCCGGCGAGAGGCTGGAAGTTGAGAACGTAGACTGGTGGGTTCTATGGTAGAAAGCGGATATTTACATGTCTGTGGTCGACAACGAAGGCACTGAGAGGTCGGAACGGAAGAGCTGGCCGGGAATATCCTTGTAACGAAAGGAAGGACTGCAAGAGACGCTGTGCAACTATAGCATTATACTATTTCGATTTTGTGATCTGATGAGGGTTGGTGTCGACGTGATAACTTGGCCAATATGGAAGGTGAAAAGCGCGTCTGACGTGCAGATTATAGGGCCACAGACGTAAGCGAGCATTCAGGAGCCATTCCGCGCTGCTAACATGATGCTGAAGTAGAGCCCCGGACGAGGAGAGAGGAAGGATCAACAGTTCGTACAGGATTTCTCCGAACTGTGGCAGGACCCAGACTTTTGGAGTCGTTGATTATATGGAGGTCTTCGAAGCGCCCCCTTTCAAGCGGAATGACGACAGCAAAGAATGTGTAACTCTTCTCGAGAGTGGTCTACTTCAAGGCTCGGTACAGGCAAAGGGAGCAGCCAGGCTCAATCCGAGCCAGTTGGCACGACGGTTGCAACGACTCGGGACGGTACTCAACAGGACTCGGCTAGAAAGGTGATAAATGAGAGAATGACCGGTATATGGTAGGTACAGCGTAGAACATAGGAGAGAGATGTTGCACAGGAACAAGGGACAGGAGAACTAGTCCTAAACAGTCAGTTGACAAGCGGCAGAGAGGTTGCAAGGAGTGGAACTGGAAGCGAGTTCCGGTTGAGGCGTGAAAACCGAGTATTTGGGCCCTCTGGTCCCCTCTCAGCCCGCTGTCCTGGCCCCTGGGGCGTGGGAGAGACATACACACCCACCTTATGCCCACAAACAACAGATGCTTGCAACTTGGTGTGCTGCGATCTAGCGAACTGGGGGGCAATCTGACCCTGGCGTTCCCTCATGAAGTGAACCCTTGTCGGTTGGGGGGGTAAAGCGGGACGAACGAACTCCAAACAATCCCGATTCAGCCACGGCTTCTTCCACACTCTCTCCCATTGTTCTCACTAACGTTAATAATATCCGTGCCGTCTCTGATCCACCAAAAATGGGCTTTTCGTGATAGCATGGGTATCACTATCCGTGCCCTGAAAACCACGCGCGACATTGATTACTCCTCCTCCGCTATTCGCTACCTATCTACGCCATAGGCCACTCTGTGACAGTATATCAGTATATCTAATGCAACTGGTACGGCAGAAGCTATCTGCCGGTTTGAATAAGCTGTGGTATTCTGCCATAAGGGAAAGGAAAGAGAAAGAGAGGGAACGAAAGACTAGACTGATCGACGAGCACCTTTTTGCTTTTGTTGTCTATTAGCTAGCTCCCTCTGCGTCTGCAGAAGCTCGTCACTTCGTTCGGCGATTTCGATGGGACCGCCAGTGGTATTGCGGCAAATTCTGTATGGCGTCGGATCTTAGTTTAGGCATCGAATTACACAGCGTTACCAGACTCTAGAGGAGTCTCGAGCAGTCGAGCGTCACGAAGCAAATATTTGTCGCACGCCTAGAGTAGCGAGTTGCCTTCTACCGTGCCTGGTTTCCTCGTCACTGGCGAACCTGAATGAGACCGCGAGACAACTCCACATCCACAAACAGCTCTTCTTCATGATAGCTGACTGTGTCGTGACATTTTCCAACCAAAGACTTTTCGGCTGACATGGGTATTTCCATAAAGACCAGTGCAATCGTCAATCCAGGGGAGCACACGAACCACAAGTGTGGACGTGGACGCACCCCGTGGCACTTATTCGGGCCAATTTGCCATTCGAGCAATTGTGAGCCCGGAACTTGACCTTGCACTCGAAGAAAAAAATTGTTCATGTTCCATTCACGAGCGCTATTTGGTACAGAGGGCGTCAGCAGTTGCATCACCAACCGCCGTAACATTTTGGTGGAGTCGAGTGTTTTCAACAACAGGAGACGTTTATTAAGCAGGGCAGGCAACCGGGCCAGCGTCGAGCGGGCCGTCTATTCTCTTTGCTGATCGAGAGGTGGGCGATCCAACCCGAGTCGTACTAAATATCAACCAGCCCAGATGTGTTCGTGGCACTGTGACACCGTAAGCACGACACAATCCCAGATTCTGGAATATCTACCTACGCGGATGAGTGCATGCTGCATGTGCCGCCTGGTCTCGTCTACATGCACCACATCGAATGAGGATTGATTGCCTTGTCGGTCGTGGTAATATAAATGCTTGCCGTCTACACACTCCGTACACACTCCGTACACACTCCGTAGTCGAGATGCCTTCTTATCCAGCATACATCACGGTATATCTACATACCTACATGTACGGAGTCTCGTCATAAGGTAAATGCTCGATGCCGGTCCGCATCGTCGGAAGAACATATCCTGAGCATGAGCATGAACATAAGTTCAGCTGGTGGAGCAAGCGGTTTTCTTTTTTCCTTGTTCAGGAACCTATTCGAGACATTTTCTCCAGAGGGTAAGGGGGTGTATGCGCCCTGGTTTTCCGCCAAGCACGCCTACCTAGGTATGTGAGATGGAGATGGAGGGTTGGTGGTTGAATGGAAGGGCCTTCCTGTTGAAAGATGCAGCCCGGTGGACAGTCATGTTCAGCCATGTTACCCTGAAATCCGGGTTTTCCTCTTATTAGTCTACTCCGGCACCCCAGACTGTGCAATTACAGGGGACTTTACCAACTGGGTACTGTACATGTCCGGCGTACCTACCTGGTATAGTCGTACCCTCTGGACGTTACACGTACATATTTAGTGGAGTCCCCTAGCTGTTAGTGGTCCCCTAGTGGTCCCTTAGTGATCCTTCCCCGGTCGAAATAGAAAAACTCCCGTTGAATAGTACGTACCTTACCTACCTAGTATTACTCATGTTTCCCACATCTCATCAATGCTACGGTTTCGCTATACTTATGCGCTTTCATTTTCCACTGTAGTCGTTCATCACGACTTTGCTGTCCTATCTATACAAGCGAGGACCAACAGCATATACGCCGTTACATTGCACTCACTCTCTCGTCCACTGACTCACTCTATTCCCTATACTTTTCTATATCCGGACTCTTCCTTGAAGTCATCCCACGAGGTGGCAGCTAGAAGCGTCACGTTATGTGTCCTCCTTATTACCTAACGTTGAGCATTCTCCTAGATTTACTAATATGGATATTATGCAGGGCGTATTATGCCAGGGCTAATGAGGACCCCAGACGCTTCGTCCTTTTCTGTCATGTCAGAACACTCCATCTAAGCAGGAGGAGCGGTTGTACTACGTTCCTGGTCACACTCGACTTGATCAGGCACCTTCGAATGCCTATGATATGATCGCAACCCCAGTACTGAGAACGGCCTGGACGCCTTCATCTATTTCCGGGCCACGCTCACACTCCTGTTTAAATCCAGACGGCGTGGACTCCCGCACCCCAATGGTAGTTGCGAGACGGCACTTCTCCCAGTGAATAATATTAGATGAAGATTATGACTGTTGGAGCGCGGGACTGGAAAGGGCGAAAGCTTTATTTCTGAGAAGGCTGTCTCCTAGTTTACCACATGGCAGCGCAACATCTCAGGAGACCGAGCTTACGCGGTGTTTCTATGGACGATACTGCCTAGATACCCATAAAACCACAGTCAGCCACACTCCGATGCAGGTCGCCGCTGCGTACCCATATTCGGCCGATTGCAGTTGAATCGATTGTGCCAAGACACGGCACGGCACTACGACTATGCAGAGGCATATAACACACTTAGGTATTGAATCATTCCGGAAGCCTCCGGCCCGCAGCGTTGTCTCTGCTGTTAGTTAAAGAGGTTGATCGATCCGCTAGGCTGACAAGCTTCGGGTTTAGCACCTCTTTCCGAATTCTGGTCCGAACAGTGACACTATCTGGCTCCCCACGGGTCTATAGGCCTATAGAGAAATCTAAGTCGCTGGAGTCCAAATACACGAAGCTCTTGGTTCCTAATGCGGATGCTAATCTTACTCTCCCTTGTGTCACAATATTCCAGCTCCTTCGGGCCCTCCCGACGTCTTACTCCCGACCTATCCCTTCCTACTACTGAGTCTATGCAGTCACATCGGCTCCCTATTCCAGGACACATTTCTTAAGGGGACATTATGCCGTCAGAGCATATTCCTTTCCCATGAACCGTTTGCTTTATCTCACCAAACCCTTAGAGCCAACCATGAAACACTCCGCTCCTACAAACTGCGACTTCATATGCTCCTTTAACTACCTCTCGTCTATGGAAAGGGATGAGCCTGCTAATTCCCAATTCCAGTATGTCAGGTATAGCATTGGTAACGACGGCAATTATTCAAATACCTGATTGGCCACGATCCATTTCTGACGACCGAAATCCTCCTTTCATGGTATGTTACCCTCCTCGCAACCTCGACCCACAGAGCTAGAGGTGGTCGTGGCCAAGACGCCCAAGTACCTGGGCGAGATATTAAGCGAACAGGGCCAACCGCCTCCGGCTAAAACGCCTTGGAATCCCTGCTGCAGATCTGACAAGTTAATTACGATAGAGTTTAGGATTAACAAAATGCCCCCCGCATATTCCTTTGAGTCTTGCTAATTCAACGAACCAAACTCGAGGCTCGAGGGCCAACGTTCTCCCCCAAAATTGCAACGTCGATGGAAGCCTTCAATGCCACCCTCACAGCAAGTTTGAGGTTCGTCCCAATCCTGAGGAAGTCTGGGTCCAATAAGCTTTCATAGGGAGAACACTTCTCGAGTCTCATTTGCCCCAAACGGAGAAACACGTTCGGTCTCCTGCAAGGTCCGATTACTGTCTGAGAAGGCGTCAGATCATTCCAACGCCAGAATAAACCCTCCAGAGTTATGCCTACCATCAAATCGCCCCCAATACCCGGGCTTGAGCAATGACGAGTTTAAACCGATATAACTGATTAGTTCCAACTGTAGTACTAAACAATGTTGAGGTTTTACCAGCTCAGGATCAAAATGACGAGTCACTTCCAGCTGCTATCATACGACGCCGCGCTAGAGAGCCGGCTTACATACTGCTTAGTAGTTCAACTCTTATGGCGATCACTAGGGTTCGGATGGGATCCCCATGACTTGATTTGCAGGTATGCAAGCCACGGCACCGCTAGCCTAGCAGCCTCCTGGTCGCTTCTCACAAGTCTCGTGCGAGAGGGAACTTGCACCAATAAATCTCAGGAGCTTCATTTCAAATCGAGATCTATAAGTTGCGCAGCTGTAGTCGGCTTCGGCCTACTTCCCACTTAGCTTATGTTTGATGAATTAGTCAAAGCCAACAGCTCCAGAGCCAAAAGGCCATCGCAGCACAGTTTATTCACTGGTCACATATCAACTAACGCGTACGTTTCCCATACAAAATCTCTAAGATTGCGACAAATTGCTCCAGGCAACTAGATACCTTAGGTATGTGTCATACCGAACTACGGGATGATCAAGATTAATATCGAGCTGCTGTTCAATTTACGAGAATGCCCTTTCCCAAAATAGTTCGAATGATGAAGGAAATGAGAGATCGACTTCAACTCCAGCGGCAATTGGCGAGTGTCCGAATAATACGAAGATGAAGATCCCAGCAGCCGTCCAGGTCTATTTGCGTTTTGTCCCAACCTTTGAAAATTCAGGATCCGAGTGACTCTACACCGAATTAAATTTCCGTCTACTGAAAGAGAAGTCGGCATATATCTCGTCTGCGCTCCTTTGACGCAGCCTAGTCACCAGCGTAAAGAATCAGAGAAGCTTTTATCCTCGTGGCACCTCCTGCAAGGAAATAAATCAACTCCCTCTAGTTATCCTAGCCAAGTTGGCTAAGGCCAGGCTGTGATTAGGTGCCATCAGTTAGCCCGGATAAAATCCAGAAGGACACTCACACCTCCGTCTTCGCAGCCGCAGAAGACAACTACTCGAGTCGACTTGCCTATAGCGTGATATTAACACTGCAAATTGAGGTCGCCCTTTCGCCAGGCCTGGATAGATTTTCGCTTCGGTGTCATATCGGAATTTTCTCCTTAACAGGCAGAGCTGTCCGGTCATGTGCGGTCTCCTCTTGACTGCAGGCGAACAAGCAATCCCGAAGACCGGGAAGCGATAATAGGCTCTATCTCGAGTGCCTCAGTTGTAAATTCCCGATCGTTTCCAGCCATTCAGGAAACTCCTCCCTAAGGAACTCTGCTACATACCCCATCCCAAATATATGAGATATTACAGGCCTGGCATGCATGCGAGGGATGTGCGTGCGTACTAGAATGGTTCTTTATTCATGGATGTGTCTAATGGGTCATATATCGAGTGCATGGCACAGTAGCATTTGCAATTCTCGCTAAGATCGTGTCGCTACCGATTAATGTACCGGTAGCTGCTGTCAAATATATGTAACGATCCCGTATTTTTGAAGATTATTGCGAGAACCCTGCTCCCGTCCAATTACCCGGCTTGGATGACAAGCCATCAAGTTAAACGGTGACGAACGAGTCTAAGACAAGATCTTGCAGTGTGAACTAAGGAGACTACGGGGATATCTCGTTGGCTGCCTCCCTCTTCCTGCTCTCATACTACCATGGAAGAATGTAAAGATCAACACAATACATACCTGCATTCTAACCTCAGAAAAGGCATCCTCGGAACCATGAGACCAAGCTTGTCGAATAGATTGACATACAAACGAAAGTCCTTCAGCGCCATTCGTTAGACCAAGCCTTGATGCAGCCACCGGCAACGGTACTAAGGCTTTTCGACCGTGATGTCTCGACGGCTGTTTCCGGACACCGAACCCGGAAGCCACATGGCTGCTACGGATCTGCCACCGTGCTTCCGGGCGGCTGCGCCGCAGCCGTACAGCGCTATCCTAGCGCCCCAACCGCCGCCTATAAAAACAAGGCCCGCGGGGATAGGGGGTTTGGAATAGTTGAGCTGGCTTTGAGGGAGTTTCAGATTCGGTCGGTTATCATTAAATAGAACCAATATCCATGCCAAGCAGTATTTCTAGGAGATGCTGACATCCTATTCAGCTTGGCCATTTCGAGCGACCTACATATAGGTAAAGGCGTGAGTCCACGTGCGTGTTGGCTGCCAATGTTTGGTGGAAGCTCGTTTCTAGCCCAGTGGGCTGACCGAAATAGGACTCGAAGACGTGAGAAAGCATCGTTAAATTTTACATGCTGTCCTAATAGGTCAACCCTTCAATAATGTCTCCGGTTCAGTATTGTTAGAGGTGCTAGAAGGGCTCACATATCGATTTCATACCCTTCCATATGGAGCACTTCTAGGGTTCGAGCCCTCTTGTCGAGCAAATCGGATTATTTTAGGAAGTCCTGTGAGAATACCACTTGGATCACAGCTTGAACCTAGCCGCCCCAACATTGGCTTTGGTAATTCTCAAGCGTTTGGTGCTTCTATTGAGTATCGTAATTTTACCCCAGTATTCTAATAGGCATACGCCTCGGACAGACCAACCAGGTATCACTCCATGGACCCCGGTGAAATGGAATCGGGATAGCCAAGAGTTCCTTATACTTTAGGAAGTTAGAACCGAGATGCTTTACGAAGGATAGAAATGATATCGACTAGACTACTGAAGAGTTGTATAATACTCTCTTCCTATGTAGTAGATGCTGGAGGCCTCTAAAACAGATTGATAAGAGCGAATGGTTTAAGATGTGCAGAACTCATCTCTAACAGGTTACTCTTCGGAGCTTTAGCAAACTAGTGTAAATAATTTGCTAAGCATCATTATCTTGTTCGTTCATGGCATGCGAAACCTCCCTCGGCACCTATGTACCATCGCCTCGTAGAAGTGACCTCCCGCTCTATAGCGGCTGCGTCAAGTTTTACATGGAAGTATATACCTCAGAAAGTCTCTAGTATGTGATAGGAACGGTTATCTACCTCGTCCAAGTAAGATACATTAGGGAACAAGTGAGTTAGAAGACATATGTCAAGACTATCCGTTTATAGCTCTGCAATAGTCCCCGTTACAGTGTTGTGAAAGGGGATGACCAATCAGAGTCTACATGCCTTACCCAATTAGGAAAGGGCTTACACAACCTTCAACCTCTTAAGTGTAGTACGACCGTAAGGTCTATGAGTTGTGTCGTCGGTATAAGATGGAGACATGGATTACGGTAGGATCGTCGCTGATGATAACATCTCACTAACACGTTAGGAAAGAGGTTGACAGAGCCGCAGAAGGAAATGGGACCGGGACTAAGCGGGATGATATCACAGCATATTCAACACTACAGCCTTTAAAGTCATAAATGTCACGGATTACCAGTATGATATCTCTGGTTGCTTCGATGGGTTATACAGGCCCCTGAAAAACCGGGGCAGATGATTTCATGATGCTGTCAACGTCGGGGGTTATCCCCATGACGTCACTGACGTCAGGAACATGTCTACATTGAATAATAAATAGAAGGGCACCGCGGGCAATTCTGCGGGAGGAAAATCTAGATTCGTTGTTATATCACTCTGTTATGTTTAAAAGCAACTCTGTCTGAAATCAAACCTACCACATTACAACTCTTATCCAAGTCAAATCCGAATCGACACAACTACACACAAAATGGCACCTTCATCCGAAACTCTACGCAATATCGCCGACACGGCTGAGCGAGACCTGAACACGTACGAAGCCAAGACTGGCCGAACCAAGACCTCCCCTAACGACGAAGCCGGCGTTGATAGCAGAGTCGAGAGGAAGTTCCCCGGCGCCGAGGTGCGGTACGACCAAGACATCTCCACCAATGCCGGCTACAACAAGCGGATCCCGCCCGAGGAGGGAGGCGACCTAGATGCTCGCGGAAGGTAAGCGGGTTCTCTTATTATGTACCTAGGTACCTAAGTATTATTAAAAGAATCTAACATGTGATACCATACCCAGACAAACACGCGGCGAGCACTTCGAAGGCGCCGGTGGTCCAGAGGAGAAACTAGCGCGGCAGGCGCGAGACTTCGGCGGCAACAACGAGTTCAACCCAGCCGAGAACCGGCAGCAGCAGCGGGAGGCGGGGTCGTCGTCGAGCGCCGGCGACCCGGCCGCGGCCTACGGCCGGCGTGACGTGATGCCCGAGGGCCGCGAGGCCGTGCAGTCTAATATCGAAGACACGAAGCGCAACCCGCGCAAGGACCACCTCAAGGGCTCCGACTACTACCACCCCGAGAGCGTCCCCGGCAGCATCGCCGCCGAGGGCTACGAGCCGCCTGGGAGCGTTGTTCAGAGTTCGAGGGAGGCGGAGCAGTTTTAGATGATTCGGTGGTTGGTGCAGTAGGTAGTGGTTCAGGGGAAAATGTACTAGTAGAGGAAGTCGCAGATCAATGATATGGGATGCTGTGCTGTGAACGAATCTTGGTATCCCGTGTAGAATAGTTGATGTATGTCAACGAGGTACCTGAATAATTTCTACTTCCACATCCGTGACTGTGACGCTACATTAAGATCGGTATTTTTATCTATGGCGAATTATTAGAATTCCATGCCCTGTGGAGCTCATGATTAAGGTATGAATTCTCCAATGTCTTCCCTCGATTAACTTCGTTGAACTCCGTTCGACGGTGACCTGGTCCGGCATGAAAGATTCGAGAAAAGGAGACGCAACCGCCATCAAGCGGAAGTGGCTGAGCCTTTGTAACATGAATTTACCTACCCAACCTGATACTGATCAGTTGCCAATGTTCCATAACTTTAGCACCCGGCGCTGAAGTGTACATTTACACATGGGAAGGGAATTCGTAGCCTTGGTATAATGTCCCAAGTCCCGAAGTCCTTATGAGACACTGCCGTTCTCATAACACTGCCCTCAATACTGTCACTAACACGAGGCGCGGCAGCATCTATTATAACGTTCTAGCATAGACTCATCTACCCCTGCGAACATAAATAGCCTGTGGCCTATGTTTATACACACTTCCTCACCCTACTACTTCATATATACCAACCAGCCGAAGGCAAGCTTCCCATATGTCTCTCGGTGGTCGAGCAGTGCTTCAATCTAGAAGTCGAACGTTCTTTGGTTCTTGGATTGGTTTATAACGACCTAATCCCATAGGGTTATTAAGGGTTTCGTTCCTAAAGTTGCTAACCTGCCCACCTGCGAATAAAGGTGATGGGCTTTTTACTATGCAGTACAACACAAGGTACTGAAAGGATTCGGTTTCCTACGTTGGGTACTTCCTCAAGTGGAATGAGTTGTATTGCATCGCATGGTCGAAGTCTGCGAACACTCTGCTACTAGAACTGAACCCGAGCGATACGAAATTCACAAATCGTTTGGTTATCGGTACACAGGTACCTAGGTGGGTAACCCACGAATTTCCCTATCTGCTTCTTAATTCGTTTCTAAGAACTGATTGGCTTATTCCATTCTCGTTCTCGTTGGACCATATTAAGAACAACGCACCCCCTAATCATGGCGATCGTGGTACTCTATAACCCTAAATCGTGGTTGAAGGTGGTAATAGTTATGGCACTGACATGCTGTTCCTTGGGTGTGACCCGTTAACGGCCCATAGAGATACCTAGTGCAAGAAGGGGCTCTAAGCTAGAGTTATTTCGGGCCGCGATGGCGATCAATGCAAAGGCGACACTTCGTACCCTTCGCGCTCGTAAACGCACAGTGAAGGGCCAGCATCTAGCCAAGGCCGGAGTCGTACGTGTTCAGCTCATGACGCATGCAAATAATGTAAGGAACCAATGGCTCGATGGGGATTCGCCAGCTCGATTAGTACGCCATGGTTTCGATCTTCGTGGAAGGGTTGGAGTAGGTGGCTTGACGACGTCTTGGTGAGGTTGTGCCCGTGAATACGAGGTGCGAAGCGCATGATTCATAAGTTCAGCTTGCAAGTATACATATATGGAAAGGAGCAGACATGTCACGTTGCTAGGGTGAAATCAGCGCATAGCAATGGCTACTACAGCGGCTTCAGGGGTGGAGGGACGAGAACTACGAGTGAGTCTGGGTGTCGGCAGAATTCCCGGTCGCGATAAAGCGACAGTTATTTGCCAAAGAAAGTTAATAGACATCTTCTCATGCCATATAAGACCAGACTCAGGGGCAAGCCTCAGGCGGTCATCTCCGAGTACGTTTGGCTGGGATGCCTCAACTAGAGATCAGTGTAGTATGCTTGGGAAGTAGTGTGTTCATCGCATATATCGCGATGCCCCTGCCATTGAGACTGATATCTATTGGAAGTAGACGGTTCAAAGACTGCCAACGGTAGCCTTCAGCAGAGGAATAAAGATGTAATGTGAAAGGGCGTAATTATGTCTAGCAAGAAACAACTAATTCATAAATCTCAAGACAATGCGGCAGAGTTGTAGCCGAAAGACGATTCAGAACCCGAGAATTTACAATAGGAGTGTGTTTGTCTTGTAAGGGTCCATAATAGGAATATGGTCATAGCTAGGATGTAAGCGACAAGACTAATGCAATGCTGTAGTAGATATTTCCTAAAAACGCACTACATCTCTGTATAGATGGCCCGAAGAGGAATGGTAGGTAACGCCACTAACGTTTATGGGCGCGTCGTATTTTATACTGTGGTGTCTGGCCGCTTTGGTGAGAGGGTCCGATTCCTGCTCGGGATGGGAGAAGCCAGTGACTGCAGGTTTGTTTCCAGGTACCTAAAGCTAGAGCGTCTAGATGCAATGCCTTCTTGTAGTCTAGGTCTTTCGTGGCGTTTGTGTGGTCGAGACAAGCTACAGTCAACGACGCTGGGTTTTATGGCCTTCAAACGAAGCCTCAGTGACCATCGGGTTTGAAGGAATTAGCTAGGAAGAAGACTTGAAAGGACGATTAGGAATAAAGAAGAGCTTCAAGTGGAATGTGTCGATGTTGAAGATGATTATGAGCAAGTATCATCAAAATCCAATATACCTAAAATCGTAAAGGAACTGTAGGGTTGAGTTTTATACATGATCACATAGGCAAGATCGAGCTAGGGGTATTAAGGGGTTGGTTTTGATATATGTGACTGTAGCGATAAGTTATCATACACCGGGTTTCCCTTATTACAGTCTCCCGTATCCCGGATCTTTGTGCTGATGCCATCAGAAACCCTTCTCATGGTTCTTCCCATAGCTGTGTTGCGGTAGGTAACAAGGATCTATTAGAACCACTCTGTGGTCCTTGCAAGTCGGAGGTCCAGGAGTCAGCATCTTTGGAAGAGCTCACTAGCTCCAATATACGACTTGCAACGTACCCTGTATCTACCTACCAAGGTAGATAAGATGAGGCTGAGTATGACCTCACTGCTGGTCTAGCACTTTACCGTAAGAAGGACTCTGCAGAATCACCGCTGACATGCCTGCGCCTGGACGTCACCTTAGTCACGCCGTCATTAAGTACCTGTTCATATCAATATATTCACGGCTACTCCAAACTAGGAACCTGGCAACTCTTCTCCACGGTGTCTTGCTACCTGGAGAAGACGGCGTTAGCCAGACAATTACCCGTCTAAGCCGCCAAACTGACGAGACAACACGGATAGAAATCGCTCACTACGAAGAAGTGGAAGAGACGAGGACATCTATCACGACTCTTAGTCCTTCGTGGAGTGAATATGTCACACATGAAAGTCTTCCAAAAACTCCTGGCACGAGACCAGGGTTAATTGCCGGAGCGCCCGCAAAGCAGAAAACGATGTTGAACTGAGCGCATAGAAGGAGCAAGAAGTCAATATCTAGGGTTTCTTAAACATCGTGTAGCCAAAGCACCTCGAAGCATCGTATTGCTGACTGCAGAAATGACCCTGGGGTGTAGTACTTTTTTCTTTACGTCGGCTGATACCACTTGATAGTGTGCTGAGACCGCCTTTTAATGCCTAACTCTTTTGAACTACGGCGCCCATGAACTTCCATAGCTGTACATGGAATCTTGTCGTAAAACTGCCCTGGATGGGAGCATCGGTCTTGGCCTCGGCTCTTAATGTAAGGTGATCCCTTTGCGTCGCATTTACTAATCACCTATAAATAGTTGGGCGTCCTAGACTAACCTCAAGTTAGCCCATCAGGTCACTAACAACGTTATCGTGTAAGAAACTCCGTCTTTTGATATCGTGGGATACTTCTTTTCCGGTGCATATATATTAATTAATATATGTTTTGTAGCAACACCAAATATGTAGAGTTGCTAATAGGATATACTTATTTAGACGAGCTTGACATTCTTCGTCTACGTCATTACCCGCTGGTACATTAGCGAGTACCGGTAGCTTAAAAAGATCTCAAGGGTTAACCGACCTTAAGTTCTTACTAAATCATTGTCGCATCGGGCAGTGTTTATGCCAGATCTGATCTCGCAACTAGCATGGGTCGATGGGCCGTCGACGAGTAAGCTGTGATATTAGAGGTCTTAACGAGCAGGGGTTTCTTTACGGTGTCACATCGCATATACGAGATTTCTTTCACCAATTCGACTTAGCATACAAGGTAGCTTGACTACCGGAATCGTTTCGCGACTCTGCGAATGCCGGTGATGCCTCCAGCTTCACTTCTTCCAGCGGTTTTGACGACCACGTGCCGAGTAGCTGATACGATATAGCCAATAATATGGAGCGCCCCGATGATCGTCGCCCCGAGGCGGAAGCTCTCCGCCATGGTGTTTATCCTCCATCTCGGTTCTCCACCTCTGTGACCTCGTGACGATCACCGTGGCTCAATCGGTAAGCTGAAGAGCTGCTGAGATATAAAATCACACGTCTTGCCCGCCGATCCAATGCCATTTTACCTCACAGACAACAGCAACAATCGAAAGGCATACAATATCATCTCTTCACTCGCTATAACATCGTCATGAAGTTCCAACTCTCAGCGCTTCTTGCTGGCCTTGCCGCTACGGTCGTGTCTGCACAAGACACCCAGACCGGCCCGTTCTACCTCCACGTAACTGGTGGAGAGGGCAGCTCTCTTGATGGTTAGTCTTATAAGAGATGTGCCAATGGCTGTATACTTACCTTAGAATAGGCTATATTGGATCTTGCCACGCTGGAGCTGCCATCGAGGGATTATGCTACACCGCAGGGGCTCTCCCCGAAGGCAGCACGTCTTTCGAATACTACTTCAACTACACTGGATATACCACGGTCGACGAAGACCAAGTCGGCCTTCTCTCGTGGAACCTTCACTACACCGACCAGGACGGTAACCCATCCTACGTTGCACAAGTTATGGCGATGCAGTACCTCCTGAACAGCAACGTCGCTGCGCCGATGTTCGGCTTCGGCTCTTCCAGCCTTATTGGTTTTGACAAGGACAGCAAAATGTTTGGCTACAACTACTATGACGACTCAACCTTTACTCCGGGCACAAACCCAATCCCCAGCGGCGAAGGAGAGGCTTACTACCAGTGGTTCGTGTGGTACGTATAGAGTCATACCGTTTCCTTAAGAAGCATCAAGATACTAACCTGAGCAACAGTTGGCAATACTTCACGGGCTATTACTACCAGTCAATCGGATGGACTACGACCGGCGCGCCGCACAACCCAACTTGCGAGGCTGTTAACATCACCCAGGTCTTCCCTTCTTAGAAGAAAATCCGATCCGTGCACCTAATACTGAAGTCCGAAAATATTAGCGCTCTTCTAGACCCGAGGACAACAGATAATACGAAGCTCACGAAAGGCTGTTAATGGCATGGGAATCAGGGGTAATGTAATGTTTTGATGATGATGGTATGGCATGGTTGGCATATGGAAAATACAAGGATAAACTGCATGTATTAATAATAGTAAACATAATATTAATCATGTTCAACCATGACTATCCTGCGTATGGGTGTGTATGCCGAGATGATATCGGAATAAAGAGGCTTAAAGAGCCCATAGGAGGAATACCTCAACAGACATGACCTTCTCAACCCCAGCATGATAAAGAGAATACATCTCATCCTACCAGGTAATTACCAATTAACTTTACCCAACAGGTATGTATCCTATTCTACGAGCTTCACATCCTTAGAACTACATACCTAAGGTAAGCTTTCATGCGATACATTCCAATGTTGATAATACGAGGAGGCTCATATCGTGGGCGAGCTGAAAGACGATGACAATCATATCAAGGTGATATATATCCGAGACTAAGCTGTGCTTACAAGACGTAGCTATGACTAAAGTTATATCTATCAAACTGCAAACATTTGCATATTTGTATCGGTTAGTTGGCTCTTACCAGCGAAGGTCGCCGATAAGACGACATAAATCGGCCCGTAAAGGATCTGTGCCACGAAAAGCTCATTTCCAACATTTCTTGATGGGCTCAGGTAGGGAGGGAGGGCAGTGAGTGTCTCCTTGCCTTGGGTACCCTATTGGGATATTCCCGCTCAGCTCTGGTGCTGAGTTGCAATCATGCATGCCTCGAGATCGACAGCCGAGTCACGCTTGTGAGGAATGATACCTTTCTCGACTGGTCTGGATGGGGCTGGCACAAATCCATTACCATATTGTAGGAGAGAGGTGCATTCGCAGGAACTAGAGCTCAGAATATTGGATACCTGCAGCATCTCGCAGACGTCAAGATGCACCCTTCAACGTTCAGCTCAAAGCAAACGTCCAATTCTGAACGAAACGGGTACTGGAAACACATCTCGTGTAACAAAACAACGGCCATATTCAAGATATGCCAAGCCGACAAACATTGACCGGGCTGCTCTTAAGTCTACGTAGGCTACACTCGCACTGCCTAGGTCGCCGAATCGGAATTTCGCTCACCCCTGAGTGAACCCTCAGGTGCCAAAGGACAACCAACACCCAATCCATCAACAACGAGAATACTAAGGTACCTCATACTCATGAGCATGAATCCTGCCTGATCTGTCAATTTAGGGCAGCGTGCTGTCTAACGGCGGACAAATCCTGTTTTGGCCTGAGTTTATTCAATGTAGGGAATAGATAGGTCATACTTGGTAATGAAGCATACGCACTATCCACCTACATAGCCATCTACAAAATCCCTTCAACAGGAAGCCAAGATAAAAGCCCTACACATTAAGTCTAGCTCGCGGTTACTTGAGAGTGTGATGCAGCGACCCCTCACGTAACACCCGTAATACGTACGTCAAGGGCCAACGTTAATCCTGATATAAAGCCGCGTCCCTCAAGCCAGACTTGTTCCCACAGAAGTATATTCAACTTCCCTCACAATATCTACGATGAAAGTCCTCCACAGCACCATCGCGGGCCTAGCCCTACTCGTCTCCACGGCGTGGGCGCTACCACAAGATGGTACTGTCCCGGTCACAGTCACGGATACCGACACCGTGGTGCCCGTAGGCTACCCAACAGACTCCCACACAGAAGACCCGACCATTACTACAACGACGACGACGGTATCGTCACCGACGCCGGAGCCTCCTCCCACCACCACTACTACCGACTCGACTTCTAGCTTTACCCCACGCTGCGACTACAGATACTGCGACAACGGCAGGGACGTCTGCTTCTACTGGGCCGGCTACACGTCCTGGGATGTCTCGCGCGGCCCGATACCCGGCGAGGTGCCTACTATCCTGGGGACTTGCACAGATCCCGTCTAGATGGCATCTCGAGGGCGCTGGGGTGATGCAACTGTACCCCATTGAAAGCAACGTCCATGCTTGTGTCGTTTTATGATCTCGGGAGTGGAGGTAATAGCCTGCTAGGGCACCTACTCAGGCGTGGTTGAGAGGCTAATGTTCTTCATCTGAAAAAGTTCATAACGGCAGGGAGTGGCCGGGCTGAGTGATGTGTCGTCTTTCTTAAGCTGCGAGTTACGCGCACGATGACATGGGAGAAAATGAGAAAGAACGGAGTATTGAACGGCTTGTTCGTATGTATATACAAAGCTGGATGAACTACCTAGGTACAAGAATGACAAAACCCGTATTCTCGTCCGCACAATCGGTTTGACGCTTCTCATTCCGTACTGGTGCTCGAGTTTCGATTATGCGGCTAATGACCATGTAAGTACGCAGTAGAAGACGCGAGAGAGAGAGACAAAAAGAAAGAAAGGGAGATGGGCTACATACTAGGCCCGCCGATAGCGGTAGTAATAGGCCCACTCTCGACGTAGACGCCAGAAAAGTAAAAGTCCTCGACGCCGTCGGAGTAGCCGGAGCGCGGCAGCTCGAGGACGCCCAGGTGCCAGTCGGCGCCGTTGGACGACGTCGACGTCTTGACCGGCGCCACCACCTGCATCAGCGCGTCGCCGCCCTCCGAGTGCCAGAACCCGACCGACCCGCTGCCAAAGTCGATCTCGAACGCCACGTTGTGCCACACCCCGGCCTTCCATTCCGTCTTCCACTTGGAGCTTTGGGATACCATGCTATCGTGCCTGGAGTTAGCATACAATAACATCGATTGCTATACTGATCGTGGTAATATAGGGGTAGGTATACTTACAACTGTAAGTTCACGTTCTCTGTGCCCTGCTCGCCCGAGATCCAGCCATACTTCATCTCGACAAAATGGCTCTCGAAGAAGCAGATCTGGTGCTCGCGGTTCTTTGAGGGGGTGTTGGTGTCCTTGCGCATGATGCTGAAGTGGTAGAAGACCTTGCCGCTGTTGATGGCGGCCTTGGTCTGCGGGATCAGCTCGGTGCGGCGCATGTTCTGGCCGTTCCAGAACGCCGTGCTGTCCAGCGTGAACTTGGCCCCCTGCTTCGATACCGTGTCGGCCGGGTTCTTGTAGTCGGGCGAGAAGTTGACGTACTTCTCCACCGCGCCCGACCCGTGGATGTAGTACTGGTATGGCCCCACCTGGTTCGCCCACGACCACTTGTTCAGGTCAGCCGACGTGCCCATGTCGTTGAATCGCCCGTCCCAGAGCACCGCCGCGCTGGCGATCGTGGCCAGCGCCGAAATGAGGGCAGCCTTCATCTTGAGAAGCGTGGTAGTGAAGCACGGAAGTCAGGTAAGTTGGACTGGTAAGAGAGTGAACCGGATACTACCCTGGGGTTTAAGGAGTACTATATATACCCTCCGTGAGATCGATATCGTAATCCATCATGCTATTAGCACTCTAACCGGGGAATACTGTACGGGGTTGGGGTTCCATTTGGCAGATCATCCAGGCACGGGCTAGATTCAATCTAAAGATGGCAGGCCGGACCGTAGCATGGACGACGGGGAGGAATTCTACAGCGAAGAGGGTTCTCGACGCGGATAGGAGCCTCCGACGACAATCTTCCCCGGAATCAGTTTACATTGAACGTGGGGGACTAGGGGTCGTGGAATTTAGCCTATTGGGACATGTTGACCCTACGAACCGCATGCTTTTCCGCTATACCCCATGGGGACCCCTCGATACAGATCAGAGCCTGTCTTAATATCAGATAACTCTTCACGAGCGTGTTGAAAATGACTTCGAGAATTAGCAGATATACAATATAACTCTACATATAAGGAACTGTTGCCAGTTCTCCGAAGCATATTGTATCAAGATCCTTACTCCTCTGCTACCTTCCGAAAAGCTTGACAGCTAGCGGAGCAACTATGTGCATTATTCCCTTTCGGATTTATGGCGCTGGTAAGAAATGAAAATATATATATCGACGCAAAATCTTCACAAATTTGTTGGTTGGTATTGCGAGCGGCGAACATACTGGCCTACCGGAAGCATCCTTAGTATTCCAGTCCAGCACCGAAGCTGCTGTTTCTGGCGACTGTAGCTCGATCTAGGCTAGCTCTCGGTTGGTCGACACTTCTCTTACTATGTGATGTGCTTGGCCGAGAATCTATGGGGTCACCCTGTTCTGCAGCAACGTACAGGGCAGTTGCTGGTACAGACATGTCGTCGTTGATCCTGTGAATGAAGAATGCGGCTACGAGCGCGAAAAAGCCGCCGCAGGCTAAGACGATGGCAATACTATGATCGCCCGGGACGCCTCTGGGTTTCTGAAATATGCGGAAGATGACGCTAGAACCTAGGGTTGCGATAAATTGTGGTGACGCAATAGCCATGTTGTGAATGCCGAGAATGACGCCGGCTTGATCCGGTTCCTCCTCGTCAGACTGCAAGCGGGACTCCTGCTCTAGAAAGTCGTCGCTAGAATTATCGACATCTAATTGATCACCCTGTGCAAGAGACCTCATTTGTTGTTTCCGAGCTCGATATAGAATATCGCGACGGCTTATTTCGGCACTGATAATAGCCCACGGCGCCCAGAGTGCCAAAGCCCATGTAATGCCAATAAGACCAATGAGTACAGTGGCAGCCTCAACCGTTCGGACAAGGACCGTACAGAACATTGAGCCGGCGAAAAGAAATTCGGACAGCAGCCAGGCCCTCCGCAAGGTGAACCCGGGGATGATTAGACGAGATAGAAAACTCTTGCCATCGGAAAGGTGGCTTCCAAGAACCGCGGGGGCTTCTCCGGGCGCATTGCCAACGACGGGGTTGTTGTCATACGTTGGGTCGATGAAGAATGGAAGTAGTACATTCGTTGCTAGGCTGGTTATGGCGAATATTAATAGAGCAAAGGTACCCACCCGGGTGGCCCTCTCGTAGAGGTCATCCAGCTCTTCCGGAGTCATGTGAGGGTTCTCTTCTAGGAAGGGCTCAACGTAGATTTCTCCGATATAGGACGACGTGTAAAAGAGCATGGGGAAAAACCCGATCCACGCGGCAAATTGAACGATGCAGACTTTGGAGACCTGCGGAGGAAGTCTTTTAATAGAGGCGAATATCTTTACGAAGAATGACCCAAGGCCAGTTCGTTCGGCAGCGGCGCGTCCATCGAGTTGAGGGTTCCGCTCGCGAATGACTATAGTGCTTAATGCTATGGTCGAGAGAAGTGCAATGCTGGCAATCGCGCACAGATCCTTAAACTGAGAACTTCCAAACCACCATACGTATTTAGGGAGGTTGATACCGCCGGCGATGTAACCGATAATGTTGCCGACACCTACTAGCCTGCTAGCCATGGAGTTTGCAGCTTCTTGTTGATGGGATGGCGCACAGTCGACGATGAAAGCTCGGATGGACGCCTGGACTGTGTTGACAGCGACATCTAGGACGTAAATCCAAATGACAGCGACCACAATGATAGTGACTTTCACGCCATGGGACTCGGGATCAGCCCCGAATAAGCCGAGTATTCCTCTGATGATCTCTCGAATCCACGCAAGGAACATAAGGGACAGCACCGTAGCAAGAGCGCCACCGAGCATGAACGGCTTACGTTTCCCCCAGGATATTCGGCAATTGTCACTGAGCATGCCAACATATGGTTGGACTAGAGTCCCAGTGATGGGACCGGCAACCCATACCAAAGCCATAAGAGACTTGCTCAAGCCGAGAGATAGCAGGTATGGGGTGCCGTTGGAAAGCTCCACCGCCCAAGCAACCTGTAGTCCTCCAATACTAATTGTTAAGAGCAAGAGATACCAAATGCTCTTCGTCGACTGGAATTCATCCTCCTCAGCTTGCCTAGCGTGTTCGCCGTCTACGGAATCACGGCCAACCCCGCTAGGGGAGAGGAGAGGGGAGTTCTCATTGAGCCTATCCGGACCTTGAGCCTCTCCAGAGCTGGCTCTTATTGTGCTTTCTGACCACGCGGGATCAGCATTGCTGCTGGGCTTCATTGACGGATCATATTGAGGTTTCGACGAAGGTTCGTGGTCCGAGGACGAGGAGCTCGACAATGACGAGGTCATCGATTGAACGGAACCGCTTTCGCGACTAGGCTCGTTGGGGTATGGTATCTGGCGAGAGAAGGGGAAGTTGACCACAATAGAGGATTGAGTCTAACAAGGTAGAAGTAGTAATTGTCGTCAACTCTTTGATTGTTTTATGTATGCATGTCAAGTGTTAAAAGGGTCATGTACGGCTGGCAGACCGGGGTCGGTTGAATTTAGCCGTCTAGACCAGTAGATGTAAGGAACAGGTTGTCACGCGGTCTGGACTCGAGACGACAGCACGAGGCAAAGCACAGCTAGAATGGTGGCGCGTGGTAATTGGTTGAATGGAGAAGTGAGACCAATGGACAGCTACCGAGGTATGAGCTGGACATTACTTCGTGGATGTTACTGGGACACCGCTCGGATGCGCATGACCTTAGGAAGTGAACCACAAAGAGAGTTTGGATTCGACGACGATGACATCAGGCATTTTGCGACGTAACACGAACTACGAAGTACTAACTTAGAGACTTCCGATTTCCGGGCTCAACACTGAACCTTGAAAGTGACCGTGGAGAGACTTAGGTACCTCGATTAGCCCAAGGAAGGGGTTTATTGAATTAGCCTTGAAGTTGATAAAACGGGGATGAAAGTATATTTGCCAGATAAAACCAGTTAGCGGGGTACCTTCCTGTAGGAGCAGACTAAGGCTTATAGTGGAAACGAAGATGTGGACCACTTAATAGGTACCTGTCCAGTGAGATCTGCGGAGGTTAGTACATGCTCGGTCAGGCCCTGGGGTGGAGGCTGCAGGCTGCAGGTGTAGCCAGGTACATGACCTAACAGCTGCGGCCGGGAAGAGGAAAAGATGCAAGCTGTCGACTTCAACTTCAAGTTCGCGAATAGATCAAGCGCAACAGGCCATATCCAACCACCACTTCGCATCATATCGATCGATCCGGATCGTCGATATTTGATGCGTTCACACGCCGAACCTTTAGTGCTCAGTTCAGAGCAAAAGGCCTATATCCCGCCGAAGCATCAATCACCGACTTGAGGCCGTCGCCGTTCGTGTCGCGACCATGCTGACAGAAATCGCCGGCTCCGTCATGGAGCTTGCTCGTACGTCAATCCATTTGAGACTCATCGCGTCATGCGGGCAGGTAAAATGTGCTGACTGTGATGTGCTATAGGACGAGCGGACGAAGAGACAGATCCCGACGGTATGATATCAATAGCCATCTCGACCCGCGGCTCGAGCCTGTTCATCGATCCCATCTAACAATGTATAACAGACGCCGACTCCGGACAGAAAGAGATATTCGCATCATGGGCTCTCTTCATCTCGATCATGCTCCTCATCATTGCCTTCTTCACGAGCTACATGTTGCAGCAGAAGAAAGTCCAGGCTGTCCATGAAACAGTAATCTCTATCTTTGCTGGTTCGTCGCACAAGTTTCAGAGAAGACAACAACAGGTAACTAACGATGAACGTTAGGAATGACGGTGGGATTGATTCTCAGAGTGAGCACCGGCCACTCCATTCGACAACTCGTGAGCTTCGATTATCAGATCTTCTTCAACCTCTTGCTACCGCCTATCATTCTAAACTCGGGGTACGAATTACATCAAGCCAACTTCTTCCGAAACATCGGCACCATCTTGACCTTTGCTTTCGCCGGCACTTTCTTGTCCGCCGTGGTTATAGGTCTACTGTTATGGCTATACACACGAATACCACTCGAAGGTCTGGATATGACATTTGTCGATGCCATCTCGGTTGGCGCAACCTTGTCTGCCACGGACCCCGTAACCATTCTAGCAATCTTCAACACCTACAAGGTGGATCCCAAATTGTATACCGTCATCTTTGGTGAATCTATTCTGAACGACGCCATTGCTATTGTCATCTTCGAAACCGCGCAAAAGTACAAGAGCGATTCCGCAAGCGCGTACGGCGTCTTGAGCTTCTTCGAGGGTGTGGGCATTTTCTTGCTGATCTTCTTTGGGAGCTTGCTCATTGGTGTTCTCGTCGGCGTGGGCACTGCGCTTGCTCTCAAGTTTACGTATATTAGGAGGTACCCTCAAATTGAGACTTGCTTGATTGTGTTGATCGCATACGCAAGCTACTTCTTCTCGCAAGGATTGAAGATGTCAGGTATGTCCCAGCCCCATATTCCATTCCTATAAACAGGCGACTTAAATATGACAGGCATCGTGTCTTTACTGTTCTGCGGTATTACTCTTAAACACTACGCCTATTTCAATATGTCCCGACGAACACAGCTCAGTACCAAGTACTTTTTCCAGATTCTGGCACAACTATCCGAAAACTTCATCTTCATCTACTTAGGGCTCTCACTATTCACCGATAACGACCTCCAGTTCCAGCCCCCTCTAATTATCGTCACTATCGTTGCTGTCTGTGCAGCGCGCTGGGTCGCCGTGTTTCCGTTATCTAAAGCTATTAACTGGTTCATTCATTATCGAGCGCGACGCCGGGGCATAGAGGTCAACGACGAACTACCGTACAGCTACCAGGCCATGTTATTCTGGGCGGGTCTCCGAGGAGCTGTCGGCGTGGCACTAGCTGCTCTTTTGACTGGGAAGAATTCGTACGCGCTTAAGGCTACCGTGCTTGTTGTAGTGGTGCTCACAGTCATCATATTCGGCGGCACCACTGCACGAATGCTGGAAATACTAGGTATCAGAACAGGAGTTGTCGAAGAGGTTGATAGTGACGATGAGTTTGACATTGAAGCGGTGCCTTATTACAAGCGGTCTGGAACCGGAATTGGGTATACCCCTAGACAGAGGAATGGATCGGTGCGTCTCGACCGTGTGGATTCCGGAAGACCTCGACCACCGGCAGGTCCAGAACGGGGCAGTTACGTATCAGGACATCGATCGCCGTCCTTCCCGACATCTCGTGCTACGAGTGCGAGTCGCAAGGGCTCTCGCCAAGCTTCCGGCGATGAAGTCGAGCAGACAGATCTCCTAGGCCGTACCGGCAGTGTGACCGACTCGGATCTGGGGAGCGACATCGACACATCAGATCTCCCGCCTCCAGCCCGCAGGTCCCCGCGGAGTAGGTCGAGCCCTATTCTCACACCAGGCGGGACATCAGAAGAGGAGGGTGTATTTTCTTATCCTACATCAGGTCATCGAGACACAGCACCTGTTTCTGCCAGAGCAGCAATCAAGCAGCTGCTCACCTCCCAGGATCCCCAGGCCCTATTTAAACAGCTTGATGAAGATTATATCAAGCCCAAGCTACTTCTTGATGGCGGCAATGGTGGGTCAAGCGGCGGCAGAGGGAACGGGGAAGGAGGCTCTGGGTCGGGCTGAGCGCGAGACATTTTTATTAGAGGAGGTGCGTCATTATGCATTTATGATCGGATACTGTACTCTATACTAGACCAAGAGGTTCATCGACATTATGCGGAGTTTACGGACATTGAAAATTTAACGTAATAAGCGACGCTGTATACTAGGTAAACGTAGATGTACATATTCAGATGTTTTGCTCGTCTGGACCATGTGAATCACGCCTAAGTTTAGATATTAATATCTTAGAACGTGTAACTAAGTGAAAATCGTTGGTGATTATGTAAAGTCGGCTATGTCATTTAGCACTAAGCTAAATTGGTATCGATGAATCTGATTGGATAGCCTCCGATGATCAGCCGGGGCTATGTACAAGTATGTACCTCCAGCTGACTCGAATTAGGGGACAGGGGGATTAGGGGATCTAGTGGGACGATTACAGGTGGCACAGGCTGTTACGAAACACCTGGACAAATGGGACCGACTGCCTTCGTACCCCTACGCTACGGCTACGGCTACGCTGCCGTCTACTACCTATTACCAACTTTCGAATATCGAAAACAGCCTTCTGGCGCATACTTCACCGTCACGATTCAACGAATTTAGATATGCGTCGGTTATAGCTGCAAGGCGCATGTTGTCTGCCTCCATGCTATAACCGTGAAGATCCCCCGACCGTGCCAACCTTTACCGACTCCCATCCCGCTTCTCACCTCGTCTCCCCAACGATAGAGTAGCCATGGCTTCCTACGGCAATACCATGCCAATGGCCGCCCCTCGTCCCGGCCAGCAGGTCGCCTATCCCGCGCCAATGCAAATGCACGCCCAGATGCCCATTCAAGGGCCGTCTGCTCCCGCTGGCACTTTCAACCCAGGCACCAAGATACAGGTTGGCAACCACAGGGTGGTGATACAGAAGTATTTGTCCGAGGGCGGATTCGCACACGTTTACCTCGTGAAGATGCCACGTCCCGTTGATGGAACCGATCAGGCCGTCTTGAAGAGAGTCGCCGTGCCGGACAAGGAGACTCTCCGCGGGATGCGGACAGAAGTCGAGACCATGAAGCGGCTTAAGGGGCACCGAACAATAGTCACATATATCGATTCGCACGCATCCGAACTAAAAGGAGGTGCCGGGTACGAAGTTTTCCTGCTCATGGAGTATTGCAATGGGGGAGGCTTAATCGACTTCATGAATACCCGGTTACAACATCGTCTTACCGAACCCGAGATCCTGAATATCTTCTCGGATGTTGCGGAGGGCGTTGCCTGTATGCATTATCTTAAACCGCCTCTGCTGCACCGAGACTTGAAAGTCGAGAACGTACTCATAACGGTCAATGGCTCCAAGAAGAAGTTCAAGTTGTGCGATTTCGGTTCGGCGGCATCTCCAAAACCCGCGCCCCAGACTGTCGTAGAATGCCGCTTGATGGATGAAGACGTTCAGAGGCATACTACATTACAATACAGGAGTCCGGAGATGATTGATGTATATCGGAAACAGCCGATAGACGAAAAGTCGGACATTTGGGCCCTGGGTGTGCTTCTCTATAAGCTTTGCTACTATACTACGCCCTTTGAGGAGCAAGGGCAGCTCGCCATCTTGAATGCGAGCTTCAGATTCCCCAGCTACCCAGCATTCTCAGATAGACTAAAGCAGCTAATCGGTGAGCCTCCCATTCAGTTACCAGGGTTCTTATGCTAAAGCCGCAAAGCATCCATGTTACGAGAAGACTTACGATCTCGACCAAACATTTACCAAGTACTCCGAGAGAGCTGCCTGATGCAGGGTCGCGAAGTACCTATACATGATGTACGTATAATTCTCACGTCCATCAATGCCTAAACTAATAGCCTGTAGATTTACTCTGGAAAATCTCAGTTAGAGCCCAGAAGTGAGAAACAGCCAACTGCAGGAGGTAAGGATGGCAGGGGCACACCAGGTATAGGCGCAGTATATTCTCCGCCACCACAACAACCTCAAAGCCAAGCGATCCCCGAGATCGCACCCATGAGGCGTGGCAGACCAACTGTCTCTAGTCAGTCTGCCCCGAAACAAGCGCCGAAACCAAGCCCATCTCCGGCAAGAGTCACAAACGGCGATCCCTTCGCCGCGTTAGACTCTAAAACAGGAGGCAATTTTGATGCGGACGAGTTATCATCAAGGTTCCCCACCCTTGACCAGTTCGCTCTCTTACATGATCAAGGCGCCAAGTTTGATTTCGACAGTCCAACTTCTCCCGTGGATCCGCAGAGGCAGCTAAGTCAACGCGTCACAGACCACTTGGCAGACGATGCCTTTGTGAAACCCCAAGCCACGGTGGGAACAATCCCACCAAATCAAAAGCAGTCGACGGATCTAAGTCGAGTGAAGTCGGTAGCAGCCGTGACTGAGTTACGGAGGTCATCGCCTCCACCCGGGTCCGTCAACAAACCTGGTTCCGCGCCTCCCAAGCAGCCTTCGGAGATGAGCCGTGCCTCAGCCATCATATCCAGTAATCCTGAGTTGCAGGCCATTTCGTCACCTTCGCCACAGACTGCACATGATACTCCAAGCAGGCCGACCATGGTCTCGACCGGAACCATGACTAGCACTCCTCCCACTGAGCGACAATCTCAAGATTATCCACCGGTCCATCGATTCCCTCCAGCCGGCCAACATCGACCTGCTAGTCTGCCTAGACAGCAGGAGGCAATAGGTACTGGTCCAAAACGATCGGACATACCTTATGTGCTGCGACCTACACCAACTCCCCAAGTTGACTCCATTCAACCACCACCAAGGCACGTTCGACACCCGTCGTCGTCACGTCCTTCCCTAGAAGGTGGCCGGCCAAGTGCTGAACACCTCGAACCATTATCCAAATCATCGTCAATTGGAGGACGCCCCAGGCCAGTTAGCACTTACCTTGAATCTGACATGGATTATCTTCGAGAGCGGGAGGCAGCGCCTAGGCCGCTCCGTTCTCCGAGCTATTCACCAAACCTGCACGGAAACGCTTCATCCCCAAGACTTGAGCCACAGGACGACGCGGTCATAGAGTCGAACGTAGACTTCCTCCGTTCAATGGAGGATTCGGACGGAAAGAAGAAGGACAAAGGTATCAAGCAGCATACGAAACGCTCCAGCCTCACTTCTTTATCAGGCACCAAGAACATTCTAGCAGGAAGATTCGGCGATGCGTTCAAACGATTTGAGGGCAGCACTTCAGGTTCAGGTGCACGGACGCCATCTCCACTCAAGGACATGGAACGTCATGATCTAACCCCTATTGCTGGATCAGAAGCAACGGATGATCGCAGCGATATTGACCACCTCCTTGGGGAGCCCGAGATGACACCGGAAATGCGACGGGAGCTCGAAGCACAAGCTTTGGCCGAAGAGGAACGACGGGTGGAGGCAGCCGCAGCAGAATACAAGCAGCGAATGGCCGCGCGAGGAACCGGGGGCCCGCCGGCCCCGCTCCCTAAGAGCATCGGTGGCGTCTCGCGAGCCGTGAGCATACAGAACCGTGTGCAGAACCTCTTAGGCGAATCCCAGAAGTCCTCCCACCAGGTCCAGCGCACGGCAACCGGCTACGGGAAGTTCTCGGACGCGGCCACAGCCAAGAGCCGCGTCGATAAGCAGCTGCCCGAAATTCCCCGTAAGCTGGTCACGGGCGGACGAGGGGCGGTGGCTCCTCCGCTTAAGCCTGTTGCCAGCTCCGCAGAAGCCGCTACCGCGACGAGGGGACGCGCGCCTGACCCAGGCTCGCCCAGCAAACCGATGCTCCCGCCCAAACCCACACACCTGAACAACCTCCCGACAGGGGGCGGCGCCCGCGCGAGATCGCCGCCGAAGCAGGTACAACGACCGACCGGTGGTCCCGCACCGCGGAGCTCCTCGGAACACCTCGCGGGCGTGGGGCTGCCGGGGCGGCCCATCCTCGACATGACTTTCAAGGAGAAGGAGGACTACATCCAAGACTTCGCCAAGCGGTACCCGAGCCTGAGCTCCATCGAGATGGTGGAGCGCGACCTGGATGCCGAGGTGGACGGCAATGGCAAGGGGAGGCGGTGAGATGGGGGAGGGTCTGACGAAAGAAAGTATCGAGAGAAGATTAAGGGGGAGAAGAAGAAGCGAGATAGACGGCTCGAGCGACATATATGTACGTGTGTACCTATGCCATTGAATTAACCTAGCCGAACATCCCGTGCTAGGGTATAGGTAGCGTCGGGAGCTTGGGAGTGGCAACACTTCGAACCAATTGTAGACGTGGAGAGGCAAGGCGTTTCACAGAAAGGGCAATTGAATAGTGTCTGCGCATGAAACCTCCGACTCTGATGATCAGATGGGATGGTTCATGCTCGATCGTAGATGTCTTGAGTCTTTTAGGAAAGCAATGATTATATTTACATGTGCACTTGTGATGTCTAGCTCGTGGTGTTATTTCTTCACATTGTATCGCCTCCCTGCACATTAGAGCGTCGTTGTAAATCGAGGCAAGTCTATCTCAATCTGAAAGGAATCATCGTAAATAGTAGTAGAATCATCGCGAATCATCAGAAATGAACCGTATTATAGGGTGGTCGCCACATGGCCGGAAATCCCACCTTTTGAACTGAAACCACCAACCCACCGAATACCATGTAGAAATCTGGCTTCCTGCAACGTTTATACGGTCTAGTAGTTGCATAGTTTCTGCCTCTACGTAACGGTATCGCCCGGCTGTTCGCATCAACACCGACCTGCCATAATCTATCAACACGATTTCCTTGCACATTCCTACAAGCTGGCCTCATTTACATGTCAGCATGATTTCGTGTCTCTTCCGCCGCTAGTACTTGGTCATAATGGCATAGACCAGGTTGGTGTTAGGCACGTCTCCGAGAATCTCCTATAATGTCAGCTCGTTCTTGTTCCAGTCTAAGGGACATATCTTCTGTTCCTTATCCCAGTCTTCAGTTATAGGGAGTAATATGCATTTAAATTTCTACAACGAAGCGTGTCGGAATTCACCGTTGTTATTAACATCTTGGTGGGCCCTGGTAAGTCCCGCGATATACATAGCGATGAGTTGATTCATAGATGTTAAGAACCAACGTGGGCTTTTGTGCCTCTGTATCATTCTGGAGGCTACCTAACATACATCATGTACTTTCCTACCACAAACAAGCCCGCTACCTTTCATCTCATAGGGCTCGTTATATGCGTAGGTAGGTAGGTATAAACTAGGTCCCAGCTCGTCGCCTTTAGAGGTTATTCCCCACCCCAGCCATACATCGGCAACCGTCGTGCTTTGCCACTCGGGCCAGATGGCGGGCCATGTAGCGAGCCATGTGATGAACCATGTGATGGACCATGTGGTCTGCTATCCGAACTGCCACCTTGACCACCACTAGGTGGTTTAGGCGCCGCCTGTATCATTTTGTCTGTTACCTTCTTCAACATGTCTTTCCCGTATTTACGCTGCAACTCCTTCATCACAGTAAGACATGATCGTGGCATCTTTATGTCTAATGTGGCCGACGATTCGCCGGTTGACTTATCAGTTCGGTCAGTTGGCTTGTGGTTTGGCGTGCCAGGGCAACTTTTAGAGTGAATATGCTTCTTGAGCTTGTTGTGCGATCGGAACTGTTTATGGCACTTATCACACTTCGTACGTGGCTCGGTGTGTGGTGGTGAGGAAGGCTCGAAGGGAGGCGTTGGCTCGATGTGTTCGGGGCTTGACTTGAGGGTTGAGTCGCTGTCAGGTGTGGGGGGCGTGGGCTCAGGTAGCTCGATGTGAGCCATCTTGACGTTTAGCCTAGCTCCGGTAGGACGTCTTGTAGTTGGCTAGAGCGCCTTTTGCAAAGCTAGCTTGCTCCAGCTCGTTGTGGGAGCTTATAGACAGGCTCCGGTAAGAGCTCTGTTTGTTGGCTGGGCGCTTTTGCTAGATGAGAGTCCTGGTAAACGTCTCGCTTTCGTTGTTGCTCTAGGTGTCGTTTTGCTACATAAAATAGATTTTATGGGCTTCCTAGAGGGTGGTCCACTGCTTGGCTGTTGTTCAGTCTAGATAATTACAGAGTGGGAGCTAGGAGCTGCTATCTATTTATGCATAATAGGTATTGAGCTATTCCTAAGGTAATAGTAGGTTGCCTAGGGACCTAACGTGTTCCTAAGGATACACACTATTATATTTGCGTGGATATGTTTGCACTTATTATGAGTGCCTAGGCGTTGCCTCAACGCGGCAAATGTAAATGGGGGGGGGGGGGGTTCCTTAGAACCTCTCAACATCCCCTACATAGTATCTATGTGTGGGTTTATTACGCCTTTAGTATTCTAGCTACCTCTTTATTTACCGCTTGCTTCGTAAGTACGACGCTCTGTGGGCGCTCTTCTGATGGAGACCTAAGGCATGAAGAGCACGGCTGGAATAGAAATGAATCGACAGATGAGTCTACTGGCAGGAATTTGAAGGCTATTTGACGGACCTTATGAAGCATTGTTGACACTGGTGGCATATGTGACAAACAGTGATTTGCATTGTAGAGAACAATGGCAAAACAGCTATGAGAATACTTATATATGATTGAAACAGTATTTTGCCCTGGATAAGCTCTAACAGACCGTTGGTTCCAGATCAACGTATTGAGACTAGTGATTGCAATACCCCTAAGTCTACCGATACCCCTTATCACGAGTAAGGCTGAATTATTGGCGTTATCTGCTCAGACAGTCTAGTATAAGTCTCGTAGATAGCTCTGATATAGAAATGAAACGCAAAGAAATATCTTAGACTTAAGAGCTCTAGCCCAGGTAGATGTATCATATATATTATTCCAATGTATCCAAAGTTTTTGTCTTAGTATCGTTGGCAGATATATACCATAGCCCCGAACGTATTGATTCTCGTGCAGAGATTTGCTCGTACGGCGCATGTGTGTATGCCAAAGTCGTAGCTTGTTAACATTCACAATACCCAAGAAGGCTTATGGCACTCGCGTCAGCCGCTCCAAACGTGTTCATGAATGAGTTCGCTCCTCCCCTGCCTATCTGCCATTATCATCAACGCCACCGCTTAGATTAGAAGACGGCTCTTAACATGCGTAACGGCAGATTACCCCAGGTCTTCTTCTCCATAATCTCATCTTCCTCATCAATTTCAAGCGGGCGAGCGCCGGCCATTAGGTCAATGTCGGCGAGATTGACCCACATCTGCCAGTTGCCAGACCAGACCTTCCAGAACAGATACAAGGCGATGACAATGGGCGCGGCCAGATATTGCTCGAAGAAGGCTGCAGCTTCTGGCTGGGAATCGGGCGAAGGCTGATTATGCATGCGTGTTAGTCATATTGTTTA
This sequence comes from Hypoxylon crocopeplum, assembly GCA_022578875.1. Classification (NCBI taxonomy): domain Eukaryota; kingdom Fungi; phylum Ascomycota; class Sordariomycetes; order Xylariales; family Hypoxylaceae; genus Hypoxylon; species Hypoxylon crocopeplum. The sequence continues at coordinate 441,640 of MU399567.1, forward strand.
TATATACCCCACTCATTCGTAAGAGGTGAAGAAATCAGGGGTCTGATGTGCAATGAAGAGTCACACTTACGTAGAGGGCGTTGTAGAAAGTCGCGATCAGGCAGATGAAGTTGAGGAACAGGCCGATAGCGCTACCCCAGATTCCTAGAGGAGCCCTGTACGGGATCTCACGGAGATCACGTCCCTGAGACTTCCACGCCAGCCGGAATCGGATGTGAGAAAGGCAGCACGAGCCCCACACGAAGAAGTACGACAGGCCTGAGAGCGAGAGAAGCCAGGTGAAGACGTCCAGCCCGTTCTCGGCGACGCCGATGTAGCCGAGCAGTCCAAACGCCAGCTGGATAACAACACACCATATGGGTCGGCCGGCCTTGTCGACGTATGAGAGGAACCTGGGGGCCATGCCTCGCTCGGCCATGGCCTGCATAGTACGAGTAGATCCGAAGGTACACGAGTTGGCGACACTAATTACCGAGATCGTGATGACGGCGTTGAAGATGGACGGCAGGGCGGCGATCCCGGCATCCTGGATGGCAAGGACAAAAGGCGAGAAGGTTGAGTTGGCGCCGGACGCGTTCTTTAGACGCTCGTCGTTCGACGGCAGGATTAAGCCGAGAATGAAAAGGTTGATGATGTAGAAGAAGGCGATTCGGAAGAACACCTGCTTGGAAGCCATAGGAACCGCGCGTCTGGGGTTGGCAGACTCGGCAGCTGCGAGACCGACCAACTCGGTACCGCCGAAAGCGAAGGCCGCGACGACGAAGACGCCGGCGAACCCGTTGAAGCCATTCTGGAAAGCACCCGGGTCATACCAGTATTTAGCGCCAAGGTAACCCTTGTCGCCCACGCCTCCACAGTTGATTACGATACCCAAAATGATGAAGCCTGTGCAAGCTGCGATCTTGATCATACTAAGGAGGAACTCGACTGTGATTCGTTAGCTCTGTTTCTAAGTAGTCTTAAGCCCCGAGGCATTACTGACCTTCACCGTAGCCTCGTACACCAAAGATCTGGATCAGAGCTAGGATGACTAAGAAGACGGTAACCCAAATCGCTACGTTGAGGTCGGATCTCCAGAACTGGATGGTGATACCAGCAGCGATCAGTTCGAACGGTAACACGGTAAGCCAAGCAATCGCGTAATCCCATCCCATCGCGAAACCCCTGGTTACAAAGTTAGCGCAACGAAACCCCTAGACGCGTTAGTATCGCAAGGCGGGAGTGTGACAACATACCAAGAGGGATCGACGAATCGGACGACGTAAGTGTAGAAGGCACCGTTGACGGGGTATAGGACGGCCAATTCGGCCAGAGACTGCATTGTGAACAGCAACATGACTCCGACAATGAGATAGCCGATAACCTAGGAACGCGTTTCTGTCAGCAACCCGAAGCGAAACATCTCATCCGCACGAGGCGAGAAAGGTAGAATTACCAATGCAGCCGGACCACCCTTGTACAGAGCACTGCCCGATCCGATGAATAGACCAGCTCCAATAGCACCGCCTGTCGTAATCGCATTCCATTAGCCAACAATTCAAGTTTCTGAGACAGAGCAACCACGGATTGGGAAATCTTACCAATTGCGATCATCTGCATGTGACGACTCTTTAGATCCGGGTGGAGCTGACCGCCCTTGTTGACGATTCCGACCTCTTCATCTTGTTGACCTCTCGTCGCGTAACCATGGGGGTCAGGCGCGGTCTCCTCCTTGACGTTCTTCTCAGTGGTATCCGACATGTTTCGTGGGCTATCCAGCTTCTCCACACCCTACGGCTTAGGTCTGTCTAGATAACGTTGGGGTTTGTCTCAGTCGCCAGGTAGAGCGCGACCTTGATACAGCAGAACGGAATAAAAGAAGAGAGAAAGACCGTAGAAATTATCATATCGACGAAGATCCAAGGGAGGGTGGCTCCGTATATATGTATGTCTACCAAGGTAGGCGTTGTATGCAATGTACGAGCGCAGCTAACTAGTCTAGACCCTTGTTGCAAGGATGGACCGGGGGCATATTTGGGGCGTCTTGAAGGATGAGCTCCTGTTTACGGATAGATCCAGCGGCATTAACTGTGCCAGGCTAGGTTAGGTAACTCGGGAAGAATGAGCTTGGCGGCTTGGTTGTGTAACCTGACTTAGACCATCGCTCCCCGTCAAGACATCACGCGGCTAGGTGGACATATCCAATGAAGATGGCGACTCTATTCCCATGCCCAGGGCTAAGCGACGAGCAGTGTGTGCGCCAGTAAGACTCTGAGTGGCGCTGACATGAGATTACACGAGGGTACCATGTGAGAAGCCCAAGACGCCTACCAGTCTGCCTGTGTACGAAACTGATGGATCGTAATGTAAGACCTACGGCTTCATCTAAGGCGGATAAAATACCTTGATACCTACCTGTACCACTCTATTGATCCTGTCAGCCCTGTAGCGGCTTAGGCAAGTGGTGAATCCTACAGTTGGACACATGATCTCTTGCCTCGTTTGGCGAAATAGGGCCATTAGAAAGTTCAAGACTTCCGCGTCCTCACCGAGCTGCGTAACCGCTAGTTGACCGAGACAAAGAATTTGAGCGTAGCGTAAGGCGTCCGGCATTGAAGCATTCTCGGAGGCAGCGTTATGCTCGTTCAGCTCTGAATTCTAGAACGCGGGAGTCGATAAGAGAGAGGTCTTAGGGGAGACGCCTCTGCCAATGACACGATGGACTTTTCCCCTCACCCCGGTCGTCTCGCATGGACAACGCGGCACCAGTATCTGTATCTGGACATCTCCGGCTTACCCTGTCCGTGTCGTTGGTTCTTGAATAAACGTCACTTGGAATCTCTTCTCCAAGTCGGGTCCTGACTGGCTCGCCTGGCCGAGGTCAGAAAAGGTGGCTTCGGCGATATTATTGTTTGATCGGATCGATTCCCACCAAGCAAACGCTCCTCTTGTCGCAATTTCAATTATTAGCGAAACCCACGATCCTAACAACAATTTGATAAGACGGACGAATGAGGAAGGTGAACCAAACATTCAAATGGACAGAGGCCTTCCTTATCAGTGGCCGTCCAATACCTGAGACATTCGCAATTCATGGTTATATCATACTTTAATTACCCTTCACCTCGCTTAGGATATTTCTCCCAAGCTCCGATGTGTTGTTGAAACTGGTGATACCTGAACACACCGCTCAGATTCTGCTTCGTTTTGGATTCGTCTTTTCTTCTTAGTCGACCTGCATTCTGATGCCGCGTCATGCTCATAGGCCTGGCCGAACGCGTTGACCGAGCTAAGGCTGATTAAATTGTACTGCACATATGATAGGTACCTAGGTAGGTCTGTCGAATCGTAAGTGCGACTAGATTGGAGGTTTACATTGCCTGCACTACTTCAGCGCCGCGTATGATCGCATCTGCAGAGCGATATTTCGCCGGTAACATCCAGAGCCCTTGGTGAGTTGAAGATAATCATGCATAGCATGCATGCGACTACCCACGTCTGTTCGCACCAGTGATGCCCTTCCATAGTTCGTTATTCATGATTCCAGCGTTAGCGACAGCTCGTCTTGCCTTAGTGGGGTCGAAATGGATATGCCGCCATTGGCTGCCTGGATACCAGCTGCATCATTTTTGCCTAAGCTGATATGGCTTCGGGGACTTTGAATGAATGATGGTGGTATCTCTGTTGAATTAAATTGTCATGCAATCGGTAGGTCGTGTCGCAAGGAAATGGTGTTTATAGTGAAAACGAATTCATCCTGGCTGTTTACGTGTTGCGGATTATGTCAACCCTCTGCAAAATTGTAGGTATCCTGAACACTGTGAGCGCAACCATGTGGTGAGCTGGAGGTCACTTTGCGGCTCTTTTGAAATGGCGAAGGATGGTTCCTAGTCGATTTAGTTACATAATAAAAATGATCTAGAAGACCCAATACCGTGGGTAGAAGCGTTCTAGAATAATATAAGCTCATACACAAGAAAGCTTGTTTGCGATGCCGCTTAGCCGTGATGCCCGGCGGCAAAGCTCTTGGCCTACTGCTATAACTGCTAAGCTACCTTAAAACAAGCTACGTATAACACAAGGCTGCCAGCGACCTACCTAGGTTGGAGAAGCTCGGTGACGCAAGGTTTTTCTTGTCCGCCAAGCTCGGGCTGAACACGTCTTGGTAGAAACTCATTAATCGAATGAACGCAGACCGAATTTGCAAGTTGGATAATGCTAATCAATTTAGTGCAAGCCCGGTGAGGCCGACTTAAGCCTCCATGTAAATAGAATATGTCTCGGAGTACGTACGTCGTTGAGAGGTGTAAAGGTGTAGGAGCAATAGTCCCACCGATAGCCAAATAACAGGGTTTGACATTGCTTAATGCGAACCTAAGCCGCGCTGCTTTAAATCTGAGCACGCAGGCACGGTATAAAACCTTAATGCACCCCATTCTCCATATTATTGAGTTCAGCGCGAGATTCTTCTGCAACTTCCAAAAAGTTTCATAGGTAATAGGAAGGTTCGTTAATTATAACTAAAAGCCTTCGCGTGACAATAATGTACAATGCGCAAGCTTTACCGCACCCGGGCGACACAAATACCTAGGTAAAAGACATCGGGCTTCAACTCTAAGCTCGCCAGAGCAAGATGACGGCCGCTTTCATTCTATAAGAGCAGGCGTCTCCTATGCGAAAGTCCTCCATCTTAGACTACCTCTTAACACCTAGTTACTCTTCATCTCACACACTTGCCTAGTCAACACTTCTGAGATACTCTTACTATGAGGTCCCTTAAGGCAGCTTATCGGCTTGGGAAAAGTTCATATTTAAAACATAGGCGACATTCAAGATATAAGCAGCTTTCGAAACATCAGCTCCAGAAAGAATGCACGCTTCTCCAGTAACTACCGGCTAATTTGCTCCTCTTAATTTGGGAGACTCTTCCTCCTCCCAGCCAAATTATATTCTCTCAGACCTGCCGGGCTTTACGTTGTATTTTTAGCGGTCGTGGTACGCAGCTTTCCCGCGATGAGCACCTCGAATACCTCACAATCCTTACCCGCTCGACGCCTAAGAGCTGGGTATGCGAAGCGTGTATAGCATTACACGATGTTGTCCAGCTTGATACTCCAAGTCAACCGTGGCATATGTCATGTCCTCGGGGATATGAAAAATGGCAAGAGGGCGCATACAGTCTTCAAAGCTCTTCATTTAATCAACTTCATCTCCGTGTCGAACATCGCCATATTCAACTTGCATTCAAGTATACCCGTTTACAACAGCCGCAATACCAAGCCTACCTCCAGCGCCTATTAGCACCATATCACGAAAAAGGCCTTACTCGAAAATCGCCTTCGGTCAGAAGCTTATTAACGGCACAGTATTCCGTTTTTTCATACCTCATTCCAAACGCAGATAATAACTTGACATATTTGCGATTCTCTACCTGGTCTTATTATGATGATAAAAACGTCATATCGTTATCGCCTTCCACGATGGGAGACACCAAAATCTGCCCTCACCTTATCTACTTTCCGAACAACTCTTTCAGCCAACACCTCCCTTTACCCTATATCGGCAAGAAAATCGCAACAGCCTTCAGCAATAAATTCAGCGAAATCCAAGGTGCTTGCCCGCGCTGCCCTACCGACTTCTCGGTCGAGGTAACGGCCCAGTGCGTTAAGTTGCGTGTCTGGCAGAGTATGGGCACCGAGGGTTCGCCGTCAGACCTGGCCTGGAGGATTCACGTGATGACTTTGGGTGATTTTCACTATGGTTCAAATTATGGGTTCATAAGTCCGGTTGTCTATCACAAACCTGGAAGCATTCGAAGACTATATGACGAAAGAGGGCATAACTGACCTGGTTGGCCAGTTATCGTTGCCGTTGTTTGAAAAGGAAATGAAGAGAAGATGAAAAGAAACCGTTTATTCTTGAGCTTTCGTGCCATTTGTCAGATAAACCGAATGGATCGTTTGGGCCGAGAACTGATGGTGCCAGGTGGCAAGAGCTGGCGTATTATATAATATGACGATATGGCTGAAAATCACGTGATCTTCTACAGGGACACAAATTACATCAGAGACCATAGCCGTATGTACACAACTTTCCAATTGAATCAATCGATCTATATTCACCCAGATCTTTGTACTGGCCAGAATAGAGTGCTTCTGATACCATTCATAAAGGCATGACTCAGTCACGTGTCTGGTATTCGACTGAGCCGAGCCTGAGAAAAGCAGCGAGCGCGCTATGACAGATTTGTCGAATGCCCCACATCATTGTCAAACCTCTGACCCACCATTCAGGATCTCCAACCTGCGACAAGCGGGTATCAATGCGCTTATCAGAAGATAACCTTATTAGCATTTAAGAGTACGTAAGATCCCACTAGCCTTCTTCAGCTATGTCTACCCACCTAATCCATCCCCTGTATGTTCATTCAGGTTGGAAGCTATTAGGGGGTACGTATGTAGGTATCTTCAGTCATGCCATGCGTGAGAAAATATGAGACATAAGCATGACACCGTACAGAATATAATCGCCACTATAAAACAACCGCAGGACTAAATCGTCTATCATGTGATAATGGTAAGACATACATAGTACATACCTCTGATCCGAGTAACCTATAGGCGATGGTATCACCATATTTACTGTACACTAGCACCTTAGGACGGAGGCGGAAGGGTGGAGGAGGAGGCGGCGACACCACTAGGACATACATAGTGGCGCTTTGATAGACCGTCTAGAATTATTCTAGAAAGAATGGAAGCTCGTGAGTGAAGGTAGGTACATTGTGACCTAGGTATGCATACCTTCTTTAGACCACCCCATGCATCGTACGGTAGTCGTCGGTATACAACGCTACACATATGCCTAGGCGCGTCAGCCGTCGGCCAACTAACCAACTTCGACTATACATATATCGAACGACTAGTAGCCCACGCTATCGAATCACGTCGGTCAAGAATGAAGTCGGCTGCTTAATAACAATGCGAAAATCCATTGCGTAATCCTCCAACCTCATATATATACATACATCGTAAGGTATAGATTAATGTACCATAACTTATAATGCGATAAGTCAAGCTAGTTAGTTCATGGACACCAAGCGTGAGTATTCCCCCATCTAACCACCCCACAAGTCAACGAACGTTGCCCCGATCAGGACCGGTTTATCCATGGGCTCTGCCATTCCTCGCTCGTACATCAGGAGCCACACCGCATCAGGATCAGCAGCCTCGAGCGCAGCCCTAGCCTCCGGGTTCGTGGTCAGGGTGTCTGCCAGTAGCAGGAGAACTTGGTCGAACACATCGTCGTCGATCTGGACGTAGGAGACCACGGCAACCAGGAGTTCCTGCACCGCTTCCCAGACCTGTGCCGCCTGCGCAAACCTGCCCAGTCCTGTGCTCGGGACGGCCGAGAGAGTCATAGTTGACTCTTTGCCCTCGATGCCGTTTCCGGAGCGGATAGGTATAAGGAGGCCAGAGTCCTGGTTGCCACCGCGGTCTCTCCTAGCCTCGCCTTTCTTTTTATTACTACTCGACTGGGTTGCGTCCGCCTTGACTTTCCTGCACCACTTGCCGAGATTGTCCCACCACTCCGTCTTAATCCTCGTGTTGAGGAAGTCCCCGGCGCTCTGGCACAATGTAACCAAAGCCTTGCAGGCCGAAACGACGACGAATGGCTCGGGGTCGTATAATCTTTCGATCAAAACCGGCCAGACCGAATTGACCAAAGGTAGGAAAGCATCCTCATCGGGCGAAATCGCCGGACAGACCGTAGTTAGAAGATCAAGGAGTGATTTCCGTAACGTGGGGGCGGGAGAAGTTAAGTAATGCTGTGTTAGATCGGTGATGCGAGCGAGAATCTTGAAGGTAGGTGTCTTAGGCGGTGGCGGTTTATCGACTTCGGTGTTAGATTCCTCTTCCTCTTCATTGGCCTCGTCTCGGGTCTCAATTTGCCTCGTGTCTTTCCACGGATGCTTCGGATGTGGCTCAATTTCTTCGTGCTCAAGCTCATTCGGTCGTCGTTTCTCTCGCCTTTCTACGCGGGTAGAGAGGATGTAGTAGATGTCTTCGGTCGTGACTACAGGCTGTAGACTCTTTCTGTGATCTTTCGTCGACGACTTTACTGCCTCTAATAGTAAATGGTCAGATTTTGACCCTTGCTGTACGACTTCTGTGAGGACACTAAAGAGGCTCTCCACGAATGCGGGATATCCATGATAGTTGTCGAGCGCCGCGAATATTGACGCAATCACGTCGTCAAGGTATGGGATTAGTTTTGGACCAGTAAGTCTCAGCATCATTCGCAAGACTTGGGTCGATGCTGGAGATATGTCAAATGTGTTCAGACGCAAGGATACAGAGTTGACCATGTAGTCAACATTGTCAATGACTAATTCCGTGACGTTGGCGTATCCGCATGAGGCAGCGATGTTATTAAGGCTAATTATCGCATGATCGCGCAGTTTAGGGACTGCGGAGCCCAAGAACGTCGTAATCGGGTACAACACATCAATAAGCTCAGGACGAAAGCCTTCTCCCAACCCTGCTGCGGCGAATGTTGTAACCTCCAGAGCCAGAGCTTGCAGTCGCCAATCGACTTCTTCTGCCTCGGCTTGTGAATCCAGCACAGTGACTGAGAAAGAGTATAGCTCTTGAAAAATAGACTCGGCCCCTTCGGATTCACCGGCTGCGGAGGTCAAGTCGAGGAAATCATCAAGATCTGAGGGCTGTGATAAGTTCGACTTGAGAAGCTCGAACGCCAACCAATACGAGGCAATCTGGCTAGGTCCAGTAGACTCTCGGACGTAATTGAGTAGATCATCTGCTAATTTGCTCCGTTGGGAAATAGAGCCGACTTTAGACAACAAGTCGAGAAGCGCCGCTCGCGTGAATCGCTCTGTTTCTTGCGCGATTAGAACAGGTGGGAAGGTCCTGATTCCATCCCGTTTAACCACATCCATATTCAGCTCGATAGCGTTCGAAGGGAGTTCCGACATGCCAGGGGGTTTCGATGCGAGGACAAGCGCAGTGGCGCTGTCTCGGAGAGAGACAGCAAGCGAGTCATCCAGAATGGACGAGTCGATCTGAAGTGTAGTGATGAAATGCTGGCCTTTCATAATATTTCGAATTGCTTGCTGCTTCACTCTATCGTCACTTGATTGCACTAGTCGAGGGAGGCTCGTAACCCAGTTATATACTGTAGTCTTGATCGTGTCTCCAAGTTCCGGGTAGATTCTAGCTAGATCAGTCAAGCTTGTGTCAAGGACGGACTTCTCGTCCTCATCATTAGCTAGAATCATAGCGGTCTCGACGAGCATAGACGCGCACTCCGCAAGAGACTGGTGGCATTCGTCCAGAAGAGCAATGCAAAGCCTTTCCAAGGCAGACCGAACATCGTCCGAATCTGCATTGCGTAGCTTCAGCACGCTTGCAAGAGCAAGCTTTATCTTTGCCGTGGTTGCCTTCAACCATGAAGGCGTTAGTACTTTGCCCTCGGTGACTTTCTCATTGTTTCCTGTCGTTTGCTTTTTCATTATCCCCATGACTTTCATATCACCTAGGACTCTAGTAAGTACATCTTTCAGAGTGTTGATACCGCCGATCAAAATTCTCCTCTGGGTTTTCAATGATGCTGGTGGCGCAAGTAGTCTGCTGAGAGATGATACTATTCCAGGAAGGAAAGTAGCTAAGGCGGATCGATCCCTAATCGCGACCAGAAGTGCATCTAGTGTCCTCAGCGCCTGGAACTGGACATCGAATGTTTTGCCATCTGTTATACCATCTAACACAGTGCTGATAGTATGGCCTAAAGAAGGTATCGCATTTGCGTCTACCAATGCCGCTGTTCCAGCGGGCGAAGATCCAACAGCTTTGATCAACGACGTCAAGGTCCTGAGTGCTTCTATTTCTGTCTCCTCAGGAATGGCGACTTTCCTCTCTTGACCAGGGACACCGCCAACGATGAATGTAAGAAATATGAGGAGTTGCTGGGAGAGGTCGGTTGGGATCTTCGCCTTCCACCCATGCTGAATTAGTATCCGCAGGCATTTGATAGTGAGCTCTGTCAACAGGATCGGATAGTGCTGCTGGTTTCGTAGGATGTTTGAAAGCGGGAAAAATATATATTCGGCAAGCTTCTCATCCAAAACAGAGGCATCAGCACCAACTTGCCGGTTCAAGACACCAAAGAGATCCTGGACCACATCTATTAGGTCTTTGGCAGTCGCCCTCTTGTCAGATGCACGGACAGCCAGATTGTTGATGGAGACGCATCGTGGTTTGAGCTATCCTGAATTAGTAATGTGCTCCCACCCACTGCAGGAAAAGTATTATCAAACCTCCTTGAAAAACTCATTCCTAGTAGCCGACGGATTATTAGCCATCTTGATATATCTTCATCATTTCGTCAAAGATCCCTAAGGGAGGTTGTTGTACGCGGCGACGAGAACTACAGATTATTTGTAAGGGTTGCCTTGGATGAAATAATTCGGCTAGGCATATATCAGATGCTTTTACCCGATTATGTATTTATGCACTTACCTAGGTACCTGCAGGGTGATACCAGACTGGAGATTTCGACATAGCAACAATTGGTCGACTGAACTACATCCATCGTTTGAAATATTGAGTTGCAAGTCAAATAATCTCATACTACATAGTGAGGAATTACATCGCATCTCACTTTACCCTGTTGAAACTAAAATGCCGCCATCGGGGACCTTCACGACAACGGTGCACCCTTTCGAATCTCCCACAGCGCATGCCTGTGCCTATGAAATCGGCCTCGCAAACGCAAGAAATGCCCTTGTATTCATCGGCGGGCTCGGCGACGGACCACATACAGTCCCCTATCCACGCGCTATAGCCAAGCGCCTGGAAGCCGAGCCTCAGTTGAGCTATTCCGTCTTCGAATTCAGATTGACCAGCTCTTTCTCGGGCTTTGGGTTTGCTCGTCTAGCCAACGACGTAGCCGATATATCGGCCCTTGTCCAGTATCTACGAAGCATAGGAAAGCAACGTGTCGTCCTCTTGGGTCACTCTACCGGGTGTCAGGTATGCTATCTCATAACAATCGAACGAGACGTCTCGATTGGGGGATTCTATACTTCGTAAACTCGACGTCGGACTAATGGTTGAAGGATTGCATGGAATATACATCGCCTTCTCATGGCGTTGCGCCTGTTGAAGGATATATCTTACAGGCGCCGGTGTCCGACCGAGGAGCGATAGCTCTGGAAATGGGCGAATCCAAACTAGACGAAGGTCTCAAAGTTGCGAAGGAGCTCATCGCCTCTGGCAGAGGTCACGAGCGTATGCTCCCCCAGCAAATTTCACCCTCGTTCCACAGTACCCCGATATCTGCCGAGCGATGGTATGCCCTTGGGGCAACAGAGTACGTTATACAACACATAAGAGACCCCCCTTTACTAGTATATCTAACCTGCCTCGTAGCGGCGAAGACAACTACTTTGACCCTGGTCTCCCGGATGAAGTAGTTCGGCCCTACTGGAGTCGGGTAGACAAACCTATCCTGATACTCCAGTCGGGAAGTGACGAGTTCGTGTCTAGCTCCGTCGATAAGAATGTGTTAGTGAAGCACTGGAGAACACTATGCCAGCCGGGCATCGCGAGTGAACTCTCTGGTGCGATTCCAGGCGCCGGTCACAGAGTGGAGGAGCCGGAGGCAGAAGAATGGCTTGCAAATACGGTTGTCAAGTTTTTACAAAGCGTCAAGTAGTTGCGCAGCCACGAGAGGACCCTAGTGAGTAGACTTGGGCTCAAGTTATCGACAGGTCGCAATCTGCTTGTTGCGTGCTGAAGCTACCGCGACCGCTTCCCGGGCATGTTTTGTCGTATCTGCAGCTTAGAGGAGCTAAGAAACAATTCAAATGGTTGAATGGATTCTGTTCGGTCTACATTTCCAACGGGGACCCTCTTCATCGGGGTGCGGCAGCCGAGTAAGACGGCGCTCACACTCAAGAGGTCGGCGATCGCACAGAGCTCGGACACCTCCTCCAGATTGTCATCGCCGAGACACCTCAAGTGAACGCCGGTAGGACAACTAGTCAAAACCGGATGGCTGATCAACAGGATTCTCATTTCTAACTTATTCTTATTCTTCTCTCCCCAAACCCGACCGTTTTCAATCAGAGCGAATATCGAAATCAACAACCACCATCCCCGCTACCAGCAACGCGCTTATTCAGAGTTAATCACTCAAGATGTGTTTCGGCGCAACGTGCTCAACCTGCTGTTAGTATTTCCCTATACGCGCTGAATATTTAATCCTACTTAGTCGCGGTGCCAGAGTCGGAATTTTAACTGTGTTGCAGCAAAGAAGGCGTGGCGGGGCTGCGGCTCACATATCCCGGCCGCCCTCGCCGGAGTGCCGGAGGATCAGTGGTGTACCTGCGAGCCGCGAGTTATGGTCAACGGGAAGGCATACCCTCCGGCGGCGAAAATGGCTATTCCAGGGTTGTCTTGGTTATCCAGCATGTTCGGAGGCGGAGGCGGAGGTGATGGACGGGCTAAGGACGCTGAAACAAAGGGCAAGGGCGAACTTTGAATAAACCTACTAGATGCTAGTACCTCTTAGCCCCGACCTTGACTTTTAATAGAGTGATTCTTGCCAATACCTATCTGTGGATGGAAGTCAAACCTAGTGGCTTTCTCCACTGCGACTTCGCTCTTTATAATCCGTGCCCCTCCACCATCCCCCGCTCCCGATAATTACATACATTTATTGATAAGATAGGACCTATCTTCACTATCTCAACTGCGACTCTATCTAACGATGAATATAGAACATACGATGGTTGGCTTTCCTGTTAACTTCTATCCTATATAGGTAGTTTATTAACCGATTACCATATTGTCAATACGCTTAGAGGAGATAGAGAACATCCGAAATGTTACTCCTAAACCCCTTACTATTAGCTGCTACGTGCCTGCTATTGGTCATCGCATATATCTGGCGATGTGTTGCTTCGCCGTTACAGAGGCTTCCCGGTCCTAGGGCCTCATTATTCAGCTCATGGATTCTCAAGTACCACGAGTTCCATGCTCACCGCACGAGCTATGTTCACTACCTTCATCAGAGATATGGGCCTGTGGTCCGTGTAGCACCAAACGAGGTATCATTTGCATCCCTCGAAGGCGTCAAGGAGATATATGGCTCCGGCGGAAGTGGCTATAACAAGACTGAATTCTATAACCTGTTCACGGTATATGGTAGGAGGTGAGGAGCTACACAAAGGACCTCACCCGGCGTTTCTAGGTTAGCGGTCTTGCGTGGATCGACAAGCTCACTAACAATCCTGCAGGACCATGTTCAGCACCTTAAATAAGGAGGACGTAAGTCTTACTCGTGGGTATCTCAGCTAGTGAGAGTTGAACCTAACACATCTCAAGCATGCCAGGAGAAAAAGGGTACTCGCTGATCGATATGCCAACTCCAATATCTTAAAGTCGGGTTCGCTTGATGGGATTAGAGAACGCTCAAGAAGATTCCTGGAGAGGTGTTCTAAGTCTGTTGGTGGTAGCATCGATCTATTTGTAAGTAAACCAGCTCACAGGAGTTTTAAATAACACTCTAATCAAAATCCAGATATGTATAAGGACCTCAGTGAGTATTATAAGGCACATGCTAACGCAGCATGCCAGGCTTGCACGACTACGCATTTGACTGCGTGACGCACCATCTTTTCCATCCTTATGGCTCAGATTCACTCAGAAACCTAAAGGATGAGGAAATCATGAAGCAGGTTACCTTTGATGACAGCCTTCAGAGTTAGTCTCCTACCTAGGACCCTACCCCTTGCTGCACTCTCACTAACAGCAGGAGACCGCCTTATTCAATATTATAACCCGACACTTCACAGTATAATCGGCAACGTTCTATCCCTCTTCGCCAGCCCACGTCAAACACCCCTAGCAGATGAGTTGGTCATATCGGCGAGCGCGAAGACAGGCCCAGCGCAGTTCACCCTATTGAGCCGCATGCAGGACAAGACCTACGGCATGGAGCACCTTGACATGGCAGCCGAATGCCTCGACCACATGGCGGCGGGGATCGACACCACCGGCGACGCGTTATGTTTCCTGATGTGGGAGATCTCACAACCAGGCTCATTCCACGTCCAGCGGCGTCTCCAGGACGAACTCCGCGCCAACCCAGAGGCTAGCTTCGACAAGCTGCCCTACCTCGACGCCGTCGTCTCCGAGGGGCTGCGTTGTTTCCCCGCCATACCCATGTCGCTCCCGCGGTACGTCCCTTCCGGCGGCCGCACCATCGACGGCTACTTCATCCCGGAGGGTACCATAGTGAGCTGCCAGGCATATTCTGCTCACCGCATCGACGAGGCCGTCTTCCCACGCCCGGACACGTTCGATCCGGGTCGCTGGCTGCAGGAGGCCGGGGAGCTGGATAGGAAACGGCTGTTTTTCGCCTTCGCTAGCGGCGGCAGAGGCTGTGTTGGGAAACAGTAAGTTGTAGTCAACCGTATACGCGAGAAAGGCGTTTCTTGGGTGTATTCGGAAAATACTAACGTTTGTAATAGCCTAGCACTCGCGGAGATGAAGATCTTGCTTAGAGATGTTTACTCACGGTTCACTACCGTGCCCGATCCGTCCATGACCGCTGAAGATATGGAAATGTCGGATCAGCTGATCTCTTCGCAGCCGAGAGGGCAGAGGTGTCTGTTGACGTTCATGCCATTGGCTGTAGCCGAGACTTGAGAGGTCGAGGTAGGTACTTATAGTTGGAGAAATCTAGTTCAGCATATTGAATATACCTAGTTGTTGTCTATACGTGTTGTACAAACTGAGACATCAGGTGACACGTAAATTTCATGTATCATTCGTCCTGAAGACTTCAGGAGTATATATCGTACAACCTTCGAAACGTCTGATACACGATCCGGGAGTAGAGGGCGTGTTCACATTTCATTTCATTTCGTTGATGATAATTACAAGGCGGGTATTATGAGGTTATTTTATCTAATTTCATAATGACTTTGTTTGCTTGGGGATATTGGTAACTGGGGCCCCTGGTGAATCATATCCGGCGTCACTTCAAGCGTTAAGTCGAGGCTGCTATGAAAGATGGAGACGGGCTTTTAAGTTATATGTCGTATTGATATTGTCTATGTACCATAAAGGGCATCTCTAATTGCGCGTTTCCTCGTCTCTAGAAGTGAAATTTGAGCTTGTAAAGTCCCGAAGTCATTAGCTAAACCCATGTGTCTTCAGTTAACGTATAATTCAATCACTGCCAACTCATGTGAGAACTAAGTACTCGACCGGTAGTGACTTTGAGCAATGTGGAATGAAAATAAATTCTCTCAGAATACAAAGTACTCGCAGATGAAGAATATTTGGGATAACCCCTTTTGCTACGATGTATGTATGAGTTTACTTTCCCGGGAATTTTTGAGCCCCGGGCTTACGTTACTATGGGGGAAATTACACGGTAAGGATTAATAGTCATATGATTTATTTACCCTTGAATTCGATTCGATCTGCTCTTCATTTTTTAAACTGGGGATACCTTCTAGAATGAGAGTACATCTAATGTAATGAGTTATCATGAGTTGCCATGATGCTTTGAATAACCGTGTCGTTGATATCGCTTCAAGCTAATAGACGTAGCCGCTGGGCTGTGATATATTGGCGGGTTATGCCGGAACGGACAGCCTCGCTAGTTCTTAACACTGTGGGAAAGGTAGCCTAAACATTATTGGTCTGCTGTCTGTGAGAGAATGGCGTCCAAGAGAGAATTGGACCTGCACAAAGTAGCGAATAGCTGTTGTCAGAGTATTAGTCTCGCGACTAGGCGGTAAAGCCATGCTGGCGAGTTTCACAGCAGTCAGCAGAATACATCGATACGTGCTAATGAGTGTGTAACTCAGGCATTAAGTGAGTGAGTTATACTCTGTGCTACAGTTCTAACTTCTCTCACACGTCCTAGCATAACGGAAACGCCTCCGAGTATACCAATGAAGACTCGAAGAACATGATTCCATGCATGATTAGGTAAAAGCGTGAGACTGTTTCCGTCCTATAGTTTACATGACGGGGGGCCTTGGCAACAGGCCGCTGGGTGTTCTAGAATACCCCAGAGAAGAGGGTGGGCATTGATGGACGGCGATTACCAGGGACCTGGCATGCACGTCTGCTGCACCATAGTCCCCGAGTCGACGGTCTATAGGTACCTAGCTCATGCATCTCTCGCGTATCTTTTATGCCACATTGCCCCATGCAAGCTGTATGCGACCTGACCCCCCTCGAACGAAGGCGGCCGGCAGGCTACTCTCAGTCAGCCACGGGACGGGACGTGGCTACATACTGACCTTACGTTTGAGACTTGACCGTTTGTCTGACAGGGCCTGACAGGTCCTGCAGCCGTCAGAGCCAGGGTCGTTACTGGATATAGAAACGTGAAAAAAACATTGTGCGTCCCGGAGGCATCGAGCTCTTACCTCGCTTGACGCCTGCAGATCGGCGTGGGGTGGGAGTGTCGGGAAGAAGAAAAGCAGGAGACGGATGCTGTGAATGGATGGAGCGACTATTATTTTCCATCTCATGCGGGCACCTGCACTTTTCGATGATCTAGATAAGGCACAGTAGATGATTGGGATGGAGGGTGGCGTAAAGCGAAGGACGGGAACAGCACCGCCTAATACCCATCTACAATAGCAAGGGGAACAACGAGTACGTTAAACAAGATCTAATGTCTAAATCTACCGTATGGCCTACTATTCCTGTATATGAATTTATAACGAGAAAGAATATAAACATAAAAACCCCCTATTGACCATAGTAGGCAGAGGTAAATTTTGATTCAACAGTAACCCATGGCGGTGGAAGCGGCTTAAACCGGGGAAGACAATAGCTCAAACCCATCTTTTCTTTTTCCTTTGTTTCTTGGTTTCTTGGTAGCATCCGGGGCATGACTGACCAACTACCATCCATCTTACAGCATTCACATATTGGCTGCGGGCGTTATGTCACAGCACTAGTGTCAAAACCAGCACCACTTCCCGTGAACTGACCTGCATGCCGGATCAGGATCGATCTAGCGCAGGGCAGCAATGGAAGCAGAGAGAGTAAACGGAAGACGGTACCATGACGCAGCCGTCCCTCATCGTATTCTAGACACACGATCCCTTCTCCAACTCCGAAAATGTGCTGATTGTGACGTTTGAAATGCCAAGCCTCCTGAGAGAGAGAGAGAACCAAAGGAGGGACTTGTACCTTTAGCTACCGAAAACTTGTATTTAGTTGATATTCACGCATATCCTACCGGCAGTCGACCAGATACCGTAATACTGACGACTAAGGTATGCGGGTCTAGGACAATCTTTGCTCGAACGAGAGACCCAGGCTGCAAGAGCCGAAACGGAGAACCGAAAGAGCCGGCAGCAGCAGCAAGGCGCGGGAGGAACACGAGAAGAGAGAGAGAGAGAGACGATGGGCAATATTTTTTTTTTAGTTTTCTTCAACAACCGTTCCGATGGTATCGTTGATGCTGCCAAGCTACCAACCATGTCGTCCCCCATTTTCAACCCCCCCTAGTCATATGAGATGTGACCTGTAGTATCGGCATAGGGAGGGGACCCATACTACCGACCCCTACTTCTACGATGCCGGGGGTTGGTCAGTGGCCCAGTGGCCCAGTGGCCCAGTTGCCACAGAGGAGAGTGCGTCATCTGCTGCTGGTCCTGCCTGATCTTGCGTCTCCGGGAGCTAACCTGGGTCCACCATGTCTTAGTTCTCTCTCTCGTCTCCCTTCTCTTGGATAGTTCTGTTTCGTTTTCTCACCTTTTATTACGCTGGCCTTGGCAACCCGCCTTTTAGTTGTGTTCGGTGGGTATGTTAGGACGACGATCCCGGATTGGCTCGGGACTGGTTTTATTTTTTTTAACGTAGTATCGTATTATTCGGTACGCTTGGCCAGGGGGAGGGGGTGTTGTTGGTTGTTTGCCAGGTCAGCGGGTCAAGCCGTCTCTTCTTTTTTTGATATCATATTTCAGATATCTGTAGATTCGAGATCCGGAAGACTTTGGCTCGGGTTGTGTGCGTACCGTACATATGCACATGCAGTATTATAACGTAATTTAAGTAACCGTAGGTGCATATAATACCGCTACTGGCTCAGATCGAAAAAAGTGGTAGATTTGTTTATGTAGAAGAGATCTCCTACAACTTTATCTGGCGATGTTACATTGTACAACAACGGGAACCAAAGGACGGAACGGGCCTTTGCCCGTAGATAGAACCCGAGGAGCGTATTTTCGTATATGGTATCCAATCATCCTTACGTCCTTGGGTATCAGATTTACTCCAGATTTGCCTACCTGCATATACCAGCGAAGAAGCGGCTTGCCGCTATAAACTCCGAGGTAGTAAAATCGCGGGAAGCGGAAAGAAATCGCCATGAGAGAAGACATTAGCCTCTATCAGATCGAATCTGATTCTCCCTTGGCTCTTTGCCTTGACAAGGGCACTACCTTGGTGACTGTGTCTCAAGGTAGAAGTATCCAAGCAAATCTTCAACGCGAAAACAGGAGCGCAACATTTAGTTCTTGAAGTGCTCACTTAGTATTGATTAAATCCTGGCAAGGAAATGCGTAGGTGCTTCAGCACGTAGACCACATGTCCTGACCACCCCCTGGCTTTCCTCCTCCCCAATCCCCTAATGTCCAAAAACGCGCAACAATCTACTAACCGAGCCAGCTCAGCCTCGGCACCGCCCACCACCAAACCCCAGTGCTTCCTTTTGGGCCTCCCTCCATTCTCTCCCTCCCTCACTTGCTCGTCAAATCGAGCTATCAGTAAAAACATATAAAAAAAGGGGGGTTAATCACAACCCGTTTTAGGTAAGCTACATACGTAAACATGATAAGAGAAAGCAATGATCGTGACGGCATGATCTCAGCTTGAAAGGGAATAGTTTGTTGTAACTCGGGAACAAAAATAGACAGGCTACCACCATCACCCGCGCCAAGACGGAGCAGCCTCCGCGACTTCGCTATGCGATGATGAGTGGTCAGGTCCTCTGAGGTATCGTGTTCAAGGACAAAAAGAACCACCCGGTAGTCCCTCCTTGACACGTGCAAGACATAATGGCGCCCAAGCTATGCAATGACACGTAGCAAAAACTTCTGCCTCCCGAGGTATCAGTCTTAGGAAAGTGACGAGGCCACCCGTTCCGGCTGTAGCAGTAGAAACCCTCCCCTATTGAAACTGGGAAGCCGCCTTTGATGCTTGCTCACTCCTTGCCGAAACCCCCCCTTTCTTGTCCCCCCTGCCTTTCGTTTCGTCACGTGATACTCGCAGACTTTAGGTATCAAATAGGTAAAAAGAAAAAGGATGTTGAGACATGGGGAAACGCTTTGAAAATAGAAACATAAATGAACGAGATAAAAAAAAATATGCAAAATTGTAGGACCGCTCACGCTGAGACCGAGACCCTCGTCGTATGAAGCTGAAAAGATAAAAATAAATAAAAAGCACACTGCCTCCGCGCTAATGCTTATGCGAGAAACCGTGTCTCCCAGAGCAGCACTTTGAATATCAGTGCAGGATCCCCCATATTCCACCAGTGTCGGAGGGTGTGTGGCCTTATATGTGAGATCTCGGGACTTGAAGCAACCAAAGTAGAATGATAGCGAGACTCAATTCCAAGAATTTCTTAACAGCCAAAAGTTTATGCGAATATCCAACTTCATCGACGCCTGCCATACTGAACGCGCGCAGGAACGGGCTATGCATCCATGGGTAGGTACACAACTAACAGTTTGCCTTCGATTCGGGGTCTCGAAGTCATGTAGGATCCGTCCGTGATACGCCAGTTCAAACCGGGAGACAAGGCCGTAGGTACCCGTCGGCTATTCTAGAATCCTATTGCGTGGGGTGTCTGGAAAGAGTATCGGTCTTGACGCCCGATGCCGAGATGGGTCCTGGTTCGTGAGGCATATAACTAGAGTAATTAGGTTGATGAAGCGGGCGCTGCATACCACCATGCTGCGTATCGTGACTTGTTCTTGGTAGGCTGTCAAACGATGTCCCCATATATTGTTGGTTCTGTGGTATTGAGACACCTGGGTGCCCGACGAACGGCGGATGCGTGTTGGCCGTCTGCTGCGGGAATGCGTAGACTGGGGGGTTACTAGGCGCCGCCGAGCCAGTCTGCCACTGCGGGTACATGTTGGGGGTTGCTGGGCTCGCGTATTCCGAAGGTGAAGTGAACATGGATGACCTTCTACTGGAGTCGTGCGTACTGGTGTACATACTATCGTGGAGGCCTAGGTTCGAGGCAGGGTGAAGTGGAGCCTGGCTGGGCAGACTGGGCGCTTCTACAAAGGTCTGCCGTTCTGTGGCCATTTCCGGGCCTAGGATCGGCTGAGTGTACTGAGTACCGCGAACTGGCATTTCTCCGACGAAGGCGTCGCTTGACATCTGGGCCGTTGGACTCTGTTCCGTACTATGAGTATGAGTTTGGGTTATGAGCGTCTGCGGTACACTTGCTCTCTGAGGTGACGCGCTAGAGGAATTCGGCGTTGGATTCTGTTCGCCATCCTCTCTTCCTGGGGTGACGTCCTCAGTCTCCGACAGATAGCCTTGAGCAAGCCGATCATTCGGCATTACATATACAATAGTCGATCCGTCTGCACATATGATTAGCTACCTCGTTTCAACACATGTGAGCGGCTCTCAAGTTGCTTACCTATCTGCTCATCTTTGTAACGCTCTTCAATCCGAGCAACCTTGAAGATCTCTTTTAAATAAGGTCTTTTCGCCAGGTTGTTAGGATTGTCCTTGTCAGTGAAAAATGACGATAGGGCTTCAGTAGTGACCTCCTCCAGTTTGGTCACATCGAGGTAAAGCTTCTGGATCGAGGGATGTTGTTTTCGATTAGGCTCAACGATCATCCGAAGAATGTGATTGAGAAGATGCACCCGTTCTGGAATAGTTGATCAGCATTGCTATCGTCATTTTCTCAAATTTTGCACTGGATTTACCGCGTTTATATAGGTGATCAGGTTCCTTATGCCTCACTTTGTGTTCCTTATTCGGGCCCCAAGGCTTCGGCCACCAGTCGGGTGCCTTCTCGTCGGCGCCTGTATACGGATGTGTCGATTGCTTCTTTGGCTCAACGGCTTTCACCCAAGCTTTCGCAATAAGCTTACATGCACTTTGCTGGATGCTTTTGAAACGTTCTTCATAGAATCCCCAGACAGCCTTGTCGTCGCCGATAGTTATGCCTCGTTTTGAAGGAGTTGGAGAGGCGGCAGCGACAGGTTCGTCCTCGATAGTCTCGGGTTCGCGCCGGAATATACTTGCCCTCGGTCGTTTGCGCGCCTTAAAGTGTCCGTCATCTTCAAAGCCGGCCAAGTTCATAGGCTGTCCGTATTGGCGCCCTTGTACCCAACGCCTTCCCGACTCTATAGGATACTGGCCCATGTCTGAATCAAAGCCAAACTCCGATTTAGGATACGCCGGGTTCGTAGCTGGATGAGAAACCCTTAGTTCAGCTCATTTGGGGCTTCTATTGATCCCTCAAGACTTACCAGATTGAGCTCGTTGCAATTCGCGGCTGAGGGCCTCAACATTCAGGAACTTGGATATATTTATCGAGGGTATACTCGGGGCCGTGAAGATATGAGGCTTCCCCTCAATGACAGTTATGACCACATAAAACTCCGCCGAGATGTGACAATGCTCGCGTAGAGCTTCATCAATGGCCTACTCTATACTTAGCACTAAAGCTTCAACGGAGAAGGGCATTGTCCTACTCACCATGGGGCGTCGCCGGACGTCCTGCGAATCTGCGAAGCGGCTCTCGTCGGGGGCTGGTTCCATGGGGAACCTATTATCCTGGGGGGTCCAATATGCGGTCCGAGGTGGGAAGTGATCCCTAGGCTGGCTGGCGTCTTGTACCATGGCTAGATGAAGGACGTGTAAGAAAGTAATTAGGCGGGAACTGAAGGTAGTTATTTGTGGCGGAGAATGATGAATATCAGTCCTTGTGCGGCAGAAGTCGTCGACAACTTGTAGATTTGCAGAGCCTCTCCACTTCGGACAACTTCAGTTCATCACATGCAACTGATCGCCTCTTAGCTCCGCCCGAATCCTGTGCAGCAGCGTCGCTGACTTCCGACTTCGATGCTGTGTCCAGGTATGTCTCACAGTTAGAATCGGTAGGACAGGACTGGATTGGGTAGACGATGACGCAGAATGAAGACACCGGTTGAATGCAGTCCAAGGAGGAATTTCTGTTAAGGCTAGTAGATGTCGTGACAACCCAAGGAGAACTGGTGCGCGTGTCCAATATATGTGAGAGGGTGTAGTTAGAAGGGGAAATCGTGGCGAGATAAGAGCGTAGTACTTCGTATTGAGAGACTCTAACAAACTGGGAAGTATCTGGTAGTAACCTATCGAGGTGGAGAAGCCGGGCGGAAAGGCAAAACGCGCATCGAGGGCTGATAGCACTTCAGACGAGACAGTCTTTCTTTGTTCAGGAACGGCAGCGGGAGCTTGCTTCCTTTGGAGGGTGGCTAGTGGGAGCGGACGGGATATCAAATAAATGCTATCAAGGCTTAGGATGCAGAGGAACTTAGTAGGCGGCTGCGAACTAGGCCTAGCTGAGCATGGGTCCCGAGTGAATAACAAAGAAAGGCAATATCGTGGTGTCAGGGTTGGCCAGCCTGTAGTATCCAGTTTAATGAGCTGAGGAGGCGTGAGGTGGGTTTAAACGGGACTATCAACTGGTAATAGAGGTTGCGCGCGAAGGACGGTGGATGTCCTCTTTCACTTTTACAGAGTTGTAAGACATCGGGTAGTGAGGCCTCTTCACTTGTTCGTAGTATGCCTCGTCCTGGCTTCTGCGGGCTGTCTTAGAATCAGTGAGGGCTATCGTGAGAATGTGGGGAATTAGTTTAGGGTAGACTGCGTTGACCTTGCGGCTGGATATAGGATTCGTCCGTTGCTTTTGAAGCCGCAAAGCTAAGCACACTGTGAAGGCAAATGTATTAACGGAGCGTTTACCAACAAATTCAAGAGGAGCCCATTGAGCGCTGTGAGATAAAATGAAAGCAGCTAGGGAGCTAGACGTAACCACGAGTGCCGGTAGTCTAATGCGAGAGCTGGATGTTGCGGCGGATTCGAGCCGTTCGTAAAACCATGTGACGCCCACTGCTCATGCGGGAGGCGGCAGTGATACTCGGAGAAGAGACGACGGCAATAAGAGAGCTTACTACGTGCTCAAACGATTGCGATGAAGAACCGTAGAATGTGTGTCTTGCGCGGAAACAAGAATGCAGCGACACATCCACTTAGTTGACGTTGGGCTACCGAGGTCCGTTTCCATTAATAAACGTCAGCGAAATGGGGGAAAAAAAGAAAGAGGATATATGCGATGGCAAGTAGCGAGGTCTGTGGAGAAAATACTGTGTGTATGTAGTTGTAGTAGTAGTCGTAGTCTCGTAGAACGAAAAAAAATTAGACCAAACACGCACAGATGGCAAAGGCAAGGATTGATTTGGACGAAGCGATTTCGCGACCACCCCTGTCCCTCGTTTCCATCGATAAGCCTGGGGGTTATTAGGACTGAACAGGGAGTGGGAATTTCTCCCACAATCCCCATCGATGGGTGTGCGGATGTGCGTATGCAGCTTGGGAGAGAAGAGGGTACGGCAACATGGCCTTGCGAGCTGCGAGGTAGCAACGAGACCCGCGTGGGTTTTTTTCTGCGAGGGGTTTGCCGTCAAGGGGTACGCAGACAAGGAAAAGCTCTCAAGCTAAGGTACATGTAGATATGCCTATCCACAAGGCCCGATGATGTTCAAAGCCGGGGATTGATATGGATGGCGGCATCAAGGAGGGCCTTGTACAGTACATGGGTTGACTTCCCAACCAATACAATGCTCTCCTTGTACAGTGGGGGATAAAGTGAACACAGACAGGCCTAGATGGTGGTTTTGTGCACAATCGGTACATGCGTACATACGTACATACATACAAGGCCGTAGGTGCGTGTCTTCGGTTCGAATGCACCGACAGGGAGATTGCCGAAGAGAATCGGGGGTTTGGCGCTATAGGCACCTCTGCTGCTGCGTAGCGCACATCTTCGAGAGCTTCATTACAAGGTAGTAGTAGTATTTACTTTCATGTTGATAGAAACGACTTGAATATGAGAGGATCTCGAAGTCTCTCTCTGATCAATCTACTCTTTTTGGACAATAGTCATTTGACCGACTGCACCAGCAACTTCGTCCTAGTTGCTCCTCTACCCCAGATGTCTTCCAATATTGGATAGGCATAACGGGAGACGATCTTCCTGCCAGCGCGACGGAGACAGAAGGCGCCTAGAAAAACCAAGGCAAAACCGCAAGTGGAAGGGAGCCAAGGAATGGAACAGAGGGCACGCGGAGAGAGGCGTGATCACGGTTTAGTGATTCTGCATGAGGTGTGTGAGTAGACCCCTGTAGAACGACAAGGGGGAACTGGTTGCCCTTAGCTTATTAGCGGAAAGAGTGGACTCATGTAGCCCTGTAAAGTGGGTTGAAGGCCCACGAAGGGCGGTTCCGGGGCGGTGCGTGGTGGAGTATGGTGGAGCGACCCGAATAGCCCGGCGCGGGAGAAGATTGCTGGGGGAGAGCCTCCCGACCTTTTACGCGTCATTTCCTAAAATAAAAGGAACCTAAGAAAGAGAGGGCGATCTGAATCTGTCAGAAACTAGATTTCATCTTCAGCCATTTATTACAAGATACGAAGTGGAATATTCTACATGCGACGCTTGATAATTTGGAAAGAGGCTATATGAATATTTGTATAGTGACTTAGGATGGACTTATTAAATACAGTAAATGTTCATATACTTAATAGGTAAGTATAGTATTAACATTTGTACACACATGTAACTATAGGTATAAAACCGATGGGAGGTTAAAGAGTACATGGCAACAACTATAACTTTTACCCCAACTTCAATCAACTCTAAACTATATCGAGTTAGTTAACATTGTCCCTGAGTCTCTAAGTCCTATACAGCTCGTTAAAGAAGAGGGTAACTCATTGCAAGAATATCCATCGATTCATAATCTCTGTTCTTTATATAGCAATCCCTAATAGACATCTACTCGTGACGCGACAATACTAAAAGATGAAATGTATTGGTCGTCTAGACCCCCCACGGACGCTGTGTTACCCTTGTCTTGGCCCCAAGATCTCAAAACCAATGTAGATCAACCCAGCGGAAGGGTTTGTTAATCATCATTCCTCTTGTGCTTCATCAGCAGACGGCACTCACCGGTCATAGCATTAAGCGCCAAATATACTACGGTACGCCGCCAGGGTATACTCGACATGTCCGTCTTAGCGAGCCAACTGTAGACTAGTTCCGGGGTAAGTCGGCTTTACAAGCCTTGAACGGATATACATGTTGACAAGGACGGACTTTTATGGATCCTGCAAAAGGAACCTGACATGTTCTACCAACTCCGTCATTCACATCGTGGTGCATCTCTCTGTTCGTCGCCCTGTCCCTCTACGCTGGTCTCTCTCCATGTATGTATGCACAGATTTTGTCAAATCTGCAGGCGGGCAACTAATGCACCCGGGTAAATGAAGCATGCTGTTTTGTACGCTTCCATCATTCTGTGCTGCGGTGTGGGGGTTCTCGAGATCAGTACGTATTGTACGGTAGTCCAGTCGAGCTTGGGCTCTCGACCTTCGTTTCTCAGGCTCGCGGAAGACGATGAAGACAAGTATCCCAGCAATCTTCCTATCTCTCGACTTAAGTCGATCTTCCTCGACTCCTTTTCCTGAGTCTTGAGAGGAGGTAGAATTACATAGCGAAATGTACCCCCAGGTGTTCTGCGTCCACGTGTGGTTTAATACGCCTGTAGTGGATAACGCCGCATAGGCATTGCCGGGGTAGTTGGTTTGCGAGATACGTATATGTACAATACATGCGAATGCGCGGTCGTGCCGCAGGGAGGGCCCTAGAGTGGCGATATCAGGTGCCAGCTTCGCGATGCGAGTACGTGCATCTCCCACTTGAGTAGTTTCTTCAATTAGCTGTCGCTGGCTGGCGAAAGGAGCGTTTCGAAACCAGCATCGAGATATGATACCTTAGTAATAGGACGCTCAGGAAAGCTTTTTGCATTTGACCGGTCAGCTACAATGCAGACGTTACCTACCGGTATACGCCACCGGTTGCTGTCGACCAACATGAGTCTCGTTCTGGTACAACCCTGCTATTATTATATTACCTCTGTAATTACATACTGTGTATACCTGCCCCTTGCTAACTCATGCCCCATGTTCCACCCCCATGCCTGACTAATAAGACGGTCCTCCATCAGAATTATGCACATGTAAGTGATATAAAACTGACCTGCAACTTACATGTATGGCTAGCCTGGCAACACGGAGATCAATGGACCCAAGGACTTCTCGAAACAGCCTTATATTTTTCATTCGCCGCGAAGTGCCGCGCTCATCTGATCCTCGGGCCGATCGCTCGACACTGTTCACTCGGGACCAGAGACGGTACGAGATAGGAGTACATTGCCTGGAGTCTTAGTTGAGAGGTCTCTGCTTTCGTATTCTTATGCAAGTGGCCCACAAGGTCACGATCTGTGTCAGATGGATCTTGCGTCTTCCTTGGCTATTTTCCTGACTATCTTGGCCACGGCTTGGAAACTAGGACCACCCGTGTCTACGGGCGAAAGGGAGAGTGTTGGATCAGTATATTACTTCGTCTGGGCGTGGGTACCGATTATACAGCAGCAGGGGCCAGGCCCCCGGGATTCTTTCAGCAATGTCTTACCATGTCTCAGACGCAACACCAACCGCGCGAATCACTACTCGCTCTGTACCTGCCAGTCTAAAGAGAGGCTTAAGAGGCTTGCTCTAGATCTTATGTCTGAGGTGGGAAAAGGCGGTTTCATTTAAGTGAAACTGTTACGGCATCATAGCTTTCTTTTGCTTCTTCAAGACGTTCTATCTCGGCAAAGTCTTACGAGCCCATTAAGATTCTGGACTTCATAAAGCCCCCACGACAACCACCACGATGCCGCAATGTTCTCTCGCTTGGCTCAGGTTTCCATAAACGCACACCGTCCTCGAGATCTCCCCCAGTTGAGAACCAATCGAATATTGATCGCAAAACGATCGCAAAAGTTCGAATGATTCGTAAGCCTCCAGAGCACTAATTCGAAATTTATTAAGTGCACATGCGGTTTAGATCCAATTGGCTATCTTCCAACAGATGCCTCATGGCTTGCATGGAGGCGCTGATGAACAGCTCCCTTTGGCTGTCAGCCTTTGTATTACCACTGATCCATCATTAATAGCCTCTTCAGGATCAGTTCCCCGGCGCCTTGTGTTTGTGATAATTCCCTAACACTCGGGTCGTGGCCCCCGCCTGCCTGTCTACCAAGTTGTCGGGTCGATCTCAACAACCATCTACATCCCTTTCGGACTTGACTTCTTAACTCTGCCCTCTCATCCGAAGCCGGTGAAAAGGGAGCACACTACCAGTTGCGTAGAAACTAAAGAACCAACATGAAACCCTCTCCAACAGCTTCAAGTCTCGGGATTGAATGCCTGGTTCAAGCATCGCATGGATCCCTCTCGCAAGGTTGCATATTGCTACGGTCTCAGACGTCGCAAACAGTGCGCCGGAGCTATCCTCGGTGAAGACACGAGATCTTCACTCACCGCGAACCTCTTTCTAATTAGATAATTGTCATCATGTCGACACTAGCTTGGTCGCTACATCTGACTATCGAGTCCATCCAGCAGCATTGGTAAATACGTCAGCTAATCACGATCGAGAACTCCCTTGCTCATCGACAGATGCTGCACACGTCAGCAGCCGTGGCGTTCAACCATCCCATTGGGAATTCCTTGCGGTGTGCTCAGTCCCTCCGCATTACGGGAAACAATTGCTGCCGTCCAATTCGCAAGGCTACCTCCTAACAACCTGACAACCTAGGTTAGGTGGTGGTGGGAAGCACCAGTCCCAATGTGTCCTACAAGGAACTGCCTAGATCCTGCAGGGGTTTTTTCTTGTGACTTCTCGCATTAGATCGGTAATATATGGGAGAAGATCAAAGTCCCTGGATCTAAGTGGCTTAGACGGCCGCTATCTCCCATAATATGACAGTATATTTCAACTCATGCAGCCGGTCTTATCGGAGAAGCTTATTCCAAAAGCTCTTATCCCTCTATAACTCACTTGATGAGTATCTTCGTCACAGCACGGTACACACCTAAAAATACTCTTTGGTGTATCTGTACTTATAATGGGCTAGCAAACATGCGGCGTGGATCTAATTACCTACTACACTAAGAATAACTTGGCGACCAATATTTCTGTGCTCATACTTTACCAAATTAGCTGCCATTGGGACTTTGGATCAACAAGACTTATATTACTTAACTTGTACTACTAATATTAAATCACCATGGCACCAACAACGTCTGACTGACGTACGGACATAATCATTTCTCTTTTAGTCTTGCCCGGAAGCCTGATCCAGGTGCTGATCAGCAGGAACTTCCTCCATTCGAGAACACGTTCAGCTACTCGGAGCATCTCGCCCAGAACAGCATCGATATGTGTAACGTGTTATGTATGTATTGCGCATATATGATTATCGTTAGCATTGGACGGAACCGGACGGGGATTCTCTCACCGCATAATTCTACGCAATATGTCTGTGTATATGTGTGTGTAATGTACGTGTATGTATGTATGTATGTATGTATGTATGTATGTATGTATGTATGTACGTACCTCATCTCACACATGACATACCGCTATATCTAATATATCGCTAGCAGCGCCTACATGGTAAATGGTAATAAATACCTATTTCGTACCTAATCTGTCTTTGCCGGAGACCGATCCCGTCCAGGTGCCCACTGGACATGGGGTTACCGTTCCTCTATTCCCCTTTTCTCCTTGGCTCCCTTCTTTTTTCCTTCCATACTTGGCCGGTTTTGCCCACCCCGGCCTCTCGACCAATTACCCAAGTGATGCAAGTCGAGCGGCGTTTAGAAAAGGATCTTTCAGGATACCCTTGACGTTACACGGCATGACGACCGCATGCTGCGTGTCTACCGTTTACACCTAGGGTAGCTTGGCTAGCCCTTGTCCAGTCCGTTTTGGACAGCGGTTGCATAACCCCGTGTCTGAGATGACGCTGGGAAGCGAGCCCATGGTTACCACCGAGTGGTGAGCTACATACGTACAGGTAAAGCTCAATCAGCCATATTGGTACCTGCCACCCATGTGAGGTAACTGTACATGGACGCGGGATTGGAAAGGAAAATCGAATCGCTGCAAGTCGATCCGAGGAGAAGGGGGGTAATTCGTGAAACGACAAGCCCTTCGAGAAGGTGAGGGGATAAGGCAATTATACCCGTCGAAAGGAACCCTGGAGGTATTGATCTATCCCGTCACCTATCAGGGAGCGGCATCACGGATCTCGATTGAGATGTGATGCTGAGGACAGCAACCCCCATTAAGATACCCATCATTTATGATGAACCAACACACATATAGATGATACTACTATACATATATACGTACATACATACAAATCTGTCACCCACACATAACAAGACAGACAACCATTCCGCACTCTCCTAGAAGCCTTTCCTCATTCGCCGCCCCGCATTAGGGCTTGCATGTCCGGTCATCTAAGGACCCGACGGGAAGTTGGCAGCCCACCAGTCGTACATTAGTACTCGCTTGAAGGTACCACATACTATGCATATTAGTCTCTATTACATGTATGCAAGAGTCTCTACTATGCAGTAGTAGGGAGCTGAATAAGGTTAGCCATGTGCGGACGGCACGGTCGTGTAACGTCGCTAAATAGAAAAGGAAAAAGAAAAGAAAAGAAACCGCCCTCGAATCTTTCCCCGTGAGATCAATCTCGATAATCCGACGACCGATCATGGCCAGGGTAGGTTCCCCAAAATCCGTGCGTACGCGCACCGTTATGTGTTACCTTCACCAAGGTTATCTCAACCTGACGTTTAAGCGTGATACAAGGCGAACGGCTGACGGGGGACACGAAGAAAGAAAAAAAAAGGAGGCGAACACACACAATTATGTTATGTTATCGCCGCTGATGGCCGAGTCGCCCCTTTCCACCACCACCACCCCCTTTTTTTCTTCCCTTACTAACACACTCCAACCCGGCCACTCCCACTCTGCGCGACGTGGACACAGCACCAAGCCAAGGCCAAGCCAGCTCCACCTCACGCGTAGTACGTATATGTCGTAGAATGTCAACAAGACCGCCTTTTCATTACCATCATCATCATCATCATCATCATCATCATCATCATCATCATCATCATCATCATCATCATCATCATCATCATCATTCCCGCCGAACTCCGAAAGGAAATCATAAGACATTAAGTATACGTCAGGCGGGCAAACAAGCTGGCCGCGGAAGAGGCGGGAAGAAGCAAGAAGAAGAAAAAGGGGGAACATGGCGCGATATGCCCGGCAACAAGGAGTGAGCAAACGCCGATCAGCCAGCCCATCACGACATCAAACAGACGCAATCTGTCTAGCATCCCTTGCCACTTCAAGCTTGTACCATTAGTCTATATCGTCGGCTTCGGCGTTGACACCCGGCGTTGTCGACGGTGTGTCGGGTTTAACTTGAGGTGTAGGATCATGGGCTTGTATTGTGCGAGATGTGCCTATATCATGTATATTCCCTTTCTCCCCCCCTTTGCCAACAAACGCGATAGTTCACCGCGGTCATATCCGTGAGCTATTCAACTTCAATGTCGAGAAGAGCTCAAACACCTGATGCTAGTAGCATTGATGCTTGTTAGCTTAGACATGGACTCTTGCTAGACACACTGCATCGTCCCACAAGCCGGAAGCACGAGTTCTATTACTCTCCGAGTATCTACATTTTGATTGCGCAATTGCTTTTCCCCTGACATCTAAGCCGCTTCGAACAGCTGGATTAGATATAATTGGCGCTCAGTACCTTAGCCTAACTTTTTAGTAATGCAATGCTCGCTCGCGGGGGTATGTGATAAAACTGAAAGATCGCAAACGGCCTCGATCCAACCCCAACGCTAAACTACTCCGTATCTAGACCAGCTTGCTTGACCAGGCCGTAAAACACGCCTTTCTTCTGAATAAGTGCTTGTGGTGTATCAAACTCAACCACCTCGCCCTTGTCAAGAACGACTACCCTGTCACTGTCCAGGATGGTGTTAATACGATGAGCAACTGTTATGATGGTGCGGTGTGCGAAGAGTGAAGAGCGCAGCGTATTCTGCAGCATAGCGTCAGTCTCAACGTCAACGGCCGCCGTCGCCTCATCCAGGACGAGGATGTTGGAGGGTGTGAGCATTGCGCGAGCTAAGGAGACTAGCTGTCGCTGGCCTGCCGATAAATTCGATCCTAACAGATGAATGCATTAGTCGGCGCGTCATATTCGGCTGTATGATCAAAATTGTGTCCAAACGACCAAGTATTCTTGCGTTTCGTAAAAATCCGACCATCATACAGGGACCTGGCTGAGAATTGGGAGAAGCAAGCAGACGATGAAAGGCCGATATGCCAAAATGAGTCTTGCTTGCCGCTGTGTGCCCTCGCACAAAATGCAGACAGCCGGAGACACGAGAAAAGAAGAAGCAAGAACGACAGCAAATGCCGCAAGAAAGCGTGAATCATCGACTTACCTCCCTCGTTGATTTTAGCCTCTAGTCCGCCCTCCATGCTTGCCACATGTTCCTTCAACCGTGCATGATCTATGAGAAACGGTGTGTTAGCTCGAGTAAGATGGTGGGAGGCGACTGGTCTGGGCCGAGTTACGCGAGCGCATGTGCTCTCCTGGCCCTGCGGCGTGAATTGGGGTGGGTGAGACTGGTGTAACACTTACCTAGTACGCTCCAAAGCTCCGTGTCATCATGAACATGGCCTGGGTCTAGATTGTCCCGAACCGTACCCTCGAAGAGAGCCGCGTCTTGAGGAATGATAGCAAGACGTCGTCGCAAGTCTAGTAAGCCGATTGCGGACGTATCGAGATCGTCTATGCTTATGTTTCCGGTGGCCGGCTCGATTAGGCGGAAAAGCGACAACGTCAACGAGGACTTGCCTGCTCCAGTCCGTCCCACCACACCGATCTTCTCATGGGACTTGATATCCAGGTTGATGTTCTTCAGCACCAAATCTAAGCCTTCGCGATAGCGGGTACTAAAGTTGTGAAACTGTACAGCTCCATGGGCAGGCCAAGCGACTGGAGGCCTGTGTCCAGGGACAATTTCAGGAGCTTCACTTGGCAGGCGGGCATACTCGAGCACTCGTTCCACGGATACAATGTTTGTCTCCACTTCGACCGTCTGGCGAACGATCCAATTTAACGACGTCGTGATCTGTAAAGCGTACGACATAGCCAAGCCCACCATTCCAGGAGTTAATCCGCTATGATTCGTAACGGAGATAATGGCAAATCCTGCAGCCCCGAGAATGATGACTGCGCCGAGGAATTCTAGGCGAATGGCCAACCATCTGTTTGCACTGATAGACGGGAAATAAGCCCGCAAGTTTGAATCTACACGCCACTCGTTCTCTAGTTCGAATCGCTCCTGTTGTCGATATGCCCGGATTGTGCTGATACCACCGAGTGATTCTTGGAAGTGTGCGTAGATGGGACTACGGCTGACGCTATCTAACCTCTTCAGTTCTCGTGACGTTCTGAGGTAGTATCGCTGTACCCAGTAGTACACTGCACTGAGCGGGATGATTAATGCGACGAAGACTGGAGTGCTGACTGAGATGACGATCAGAGTGAAACCTGACCGAGCCAGGTTGACGAAGAGCATGTTGAAGGTTCTGGCCAAAACCTCGTCTAGTCGATAGACATCGCTCGAGAAACGGTTCAAGATTCGTCCTGCCGGAGTAGTATCAAAGAAGGACATCGGTGACCTAAAGATGGCCGTCGCCATCCTCTCATGAAGTTTCCTCGAAGCCTCAATAGAACAGAATATCCACAGAATCAGCGTTTGAACGACAGTTAAACCAGCCGAGCCGACACCGAAAGCAAAGTAGATGCCAAGATATTTGCCGACTTCAGGATTGCCTCCAGCATCCCCGTTCACCTCTGCCCAGTTCTTCAGCCAAACGCTACCACCTAGACAATCGTTAGTACATTTACTCCCAATTCCAAAAATTAATAGGGACCCTGAAGAGACATATGAGCCTACCAATTTGCGCAGTCTGGGCTGCGACCAAGGTGAAAAGATAGATAGCTACAGCCACCAGATTACTCGTTTTGGCGTACTCGATATAAACTATCAATAATTAGCCCTGTAGCACGATGTACCGTAGGTCATTGGGCAGAGAAGACATACCGTCCCATTTGACTTTGCCTTGCTCCGAGTGCTCTTTTGCTTGTTTGGTCTTGGAACTAGGCTCTTCCTCGTCGCGAAGTTTCCCTCTTGGACCTCTGAAGCTAGCCGCACTTGCTCGTCTTAGAGTCGACATGCTACCTGTCCGCTTCTGCACAGCCGAACCAGAAGAAGGCCCAGTCTTAATAGGCGCTAATTCAGCGATGCCCTCTTGAGCCTCTTCAATTTCTTCCTTGTCTTGACTATTGTCTGGTTCGATATATGTAGATGTCTCACTTCCCGAACCCTCAGGACTAGCCTCTGAAGAGGCCGGCCCAGATTCTTGGCCGGAGGACTTGACGAGCTCTGCAATGCCTCCTTTCATAGCTATCAATTGGCGGAATGTTCCGCTCTCAACAATCTCGCCGTCCTTGAGTTGATATATGTAATCAGCTTCAGGGAGAACTGAAATAGCGTTGGTAGCTAAAATTCGACATTTAGAGCTTAGGAGACCTCCCGAACCTAGTACGTTCTCGATTATGTGCCTGCCAACATGGGAGTCTACTGCGGATAAACAGTCATCGAGTAGATATATATCAGATCGAGCATATACTGCCCGCGCAAGGGCAACACGAGCTTTTTGTCCACCACTCAAGGAAATGCCCCTCTCACCGACAACAGTATCATCCCCATCGGGTAGTTGCGCGAAATCAGCAAGAAGTGCGCATGCCTTTACAGTCTTTTCGTAGAAATTCGAGTCGTATCGGTGTCCAAAAATGATGTTCTCCTTTACAGTGGCGTTCATAATCCACGGTTGTTGAGCAACATAGGCTATCGTGCCTTGGATGCTCACATCACCTTCTATCTTCCACAGATCGCCGAGGACACTCTGTAGAAGAGATGACTTCCCGGATCCAACCCTGCCAACTACGCATGTGAGCTCTCCCTTACGGCCGGTGAAATCGATAGCTCTGAGGACATTTTTAGGTTCGTGGCGATTCCACGAGAAGGTTGCATGTCGAATGACAACAGTCTCCTCTCCTCGCTCTTCCGCGGCCGGACCAATGGTGATCGCGTCAGGCTGAACCTCTTCGGCTATAAGGTAATCAGTTAGGCGGCCGACGGCAACACTAGCTTCGATAATAGAGGTGATGACCATAGGCAAGACAGCCAACGGGAAAGTGAGTAGGTTGAACAGCGCAAGAGCGGGGAATACAATTTCGGTCGTCAACGGAACATCATGGGTCCAGACGAAGACAGCGAAGGTCGAGCATGACACCAAGAACGGGGTAGTAGTCCAGGTAAAATTGGCGAACGCTTGACTAGCACCAATCTTGCGAAGGTTCTTCAGCTCAAGATCATTCCTGACATAGTTGAGCTTGTTCATGAAAGCCGTGCTCCAAGCATAGAGCTTAATGCTTTTCATATTGTTGATAATCTCGGCAATCAGGCGACTCCTCGCATCCTTGTTCTTCATCTGGTCCTTCTGCAGGCGCTTCATCAGTTTTGCGATGAAGCCATTAATGGGAATCATGACGAGCATCATGCCGATGCCAGAAAGCATGGACCATCCGACAAGTTGATATAATGAGATCATGCAAATAGTGATCTGAAATGGAGCGGACCAGACTTGCTGCGCAAATTGAGTCAAATCCTGGAGACGTTGCGCATCGACAGCCATGTAATTGACGATATCACCAGTCGTCTTCGAAGATCTCCCCTCATTCGAGAGCTTTAGCGACTTCTTGTAGATGGCAGATGCTAGACCTGATTTGATATGCATACCCGTGACGAAGGAGAGTTGGAAATATTGATGCTGAAGCTTGTTAGTACAAGTTCCATATATCACAGCTAGATCATTGTCCCGTCACCAAACTCACAATCATGGTAGTCTGCAATAATGCGACAAAGAACATGGCAATAGCAATAGCGGCGCCCTTGACAGGCGGTTGAGGTACCTTTCCCTCACCATAAGAATCCACGAAACTAATCAGAAAACGTAGTAGTTGAGGCTGCGAGAAAGCCGCGAGGTCATTGACAACCTTGAAAACCGTAGCAAGCATGTAAGGCCCGCCATAAGCTTGAAACATAGCCACCCATAGAGAAGGACGCTTCCCATGTTTCAATTGGGAGCTCCATGCCTTGTCGAACCCGTCTCCTGTTGCAGAGGTCTTGTCGCTAGGGGAGAGACCCCATAGGTCGTCCTCGGTAAGGTATTGCTTGTATCCATATCTCATCATAGGGGTCATCCATGAGAAAGTAAGACGAGAGAATACGGTCGAATATTCTACCGGACATTCCTCCCCCTCCTCGTCAACCAAAGCTTCGTAAGTGCTGGTTTTCTTGGGCCAAAGCCACTCGACGGCGAACTCGATAGCCGAAAGACCAAAACCGACAGTGTAAGTTATGAAGTACGGAAGGTTCTTATCGTAGATCTGCTGAGATACCAAGGATCTCAGCTTGACAGCGTAGGCGATCAAGAGGAGTAGCCAGTAAAATAGCACAACTCCATTGGCATTCCTCATACGATCATGTTCGAGCCATTGAATCGTGAAAATGACGCCAAGCGAGACGAGGGTAATGATTGTCGTGAGAACTCGGAAATCGCCATGCCACACCTCGGGGAAGTTGATGATCTGAATGCCGAGCTGGACGGCGACGTCGGCAACGATGAGAACGAGTAAGGACTAGGAGCACTGGTTAGTATAAAGTGCGGTTTCCTAAGCGTCACCGGTTCTCAGATGTTTGGACGTACCTGTTTAGTCCAGAAATGCCAATCCTTGGAGACATCTGCAGGCTTCTGCCTCCTTAGAACGTACCATACCGCTAGAGCTCCGCAGACGATGCCGAAGACGGCAACGACAAAGACCCATATGTCGATGAAGCACGGCGTGAAGTCGTATCGGTAAGGGCTCAGAGGCCCCCAGCCTTCTTCGTTACCGCATAATGGCTGTTTGAAATCTTTTGTTGCACTGAGATAGCCCTTTCCGAGCTCTTGGAGAGGCCTGTAGCCCGTAAAGGACCCGGTCGATTGGAGGACCTGCTGGGAGTGGTCACCGAATCGCATGACCGCCTTAGGTTGAGATCGGGATGACAAAGATCATAGTAGATAGGTCGACTCGGTAGGGATAGCAATTGCGCAATTGGATGCAGAATTGACGGAAGTTTATAAAAAGGAATAGGATGATTAGTAATTACAAGTCTGGGTGGTGATGTCTTCTAGGAATTTTAAGTGGAGGGAAGTGGCGGGTCCTCCATCGGAGTTTGGGACTGGGACCAGGACCAGGAAGCTTCCTGCTGCTGCTGTCTGCATGTGGTTTAGGCACCCGTTGTTACCCCTACACAGGTATGCATGTACGTATTATCAACCACTAACCATAAGGCAGTAGCTGCTGTGTCATTCCCGACTCCTGCTCTATTGGTGTTCTAGAACTTCTAATCATCCATCCACTTTATTCATCAAATGAATGCAAGTTGACTTATCGGCGTGGTATCTCTCGAACTGCCATAAAGTCTCAGAATTATATATTGGCAGTCTATTCGACAACCTCTATCATTTTAAGTTAGCCACAACGGTTCCGGCTGTCTATAGCTACAACAGAGAATTAAAGTCATGTATGCACCTTTTCTTCATTCTGCTTGTAGGATCTGCACTGACTCATAAGCCCATGTTAAGTTACACCGCTCCCGGGGGGAAAGTCAGACCGTTGGCATCTTAAAAATCTTTCAGAAGCACATGTATAACTTGATCAACCAACCACCGTATTTCATAAGTATATGTCTGTCCGATATTCGCATCTTATAACAGGGACATAAGTACAGCATCGAGCGTAGCTAGGTGGATGTATCGATATATATGTTGCTAGTACTAACTCAGCCTTCCTATGTACGGCGTGCGTAATGTTCCTCTTTATTCCTATAGGACTTATTGAACGGTATTATTTCCTACCTCTAGTTAAGCTATAATCATACGGCTTATTACTATATACATAGTTTATACATTATAAATGACCTAAGCGCTTATATGAAATGTGAATGGAAGGTACATAATATCTAAGTTGAGACGAATACCGAAAAGATGGAGCTCAACGCCAAGCCGGACTTAAGCCCCGCAATTCAAACCCGGACGCGCTTCCTTTGTTGCATCACCGTTCACCACTGCACGATGGCTTATCAGCAGATAAGCACCTTACCTAACGAATATCCTAAGTACGTACCTTATTCAAAGCTCCCGCTCACACTCCTACACTCATCTAATAACCCAAAGCCATCACATCCATCTGACAAGCTCGGCGATCGCAAGGTATTACTTGTTGTTTGTTTGTTCTATACTTTCTTTGAGATCTGAATATTTCCCTTTCTCCCACCAGCTCGATCCAGGCCCGTGTGACTATCCGGTAGTTGCAGGGCCCCTCCCTCAGGTCTATGCATCCGTCGGGAAGCTCGCCGCTTGACGGACCGTCCTCTTCATCTGCTACCCCGTCGAAACGTAAGCCAACCAGTTCTAGAGGGCCTCCGACGCTACACGAAAGCTGGGCGCCTGGGCTCAAGCGTCTTAAGTTCAATATTCGCGATCCGGAACCTTCGACCATGAGCAATATGATCGGCAAGCGGGCGGAGAACGTCGTCGATCTGACGAGACCTCAAAACACCGCTTTCCAACCTCAGAAGGGCGCGAAGAAGCTGGTTATTAAGAATCTAAGAACAACTTCGCGTGCAGAGGATCTAGAGAAATTCTACGATGCTACGAAGCAAGAACTGCTAGAGGGTCTCCAGGCCATATTTGAGCAGAAGCAGCCACGCCAACCACTCGAAAGACTGTACCGAGGGGTTGAGGACCTCTGTAGACATGGAGTGTCCAAAGAGTTGTTCGAGACGCTACGGGAGCGATGCGAAACCTACCTGAAGGGCGACCTTCGCAGGTCTATAATAGCAGAGTCCGGCTCTTCCAACATCGACATGTTGAGGAGCGCTTACAAGCATTGGGTCATCTGGAACGCCCAGTCGGTATGCGCATTAGAGCCATCTCTGAATCCTTTCAAAGCTAATCTGCTTTCCTAGACTACTATCCGATCGGTGTTCAGCTACCTTGATCGGTCCTTTCTGCTAAGAAGCAAGGAGTTCCAACAGATTAACGACATGGCCATTACGTTATTCAGAAAGATCGTCTTCGGCTCCTCAAAATCGTCTGACATTAAAATAGGCCCTAAGTGTCTTGCCGGCATGTGTGATCTCGTAGATCATGACCGAAGAGGGGACACTCGATTTGACCCGGCTCTCTTGCGTGACTCTATCTCGATGCTTCACGTCCTGAACATTTATGTCAAATCCTTTGAGCCACGGTTCTTTCAAGCCTCTGGGTTATACTATCAGGAATTCGCCGAAGAGCAAAGTAGCGCATCCCTGAAGGTCTACATCTCGAGCTGCGAGAAGCTACTTGAACGGGAAGACTACCGCTGCAACGTATACAATTTTGACAGTACTACGAAGAGACGATTAATGCATGGCGCGCATACACTCTTGATTGACGGTTATTCTGAGAAGCTTCTCGACGGTGGCAGCATTGGAAAACTTCTAGATGAGAATGACATGGAGTCCATGAAGGCTTTGTATGACCTCTTACGGGTGTCAGGTATACAAAAGAAACTGAGACAACCATGGGAGGAGTATATCAAGGAAGCAGGCTCAGTCATTGTAAACGACACCTCGAGAGGCGACGAAATGGTTGTCAGATTACTCGAATTCAGAAGATCCTTGGATCTCATGGTTCGAGACGCATTCAGAAGGGACGACGGGTTCACTTACAGTATGCGACAAGCATTCGGTAGCTTCATTAACGACCGAAAAGTTCTATCGTCATGGAAGACTGGAACTTCCAAGGTTGGCGAGATGATTGCGAAATACATCGACATTCTACTTAGAGGTGGCTTAAAGACCTTGCCTAAGTCGCTGCTGTCCGATGTCAAAGATCGCATCGATGCCGAACGAAGCGGGCAGGCGAGCACTGGCGACGAAGATGCAGAATTAGACCGGCAGCTGGACCAGGCTCTCGAGTTGTTCCGTTTTATCGAGGGCAAGGATGTCTTCGAGGCCTTCTACAAACAAGATTTGGCGCGACGCCTTCTGATGGGTCGCAGTGCCAGCGCTGACGCCGAGAGGAGCATGCTTGCAAAGCTCAAGAACGAATGCGGTTCTAACTTCACTCATAACCTAGAACAGATGTTCAAGGACCAACAGATTGCCCGTGACGAGATGGCCTCGTACAAGTCCTGGTGCGAGGGCAATGGACACCCAAAGAGCAACCTGGACCTCACCGTCAATATCTTGTCTGCTGCAGCATGGCCGTCATACCCGGATACTCGGCTCTCGGTGCCGGGCTACGTTGCCAAGCAAATCGAGCGCTTCGAAGCATACTATGTCAATAAGCATACAGGGAGGCGTCTTACGTGGAAGCATTCCCTTGCCCACTGTGTCGTTAAGGCGCGTTTTAATAAGGGTTCGAAGGAACTGCTTGTTAGCGCATATCAAGCCGTCGTGTTGACACTATTCAACACTATTGAACACAGCTCAGATGGATTCCTGCCTTACCAGCAGATTGCGGATAATACCGGCCTGGGTGGAGGAGATCTTGACCGTACCTTGCAGTCTCTAGCGTGCGGTAAAGTTCGCGTTCTCACGAAACATCCGAAGGGGAGGGAAGTCAACCCGACAGATACCTTTACCGTCAACAAGGCTTTCACGGATCCTAAATACCGTGTAAAGATCAACCAGATCCAGCTCAAGGAGACGAAGCAGGAGAACCAAGAGACGCATGAACGGGTTGCCCAGGATAGACAATTCGAGTGCCAGGCCGCGATCGTGAGGATCATGAAGAGTCGCAAGACTTTGACCCACGCCAATCTCGTCGCCGAGGTAATCAACCAGACCAAGAGCCGCGGCGCTATCGAGCCGGCCGAGATCAAGAAGAATATCGAGAAGTAAGTTGCCTTGCCCTCCAATGACTCTGCCAACCCTCAAGCTAACGTTTT
This sequence comes from Hypoxylon crocopeplum, assembly GCA_022578875.1. Taxonomy (NCBI): domain Eukaryota; kingdom Fungi; phylum Ascomycota; class Sordariomycetes; order Xylariales; family Hypoxylaceae; genus Hypoxylon; species Hypoxylon crocopeplum. The sequence goes on from MU399567.1 coordinate 482,036, forward strand.
GCTAGGCTGATCGAGAAGGATTACTTGGAACGAGAAGGGAGTTCATATACGTATCTGGCATAAACACTGTTTACGAAGTGTTGATCTAGTTGTTTGCCACTAGGTTGGGAGTTTCATCATATAACCGGAAATATGGATTTGCATTGCATACTGTCGCGACGGGTATGTTCTCAAGATAGCCAGACAGCCAGGCGGTGGCTTGGCTCTAAGGATTGTAGCAGTCAGTTTAGCTATACCGTTCAATGGCATTAGACGACCAATGAATATCAACTCGTATCCCACGTCTCGCTACGTTCCATTGTGTGGTGCCTGCGTTAACGGTATATCCATTCTTACTGTGCAAGATGTATCTCTCTTATATAATGTTATAACAGGTAGTATTCGAATTAATCATATAGTGAGTACTCGCCTCAGAAATAGGCTGGGGATGTTCGTTGCGAGTACAGTAGGAAACACAATTCCCTCCTATCTACGTGCTACGGGTTCAAAGATAATAGGTAACTTGCACGATAAAGTAGGAGGTAAGCAAACACGATCCATTGGATTTAACTTTTATCACATGTACAGTGTTCCACCTAATACCCAACATCTACCCCCTTAGCTAGTAACCTAGTCCAACTCCCTATTCACGGCTCTACAGGCAACGTTACATCGTAGTAGCCAGTAGCCCAGACCACCAAGCGGCCCGCCTTCCTATCATCGTCAGTAAAAAGCCCGTTCCACGAGCTCCACACCTCCTTGAGCTGGACCTTGTGGCGGGCGCCGGGACCCGACGGGTCGAAGTAGGTGTGAAGCGCGGACGCGTCGCCCTCGAAGCCGACAATGTACCGGGCCATGTCCTCGCCGGGGCCATCGCGCGGCCACATCCGCTCCAGGAAGCCGACTTTATCGGCGTAGAAGCGGCGCGTCTCGTCTTGGTAGGACCTGCGCTCTGCGGACCCGGGCGCCGTGTCGACAGGCGGCTCGCAGGTCAGGGCGCGCGCGCGCAGCGACGGGTACACTAGGTGCGAGCGCCACGGCGTGGCATGGCACGGGGTTAGGAACAGGGCGAACAGCTCCTGCTCGAAGTCGTAGTCGACGTCCGTGGCGTTGGTCGGGCGCGGAATGGCTAGGTGCGTGGGGTGGATGTGCTCGAATTCGTTGCGCAAGTACGACATCACCTTGATAGGTGCCGCGGCGTGGAAGTACGATAGGTAGCCGCCGATGAGGGCGTTGACAAGGAGCCCTGCTGCTAGTAAGGGGGTCTTCTTCCACCCCAGGTTCGGCGTTGGACAGACGGTGGCGACATCTGCTATGGTTGTAAAGAAAGATGTCACATATGGCGCGGCTAGGATGTGGAAGGCGGGGAGAAGAGGCGTGATGAAGCGAACTTCTTTGTGGGAGACAAATGATAAGGATGATATGGTTGTGAGGATCGTGAAGGACAATGCCTTTAAGGCGTTGGAAGTTGCAATCGGCCAGTTCGACTTCTCTGCGTCCGGGGATTTGAAGAGGCCCTTTAAGACAAACGGGGTTATTGTAGTGCATAGCAAGGGTATGCCCTGAGAAAGATAGTAGTGCCAGTCATTCTGCCCGTAGAAGACGGCGAGGTTCTGAGCGACGTTGAAGTGCAGGAATGTAAGTGGAGGAAACGTCCACTCTCCGTAGTATAGTCGGTCAGCCAGCAAAGACAGCCCGAGAACGAACGACCTGTGATAGTTAGAGTATTGGAGAAGATATTGATGTGCGAATTACATACCCGCAAAGAAGCACCTCCCTATACACGACAAGGAGGTTCCTCCGAGTGAGCGGCGACTTGCCACCGAGAGTCGCTCTTGTTAGTGCAAGAGTACCTACAGCCATCCATATCAGAATGTTGGTTGGACGTAGGAGAACAGCGAATGCGGCTAGTGTCAGAGACAGCCGAAGACTAGATAGTCACAGGTTAGTTTGTGGATATGATATTTCAGGACCCTAGGCATACCTGTTGATCTGGCCCCAGGTCTCGAAGACTGGGATTGACGAATACTTAGATTCAGTATTTCCGTCATCTTCGGTGCCGAGAAAGTCCCAGGGCCAGTAGTATAGAGCCATAGCCGTCAGGGTAGTCTCGAAGCAATTCGAGAACGATCTCGTTGCAGTATACCATTGCCAAGGATTAAGCAATGTCATCAATAACTATAGATAACCATGAGCAATCCTTGCACCAGGCAACTCTAGATTAGCAAGAGTACTCACGACGGACCAGGCAGCAGCACTCCCATGACCATACAGCTTCTCCGCAAGCCTCCACGAATACCAATCGCTCAAGGCAGCAAACCCGGTCTGTAGAACCTTGGGGGCCGCGAGAAGCCATTTGGCCTTGGTCATTGGATTCATCCCTGAGCCCCCGTAGTTTTGGACAACAAAATATCCAATAGCAAACACGGCAGGGTGAAGCGAAGAACGAAGCTTGTGTTGCCATTCCTTTTTAAGAATTAGCCAGGGATCATTATCTGGGCCAAGTTCAAAGTTGGACAGTATAGGAGTAAAGGGGTCATCGAGCAGTCTACTTACCCAAGTCAACCATGCTCCGCTGTCCTCCCCGAATACCATATGCCATGCCGGCTCGAGAGCCTGGAAATACTCGTCCGGCTGGAAGAAAGTCCGCACACAGAGGGCATTGATGAGACGGAAGGCAAAGATGACAGCCAGAGCCTCTCGCGTCTGAGCAGTGACCAAGGCGGCTACATTTTTCTTTGGAGAGCTTCGTGTAGTCGCTTTGGCGTTCGACGTCTTCTTCCCTGAACTCATTTTTATTGCTTCTTTAAATTCTCATACGTCCATTTCACAATATATATTCAGAGAGAACTGTGAGATTTGAATATTTAAATGGATATAAATAGATGAGTTGAGGCTACCTGGCATTTGTTACATTGATTGTGTATCTAGCAGCAATTATAAAACCAAATCTGGATTTCTCGGAGCTGTCCATATTGAGACGACGCCAAGCTTTAGATTTATGAAGTAAACAGGGGTGAGACTCGAGGCGTGAGGCTTGAGGCTTGAGTTGACTCGATAAGTAGATTATCCATTAAATACATAAACCACCCAACATAAAACAACTCAATAGTCGGAAACCTTCACATGACTTAGTTTCCATGTTCGTCCCCAAGTGCAGAGAAGTTGCAGGGCTTTGCAGGGCTTTACAGGGCTTTTGCTGCAGCAGGGTCGGATACCACCCCCACGAATCCCATCAACATAGACTCTTCTCTACTACCATTGGCTGTCTTGAAAATGAATAGTCTCTGATTGGTTCACGATTGAAGATTTATCGGCTGCCGCGTCTGGCTCCGGGCTCGGCGGGACACCTTCTACTGCAGCCGCCTGTGTCATTTTGTCATTTTCTCGTCTCTTTGACTCTTTTGTGGTACCCGGGCTGCTGGATGATCAAACCATTTTCTTGAGGTTTGCATGTCGTTTTCGAGTGACAAGAAGACTTGTCTCTAACTATAGAGTAACAAGATCTCTCATACATCCTTGTCCTTGTCGCTTGCGCTTTGCTTCGGCACGGCACCGGATTCGCCTTCGTCTTCACCGCATGTGACTATCTGAGCAACATGACGGACTTCAAGTCCGGCCCAACTTGTCATCATGGCAGCGTCGGTACTGGGATGAGCCGCTTCGACTTGCACTTAGGGGTTTAGTGGCTATCAGTTAAGCCTTTTTCATATTACGTACCAAAACTTCCTGACCTCAGACTCGCCCCGCCTTGTCTTTCTTTTTATCTCTGTCTATTCCTTCTAGTCTTCCGTCTTCCTTTATCATTCTTTTCTTCACTAGACAGAAAAGTATACCCTCCTACAGTATCGAATCCTATTGTAACAATAGGTTGATCTCTTATATATTTCTTCTCTCGGGACGAACATCGACCTTGCGAATTGTTTCTCCCTGTTACCCTTCTGTTGTAACCTATTCGCAGCCATGGCTCCTCACGCAGATGGTCCGACTGCCCACTCGGGCAACGGTTCGACGACTTCGTCTAGACATCATTCTTCCTCGACCAAGAGCGCAATTGCCGCCGAGCACGAATGCGCCGCTCACAACTACCACCCGCTTCCTGTCGTCTTCGCCCGCGCGCAAGGCGTCGATGTCTGGGACCCGGAAGGCAAGCACTACACCGATTTCCTCTCCGCATACAGCGCCGTGAACCAAGGGCACTGCCACCCTGAGCTGGTGAAGGCTCTCACTGAACAGGCCGGAAGATTGACCTTGAGCTCCAGGGCATTTCACAATGACGTGTTTCCCAAGTGGGCGGAAAAGGTGCAATCAATGTTCGGGTACGACATGGTTCTGCCCATGAACACCGGCGCTGAAGCCGTAGAAACGGCCATCAAGATTGCAAGAAAGTGGGCGTACAAAGTCAAGGGAGTCCCACAAGGCAAAGCACTAGTGTTTGGTGCCGAAGAGAACTTCCACGGCCGCACGGTAGGTTGTTCCATAGGTGGTTTACCGACGTTCTAATGCCATGAATTAGATGGTAGCTGTGACTTTGTCTACCGATCCAGAGTCGAAAGACAACTACGGCCCGTACGTGCCCAACATCGGCGCCATTTCCCCGTCAACTGGTAAGCCTATCCGGTATAATAACGCTGCCGATCTGGAGGAAGTGCTTGAGGCTCACGGGCGGGAGACTGCTGCATTCATTGTCGAGCCTATTCAGGGAGAGGCAGGCGTAGTGGTCCCCGACGAGGATTACTTGGGCAAGGTTCATGCTCTTTGCAAGAAGCACAACGTGCTCCTGATCTGTGACGAGATTCAGACGGGTATCGGTCGCACAGGACGGATGCTATGTTCTGAGTGGGCTGGCATCAAACCAGACATGGTTACTTTGGGGAAAGCTATCTCTGGTGGCATGTATCCCGTCAGCTGTGTCCTCAGTAGTAAAGAGATCATGCTTGTCGTCGAGCCTGGAACCCACGGTTCCACGTACGGCGGAAATCCATTAGGCTGTGCTGTCTCTATTCGTGCTCTCGAGCTCATGGAAGAAGAGCAGCTCACCCAGAAGGCCGAGAAGCTTGGTAACATCTTCCGCGACGGTCTAGCGTCGCTTAATTCGCCCGTCATCAAGACCATCCGCGGAAAAGGGCTACTCAATGCCGTCGTTATCGACGAATCAAAGACGAACGGCCACTCAGCCTGGGACCTCTGCGTCCTCCTCAAGGAGAAGGGACTTCTGGTAAGGCCGGCGAACGCCCATATTTATTTTTTGTTGCGGTATATAAAGTAGCTTACTCGGAAATCAGGCTAAACCGACACATGGGAACATTATCCGATTCGCGCCACCATTGGTCATATCGGAGGCACAGCTTCGAAAGGCAATGTCAATTATTGGCGATGCACTCAAGGAGCTTCCGAAGTTGAAGAAGCACGAGGACGTCCACGTCGGACTGGAGAATTGATTCCTCGCGGGCGTAACGCCGCTACCAGTAATGGACATACCGCATATTTTAGTTGGTATGAAATAAAGGGATGGAACGGCATGGGATTGGGACGGACTCGAGGTCCGCTGTTTGGCAAGGCGTACAGCATCGACTACAAGTGGGAAAAGGGTGGTATGAGGGTGCGAGGTTACCTACCTACATACATAGTAAAAGAGTGAATCAGGGTTGTGTCCCGCGACCCTGTTAAACTTGCCCAACTAGGTTTGTTCTTCTTCTGCCTACGATATCAAAGCTACGACAGGTTCCTGTCCGGAGTAAGAGGCTGCAGGGATCTCTAGCGATCAAAGGGGACTGTATATCAAAAACGATTGTCTTTCCCAGGTTCTGAACCGGTTATGCGGAGACCCTGTATGCGGCAATGTGCATCGTGTGGGTAACGGTGCTTGGTTGGAGGCATAGAGGTTGCCATCAATGAGACAGCTGATACGAAGCAGTCTGGAGGGCTTTTATGCCTACGGCCATTGACTGGAGTGACAGCCTGGCTGTGGGCTAGCCAACTCAACCAAGTCCTACCTTAGCTCAATGCAGAAGACGTGTCTCACAATTCATGTGGCCCGGAGGCTGCAGGAAACCTGCAGCATACATGCACCCGTCGATTTGTCGTTTGCAGGTCTGAAGCTCGGCATAAGTTTACTTACTAAGAAATAAAAGCTACAGTTGCTCTGTCTAGCAAATCAATCTGGCCTTGTATAAGTTCCCGTGAATGAATGCGTAATGTGTAGCCGGATAGGTCGAGTAAGTTGTCGATGTTAACATCGAAATTGGCTTCCATCGGGTAAGTCAGGAACAGGAACCCTAAAGACAAAACCTAGCCTTGCCAGAGCATGCTAAGCAGATCAGGACAGCGAGAAGACAAACAACTCAAGAAGAAGCTAACCTAATGTCTGCTTCGGGTTTCCGATTTGCTCTCGGATCGAAAGACGTGCATACCGCCAGGGGGTCGCAGGGGGTTCCACTGGAGCCGAGTACGTGTAGCTTCGGTCTGCCTAAACTGACACAAGCGATGAACGACTTGCATACAGCCCATCTGCAAGGCGGTTCGAGAGCGATGCAGAATTAATTAAACTGGAGAGGAATTCTGAATCAAAAGTGTGTGTCGAGGAGTGCCTGGTCGATCTGAAATCAGAGAGATGGTCTATACAGTCTGACAGTCTATACCTTACCCCTAGTAGACTAAACAGGAGGTTGTATACCTACATGTAATTATCTCTGACGAATCGAACGCTTCGCCCCGTTTACGAGAGACAACTCACTGATCCAGTGTCAGCAACGGACGCAGGAGAAGAGACAATGCAATGCGATCACTGATAAGAGATGGATGGAAGGAGATAAAGGGGTAGTTATAAGACTGCGAGTCTGATACTCGACCAAGAGAATAGAGCCGGTCGCGGAGGAGATAGGAAGAACACGGATCGACCGAGCCGCCATTTTATTTCAGGGTCCTATCGAATGTGGCTTTGTCCAACGATATAAGCGCCAACATTGGAACCTTGAAGGCGAGGACTCATCCAACGGATTGGGAAAGCCTTGTGACCTCCCCGTGCTCTGTGCTAGGTAAGGTAGGTAACTTTGTCTGTCCCAATCCTAGTCGAGGTCCCAACAAGTAACACACGGTCCGGCTTGTTTCCTAGTTCAGACCAGTCAAGTCGAGGGTCATCACCTCATGATTGTGTCTACAAACATCATACTCTGGTGAGGCTCTGTGACTTGGTTAGGCCGGCAGTCACTAGCACAGTGAGTGGCATTTGCGAAATATGACGGAAAATAAGCTCATCATATTTCAGAGTCATAGATACAGTAGACATACGGCAGATATATGCAGGGGAGGAAACAAGCGAGAGGCAAGCGAGGAGTTAGGCGGTAGATAATGATGCAATGCGAATAGTGGCTTGCGACTTTCGATGGGATCTGCAGGACAAAAGAATAGATGATGATAATAATAATAACGCCAAGAGTCCTTTGAGCTGACTAAGAATACAATTCCCCTTTTCCCTTTTCCCTTTATTCGCTTGCGACGATGCAAACAATAAGGTAACAGACCTCCCAGATGGACTCGCAGGAATCAAAGGAATGGATTGAGTTCAATGGAGCTGGAGGACAATCAATGAGTGACGGAGGCCTATCAAGGTTGTGGAGAACGCCCTGGAGCCTGCAGCTACACTCCAGGACTAGGACAATCGAATGGAGAGAGCTTATGTCCAGTCGGTGGACCTGATGGGTTCATCCATGTCAAAAATGGTTTAGCGCCTAGTGTCTTGGGGCTCATTAGCGAATAGGATGATCTAAGAGGATAGGGAAATACGGTACGTAGCCCCAGGTCCCCCCAGCAGGTACCAGGCTGCACGACCTCTGATTTGTCCAAGGGTGGGAAACAATGGGACCGGGCTTAGCGGAATCGGCTTCTAGATTTGGCGTGCGTGTCAGTACCCCTTCGGCGCCTTATCAACGTTATCATGCTGAAGAGTCACGAGTGACGAGTCTTATGGATCTTTTTCATTGTTCACCATCGATTGATCGCTTGCTGCGATGCGAGTCTACACTACCTACATACAGTACTGTACATTTACCAAACATCATATTGGTACCTTACCTATCCTATCTAACCTACCTCCCTGCCTCCCCTACCCTTCCCTGCCTTCTCGTCCCGTGAACAAACCTGATCGCCTCGCCTCATCTCAACTTGACCATCGACTTCTTGTCATCTCGTCCTTTCTCCTACCTTCTTCATTCATTCATAATATTTCCCTCCCCATTGTTAAGCATTCCCCTTCTCTGTATCCTAGCACTAACACTAGCACTTATTTACCATATAATTCCCATTCCGTTCTGGAGTCAGCTAGGACATTGTTCGTTGTACCTAGCTTGTACCGTTAGATAACCATCACTTGCGCCGTTCCCCTGTCGATAGAGGCAAAGAGTCACTATCATAAGAACAGAGACGGAGCTTGGAGTACATACATATTGTGAACCGAGTCATTCACTTGATTATCGGTCAACTATCCCGTACTTACACACCAACCTTGACATTAGCCTACCTCTGTCTCTGCCTCTGCCTCTACCTCATTGAGGAGAGCTACCCGCATCACATTTGATAATCCATCCCCATACCATTAGGTACTCGGCTTGCAGCTCTAGGTAGCTGCCACTTCAGAATCTCCATTCTCGAGCTGCAGCTATCATTGACTGCCTGGTTGCGCATCCCCTGTCTACCACACAAAGTACCTACATCCACCTACATATCTCCAGCTACATACGGTCAGCTTGTCTGCCTGCCTGCCTCGCTGGTACCTACAAGACCTACGTATCTCCGTTGTCAAGGTCACTGGCCTGGTTCATCTTCTCGTGTCTGCCTTTCGTTTCCGTTCAACCGTACATCGTCTCTCACCCTTCCCGCTTCAACACCCGGGAGACCAGCAGTGTAGAGAGACATCAGCTGCTTGTACCCTTGTGGCTCCTTGTGGCCTAGTTCCTCCCGTGTCTGTCATTCGAGGTGACACAGACATCCCCGCCTTTCAAGGTTCCTGTCCCAGCAAGTCCCAGCGTCCCAGGGCCTCGATTCTCCGCTGACCGACCTATCGGAGACCCTGCCTCCCAGGAGTACATCATTTACATCCACTTTGACGTCCAGGTCCCAATCCAAATCTCCTGTTAGTCCATAGACACACGAACTTTCTTACTGGCTTCCTTCTCTTCGACTTCGCCCTCGCCCGCGCCTGCTTCGTGCATCTTCGTCCCCTTTTTTATCGGCGAACCACCGTCTCATCCATCCACATCCACCCTGAATGTGTACATGACGAATACTCGAGCCGCCGACCTCGTCCCGATTCCCTTATAAGCCCACGGGCTGCGTTGTCCAAGCTTCCTGTCATCAGTCAATCCACACAGGAAGCCATGGCTGACCATCGCTTGTCTTCGGGCTCGTCCTCTCGTCGTGGGAGGGTTGGCGATGATGTCGTTGGTCAGTTCGTCATTGGTTCCGAGATAGGCAAAGGTAGCTTTGCCCAGGTATATATGGGCAAGCACACGGTTTGTGTCCCCTTTGGCCCATCTCCCCTATCACAGTCTATTGCTTTGGTGTATTAGGTTAAAGACGCTATCTCGAGCTCCTTTATTCTCTATACCCGAGCAGCGCAAGTTGCGCAGCTCTTTGTCCATGATCGTGAGTCATACAGGGAGGGCGTAGTTAAGCTAATGGAAATGGCACAGGTATCCGGTGCTTTGGTTGCCGTCAAATCTGTCGAGCTCGCGCGGTTGAACAAGAAGCTGAAGGAGAATCTCTATAGCGAAATCAAGATACTCAAGAAGCTCCGACATCCACACATCGTCGCCCTCCATGACTGCGTCGAGTCTTCGACCCACATCAACTTGATGATGGAGTACTGCGAGCTGGGAGACCTGTCACTGTTCATCAAGAAAAGAGAAAGGCTCATCACACATCCTGCCACTTGCGACATGGCACGAAAGTACCCCAGTGTCCATAATGCCGGCCTCCACGAGGTTGTCATCCGCCATTTCCTCAAGCAACTTGCTAGTGCTTTACAATTTCTACGGGAAGGCAACTTCGTCCATCGCGACATCAAGCCACAGAATCTCTTGCTGCTCCCGTCGCTTCAGCACAGAGAGACAAATAAAGACAGCCGTCCGATCCTCAGTGCTAGCCGCGACTCGTTAATACCGGCTGTCGGGTTGGCGTCGTTGCCGATGCTGAAGCTGGCAGACTTCGGGTTCGCCCGTGTCTTGCCATCAACATCCCTAGCTGAGACGCTATGCGGGTCTCCTCTCTATATGGCGCCTGAAATACTCCGCTATGAGCGATACGATGCGAAGGCAGATCTGTGGTCTGTTGGAACTGTCGCATACGAGATGATATCGGGCAAGCCACCGTTTCGCGCTAACAATCACGTAGAGCTTCTAAGAAAGATTGAAAGCTCTGATGACCAGATCAAATTTTCGCGAGACTGTCAAGTCAGCTCGGACCTCAAGGCCTTGATTCGTGCGCTTCTAAAGCGCAATCCTGTCACGAGGTTAAGCTTCGAGGATTTCTTCAGCCATCATGTCATTGCTGACGATATACCTGGTTTGGTTGAGGACGATGTACCAAGGAGTCAGATACAGCTGTCGAGGAACCTGCGTGCCACATCCAAGACTGACGAAGCTGACCTCGTCCCGCGACGCATGTCAACTCATCGTCGTTATGGTACTGATCCAGACACAATGCGTCAGGAAACTAACTCTCCACCACGTGAGAGACCATTGAAACCTTCTCCTCTAGCTCCCCCAACCGACTTCAAGGATCAGGACCAGCAGGCCCAAGGTTCTTCACGCCCTATGCCGTCTCCGCGAGATGACCTCGCCCCGGGTCTTGGAATTCGACGGCCGCAACCGGTTCCTTCTACGTCCGCACCTACCCGACCATCACTCATCGAAGAGCGACGAAAACGTGGATTCTCTAATGCTTCAGTCAACAAATATCTTCGCGAGGGCCAGTCATCACCACATGAAGATGCTACAAAGGGCAAGGGCAAATCAGATCGTGCTTCTGCGGATGAACGAGAAAGAGCTGCTCAGGAAATTGCTTTCGAGCGAGATTATGTTGTTGTAGAGAAGAAGCACGTGGAGGTAAACGCTTTTGCCGATGAACTTGCTGCTAAAGGAGCGCAAGCATCGTCCCCGAGGTCGGGACAAATCGTTCGTCGTGCTACGCAACAGGGCGTGCCGACGTCGATCACGGGTGCAATTCCCGCCCAACCCTCCAATGCACTTCAAATTGCTCAAGGCAGACAACGACCTGACCATTACCGCCGAGGATCATATGATAAGAACATATCCGGCAGTCCCGGTTCTACAACGTCTGCTATCTACAATGCAATTTCAGATGCGAGCTTGAGATTTTTTGGCATCAAGTATCCCACACACTTGCTGAGTAAAGGCACATCGCCTCCGCATCCTTACACTGCATTTCCAGCATATCCCACACCAATTGCTCCTCCTGGTCTTATCACCGACGGGCGTCAAGGTGGCCCGATTGATGAAGACTTGCGCGTAGCTCAATGCATCGAGGACTATGCGACACGGAGCGATGTCGTCTGGGGCTTTGCGGAGGTCAAGTATAAGCAACTGGTGCCATTGGCTCCCTCGATAGACTATGGCCTTGGCGGTGTGCCCGCCGACAGGATGGCCTTGGAGGAGGAGGATGGCCTTACCGTGGAAGCAATTGTGGTCCTTTCGGAAGAAGCTCTTGTTCTCTACGTGAAGGCGCTGTCTCTTCTCGCTAAATCTATGGACATTGCCAATATCTGGTGGACACGGAGAAACCGCATCGACTCCAATTCCACGCATCATGTCATCAATCGCGACGCAACTAGCGTCCAGAATCTGATATCAAGGGTCAACTCTGCCGTCCAGTGGGTCCGCAAGCGGTTCAACGAGACATTAGAAAAGGCTGAGATAGTGCGACTCAAGCTGCTCGACGCCCAGAAGCAGCTTCCAGAGGATCACCCAAATCATCCGGCAAACAACCAGCAAGACATTGCTCCCATGGGAACCTCAAGTACCGACGGAATTTACTTGACACCCGGTCTCAGCGCTGAGAAACTGATGTACGAGAGAGCTCTCGAGATGAGCCGTGCAGCTGCGATTAACGAGATCGCCAGCGAGGATTTGCAGGGGTGTGAAATATCGTACGTGACTGCTATCCGCATGCTTGAAGCGGTTATAGACAACGACGAGGATATATCGAAGCGCAGACTCTCGGGATCCTCGAAGACGGAGCGTGATATCATTCGAGAAGGGTCGTCCGAAATCAACCAGGACGATCAAATAGCGGTTCATAAGAGTATGTGACCCATGTCTCCTACCTGAAAAGAAGGCAAAAACTAACTTGAACAAGTGATCCAAATGATCAATGGTAGACTTTCCGCTCTTCGAAAGAAATTACAGATGATAGCGAACGCCTCCAAAGCTCGATCACCCCTACCCCGAAAGCGTAGCGGCGATGTTGCACCGCGGAGTGTTCCCATAGGTGCTTAATGAGAGACAACAAGCACCATTTCTCACGACGTATGACGACACGTAAAAGATTGCACTACTACAACTATCTACGCCCCGCGGCCTTCATAATTTGTTTATTTAGACGGGCCCCCCTAGGCCAGCGTTGGCATTGGCTGGCCCCGTCCTTCTCGACAGGATCCATCATCGGCGTTCCGGACAACGACTTCATTTCTGTCCCATTATACTTATAGGCATTGAACATTTTCTACCATTGCCGTGGAATCGGCTTTTCTTTCACATGACAATATCTTAGGGTCTATGGACGTAATGCCTATTGGATGAGAAGGGCGTCACTTGGCGCCTCGTGTAAGTTGGCGTGATGGCACAGTCATCTCTGTCGCAATTTTGGCGTAAAGGCGGGGGTACACGGCACCATGGTTGTTTGCTTTTGGTTGCCAAAAACCTATACACAGGCGATATAGGTTCCCCAAGCGTGCTCAGCATTTCTTTTGCAACGACCGAATACCCTTCTGGGAGGACATGGGCTGTCCATGGCGAAGGAAAGGGTCACTCTGCATATTTCATCTCGTCGGTTGGTGTCGCGGTGAGTTTGGGTATTCTTTTGCTTTTGCTAGAGCTGAATCGGACTGGGTTGCATATGGATTTGGACAACGACTCCCTCTGTAACTACCTACCTACAACTGTATAAGGCAGTCTTACCATTCTTGCTATCGTATGAACAACCGGGAAATTGACAGGGATTCGGCCGCGATCCATTGACGCTTTAGAGAGAACCTAGCATAAACCAGAGTAAAACTATCAAATAAATTTCTAGATATCGAGTTTTTAGATGGCTGTTACGAAGAGTGAAAGCCTCGAACATTACAGTAATGCTTATCTACTATTTGGATCCTGTCATAGCATATGGGAGGCATTCTTCGTTGTTGGTGTTGCTGAAGTGTCTTGAGGATGTTGCTAAGGTTAAGAACCTTGAAAACACTAGGCGTACATTAATGGCAGAGTTGGCGCTATTAACCCCGATAGCGTTAAGAAAATGTTCTATGCCGCACTCTTAAGACTACCTCTGGCTTCTAATACTTTCATGAGGTAGGTTAGCTCGTAATCTAAGGCCTGGATAGTAGATATTCGAGCACAGGTCCATATACCTAGTAGCGGTAGCGAACGGGGCCAGATGTATAGTGCCGCATAGCTCTAAGCAATAGCTTACATACATCCGGATACTGGTTCTTCGGCCTTGCTCGACGACGGATACTTATCCATCTATTCGATATCGAAGATACCGGTATGACGTGACGAAAACTAGTGCCTGAGCTACGACGTCGATCGATCTGTCGACATTTGTGGCACTCATAACTCCTTGCATAGCGGTAGCTAGGCTGGGCCCGGCGGACGAGCTAGTCGACGCTTGTTTTCCTTCCCTACATACAGCTATTAGAGCTAGATACCATATTTGGATTAGAATGGGTGTGGTGGCCCTCGAGTCATGTTGTATTGTCTCGTGTCGTGTGATATACTGTTAAGTTGAAATGGTGATTATGGGTTTCGCTCATTCTATGATGTTATTATATTACAGTGTGTGTTAGTCTACACCTTGAGATATGTTGATCGTTTAGTAACTCTCTATGTACCTCATATACACATGTGCACCTATTAAAGTAGGTAGCGCCGGTAACCTCTTCAATGTTAACTTCGTAGGCGTATACCTTCGTAGGTGTATAACTTCGATTTGATGGAACGGTATTCTATTAAGGAGGTGATCTGCGGGGAAAGCTCGTGAAGCTAGCGGGCCCGAGGTCCTCGTACCTGGTTTTACAATGTGACCGGTTTTGCATCTCGTTCGTGACCTGCCCAGCCATGCTCGGCTACGTAATAGTGGCCTGTGTTAAGACGACGATCCGCGGTGTAGAGGTTGACGGTATTGCATCGACCGAAGTCGTCGACTACTGTACGGTTAGGCGAAGCTGCGCGACCTTGCATATTTGTGTACATGTACATGGCCTAATCGAGAGGGACAGAAGTCTGCTAAATTTAGTATCTGAGAGTGTTGGTCCAGTGGCGGGGTTCAGACGTTGTCAGGCTGTAATATGAGTTTTCTTCAAGTGCTCTCTTCTACTCAACAACATCGTAAATAAGCTTCGCTTGTCCATGCGCAAGTTAGGTGCGCATTAGAAGAGCTTGCGTTGTGACGCCAACACGAATGTAGAACTGCCAAGGAAGATCCGGATTCGACCAAGAGGAAACGATCCTATGTAGCCCTCTTTGTTACAGTAACGCCAGCCCACGCGGAAGGACTGGCAAGGGGTCGACGTCATAACTGGAACAGGAGAACTTGAGAAACGGCGAAAGCCTTACATGACCTACACGCATGTACACCCATCGTCCCGCCCCCATCTCTTAGCCCTATCCGTACTTGTCAACAGAGACACTAAGGCGGCTGAGCGGACTGAGTGGATTTCTCTCTTTGGAAGACCCCCTTCGCCTCGTCCTATCAAAAACTTGGAAATGGTAGCATATGACGCTGACAGCATGATAACCACCCGGCATAATAAACAAGGTGGCAACGGATAAGGCAAGTTAGGCGTAGTACCGACGCATGTACACGAGAGGCAGATACCCAGTTTGTTGCTGGCTACCTACATATTCGACTATCCCTGTGTGGCTTGAGCCAGGCTGCAGGTTTGAAGCCGTCAGAGTCGGGTACCTATAGGTTGTCAGGTTGTGTACCGCTATCAGAAGCGTACTAATAATAGCATTGTGAGGAGACAGAGCCTACATCCTACCTCCTGCTTATTTCTACTGCCTAGTGGTATGCGGAGGGAGATAATGAAGATTCAAATGCAGCCTGAACCATGTTTCAGACAAAGAATGTCAACCTTGTCTGGAACGATACGAGGAAGTCTAGAAGAGCGTCCAGACTTGTAGCCGTCAATCCCCCTTGATACTGTAGCTTTTTGTTCGAGCGTTAGGCTCGAGTGAGAGAGCAACCTAGGGGCTGAGCACAGTTTTCCACACGGTCTCCGCAACACAACCATCGTCTTCCATGGAAATGTGTAGCTTTAGAAGTGGTATAAGTCAGCGTACTAGTCGCTCGTGTATGGGCAGAGAGTTTTCACTTCAACTTAGCATAATGCAGCCCTTGAGTCTATCTTTATGGTAGATTCATAGATACGAGGCTTCTAAGTTTACGCCATATCAAATAGGGGAATGCCAAGTGTAGAGAAGAAACAGGTCCAAAGTAAATATTTTATCATGACCGAGATCGTGACAGCTAAGAGTTGTAAAGAAAGTACCCAGGTCTCAGTGGTAAGCTGATATGTCCAGGCTAATGTTCTATAGCCTTCAAATGAGATTATATAATTAAGAAGAGATGATATGGCGGCCTTGACTTGTTGTGTACATCAGTATGTGTATAAGATGTGTCTTAAATTGAATTCAAAACTGCTTGACAGCGGAGGTATTAGGCCGGGAACTGTGTACAGTAACACACCTGAGGTGCTACGCACTGTAAGTCAGCCACAGGTGACAGAGTTGCAGCGGTAGGAGCAATGCCCCCCGGCGTCGCTATCCATTGATTGGGAAAGCACCTGTACCTAGGGGAGGTAGGGGCAGGGAGGTAGTAGCCTAGGAGTGCCTACATGGTACCTCTCATTCTGCAACAGCCATTCCCAGGACTTCGTCAATTACTTCGTACCTCTACCTTAATACCCTACCTTGACCTACCTACTTACCTATGTAATATTGAGGCCACCACATTCACTTTTCAACTTCAAACCTGCCTTATGCCTCTTACAGATGCCTTAATAAATGTCAGTTCCAAAGGCGCCAATTCTGCATCTCTCCAAAACTGTCGGCATCTCATTTGCTGTTATCAGTTTGCCCTGAAACATTCAGCTTTGACCCGACACGTTATCCCGTCCGTTGTCCTCAACCGCCGACAATTAATCAATCAAATCAATAATCCACCTACCCACCACCACCACGCTGCCTGCACTCACGCTCAAGCCCACGTCCACGCCCAACGCCCGCGCTCACATCTCGATTCCGTCTTCTACGCCACTCACCACGGCGAACCTCCAGGCCTCCGCCATCTTACCGCTGATTTCTTTATTCCAAATTCATCGTCTACAGAGATATACAAGGTCGCGCGCGCATCTATTGCCACAACGCATCAACTAGACTTGCTGACGGTCGCGGTCAACGTCGCCCGCGCGTCATAGACATGATGACGTCCGCCATCACCCCGTCCAAACCACAACATCACGACCGGCAAATGAGTCCTCCGCAACAGCCTCACCCTCCTTCTGCTAACCCGGCCTCGCCACCGAGTAAGCGAGACTTGAAGTCGTGGTGGAAGAGCTTCCAAACGCGGTCGAAGCATCAAGAATCTCAAGGTAAGGGCGACCTCACATCCATCTCGCCATCGGCCCAGTCAGGCTTTACCCTGCTGTCAATATTCTCGAACACGAAATATGTTTGCGACACGAAGGCATCGACTGATATGAGCTCCAACTAGAAACGCCGCCCAAAGGCATCTTTGGTGTCCCTCTACGACAAAGCATTACCTACGCGAACGTCGCCATTTCGCTAGTTGACGAGAATGGTAAAAGCTACATCTACGGATACGTGCCAATCGTAGTGGCCAAATGCGGTGTATTCCTGAAGGAGAAAGGTCGGTGACAACTCTGCGCAACGATTGCTGGTCTAATGCTGACAACCGCCACACAGCCACCGGTGTAGAAGGAATATTCCGCCTCAGCGGCTCCGAAAAGCGCATCAAGGAACTCAAGCTACAGTTTGACTCACCCGATCGTTATGGAAAAGGACTCGTGTGGGATGGATACACGGTCCACGATGCCGCTAACGTACTTCGTCGATACCTGAATGACCTACCCGAACCCGTCGTCCCACTAGATCTTTACGAGCGATTCCGAGATCCCTTGCGCGGACACACGAGACAAGCTGTTGGCGATACCGAGGGCACGCAGCTTGTTGAGAACTTCGACGAAGCCGAAGCGATAGTGAAGTATCAGCAACTCATCAAAGAGCTACCTCCGCTCAATCGACAGCTACTTCTGTATATCCTAGACCTGCTCGCAGTCTTTGCTGCGAAGGCCGACGAGAATCGAATGACGGCCCAGAACCTCGCCGCCATCTTCCAGCCTGGAATGCTCTCGCATCCGCAGCATGCTATGGCGCCAGAGGAATATCGACTGAATCAATGTGTCATCATTTTTCTGATTGAAAATCAGGACCACTTTCTCATTGGTATGCAAGGCACCGGCACTGATGAGAAGACTAAACAAGAAATCGAAAAGGGACCGCCGACGGTCGTGACGCCCGCGACCCCAAGCCGCAGCTCTGGCATAGTAAGATCAGCTTCGAATGCCAGTGCTGGTGCAGAAAGCGTTAGCAGAGATGGCAAGATCCGGAGGAACCGTTCAACCTCGTCTCGACATTCGCACCAGTCGAACGGCGCATCCACACCTAACAGTCCTGCGCTAACACCGAATAATGGTCTCGCAAGAAGCAACACAGTTCCCTCTAAGAAATCCCCTCATCTGCCCGCGGGTAGATTTCCCTCTCGACAACACTCTCCCGCCGTCGCGGTGGCCCCCGCTTCGCCTTCCCCCGTTGGATCAACCTTAGTTGCTCCTCCGACTGTAGCTGAAGAAGGTCCTGCTGCTCCTGAACAATCCCCGGCGACATCCCAGCACCTCACCCCGATGGCGGCAGGTTCGCAATCAGCAGGTAGAAGCCAGGAAAGGCTGCTCGGTCCTCCTAGTGATGTCGTGACGCCTTTGAAGGAAAGGAACTTGCAGAGCCTGTTTCAACGATCGCCAACTTCCGAGGGCGAAAGGCGACAGCCTAACAAGCTACGCAAAAAGCGATTGGCAAGCAGTACTAACCCGAGCGCGCAAAGCTCGACAGCCTCTCTACCGCATTCGGAGGGGTTTTCCCCAGCGCTTGAGTCTTCGAATCCGATAGAACAGAAAACATCTTACCTGGAACCCTCAAGTTCAGAGAACGGTACCTCCGCTGAGACCCCTTCAGAGCCGACTCCGCGGGCATCCCAAGTACCATCCGGGAACACTATACCAGTTGACGTAGAGACCCACAATACGCTCAAGCCAAAGGACTCACCACCAACGTCGTTGCACTCTTCGTTTAACGAAGGATCTGATATAGACCAAGTGGATGAGAATATGCCTGTTTCCTCTACAGAGGCGGCCGATAAGGAGAAGAAGCGTCGCTGGCGCATATCTCGACGAAAGGAAGACTATCCGAATTCACCATCCCAAAACCTTGGTACTAACAGTAACGCTGAAATGAGCACATCCTCTGTTGGCAGTGGGCAGAGGCCACGAAAGAGCTGGACAGGCGAGTCTTCAGATGTGGCAGCAACACTAGCGGAAAGCGAGGCTGGCAGTCGAGAGAGGGACGAACACAAAGGTCCTATCGGATGGATTAAGAATAAGTACCGGGAAGCTAAGGAGAACGCGGAAATCAAACGCACGAAATCACCTCCGAGAGAACAGGGACAAGGCTTTCTGACTTCAGGAGGCAAGAGCGTCGATACCATGGGGAGTATAGACGAGAAAGGAGTACCGGCCCCTACGGGTCCTGCCCGAGGTGCAACTGCAACCCCCGAACCGAACCCGTCGCCCGCTCCTCACGATGTTCCATTACCGAGGTCTCCTCCACCAACTCAAGCGACACACGTCGAGAAGCCCTCGAATACCTAGGAGGCGAGGACTTTGCACCGGAGAAGTAGCTTGTTTTGTTGGGGGACGGTTAAAGTCGTCAACCAGTTGGAGCCGGCCCATAGAGCTCGAACCAGGGAGTTTTGATCGAAAGGTTTTGGACAGGTAGAATAATTGGCTTTTCGGAAATTTTGATATTTCGGGAGGGAGGGTTATCTTGCTGACTAGGAAAAAGGGGCGACGGGATACGGCTTAGCGAACGGGTCTGATCGACGAGGGCTTGATGGGCCCTCAAAAGAAGTTTGACGATGCAAGTTTTATGTGGCGACGGAGAGGGAAGAAAAATTATCTTTTTGGAGGGAGGGAACCGGCAATGGCCCGCTTCGAGGCGGGAAGAAAAAAGGAGAAGAGAATGCTTGCTGCTTCTTCATGGATACCCCTTCTTCCCCCACCTCGAGGTTGGCTTGTACGTCGTTTTGTCGTCTTTTGGACTTTACAACCTGTTGTAATGTGGAATTCCTTTTTTTTTTTTATCTGACGAATTCGAGCCTCCCCCTTTTGTCGAAAGCAGAGCACTACCCCCCTTTACGGAGGGAGACCTTTGGTTTCTGCTCGAAAAGGGTTATTGGGTAGCACAGGCTTTTGGTTATTATACTCTGTTCAATACAAGGAGGCCTCTTTTGCTTCGTCTAGATGGGTTGTGTTCTGTTGTGTCTTTTTTCTGCCGCCTTTGCTTTTACATATATCCTCCTTTTCCCAGCGGGAGTGGTTGGAGTTTTGCAAGTGCGGTTGGCAGAATCTATCACGTATGCGTACGAGGGGTGTCGGCGCTGTCTATTGATTAAGAGTAGCCGGTGCTGGTGCGGCGGCAACAGTCTTGGTCTCATCCATCTATCTACGCGGTGTCCCGAGATGCCCGTGTGTGGTGCAGCGGTTAAACGATGATGAAGGAGAAACGCTTAGGAGTTTTGGCTTGGGAAATAAAATAGGATGGCGGCTGCTACTAGTGGTATACCTAGCCTTGGAATCGAATAAAAAAACGAGAATTTCTGCTTGACTACCTAGTGAATTCCTATGATGAGTTTCCTGTGACAGTTCGAAGAAAGGAGCACCCTATGTTACTGGCGGCTTTGCCTCAGGTTAAACTTCTATGTGTATGTGCACATACGATGCCTTTATTTGATTTCTTCAGTAATGACGTTTATTTATCAAATTATACACAGCCAAGTATTTACGAAGTTGGCGTTAGGTTATATTGACGCAATGGGGAAAATAGCGAGGAAAAAACTAAACTAAACCGAACGTAATTACGGATCGGTCGGTATACGAGTCTTTAAAGACCAACATAAGCGGTCTAATTAGGGCTACTATACGTAATAGAGAAGCACAGTCTAGAGAGGGTAGCGTGAGGGGGTTAAGATTGAATAGCACATTGAGGCGAGATTTAGAGCATACATGATAATGAATGTAGAGAAGAAATATATGGCAGTAATGATAACTTACCTCTTACTATTTACGTATAACTATGTTTGATCACGATAGAACTCACCATAATCCTCCCACTAAAGTACCCTACACATAAGTCGTGCCGTCGGGCGAGGATGAATACCTGCGGCAGAGTTAGCTCTTATTATGAAATGACCAAGCTTGTGCAGATCCGAGTGAGAACGGCAACTGAAGAGAAGGCTAGAGAGTAGCCTTGGCCGTGGCATGCATCTACTGGATGCCGTCAAAACTTCATGCTCGATTCCGGAGAGGCCACTCGAACATGCGCCTCTCCTCTCTTGCATTACTATACTGCGATAAGATGTGTCGAGCCCCCTTCATTTCCAAGTGCGTCGACCCTGTTGAGTGGCACAAGGGCAGCCTTCTAAACTTCGAACAAGCAATTCGTGTATATCCACCGTCTTTCCCAGCTGTACAGCGCACCTGACGATTCCCCGATCCATGTCATCGTGCTCATCGATATCTCCATCCTTGGGTATCTCCTGCTCTTCAAGAAAACATATACATAAAAATGGATTAAATGCCATTGCTTGCACATTGGAATGCTGTACCAACTGTACCCAATGCAAACTCATCCAGAATGCCCTGGACACTGGCATATGTTCCGGCAGAGAGGAAGAAAACACCAGTCAAAATGATGATGATATTTAAAATACCCTCGAACCATCCTCGGAACGATCGGTCTCTGAGCAATGTAACGGCTCCGTCGGCTTTGCGCATGCGGAAATAGGCAACACCCCAGAAGATGAAGCCAAAGAAGGAGTCGAACAATGAGGACATGAGCGCAAGGACTATAATTTTTGTTAGCTTGATTTTAGAGTCAAGAACTGAAGGCTTACGAGAGTTGAAGAATGGGATCGAGTTCGCGATCACGAAGGCGAGAATCCAGGTGACAACTGAGTCATTCGTTAGCATAAAGACGAAGTCTAGCGTATTGGAGCATAGGTCATACGCAATATTAGAGCCCAGGATACCCAGCCAACAACTGTGTGTTCGTTCTTGTGTCGTGAGTTGTGGAAGATTCGGAAAAAGATGAATCGAGCCGAGACCGAAGCATACAATACTCCTAGAAAGATAATCGTCGGGATCATGAACGAGAAAGCAACCTTCTTGTATAGCGGGATCAAGGACCCAAAAGCCGGAGAAGTCATGTACTGGTTGCCCACGAATGCGTAAGTAACTGCGCCGACGATGCTAAATACGAGGATTTCGAGAATAGTGCAGGCCCAGAGAGCCTTAGGGAAATCCTTCGGTTCACGCATCTCAGCGATGAAACTGGGCAGGGTAATTTGCCCAATGAATGTATAGCTGCCGGTTTGTTAGCTCTGATTTAGACGTCGATGACAAGTATATTACCTAATGTTGAGAAACGCGCCTAAGCCTGAGACGAAGGTAGTTCCCAAGATTGGTACGGCGGTGACGATAGGATTACCGAAAGGTAGCGCCGTGCCGGTGGTCGGATCGGTGGTCGGCTCAGCATTGAAACCTGCGGGATGGTCCTCGACGCCAGCAAAGATAGTAGCTAAGATGACTGAGATGAAAGTGAAGGCGGCTGATGCGGTGCCAAGCTTCGAGAGCATGCTGAAAGTACGGGGCAGCGATGACAGCCAGCAAACAACAGCAACAATAGCTCCGAAAGATACAGTCTGGCAGGAAATGCTAGCGTTCGGGCCGACCATTGTGTTCAGGTATTTGGCGCCAACGAGGACGTGAAGGCCCTGCAACGAGTTAGATTTAGGGGTCCGGCTAGGTTGAGTCTCAGCTTACCTGGATGAATGTATTGTTCAAAATAAACATGACGGCCGTGAAGTACCACGCCCATTTCTGGCCCCAGAAAAGCATCTGGCCAATATCACATACATCTCTAACCTCGGGGTGTCGCAGGCAAAACTCCCACAGTACTATTGAACTATGGCGAAATAGTCAGCGTGGTGAAATGATGCGCGTTTCCAAGGAACTTACGTGTATAGGACTATAAGAGCTTGAACGACGGTAAGGATGAGGCTAAATCGTATGTCAGTAACCGCCTTAGGGTTTACCAAGACATGTGCCTAGAAGCCAAGAAAGCTTACCCTGGGACGAGCCCGAGGACGCTGTAGGACCACGGAAAACTCATGATTGCCTAGGAGTTCGTTAGTCTCAATAATGATAAGATCTAAAGCAATCAAAGAAAAGAGTATAAGAAGGAGTTTCTAGGATAAGATCTAAGATCCAACCAGTGCCAGCTGAGAAGAGGGCGTAACTGAAAACTCACCAGACAGATATATTCGGAGAAGAGCAATGCGGCTGTCTGTTTACCAAATCAAGATGTTAGTCGATCATAGGTCCTTGGCTCCCGTCTGGGCTTGCTTGTTTTTATTGGGCGTACCTTTTGCCAACTGCAGGTACGGTATTGGATAGCGCAGTTGGCCTCTTCCTCGATCTGCTTGATGAGAATGGCGTCGCTGCTGAGATTGCTCTCGGAGTCTCGCATATCATTGCTGAGTGGGACTATTTGAGGAGCGATACGAGGCCCTACCCTCACACGGGGGCCACCAAACCAGGCGGACCACCCACGGGGTATGGAAGCATCGTGAACGTCGTAGGTGGACCTCTCGTCCGAGTATTCTGCCTTCATGTTGTCGACGAGAGCAGACGGATTGCTGCTAGTCTAGGGTAGAGAGATAAGAAATGTAGAGGGTGCCGAGCAAAGTACGGCGTAAGCGGTAGAGTTTATCTATTTCTGACGGACGGTCGCACACATAACAGAGGAATTATGTGTTATTCCAGATAGAAAGATTAGATACACTTCGATGAGTACAAGCGCAAGACGAGAGGAAAATAGAATTCGAATAGGAAGGGGAGAAGAGGTGAGTTTAAAAGCTGCATGTAATCGCAAATCGCTGTTGCCCTGATATATCCATGCTGGCTAGCTATCTCCTATGGCTTGGGACTGGGACCTGGGATTGGGTCCTAGGGACACTACGCCTATCCATGTACCTAATAGGTAGGTAGGTACTTTAGCTAAAAGTTTAGAATACGCCGACCGAGCAGGGTAATCCTGTACTACTTGAGTAGTCTCTAGGTACATACTCTTAAGGATCATTCCTACGTGTACGTACCACGATCCATTCATGTTCCCAATTATTATTACGACGTCTTTTGACAGTACGTATAAACGTAGGATGGGATGCATGCATACCCGTTCTGACATTCATTCAGTATGCTACACCGAATAGGGGACCCCGAAAATACAATGTGGGACTATATGCCACATAATATTTCTATTGGTCCAACTATTCCTTCGCCAAAAACTAAGACATATCAATAGTAATTAATGCGCCTCGGAAGCTCCCACGAGCTGCGCTAACTAAGCCCAGAGCGGGCAATATGGATCGATCACGCAACGTAGATAGGGAATGACGCCTATCGCTGCAGCTGTTATCAGTGGTCACCGAATTCTTTTTTAGCTCAAAGAACCTATGTATATGTGATATCATCTTTTGAATATTAAATCAGGGCAGCCAGGTTGGTCCTCGTGGTATGATGATCTTGGCAACGTGCTATGCATCACCCCGTCGTGGGGGCAGCATCGACCACATCTAACCATTATTGGTTAACGATTGAACATGTCGCCTAATTTCCTTATACTCAAACCAGGCTGCTGGGTCCTGATCTCTGTCGCATGCGTCAATTGATTATTTTAGTCTGTCTTATGGAACAGATCCAAACTTCGACAGCTAAACGTTTGCGTAAAATAAATTGCGACATCGAGTGATGTCAGGATCTAACGTCACTTCGTCAGTAGGTGTGGGAACACAAACCAGAGAGGAACAGCCACACAACATAACGGTATGCAGTATCGATCACTCGGTGTCTTGCTTGCGTAATATGTCAGGTAAATTTCGGTAAGTGAACATCAAACATCACAATCATCTTGACTCCATGGTTTTTTCGTGGCCTAGCGGCGACACGTTTGAGAAATGAATGTGAGTGCTCCAAAGACAACTGTCACTTATACACACACTTATATAATGCTACTCATTTATTAACACATCACAAGGTCTAGCAGTACGATGCCCACCATAGACATCGGTCAAATCTTTACTCGTCCGATTTCCCGTCGAAATTTGAGAAGTCTCTTCAATTGAAGCCTTAAAACTTCTAGAGTGTGATTATTATAATATGCGGACCGTGATGAGCAGACTATCGATGCTTCAAACATGCCATCCATGGCCATTGGCGATATCGACGCAGCAGCAGCTAGCACCACTGCCTCCGACTACACTCATCGTGTCAAACCCATGTGCGATGAATACACATGCGAAGAGAAGGGCCTTCTATCGATGACTATCAAATATATGTCTTCAGTGTTGTGATGCCGAGGTTGAACCCGTGGCTGTGGCAGCGCGATGCCTGCAGGGCCGTCAACAACGCCTGAGGCAAAAGTGCCACAGACGCACTGCAGTCAGCCAGAATTCAGAGCGGCTACTTGCACATCGAACAACAGTCTTTGGATCAGCCGAACTGATGAATTGTGTTCCTGTCTCGAGATATCAGCCAACTGATGTTGAGTAATCCATCACTACGATTGGTGCCATTTATTATATGCGCTACGAGATATTCGAGAAGGCGAAGACGCGAGATTCAAGGGTCCAGCACAGTCAGCCGCGGTCAGCAGTGAGAGGGGGAATAATACAGATAAAATGACTGGTTGATTCTTCAACGGCCCGGCTCTCATCTTCTCCGCAAAATTTTAATTTCCCCGCGACTAATGTTCCCATTCGCCTGGATCCTTTCCATTTTCAGACGATCCTATCCAGCGGCTCCAGCTTAGCTTGTACCGAACTCACCTTAACGAAGCGACATCGGGCTCCGACTTGAAGGGTTTTCGAGTCGCGTCTTTGAGATTATAAGTTTCTTCTGAAGTTGCTGACTGGTGTGCGAGTATCACTAATCACAGTACGCTGGGTCGGTCCGCTTTGAGCCTCTAAAGCCAAGGCCGAATTACCGGAGACTTATTGGAGTTGGAGATCGTCAAGTCCAATCCTAGGCCCGAGAGTCAGCTGTCAGCCGGCGCGACTGACCACACAAAATTTACTATAAGAACTAGAATCCCACCCTGGTCTCGTGAACTGTTTTGTCTCCCGTCGAACGTCGTCTGAGTCATTCTGCGTATTGTATGTTTTCCTGGGAGCTTCCCGGTGGCCTTGATTGATTCCATTGAAAATGCGCATAGCCAAGACTTCCGGTACGTAGTGATTCTCTTGCAATTCTTGCCGACAGATTTCGAGTTATTGTGTCTCCTGTCGCGTTCGTGAACAGAGTCGTGAGCATTATAGGCGCACAGCATGAGACTTAGCCGATACCGATGACTAATTTGGCTTCTCTCGAGGCAACAGCACCGAACGATTCGGACAAACCAGGGGCGGACTTCATTGGAAACAATACTTACCATCCCGGCACTGCCGACGTCGAATACGATGAGCTTCACGTACAATGTCCGCCTCACACTACGGAGCGAGAGCTCATGACCCGTATCGACTGGCAATTAATACCGTTCCTATGCATTCTGTATCTTCTCGCATTCTTGGACAGAGTCAACATTGCAAATGCGAGGTCTTTCCATCTGGTCGAGGATTTAAATCTCGAGAACAATGAGTACAACACCGGTAAGCAAATTCGCCCTAGAAAATGTTGGTTTTGCTGACACTGATTGGTCTTAGCCTTGACTATGTTCTTCGTGCCATATATCATCGCCGAGATCCCTAGCAATATCCTGCTGAAGAAGTTCTCACCTCGTATATGGCTTCCTACTTGCATGTTAGGATTCGGTATTGCATCTGTATGCCAGGGTCTCGTTCAAAACTACTCGGGACTTCTCGCGACACGCTTCTTCCTAGGTACAGCTCTACAAATACACTTGAAGGAGACGGTTGTACTTACGTAACTTAGGTCTATTCGAGAGCGGAATGTTTCCAGGTAAATTGATAACCGCAAAGCCCCTGTTTGAGCCTCAGTGACTGATTTTAACTTCAGGATGTTTCTATCTCATTAGTATGTACCCCTCCTGAGATATATATCACACAATGCTTGCGTCGATGTGACCACACATGCGAAGCAGTCGCTAACACTTATCCCTTGTCAGGCATGTGGTATAAACGAAATGAATCACAGAAGCGTTACTCACTGTTCTTCTCATCTACTTCTCTGGCTGGAGCTTTCGGGGGTCTTCTAGCCTCTGCCATTGGAAAGAGTACGTTCACCCATTCGATCACGAGTTATTATTATGTTTTAGCAGAGGTCATCCCTTAGTACTCTAGGGGGAAGATTCATCGAGCTTTCACTAACCCATTGAACAGTGCAGGGCATCCGTGGATATAGCGGCTGGCGATGGATTTTCATACTTGAAGGAATTCTTACGTGCCTAGTTGCGATCTTTTTCTTCTTCATCTTTCCCTCCTTGTAAGTTATCCCATCTTAATCGTAGCTATCATGACTCTAACCCAGCTACAGCCCCGAGGAGGCTAAGTGGCTCACCGAAGAGGAGCGAGCCTACATAAAGGCCCGTCTACAGGCTGACCAAGGTCACAATGCTGCTGAGCGAAAGATCACCCTCCGCGACGTCGGAGCCGTGATGAAGGATCACCGCGTCTGGCTCGGTGGTTTCATGTACTTCGGATTGATCGTCCCTGCGTACGGATATGCCTTTTTCGCGCCAACCATCATCTCCACGTACCACTACAATGCCATTCAGACGCAATTGTATAGCGTACCTCCATGGGCGGTATCTTTTGCGTTTTCACTTCTTACAGCTGTGTTTTCGGACTGGTCGCGTCACCGAGCAGCTTTTGCGCTGGCGCCGCTCGCCCTCAGTCTCGCGGCCTTCGCTACGCTACTGAAAATCCACGACAACACCCCGGTGCAGTACGCGATGCTGTGCTTCGTTACGATGGGCACCTATAGCGTGCTTCCCATCACTGTCTGTTGGTTTAGCATGAATTTAGGCGGTCACCACCGTAGGGCGATAGGCACGGCGTGGCAGATCGGGTTCGGAAACATCGGCGGGATCATCGCGACCTTTGCCTTTATTAACACTGACGCCCCGTTTTTCACTAACGGCTACTCAATCTGCCTCGGGTTTACCTGCCTGAGCGGCCTAGCCTCGGTCCTCTACTTCATATCGATCTACCTCGAAAACCAGAAGAGGAAGAAGGCCGTTAGGGACGTGGGCCTGTCGGAGTACGAGAAGACAGAGCTAGGAGATTTGAATCCCGAGTTCAGGTATATGTACTAGCGAGCATGTGATGCCAACATGGATGGAAAAGTCATTACAAGTCTACGTTAAGTTTTATAAAATGAGAGGTTAAATAGGTGGAATTGATATAGTATGAGTACCTAGTTTCGAAGATATCCACGTCTGCCTTTCATATAACAAGCTCCAGCTCGCTCTGTAACATATCGCAATATCATTAGGTGCCTGTTTGTGTAAATCTTAGATGTCAACTCTTGCTCACACATTACTAAGTCATAAGATCATTCACCACGAATTCTCCTAGTATATTCGTACTGTACATATACTCAACATCATTGAAATGTGAAGACAGCATCTATTTAGATGAATTTAACTATACAGAGTAATGTTCAAAGAGGCTTCTAAGGGTATTGGCTCTCTGTAATATGAAGAGGGAGATAAGACATTGCCACAGAGGCATTGGAGGCCGTATGTCTATATAAACACAATCCAAATAAACTGTGATATACAATGTTTACCTTATTATAAGATCCCATCTTAAATCAGAACTATATCATTCCAAGTCTAAGCCCCGCCTCCGCATCGAATTGCAGGTCATGTGTCAAAGACGGCAGAGACAGCGGCTTCAACGGCGGGAACGTTAAGTCGTCCGACTCGATAAGCAGGGGTTCCAGCAGCCCTTCGATTTCCACCAACTGGTTCTCGAGGCCAGGCAAGTTCATCTCCCGGAGCCGTCGCAGACTTAGCTCAGCTCCGGCCTTCTCGGCCGGCGTCAGGGGCCGCCGCCGCTCCAAACGCACGGCATCGGCAGCGCCACCCGGTCCCTGCTTCCACTCCCTTGTACCACTACTACTACTACTACTACCGGCCGTGACACGTTCGTTCGCATAAGCAACCATATTATCCCGCCTCACAACAACAACCTGATCCACCACACCCCCACCCCTATCCCTGTCCTCGCCCTCGTCCTCGCCCGAGTCCACAAACGCAGCAGCGTCCAAAAGCCCCGCGTACGAATCATCATGCACGCGCCGCGGCGTAAGCCGCACCGGCAAGCCAGCGCGTAGCCCACCCTCAGGCAGTTTCTCGTAAAAGCGCACGAGGATGCCCAGACGGCTCAGCGGCGCCGGCACCGCGAGCACGACGACCTCGACGCGGTAGCGCCGGTGCCGGAACAGGCGCGCCAGGTCTGCGAAGTCGCCCGGGTGCCGCGCCGCCGATTCCAAGAGCACGTCTGCGTTACGCTGCGCCGCGTAGCTTGCGGCTAGTGCTAGCCAGCGCCGCGCGTCGGGGCTTGTGGCTGGCGATGCTAGGGAGGGGTGGGGCGAGGAGAGGAGGGCTGGGTAGGAGGGGTGGTATGTTTTGTACGTGTCGGCGACGAAGTGCGCGAGCGGCCTGGGGTTGGGGCTAGAGCCGGAGCCGCGAAGCCGGGTCAGGGCGGCCTTGATGGCGGGGGCTGTGCGGGTCTTCCCGGCGCCGGTTTGGCCTACGAGGAGCACCGCTAAGGGCGGGGGGTTTGCTCCTATGGTATCGTCATCGTCACCGGCGCCTTCGTTAGAGATGTACTCCTGTTCCGGCTCTAATAACGAGAGAGCGCTGAGTTCGACGGGGATGATGTCCCGCTCAAAAATGACCTTGGATTCGTCCTCAGAGAGAATGTACGATTGCGGATCGGTATTCATTGTGTGGTTGAGCTGGCGTCTCCCGCCGGCCGCGCAAAGATAACAGCCGAAGCGGCGCAACCGTGAGGCTAGCGGTCGTGCCGGTCTTCAATTATTTGAGGGAAACTTATATTCGTAGGAAAAGACATGTTTGATGAAAATGGCGTTGAGAAGTGAGGAGATAGATTATTATTACTAAGAGATTGAAGTTAAAGTATGCCCATCTGACCTACGGTAGTTCTCAGTTTGCGTGGGGGTTAAGATACCCTGTCAACTATTGTGATCTCACTGGCAGGTGAAAAGAAATGACTTACAACTGTGTAGGAAGAGCCATTAACTTCGAATCATGAAAGAAAGAGCTCAAACATGATATTTTCCCCTTTGGAAAACTCAAGTCTGTCTAATTGAGAGATTTCAGCTTCATACATGTAAGGAGTGTCTATAGGTTGAGTGACAAGTGTATCATACTCTCTTCTATAACTCAAAGTTTCTGAATAGGTCAGCTCTCAAAACAGCTAGATACTGGTATTAAAGATAAGGATATTAGTGTCATTATAATTAGAGCTTCACAAGGGCCTTTGGCCCCTTTATTTCCACCACCGCGGGAAGAGATAGTATATGAACATAGGGTTGTCTCTATAAGTTGATTATGAATGTTCATAGATGATAGTGGTACACTGACTTATATGTATTGAGCAAATCACACCGCCTACCAATTTGGTCAAATTCTGCCCTATGCCCCTCCATAAATAAGTCTTAGCCGCTTGACATGCCACTTCGACTCGACTTAGACGCTGAAGACCGAGAGACTGTTCTGCTATAACGAGAGGTGTAACTAACTAAGACTAGAAAGATCATGGACCGGAAACCATGACCTCGTAACAAAAATGTCTAAATAACTAAGCTCCCGGACCTAATCGACTCATAATCGCCTGCCAACACTTGACCTAGACTCCGTCGCCATGTCCAAGCCAACACACCTCGAGCCCTCGGAGCTGGGCACCAAAGAATAGTATGCCCTCACCTTCCCGCCACTACTCTCCAAACACCTCTGAACCAAAAATGTCTAACACACAAAGCACAGCTGGGACAACCTCTACACCACTGAGCTCTCCAACCACGCGCACGACCCGTCCGACACGGGCACCGTCTGGTTCGACGACTCGGACGCCGAGGCCAAGCTCGTCGAGTTCCTATCCGACCTCTCCCTCTCCCCTTCCTTGCCCTCAGAAACAACCTCGTTCCTAGACCTCGGCACCGGCAACGGATCCCTCCTCTTCAAGCTGCGGGACGCCGGGTGGCAGGGCAGTATGTTAGGCGTAGACTACTCGCGGCAGAGCGTCGAGTTCGCGCGGCGCATCGCCCAATCCCGTTCTTCCTCCCCCTCTTCCTTAGAAGAACAGCCAATATCCTTCCACGAGCACGACATCCTACGCACCACCCCCACCGCCCTCCTCACCGGCGCGCAGTCGCAGGGCTGGGACGTGGTACTAGACAAAGGCACCTTCGACGCGATATCGCTATCCTCAGAGACGGACGCGCAGACGGGCCGGCGCGTGGGCGAGTCGTACCGTGCGCGGATAGCGCCGCTGGTGCGCGAGGGCGGCCTGTTCCTGGTGACGAGCTGCAACTGGACGGAAGACGAGCTGCGGGGGTGGTTCGCGGGGGCCGCGAGGGAGGACGACGACGGGGAGGGGGAGGCGATGCGAGGCTGGCGGTTCGAGCAAGTCGGCCGCGTCCGCTACCCGAGCTTCAGCTTCGGCGGCGTCAAGGGACAGACCATTAGTAGTTTATGCTTTCGGAAGGTTAGGAACGGTGAAAGCTGACACGCGGCTACGAGGAAAGACGTAGACATAGTAGCGTAGATAATTGGAAAAAAAGGGAGGAAATATACCCCGGTAGTGGAATGAACACTATTAGACTCGCAAAACAGGAACATCACTGCACCCTTAGCTTGACCGAGATCTATTAAAACTCATCATGTTTTTTCGTCTTTTATCATACACGCCCGGCAGATAGCCGGGTCAAGAACACCTCTTTGTGCCCTTTGGCTCGATTATCATCTATAGAAGCTTGTACGACTTCCAAGTCCCACCGAGGTCCAATGCCAAGCAGAACAACAACCTCTTAACAAACATGCATGATAACCGTGTACGTGACTACTCCATACGTGCTGCGTTTTTTTCTGATTCTAGGACATCTCGAAATCTAGCTCCTGGAGAACCTCTGTACGGACTAACGTTAGACAAGTCGGGCTGGCTATCTCGCGAGTAGGTGCAGTTAGGACGTTCTGGTATATGACCGCCGTACGTGGGGAAGACTTTTCTTCAGTTTCTCCTATCTACGGCGATGTGTTCATAGGCTCACCACCCATTCCGAGAATGCCTGCCACCGCCGTCGTGGCAAAGTAGCGCACGTCCACATCGTCATCCTTCTGTAGTTTCTCCAGACTCGGGAGGATGCGCTGCTGGATGAGCTCAGTTGCACGAGGGGACGGTGTAGTAATCGATGTTCCGGCCTTCTCCAAACTGTAAATGGTGCCCTCGTCAGGAAGTCGTTTTAAGACATCGATGAGCACGGCGTACGTCTTCGCCACGTTGAAACGGATGTTCGGGATCTCATCGTCCACGAGCTTCTCCAACATAGGAAGAATGGATTTCCCGATGACATCCAGGCTAACGACGGTAGCCAGAGTCTGTGATGGTTAGAATCTACACCGAGACATCCAAAAATAACGAGACCACTTACCGAGATCGCGAAGCACGTGGTCATCCGGTACAAGTAATTCGGGTGGGAGCCCATAGCCATCACCTTGGGGATGATTGCTTCGCTGGCCCACTCCACGCCGAACACCTCAGTCAGTTTCTTGAGATTATGAGTCGCGGCTTCGCGGATAGAGAAGACAGTATCTCCTAGCCATCCCATGCACAACGAACTCAACTTCTCGTCGAAGAACTTGACGCCGAGCTGGCTAGCAAGGAGCGGAATATACTCGATGATAGCAAGCCGCACTCTCCATTGCTTGTCTTCTGCGAGCTGCACAATTGCAGGGAGGAGAGACTGAGAAAGCAAGTCGATACCGATGACTAAAAATGTTAGTCTCGTGGGATCCTGCGAGGGCCTTGGGAATAAATACCTTGGTTGACTAGCTCAAGCTTAGAGATGATATGCAGACGGACTTCGGGGAATTCGTCCTTCAACATCTGTAAGAACATAGGGAGAAGGTGGTCGATTGTCCTAGGAAATATCAGTACACGCTATATTGATAGATGAAACTGGTTAACCTACTCTTGTTTGCCTAGAATTGGTGCTAGACCGCTGATCTGAGTGCCGAGGGCAGCCCGGACATGTTGGGATGTGTCGGAGACAAGGTCCTCAATGGAGCCCATGATGTCGTTAAGCAACGTGGTCCTATCCACCAAGGTGCAGAAGCCGGGGATCTGGCCAGCGATGGCAGTTCGAACTTCGGCCTCGTTGTCTTTCAATAGCTTAACAAACGCAGGCACTAGGTCTCGGGAGACCACCTCTTCGTCCACGGCTTTTGCGATCTGAGTTACACGTTATTAGCCTAGGCGACACAGAATTCGAAATGTTGCCTTGTACCTTCTCAAATCTGTCGGCAATCATATATCGAACCCTCCAGCTCTTGTCCTCTATCAAGTTCCGTAACGAAGTGAGCAGAACACCATGGCTGCCCTGTTGTTCCTTAGGTACAACTTCGGCGATGGAGATGAGGATTTCTACTGTCAGTAATCGCACGCTGTCCTGATCGTCTTGCGCAAGATGTTGGAAAAGAGGTATCATCTCTTCAACGACAACAGCGGCAGGCATCTCCTTCACAAATTTGGCCATGTTGGTAGCGGACTGTCTTCGGACCATAGGTGTCTCATCGTGTACCAAGAGGCCAAACTGTTGGCGGAGCTGCTCTTGAACAGGAGGGGATACCTTCTTGTAGGGAGTCGTGTATAGGCCGCACCCAGACACTTTGGAGGTGAACCAGTCTGCCTTAGAGAGTCGGATCGTTAGCGGGATGAAGTACTCCTCGACTTGGGTAGGCGAAAGATATTCGCAAATCTTGTTGAGGGACTCGACAGCCTGCGATGGGTAGTTAGTGGTTAGCGGATAATGGCAGCAAGTATCTGCTTCATTGTTTAGACAGACCTTATCTCGGACGACGGGCTCTTCGATGGCTGCGAGGTTCTCGAGGGGGGAAAGGAGGACATGGCCATATTGAGGACCGCCGACATATTCAATGAAGGTGCCCAGCTCTTCACTTAGAGCAACAAGAACTTCGTCTTCGTCCTCGACCGACTCTAGTATTGAGGTTAGATTAGATTGACCGGGTCCGATATTAGGATTTGAACGAGTTACCATCTAGAAAGGGAATGAGTTCGTCACGAGTGCGCTCGGCACCCAGAGCGAGCGCGATTGTCGAGAGACGATGGATGGCGTTAAGTCGGAGAAGAACATCGTCATGCTGGTGATAGGTTAGCAGTGGTGGTTGTTTTCGAAGCAGCTAGTTAATATGGGTCACCGCCTTACCTTCAATTCGTCTATGAGTACAGCGATGGGGTAGAGGTCGTCGTTCGTAGCTGGCGCTTCAGCCATGTTGAGGTATAGTTATGCAGTGCTAGGTGAGAGTGATGCAGGAGGCGTTGAAGCCGGGAAGTAAAGAGCTTGCCGGGTGCGCTGCTGATCGCGTGGGTTGTACTGGTGGAGTGATGCAATAAGTTAGGTCGATGTCGGGTCAATTTGGCGACTGGGTTGTATGGAGAGACCAAGCCAGAGATGGACGTTGCTTCGTGCTCCTGTACCGAAAGAAAAGAGATGCTAGGCGCGATGAAAAATACGGTTTATCGCGAGGTTGTTTACACAGGTCGCACGTTCGTCGCGGATCTGGTCTTGCAGATTAGATTATCGAGGGGTATCAAGGTCGCTTGGATCTGGAGTGGATTGTGTTGTGATGAAGAGAAAGATGCTTTTGGTGGAAATAGGTTTAAGGCGGGCTGGATAGCTTAGATTAGGTACCTATTACCTGCTACCAACGTGAGATAACCAGGGGCTACCGGGTTTGCCTGCCAAGGCGGCCAGGGTGGATGTACATATGTATGTGGCTTGGGCACTTGTGACGATTATTCGAAATTTCTGCCACAGTTGCCCCACTTACTAACATTACATACATGCACTTCCCCGCCTTCAATTCTCTTTACCTTATCAGCTTTATGTACTTACTAAGATATCCTTTAAAACATACAAAACGTCTATGGTACAATCTTCATGTAGGTAACGTATACTTTTTGATAGCCTATCTCATAATATGTATAGAATTACGCGTCTTTAGATAGACGTGATTACTCTCTTTATCTCTTTGTGAAAGCGATCCCCTTTCTGAAGGTCATAATGTGAGAGGCTAGATCATGTATTATCTGACTACCTACAGGTATGTAAGCTTAGGGGTAGTATATGCTGGCATGTTTCTGCCGAAGTTGAATAGTCAAGTAATGCAATATAATTAATGATTATCCCTCTTTCAAACTTGCATATCTTAATTCTGGGGCCTAAACGCGAGTCTAATACAGTTATAGAAGAGCCGGATGGTGTAAGTCACTCGGGCTTATATACCTAGGTACATCTATGTATGTATACACATTAAATGGGCAATGTATTTGGAGTAGGATGCGTGTACAATGTTACTTCGCTTCTGATTACACGAGGTTAGGTTTCTATAAGAGGCAAATTTGTTACTGGTTTCGCAGCCTTGAATATATGAGCAGCGCTACAAGATATTTGGAAGTGGCATGCATCGCGATTCCATATCGCCTTGGTTACATTGTTCTACTTTATGCATAAACTCCTTTTGAAAACCGTCGATCGTAAAGTGAATAAACCTAATCATTGCATAGGCCATTATTCATGGTGGGGTTATACATACAACTGCCACCCGAACGAATTTCTGAATTAACTGTGACTCAACTTCCCAAACAACGAATTGCGCAACACTATTTGGTTCACAGGCTCTCCTCCTCGACCCTCCAAAGGGCCATATAGAAGATGCCTACCATATCAGTTGACAAATATGACCTCTACGAGGCTCTGGGTCAGAAGTGCGTCGTGCTCGTTTCCCAGAAGCCTCAGAAGACCCTGAATTTCACCCCGCTAACCCGTCCTCGCCTAGGTACACGACCTCTGAGTTCGAAGAGCTCTGCTTCGAATTCGGCATTGAGCTTGACGAGGACACCGAGAATGAGGAGAGGCCGATCGTAAATGGCGTGCAGGAACCGCCGCAGCTCAAGATCGAGATCCCCGCCAACCGATATGACATGCTCTGCTTCGAAGGCATAGCTCTCATGCTCAACGTCTTCCGCGGCAAGCAGCCTACCCCTAATTTCAAACTGGTCCAGCCGGCCACTGGCGACATACAGACTATCACTGTCCTCGAGGACACTATGAAGGTGCGGCCGCTGGTCGCCTGTGCCATCCTGCGCAATGTCAAGTTCACCCAGAAGAACTACGACTCCTTCATCGCCTTACAAGACAAGCTGCACCAGAACCTTGCGCGGCAACGTACTCTGGTCGCCATTGGCACCCACGATTTGGACACCGTCAAGGGCCCCTTCACGTACGAGGCGCGACCGCCGAAGGACATAATCTTCACGCCGCTAAACCAGACCAAGAATATGAACGGCGAGGAACTAATGGCGTTCTACGAGAAGGACAAGCACCTGGGCAAGTTTCTACACATTGTTCGAGACAAGCCCGTCTACCCGGTCATATACGACGCCAACAGGGTGGTCTGCTCCCTGCCGCCCATCATCAACGGCGACCACTCCAAGATCACTCTCAACAGCAAGAACATCTTCATAGAGTGCACCGCCACGGACGAGACCAAGCTACAGATCGTCCTCAACATGATGGTCACCATGTTCTCCGTCTACGCCGCGGATCCCTTCACCGTCGAGCCTGTCAAGGTCATCTCCGACCACAACGGCCAGACGCGCATAACGCCCAACCTGACGTCGCGCACCCTAGCCGTCGAGGTCGACTACCTGAACGGCTGCCTCGGCCTCTCCGAGTCTGCCGAGAGCATCAGCAAGCTCCTCACCAAGATGGCCGTGACCGCCAAGCCGTCTCCCGACGACCCCCAGAACCTGATCGAGGTAACGATACCACCGACGCGCGCCGACATCCTGCAGCGGTGCGACGTCATGGAGGACGTCGGCATTGCCTATGGCTTCAACCGGCTACCGCGCATGACCGTCACCAAGACTGTCGGCGCTCCCCTGACCATCAACAAGCTGGCCGACATCGTGCGCCTCGAGTGCGGCATGGCCGGCTGGTCCGAGGTCATGCCCTTAATCCTGTGCAGCCATGACGAGAACTTCGCCTGGCTGAACCGGAAGGACGACGGCAAGACCGCCGTCAGGCTAGCCAACCCCAAGACCACCGAGTACCAGATCGTGCGCACGTCCCTCATCCCAGGCCTCCTAAAAACGATCCGCGAGAACAAGGGCCACAGCGTGCCGATCCGCGTCTTCGAGACGTCGGACGTCGTCTTCAAGGACGCGGCCGCCGAGCGCAAGGCGCGCAACGAGCGCCACTTCGCCGCCGCCTGGTACGGCAAGGCCAGCGGCTTCGAGGAGGTCCACGGCCTGCTCGACCGCGTCATGGCCATGCTGCGCCAGGCCTTCCTGACCCACGACGAGGGCCTTACTACCGCGCCCGGCAAGAGCATCGATTTCGAGGTCAAGTCCGTGCCCCGCAAGCGCGACGGCTACTGGCTTGAGCCTGTCGACGACGAGCCTACTTTCTTCCCCGGCCGTGCTGCCGCTGTGTATGTCCGCCTTGGCGGCAAGACGGCGCGGATTGGCGAGTTCGGCATTCTTCACCCCACGGTGCTGGAGAACTTTGATCTGAAGTATCCTGTCAGCACGCTTGAGGTGAATCTTGAGGTCTTTTTATAAGAGAAAATAGGGAGTTAAAAAGGGAGACCGTGGAGAGGATGGGCGATGGATATGGAGAGGAGTATGCCAGGGCAAGAGGAAGAGGAAGAGGAGAACGCCCTACAGAGCTACTAGATAGATGCATGGATGCATAGATACATAGTCTGAGGTATGCTGTGCTGTGCTGTGCTACACTATGCTATGCTATCAAAGATGGAAGACAATGTTGAACTTGGTGAGGCAAGGGAGCTTTGCCTATATGGAAATTAAGAGACGGCACCTAGAAATTCAAGAGTGAAATTTCCGGTCCAGAAAGATTTCCGGTGACTTTATTTCACGATTCCTAACAGTTTTATATCCTTGCGGCGTGTACATCAAGTCCTATCGTCACTAACCCTCGTGACACGGCGTCCGTCTCCTTTCCTTTGCTCCATCCCTATAGGTCCCTAGTTAGAACTACCGCAAGCACGCAGACCCCTTGCTTTTTAACTACTGGCCTAACTATCTTAACTACCTAGGTACCTATCATATGATGATAGCATTAAACGTACGCGGTAGTAAGTAGTAGCAGAAACGCCGCCTGGTCGGGTGAATACCATCAACACAAATCGACTGTTTGGTCTCTTTTGTAATACACAGGACAGTAGGACAGTAATTGTTACAGCGTCATAATGCCGTGCTCGCCACCCATCGAGGGTCGGTGAGTTAAATCACCAGTGTCAGCTCATCTCCATGCTGCCTTTCTCGCTACTCGTTGCCATGTCCGCCATCTCTTGCTCCCCTTTTCTCGGGGCACTCCCACCGGAACTGCCAGCATTCGATGGTCCTCCGAATAATCCCCGCCCGATATCTAGCCCGGCGACGCCGTCCCTAATCTTGGCAAGATTGGTAGCGAAGGCGCCTGGCGTGTCGGCGCTAGCGCTATGCTTGAGGCTTGCCGGGTGACTTCCAGCCGTCGACCGCTGATCCGGAGTGAGCGCCTCGTGGGCAGACTCGACGCCTGTCAGCACGCTCTTGCTCATAGGCAAGGTCGGGGGTTTGGGACTGGAAGGTGGTCGAGGTGACCTGCTGCCACCGTTGCTAGGCGAGCCCGTGAAGCTGCCTGGCATAGACATCGTGACACCACCCATAGCATAACCGCCGATCCTCTCGTCTCTTGCCGCGGCTAGGTCAAGATACTCGTTCATCTCCGCGTCCGACCTGCCGTAGAGCTGGTGCCACCACCGCACATCGGAGAGTTTCGGGAAGAGGAGTCTCTCGCGGCCGCTTTGTCGGTCATCAATAGTCGAGTCGTAGTCCCGGTTAATGAATTCCTGCTTTCGGGATAAGAAATAATCCCATACGGATCTTGTCCTTTCGGTCGCGTTGGCATCTTTGCGGGCTTTCTCGCTGTTCCACAGGAATGACCCGTACTGTCCTGCGTAGAGGTGGTAAAGAAGCCGCCGTAGAAATCGCTCGCTGTATTCGAAACGATTAGGGTGTTGTCGTAATAGTTGGTAAGTGGCGTCGAGGAATTGGTGGAAAACAGGGGAGATCTCGTTTGGTCGGGTAGCTTCGCTAGCCTCTGGAGTGCCTGGTGCAGGTTTCTTGGTCTGCGACGGATCCTCGGGCGGCGAACTGACGCCATCGCCATCAGATTCAGCATTGCTCTCATTACTGCGGTTCTTATTGAAGAAGCGCTTTGCACTAGCAAGTGCGTTTTCGAAGGCTTCGCCAGCACGACCATCAGACTCGCCAGGTTGTATGGCTGAGCCAGCGAGGGCATCTCGTTCGACGGTAAACCACTTCTCGTGGTTGAGTGGGCCGGAGCGTTGCTGGAACATATGTCCAAAGGACAACCAATCTTTCTCGATCAGCACAATGAACCCTTCAATCGTGCGATAATAAGGATCAAGCATTAGCTGTGATAGAGCTGATAGCTGACTTGTGCGATCCCAACCATCCGAACAGTGAATTAAGACGTGCGAGTGCCTTATCCCCACTTGGCGTGCGATCAGAGCCGATCCATCCAGAATTCCGGTGATATGTTTGAGCCAGCCGCTCTTCACAAGCAGTTCGCGATTCGGGGGCAGGCGAGAAATATCACCATCCTTGAGAGCTTCTACAACAGTGCTGAGGGATTCTCTCATGACATGAATATTCTCAATATTCAAGTACGCCTTCTTGGCGAATTTGTAATATTCCATATTCTCCGAGCCCTTTCCCATTGCCTGCATGACGACCGCGTTGATTGTTGGCCGAGCATCTACAATGAGATTACTCTGTTGCGCACCGTAGACTAGCCTCTTCCCGGTCTTCGAATCGAAGTTAGAATCGGCACCGGCGATGAGGTCGTCTTCAAGCTGTTCGGTATCTGAGGTCTCCGCATCTAAGCTTTCGCCTCGCAGATCTGCTTGACTAGAAGCCGGGCTCGGTTCTCCCGTTTCTAAGACGGCAGTTTCTGCTCCATTAAACTCGACGGTGGCCGAAGCAGAAAAGCATGCGCTAACCAACTTCTCATCCTGTATGCTGCGGTTCCCTCTAAAACCTACCATCGGCTGGGAGCTTCGCGTGATAGAGCAATTGTTAAGGGAGTGAAGGTAAGTCAAGACGGGTATGCGCTGTCTTGACCGATATGAACCGGCATATTTGATAACATTGTCGGATATTTTGGAGGGTACGACAAGAACTCCCGGATAGGTCGGGGAGAAAGTATAGTCCTTATTTATTGAGGATATTCTCCATCCCCTATCAACAGACTTGGTGCTGATCCCTTGCCGTCGAAACTCGGCTCTAGGGTCGTAGATGTGCCACCCATTGAACGATTTCTCAAGCTTCAAAGGCTGGTAGCTAAAGGCGTAGAGCTTCTCGATCGTGCCGAGGCGGCAGGTACGGTTCCGGATATGCTCGAATGCTTCCCGCGCATGAGTCTCATCATGTAAACTGAAGTTTATGAACATAAAGTCTCGACATCGTAGTCTTATCGAGGAAGGCCGTCCCAACGCGCTAGGACATGGGCGAAAGATACAGTTGCCGATTATGGGATAGGCGATGTAGACCTCGCGGGTTTTCGGAGCGTTGGGTGGCGGCGGCACTCCGTCAGGGACCGTATTGGGGAAAACGAATATGATGTGATGTTCTGATAGATGGAGCTCGCCCGAGTGTTTCTCACCTCCTCTTATGGCATCAACATTAGGTATCTATAATGCCGAGGTTTAGCAACAGGCTGTGGTGGAGATGACGGGAGGATGGTTACCTTCTTAATCTGCATCTTGAGAGCGGTACAATACTAGTTCTACACTTAGGGAATTAGATGAGAAGTGGCACGCGTTGTCGCATTTGCTTAGAGTAGCAAAAATTGCTCTTGCAGGTGCCCGAGAGCCTGCAAGGCTTAGTGTAAGTGAAGAGGATCAATAGGCTACAGCTGTACAGTTGTTGAAAGGGAACGGCTTGTTGAATATTAGAAAATTGCTAGGGGAATATCATGGACCTTCCTTTGGATGGTAGCAAAGTACTAGAACATGATGGGCCACATCGTGGTGTATTCTGAGTTGGCAAAGCATCATATGTCGAAGTCAGAGGTCACATTGTTCAAGTTTGGCCGCGTAGGTACATTGAGCAACGGTCTGGGCACTTTGTGCTGAGTGAGTTGAACTTTAGCGGCGGGGCAGCTGGTACTTGTAGGTACTTGTACGTAAGGCGAGGCTGAGAAGTCGGCGAAATGTATGTGGCTGATACCGACGTGGCGACGTCACATTAATAAACGGTACGTACTGTAGGTGGGGTACATACCTTGAGATTTGATCTGTGCCTTCCGCGTCGAGAAACAACCCCATCGCTACTGTTTATCGATAAGAACTTTTCAACTCTTGCACACAAATCCGAACCCTAAGCAAAAAATTCACGGCAAAATCTAGACTGTGCATCCACCACTGTTCGCGCAACACCCACCACCAACCCGAATTTCGTGAGGAACTGCATCTACCCCGGTATCTGAGTGAATCTTTCTCCTCAAACTTCCCAACCAAAGATCAATTCTTCAACAGTCATCAATCAGATCGTCAGTCAAGATGGCCGTCCCTGGATCTCAGATGTGAGTACTTGTTCCGATGCCTTTGATTCAATCAACTACACTGCTCATTGGCGACGCTTTGCATCTTGACTGCCCCTCCTTAATGAGGAGATATTTCGCGATGGCTTCACTTTGAATCAGCACCCACAACAATACTAACCTCTTCTCTCTCCAATAGTTCCAAGCGCAGAAAGTTCGTCGCTGACGGTGTCTTCTACGCCGAGCTCAACGAGTTCTTCCAGCGCGAGCTGGCCGAGGAGGGCTACTCGGGCGTCGAGGTTCGCGTCACGCCTACCGTCACCGACATCATCATCCGCGCCACCCACACCCAGGAGGTCCTCGGCGAGCAGGGCCGCCGCATCCGCGAGCTCACCTCCCTCATCCAGAAGCGCTTCAAGTTCCCCGAGAACTCCGTCTCCCTCTACGCCGCCAAGGTCCAGAACCGCGGTCTGTCCGCCGTCGCCCAGTGCGAGTCTCTGCGCTACAAGCTCCTTAACGGCCTCGCCGTCCGTCGCGCCTGCTATGGTGTCCTGCGCTTCATCATGGAGAGTGGCGCCAAGGGTTGCGAAGTCGTCGTCTCCGGCAAGCTGCGTGCTGCCCGCGCCAAGTCCATGAAGTTCACCGACGGCTTCATGATCCACTCCGGTCAGCCCGCCCGCGACTTCATCGACAGCGCCACCCGCCACGTCCTTCTCCGCCAGGGTGTCCTGGGCATCAAGGTCAAGATCATGCGCGGCTCCGACCCCGAGGGCAAGGCCGGCCCCTCCAAGTCCCTCCCCGACGCTGTCACCATCATCGAGCCCAAGGAAGAGTCCAGCATAGTCACGCCTATGAGTCAAGACTATGGTGCCAAGGCCGCTCAGATCCAAGCCCAAGCCGAGGCTGCGCGTGCCGCCGAGGAGGGCGGTGAGGAGGCGCCTCCCGCCGAGGAATAGGTTTGAGCAGTCGGTGCTGGGCTCCTCAACCTGAAGGTGGTAGCAGACAGGCGGGAAGATACGGGAAAGGGAAAGACGAATGTAACGAGAATGGTTCGGTCTGTTCTTTTTCCCCCATGGGAACGAGGAATTTCTTCGGGGCGTCTTTGATCAAACAGTCGATCATCATTTGCATTGCAGGAAAGGGAAACACCGAGATAGCTTGCTCCGTTGTCGATTCTAGGTTCGCCGGAAAACGAAACGGTTCCAGTCAGTGGACTGCAATATAGCAAGTATCACGTCTATGAGTGTGCCTAAGTGAATATGATGCCAGGCCTATAATTGGCCTAATGTGTAATGCGTATGGCATGCCATTCGTACTATACCGAATTTCCTCTACTAGCAGCTGGCGAATAACCCGAGTGAAACCCCCTAAGCTTGGATACGCAAGCATGACCTCCCGGTAGAGGAGGCTCGTTGCTTGGCTTACTTTGTCTAATATGTCAATAACCAAGTCCAATGGGTTTGACCTCGGAAATCTGAATGGACATCAAATTGGCAAATAGAAGATTATTGGGAGACGGTGCGCAATAGTTAGTTACTCGCTCTCTCTCGATAATATATCTACGCCCTGACACCGACAGCTCGATAATGAACTCTCAATGCCGCCTACGAGCCCATCACCAACCCATCCGTCCGTCGATCCATCCTTGCGTCCTCGCCGCCGTGTTGTGGGCGGAAGGGACATGTCGTCGTCTCTCTTCTACGCGTGGTAATCATACAAAAAAAACTGTTGCTCCTAATCAAA
The DNA here is from genome assembly GCA_022578875.1 of Hypoxylon crocopeplum. Taxonomy (NCBI): domain Eukaryota; kingdom Fungi; phylum Ascomycota; class Sordariomycetes; order Xylariales; family Hypoxylaceae; genus Hypoxylon; species Hypoxylon crocopeplum. Next base: position 525,324 of record MU399567.1, read on the forward strand.
CTTGGAAAAAAAGATATCTGGAGATACCGGCAGCTTGCTACCGTCGTTCGGCCTCCCACCGAGCCGGAGCTCCCTTCCTACCTGCGCCGAGTTGTGCTGGAAGGGTACTTCCCAAGTGACCTCATGTTCCCCGGAACGCCGCGGTGGGAAATTCCAACCGAGAACCAAATAAATGTCACCTCTATACTCCTTAAGTGAGCCCAATCCTCCCTTGTCGTCGTCGGGGAGGGATTTTTCGCCATTATACACCGTAGGTTCCGGTCCGGAATACGCAGCATGAATCCATGATATCGGTCGTGTCCACCCGTGGAATCGAACGTGCTTATTAAGTCGATAAAGGAGCTCCGGCATTGCCAGATGAGAAAATATACAATGCGGTTGTAGAGATGTCGATAAGAACACCGATGAAATATTACTCCTGCGAAGGGATGTTGGTGTTGTTTCATCGTTCGCCCGACTTGCGATTCTGTAATTCGATATATTCTTGGCCTTTCGGTGCTTGGAGGGCTGCGCCGTTCTGCCTCGATGACGATTCGTCTTCGCTGTCCTCGGTGAGATCGTTGAGGCCGAAATCGCCAGCTGCTTGTTCTAAATCGTATGCGCGCATTAGTCCGTCCCTATCGGAATGCCCCCGACTTCCTACGCTTAACCGTGAGCCTGTGCTGCGTCGAGCTTGCATACTAAGACGTGTTTGGATGCTCGAGATCATGTCGGTGCCAGTAACATCGGTGCCTTGTCCAGCGAGCATCCTGGTCCCGTTAGGATCGCGTCGCGAAAGGTTCAATAGATAAACACCAGTGAAGGTGACGAGGAAGCCGCATAGTAAGGAGAGGGTATTGACGGTGTCGGTGGTATTGAATCCAGAGAAGAGGATGAAGGAGGCACAGAGAGTGGCAGTAGTGAAAGTCACATAGTAAAGGGGATTGACTCTGCGAACGAGTTAGCTTCGTGCATAAATCATAGGGTAAAAACTTAGGGGTCCTCGTACATCTGCGTGCTGAACTGGCTAAGTGCTTTGTTGAAGTAGTTCATCTGGGTGAGAATACAGAGAGCTGTGAGGATCATGAAGACGTATGTCGAAGCGTGGGTAAACTGGTTGTTGCCTGCAAAAGTAAGCTTCAGCGCAATGCCAAATGCTTTCACGGACATGACTGAGACGGAGCCGACGGTGGAGCAGATCGAGAGATATATTAGAGGATTCTTTTTGCCGTGGACCGGTGCGATCTTGTAGATCATGACGCTCGCGAATACGACTACAACCGCGCAGTACAAGAGAAAGCCTAGTGTCCGTATTAGCTGATGGATGGAAGTGTTGCATTGTAGCTATAACCCAACTTACCTGGCTTAATCGCGTAATGGAGGATCTGGTCGATAGTTTGAATGTCCTCGTCGGGAGGCGCATGGAGGACGATGACGACGGCGCCCAGCAGGCAGATAGCACAGCCAAGTTTCCCTAAGGTCCCTAACTCCTCCTTCAAGAAGTACGATCCCAAGACAGCTCCAATTAGGACGGAAAGAGCACCTAAGGGGGTCACTAGAATGGCTGGGGCAAAGGCATATGCGGCGAAGTTGCATATCTCTCCAGTGATCACTTCAAGAGGCCATCTGTTAGTCTATCCGACATCGAGGTCTTGAGGTCGGGGATCCTCACTGGTCACCATCCCAGCCCACCACAAGGGGTTCTTTAAATAAACGAACCCTTCACCAGAGAAGCCATGTTTCTCCTCTGATTGTATTAATCCCTATGCTGTATTAGAATGGCATTCCGAGCGGACGATCGAGGCATGATTCGGTCGCGGTACCTTCTTCGTTATTACAAAACTAGTGCCTTTGAAAAGAGGTTAGTTTTATCTCGGCAGATATCTGCGTCCGCACTTGATAGACTCACCAATGGCTAAACTCGAGGAAATAGCTAACGCCAATCCGATGTATCTGTTCAAAAGTTCAAGTCAGTTTATTGTCATCGATTACAATAACCCTTGTTATAGGATATGGACACATGTCGCGGTCGCCGGATCTCGAGGGGCCATTCGTACTTCTCATCTAGCATCATCATGAAGACTGATTTACGAGCTGCGATCGGGATCGCAGCGTCTGATAGAAAAGGGTCGGTACGAGTGATAAAATCGAAATATGGTGGTCGCAAGCGTAGATTGATGGCTCGCGCCGGGCGAGGGTAGCAGCAAGGAAAGGGAGTCTAAGTCAGGTGCTCGTTATGCGCCTGGATCAGTGGAGATGCCACGAATACCCGAAAGAAACGATCGAATCGGTTGCGCCCAGTCAAAAAAGGCCGGTGGCTGACGGTCGCGGGTATTCCGTCTAAAGCGTGGCTTACTAGATGGAACTCGGGTGGCACACGGACCGTCACTGAATTAGAACGATGCGAGAGAGGACGATGGAATGAATGACTTGAGTTGAATTGGTGGTCTATTGTGCGATAGGATTTGTTTCGTGACGGCTATGGTAGAGCGATGTGGTATGTAGAGATCTGGAGGCTTGCACGAGGGTTTCAGAGGTTTAAGGTAATGTGAGGTACCTTAGTCGCGGAGAAACCTTGGTCAGGATACCTGGCTGGTAGCCGCTAGTCAGGGCCCCCCTGGTTCCGCCGTGTATAGGGGCACGATCGTCCTTTTACTACAATTAGTGATACGCTAAACCGGTGTATCTTTCCGTCTCTCGTGACTATATGTAATTAGCCGGAGAGGTTCGTTCAGGTGGACCCCATCTTGAAACCTTTTAAAAGAATTTGGCCTACTAACTCTTAGCAGACCCACCTCGATGAGGCTGTGCTCCCCTTGCAGCCCGTATGTACACGTACGCCGCCCTCGACTGATCCGTCCAGGGGTTTGCAGAACCTCGGCCGCTTGACACGAGTCTGGGTAGACTAGAATTCCAAAACATCCATCTTCCCTGTTCAGTGTTCCTGCTTGTTTCCAGTTCCTAGAGGTTGATCCTCACTAATCCGATCAATTCCTCCGTCAATGGCAGCGCTTTTGGGCTTCTACTATTAAATAGGTAACTTAAATGCGCCGGGCGTTGATGTAACTGTGGATGATGCATGCATGTGCTGACGGCAGCAGAGATTAAATACATGTGTACGTACTTCGTCTATGGGATACGAGCTAAGCCAGTATCTGAATTAGAGATGACGAAGTGTCTCCACTTACTACTTATTGTGAAGACTTTTAAGCTCTATTACATTTTAGGTGAGTTGCAATACCAACATTTGGAGAAAGTCATGTAGAAAACTACCTAGAATACCATTTGCACATCTCATTGGAAAAGCAAACGTAATGTGTATTGCTACATAACAATCGAAAGCACTACCAGGCCCTTTGGCACTTATCAACTAAACCGAAGCAAGCGTAATAGGGAGGTATCCGTGGAACTCGTCCGGCTTTCCACTCCAACCTAGCTCAACTCGAACCTTCCGTCCATAAGACAGTATCGAGGCATGAAATCCTCCCTTGAGTGGTCAGCCACATCATGAACAACACCGCAACGCCTCCATATTATGATATCCGTGACCGGTATCCCGTAGGTTTGCCCTTTTCCCTTATCCGGAACTCCGAGACATACTGGTACGCCCCCTGCACGATCCACGCCTGCCTATCTGGCCGTGGATTATAGTCGACGAACACCGTGAAATAATGAATGGCCCGAGATGGGAAAGAAGAAAAGAAAAAAAGGACGCGACGGTTAAAGTAGAGGTTGTTAGGTCATCGTATTCTCGTGGCGAAGCCGCCCGTGTTGTACGAGCGGTCCCATTATCGAGGTGAACTTACCACCAAGAAAATTGGAGTTGTCTTCCAATATTCTCATAGCTGTAAATGTTAGTATTCTGAGATTGGCACATGTCTCGGCGGGAACTAAACGATTCATCTGTAAGTTGACTGCAACTATGCCAATTCGACATCAGCCTATTAGTGGTGCGTCTGAATACGTTGCATGCCGAAAGGGGGTTTAAGGGGGGCAAGGAGAGTATGGGTTGTGGAGGGTTGCGGAATTAAGACGAACGACGACGCTTGACACCTAATGTAAGTTAGCAGATAGTTCAAAATTGTAGTCACGGAATTAACTGCTTACCGTTCTGTTGATCTGAGGTCCCAGTTGAGTCCGAATCTGACCTAGGCCGTTTCCCGGACGTCGGTGACGCTTGTACCGTGTCTTTAGGAGCTGGCTTTGGTTCGTCCTTGGCATCCTCGTTCTCCGACTCCCATGTGATCTCATCGTCGTTTGGCACCTGTAGACTCGCTGGTGCGCCTAAGTCACTGTTGGACGGGGCGTCGATGCCACCTGCTATTTCCTCTCCGTCGTCGTCCGAGTAGTCAATCTCATCTTTGTCGTCGCCTGTCAGTGTGGCTGTTGCGCTGGTAATATCAGAGTTGGGGGCATCAGGCACGTCGACTGGCCTATTCGTCGGTGACGTATGCTGGTTCGGGCTACTACTCTCGGCTGTGATTACAACGCCAGCCTCTTCTCGAGTCTCGTGGGCATAGTCTCGCAGAGACGCATTTGCTTGTTGATCTTGATGTAGAGGAAGATTAGTAATTATTCGTAAAGCTCCAAAGGAACGAAGTTCGGGGAAAGAGAAGGGCTGTTCAGTAGGTGAAGTCGTTTGCCGATGTACACTGCTTTGATCTTGACTGTGCTGATTGGAGTCACCTGCGTGCTGAGTTTCGACAGTATTACCAGATGGGACGAACGTCGTACTATCAAGCCGCCAACTTGCATCGAGGCGCTCAAGTTCAAGCTCAAAGCAGGCGTCGCATTGACAATCGTTATTCTGACGGCAACGAGAGAAAGACGAAGAGCTTGGAAGAGAAGAGTGAGCATTACCCTGCTTCGCTGAAGAGAGGTCTAGTTCGTCATCAGAGAAGTCGATCAAGTCATCTGCCGTGTTTCCATCTACATCCGCAATGGCGTTCTCTCCCGTCTTTTCTTCGGATTTCTCAGTGTTCTCTACTAGGTCGTTCGTATTCACTTCCGCGACAGAGTTATGGACTGAGGGTGGATTTGGCTCGGCACCATCCTCAATCTCACCTACGTTCTCGTTTTCGTCCGCTCCATTTTCTAAAAGATGATCCTCTTCGTATTCGTAAGTCTCCTCGTCTTCACCTGGGGATGAGTCGGACTGCGCTTGGCTGTTCAGTTCGCCGGCGTGCTCGTCATCAAAAGGAGTCGCCTCCCGATAAACGGCGATTTCCGAAAGGCCACGGCCCGAATTTGCGCTATCTGAAAGTGCCATAAGGCGTTGACGGCAGTTAGGTCTTACCATAAGATAGGTGTAAAGAGCTGGCGAGTCCGCTCCGTCATTCTTGACAAGTCTGTCGTATAGACCAAGAATATCACCGAACGTATACTTCTCAAGCATGTCACTTGTCGAAGACTAGAATACGGTTAGCTTAGATCAGCTCGAGACGGGTTTGGGGGCGACGCAAATACCTCAGAGAACTCCAGTCCTAATCCATCCACATGCATTACCAACTCATTGAGAGGAGATACTTCGTCTGCGATGACATCCCGCAAGCTCGATAGAAATTGAGAAAGGGGAAGCTCCAGGGCTGACATATCACTCAGAAAGTACTGGTTAGGATCATCGTCTTCGGACTTAGCGAAGAGTCTATAATCCGCGCGGCCATAATAGATAAACATCTCATAGCGTGTAGCGATGGAAAGTGGGTGTTCTACGAGAGCTGCGCCAGTTTGAGAAGTTTGCTCCTCTTTGTTGATGTCGGCGGCTTCGTAGTCCTCATCTCCAGGATCAGAAGCCTTCGACCAGTCGTGAGTCTCGTCAGCATCAGGGGCGAGATTCCCTTCTTGCGTAGTGTCTTGATCAACAGGCTCTTGGTCATTGGTGGACTCAGCATACGAGTCGCCACCTAGTTGATGTTCGGACGCTTCCGAATTAGATGAACCATGTTGTTCTGCTAGATCTTGTTCAAAAAGATGCTCACCCACAGATTCGCGATTCGAAGCCACAGAAGCAGGTGCTTCTTCCTCGAAGGTGTCGTCGCCTTGGCCATAACCAGTCTCAGATGCTTCATAATGGCTAGCTAGACGTCGCACATCTTCGTCAGAGTCATGAGTATTCTCACCATGGCTAGCAGCTCCTTCTGATCGTGCACTTTGATTATTTTCAAGTTCGCCTTGCTCACCAATGGCAGATTCTTCCGCGGGTTGTTGAAAGTCGGCATCAAACGCAGCGTCTTGATGTTCGTCAACTGTGCTCTGAACAGCATTTTCCGGTCCATTATCGTTGACATCAGCGCCATCAACACCGAAATCCTCGGCATCCACTCCTCCAGTCTCGAAAACTCCGAAGTCTTGATAGTCTACGCTGCTGGTACCAGCAGCGCTATCATGGGGCGCTTTGTTACCTGTTGTATCAATTGCACTGGCGTCTAACCAAGTGCCCTCATTGCTACCGACATTCTCAGCAGCATTAGCGTTGCCTAGGTCGGTATTTTCGACGTAGTCTATTTCAACATTTTCGAAGGTTTCATCATGGGGGACGTCTTGTTGCCAGAGGTTCACATCGTGATCACCTAGGTCGATCTCAATGTCGTTGGCGACCGTCGCAGCCTCGTTATGATCGACGTCGTCGGCATCGATCATACCATACGATGCGTCGTCCCCTTCAGCCATCAACTCGTCCCTAGTATCCGAATTGAAGTTGTGCATCTCTTGAGCTTGGTCAAAATCCGCAAGTTCCAGATCTTCATCAGGTTGTGCGACTGCGAAATCCAGATCTATGTCAATGTCCTCTCCAAAGCCGGTGTGACCGAAGTCGGTGGTTATCTCCATTTCCTCCATTGGCATTGCGTATAAGGTGCTTGAGTTGAATCCGCAAAGCTGGCCGAGAAAGTGGTTGGGTTAGTTGTAGAGGACCAAGATTATTATCCTCTTACGTAGATGGATGCTCCAGGTAGAGTACCAACAGATTGTTAGGGTAGAAAGTCGGAAGTCAAAGTATCAGGTAGGCAGGTCCTAAGGAAGGTGAGGAAGTAAAGTTTGCAGCAAACAAAGTAGCTCAAGAAGTAGCAATGTAGACCTGAATGTCTCGTTCCGGAAAGAAAGAGGCACGATGGCCCCACTGTGCAATATTCACCGGGGTGGTGGAAGCCTCAAGCCTGTAGCGATGCCTTGCAACTGCGTCGCGGCTGTACGCCGACTATTAGATAGCAAATGCAGCTAGATATGTAACGAGGCAAGGTGGTAGATGCCACTAGTTCTCTCGACGCCTTTGTGATTCTTCTTTGTTCGGTCTTTGGTGTTGGTTTATCGGTCGAATGTGAATGCCACGGGTAAGAGAAAGAGGATGGAAGAGAAAGAAAGCATTTGTAGTAAACAGAGTTCACCTGTCAAAAGACTGATCCGGTTGGAAAGTCGCGAACGCGTCAAGGGAGGTGCTTGAGGAGTAGTGCAACAGTTGGGTAGTAAACCGGCGTAAACACCACTCTTCAATCAAATAGACGAAGACCTATGCTTGATACCGAAAGAACGGCCCAACGCGTCGAGAAGAGTAGGTAATAGACAACTATCGTCACGGGATATTAAAGAGGTGTGTGTCGTCGAAAGAGATAGGTTGGGAACGGGTAGGTCGGGAACGAGCAGAAGCGGACGTGATTTGGGCGATTTAGGCGGCGTTCGAATTCGGAGGGTGTCAGGCAAAAGAGGACGCGTTTTCTTCTCGCACATTACTTTACGTAAGGAAGAGTTGCACTGAATGTGAAAGATCTGCTTTATTGTCCTGAATAGAATGATTTGGACAAACTCGACAGGTTTGATGGAATGGAAGTCGGAGGACGTGAATATGAAGTAGGTAAATTGAGAAGATGATGATTGTAAGTCGCCGCAGAACGCAGACCGAAATAAGTTTAGTGAAATATGTGTATGCATTAGATCGGCGTGCCCCACCTGGCTACCTCTAAAATCTGTCACTCTGCCAGGTCGTACCTGGTACGTAGCGCCGGATAAAGATCGGAATTATCAGAGTTCAGACATGTGGCTTGACCAGGGGGCTACCAACCTAGACACTCTCTAGCACCACATTTTCGATGTGATCGTGGAAGAGCTGCACGCCTCAACACCTAATTACTTACCCTTAGGACAACCTCCAATTATAATCCCAATTCTTCTCTGTCCTCGCTGTACTTGCGCGTCCCTACGGACTCAATCACAAGCAAAATGGTAATAATTATCCCATATATTGAAGCCGGCTCTGCTAATACTTTATGGCTTGTACCAGGTTGTCTTAGCTGCATCCATCTGTACTCGCGGCGGGAAAGCTGTCCTCTCGAGGCAGTTCCGCGAGATGCCCAGATCGCGAATCGAAGCCCTCCTGGCATCGTTCCCGAAGCTCGCCGACTCTGGAACCCAACACACCACCGTCGAACAGGACAATGTGCGCTTCGTCTATCAACCGCTTGACGAACTCTACATGGTCCTCATTACCAACCGCCAGTCCAACATCTTGCAGGACATTGACTCCCTCCACCTGTTTGCGCAGGTAGTCACCAGCACGTGCAGAACTGTAGATGAGAGAGAGATAGTGAAGAATGCCTATGAATTGCTCAGCGCCTTCGACGAATTGGTTTCGCTTGGCTACAGGGAAAACCTCACCATTAGCCAGATTAAGACCTTCTTAGAGATGGAAAGCCACGAAGAGCGCATCCAGGAGATTATTGCACGAGTATGCTACTTATCTACAAGAATTGGTCATTACCCTACTAACATCCACATAGAACAAGGAACTAGAAGCAACCGAGGAGCGCAAGCGGAAGGCCAAGCAACTGGAGCTGCAACGAAAGGAGTCTGCGAGAAGCGGTCGTCCTGGTGCGCCGCGAACACCTGTGTATCCGACTTATACGCCACCTACCAGGCCCACGCCTGCAGATACGTACGATACCTACGAAGCTGAGAAGAACAAGTCGCACAAGTATGAAAGACTATGGCTCCACAATGTTCTAAACTAACGAGGATGTAGGACAACCATTATGAAGGGCAAGGGAATGCAGTTAGGCAAGAAGTCTAAGACTACAGATATGTTCGAACGAGTCCGAGGAGATATGGGAGCCGAAGTAGACGAATCACCTTTAGTGCCAATTGCTCCCACGCCTGCTGCCGAACCTGCTGCTCCACGAATCTCTTCTACTTTGGACCGCGATGCAATCCACGTCACCGTCAATGAGTCTATCAGTGCGAAACTGTCGAGGGAGGGCTCTCTCAACTCTCTAGCTGTTAGCGGTGACCTGAGTCTCAAGATCTCAGATCCTAGCCTGACCAAGATCAAACTCAACCTTGCAGCCAACGCTTCTCACGGTGTCCAGTTCCGTACCCATCCCAACGTCGATCGTGGTCTTTTTACAAGCTCCAAGACAATCCAGATGAGCAATGCCGCCCGTGGCTTCCCCGTCAACAATGCCGTTGGTGTCTTGAGATGGCGAGCTACACCGAAGGTGGATGACACGAGCGCTCTACCTATTAGCTTTACAGTCTGGGTGAACAAGGGCTCGGGCGGCAATTACACGATGACAGTCGAGTACGAGCTTACCGGAGGTGACGTGCTGAAGGACGTTTCTGTGGTCATTCCGTACGCCACAAGCGAGCCGTCTGTATCCAGCTTCGATGCTACCTACGAAGTGTCAGGAGACAGCCTAGAGTGGAGCATCGGAACCGTCAGTGATGATAATTCAAATGGCTCGTTTGAGTTCGATGCTCTGGCAGACGATGAAAACGAGTTTTTCCCTATGCAAGTACGGTTCTCGAAGACGACGCCGTTTATTGATGTCGACGTAAGTCCTGTCCTTCTATATTCTATCCGGCTTACTGTTTTAACATTCGCGCAGGTTACGTCTGTGATGTTGGTAGATGAAAACGAAGAAGTGACTTTCTCTAAGGACATCAAATCGGTGGCAGATTCCTACTTGGTCGAGTAGAAGGCCTATGGGGCTAGGAACTAATGAGTTTAAGCATGGAGTAACGACTACGAAAAGGAGTTGAGAGTGAACAATGTTGACATAGAGCCATGAAGGTCTAAATAGAGCATGCAAATGGAGAGTGAATGATAACTTGAACATCAGCTGTAGCTTTATAAATGATGACACTCTTCTTAAGTAATAATACTCCTGTGGTTTTTAACGGCATGTTATCTATTTCACCCTTTTTATCAATATTATTACTTTTTGGAGGCCTTTAAATGCCGGAGCGTAGCCCTGGAGATGTACGGTTCATTAATCAGGACTAACACTGTATCGGGTACAGCCTTTTATGGCATCTACAGCGACCACGCAAACTCATTTAGCGCACTGTGCATTCAGTAAACTTCACAAATCGCATAGGAAAACACAACATAACAGACGGCAACTACCACATTATGCGGAAGCCTGGGTGATTAAAGCGCGCACAACGTCAGAATAAAGCTGCACAATGATCAGCAGCCTCAATTGCACACTTAATAACCCTCTCCTCGGGAACAACCATGGCCGAACCAATTGAGCTCAAGCTCCTGAGCGAATCGCAACTTGATCCTAAGCCGTGCGACGGCTTCATAACCCACAATCCTAGCCTCGGTCTCTTTGCCGGCGCAGCTGGTTCTAAGACGCTCCAGATCTGGCGATCTAACGGCCAGGTCGTGACGAAAAGCAGCCAACGCAGTGAGCGGGATGATGTTGAGGCTCTTCGCTGGAAAGCCGATGGTATGGTTCTCTCTTATTGTAAAGGAAGCCGTAAGCTGACACGCACCAGGCCAGTTTCTCGCCGTGGGATGGAGCGATGGAGTGGTGAGGTTGATGGGCTTGGAGACCAACAAGGCTGTCCACCAAATGCCAGTATGTGAAGCGGGCACATCGAGAATCACCTGCATCGGTTGGGCACGCAACAATATAGGGAAGCGTTTGAATTCGGCCTCTGCCCACTCTACATCACCCTGGGAGGATGTTATATCTCATGATCTTCTTCTAGGCGGTAGCAAAGCCGCCGCAGATCTCCCTCGTGAACTTACGTTCCTCGACGTCGAGACTGCTCTGCCTAAGCTTAGTCCTTTACTAACTTTAGGAGGCTCGGGGTAAGATAAGAAATGAAGTATATTACGGTCTCTTGCTAACTAGATCTTAGTGATGACTCGTTCGTATTTACCACGAGAGCGTCGTTGGAGTTTCTATTCCAGCCCTTCGCCCCTCATGATAGCCATAAAGTCGACGTGATGATCGTCGGCACCAACGACGGGCAGATACACGTCAGCATCTACGACTCCTTTGTCATTGGCAAATTCAAATACAGTCTCCCAGAGTCTTCCGGGAAGAACCCCTCCTTGCAGTTATGCCACCATGCCTCCCACCCCGATCTGTCAACTCACATGCTCGTCTTCAAACCATCCGGAGACGAGAAGACATCGGCTATATATCTCATACCCATGGACTTAACCTTTATTTACTCGTCGCCGGAGAATCTATCCTTGCTGGCTTCTAAGACTACTGCTCTACAGAAGCTGCTGAGATATGTCAAGCAGGTGCAGATGCACATGATGCATGAATGGCAGTTAACTCGAGAACTCCCGACCAAGTTCTTAAGCAGCATTAACGAGACGCTCAAGGAGTCTGGGAACTATGGCGATATGGGTATTGGCCAGGCCTTGTACCACTCAGTGGTGACCGGTCACACTTTTCCAGAAGTCGCAGAATGGCTCGTTGACCAATTATCAGAGCGGGTAGGTGTAGCTTTTCCTCTGACCTGGATTGCGGAGACTAACATGTTGCTCTAGGGCCACAAACGCTGGGACAGGGCGGTCTCATCGGGCCTCCAAGCCCTCCGTACTCTCGTACACGAGAACTTTCTACCGGCGCTCGAGCGTATCGGCATCATCCTTAGTCGCCTCCTCGGCATTGCGCGCTTTCACGAGTCGAAGGCCGAGATTGGCTTCACCAACGCGCAGATTACTAGAGTTATGGACATAGTATCCTGCTTAATGCTCGTGGGCAACAAGATCCTTCTGGTCGTCATGGAAGAGTTGGAGCTGTTCCAGTCTTTCTCGATTTGGCTCCGCAACGAGATAGATAGACTCGCGTCTTCTTCATTAACGGACGAACTTACCGACAAGGAGGCGATGATGGAACACGGGAAGATCTTAGCTTATATTCAGCAGTACATGGCTGCAAGCCCTTTGCGCCATCATCTCAGCACCACTCCCGCGGATCATTCGGAAGGGGGTCGCCAGCAAGCCGAAAGCGGTACCTCTCTATTAGATCTCCTCAGCAAGCAACTTAAGAAGCAAGATGCTGGGAAGCCTGACGAAGGAATATTCGCACAGATTGATTTCTTGTGCGGTTACTTGGAGTCCAAGGCTGGTGCCGTCTTTGAGGGTATCGCGGAAGCAGAGAAGCGAAGCGTACGGTTTGGCCAACCGACCGCTATCGAATTGGAGAGCGCAATCTCTAAATTCGATGTCATGATGTCTGCTACATTCCAAGAGGTATGTGTACAGGTGTGGAGTCCCCATTCGTGAAATCGATATTAATTTTACACCTAGGATAAATCACAAGGGCTCACGTACGCCGCCCTGACAACGGAGCAAAATGAGAGTAGTGGTATGGACCTCCTATTTTATGTCCACTACAGTGCAACGTTATCCCTCTTCTAACATGTGCTTCATAGTATACGTATTTCGGACGACTATGAGCGTGTTGAACGGGATAAGCGGCTCCGTCAACACCGAAGTCTCGTGTATGGTCCTCGGCGATGGGAAAGTACTTGACCTGAAGTTCTTATATGACGACAGCCTTCTGGTCTTACGGGCTCCGAAAGGCACGTATAAACGCACTCAATAAATACTTTACCATTGCTAACCTTCCGGCAGACCAACCACTACGAATCATCAGAATCCCACACAAAAACGAAGACTTGGCCTACCAGCCATATAGTTTAGGAGGCAAGCTGACTCCCCTTGTCCTCAGCAACGACCAAGTTACTAGCCTGTTCTTGAACATGACAGTACCTTGCGAGCCAAGCTTCGTCCCGGCGCAGATGGAGGTAAAGGGGGCTAGTTCCGAGCGTGGCAAGATACCGCCGAGGGTCTGCCTGCTCAGCACCGACTCGCAGACATATAAGGTCTTCGCTCTGCCAGAAGATCCCTTTGTGGAGGCTTTGGGAAGCCAGGAGACAATACAATGAGGCGGGTGTGTGGTTATGCATGCTTTGGCAGTATGCCGGCGCATGTCGATACTCATGGTTCAATGATGATGATACGCCGAGATGTTGGCTGCTGCAAGTGTCTATTGCTTAGCATCCTGCGGCGATGAGAAGGTAGTTAGAAATAGCTTGACATGGCTTAACTATATGTTTGGCTTAATGTTCCAGTGCGCACCTATCAAGTAGTCGCCCCTTAGTTGGCAAACCCTTGCCCGTTTCTAGTACGGCAATGGACAATACGGTAGCTTGAGTCTACTCACTAGATTCATAGCATTGGCCTTTTTAAGTTGCCCCGATGACTCTCATTCTTGGTATTATACCTAGCAACCTTTATGTGAAGTTGATTACTTCTAAGGAATACACAAGAGGGTATCTGGCTACACCTTAGACTAAGGCGTCTCGCGTCGTTGATTCCTACTCTTCTCGCCCACTTCGACCCCTCAACACCGCAACTAAGTTAAAAGCTTATTAAATAGCAAGTCATCGAGAAATCAGAGCAACGTATTGTTTGTTGGCATATCCAAAGATCAACTCAATTGACATGTATATACGTTCCGTGGTCACCACCATATACGCCCTCTGGCTGGCTCTATACCGAAAGCTCAGATACTCATCCAAAGATCCTCGCCCACAACCCCCGAGCCTTAGGCGTGGTCCCGGTAGCCAAGTCGTAGCATTTGCCTGCCGGAATCCTCTCGCCTTGGTCCCACTAAAGCGAGCTGTTAGGACGGTGCGCGTCTGCTTAGGAGTCAAGATACCTACGTGTTCGTGGACGCAGCCGTCGACCCAGCGCCATCTGTCCGTGGTCGAGTACTGGGCGTACGACATGTTGGTGCTAGCGTCGAAGCACCAGGCGGTGTTCTGCTCGTTTCCGATCTTGTTCCCGCTGCAGAACAGACCCCAGATGTTCTGCGGGCCGGACGCGTATCCCGGGTGGTGTTGCTATGGCGCGTGTTTAGTATACTCCGCTCCTCTATACTCAAATCAAAACGACGACTAACTATATAGGATGAATCTATGAGAGAGAACATCGTCCTTGGATCCCCGTCGACTACGAAGGCACGGTAGAAGTTGTAAGCTCTCTGTGCCGTCTCCTCCATAGTTACGGTGGCGTTCGGCTGGCAGAGAGCAGGGGGAGCCCCCAGATTGCACAGATTCTCCCTCTTGGAGAGGGCTTCATCGTATGAGACCGGGACGGCAAGGCCAATGCTAGGCGCTAAGACGCCGGCGGAGAGGAGTGTTAGAAAGCGCATTTTCGTGATAGCGGGCGTGACAATGCTAAGTAAGGGTATTGGGATAGCTCCGCAGCTCATGGGATGCGCAGTGACAGGTACCTATATAGCCATAGCAATCGAGGCTCTGCATGTGACAGGTTATTGTTCCTATATTATAACGCGGGGAAGTACGTAAACCAAGATTTGTTGAAAGTAGATTGTTAATTTAGCCGTCTTGACTTCAATTTACGAAAATCTATAAGGATCGTCCGAATGAAACCTGAGTGTGTCTAAAATCCTTAGCATGTGCAATGGCGGATAAACTCCTCTGCTCGAGAAGTCCAATCAGAACTGCCATGAGAACCTTGGGTGCCGTCGGAAATGAATTCGACTTTAATATCCGCGGGCGTTGTCCGTAAACAACTTCACTCCCGGCCATCATCTCCTTCCGGTCTTGGCCCACTCTCTCAGGACATTCTTCTGGATCTTGCCCGTGCTCGTCTTCGGGAGTTCCTTCACGATCTCGACTTCCCTCGGAACCATGAACTTGCTGATCCCGCTGGTATTGCGGGCCCAGTTGATCATGTCTTGGGGATCTAGGGTCCTGCCATCCTGGACGGTCAAGTACGCCTTGGGCCGCTCGCCCCAGTGAGAATCCGGCACGGCGACGACGCCCGCTTCCAGCACGTCCGGGTGCTGTACCAACATCGACTCAAGCGCGACCGAAGATATGTTCTCTCCGCCTAAATAAAACCCTAAGGTTTAGTTTATTTCTTCATTAAAGACGCGAGCAATGAGGTAAATAGAAAGAGAGTAGGAAGAAAACGTACCGCTGATTATGATGTCCTTAGCTCGGTCTTGGATCTGTGCACTACCGTCCGGGTGCCAGACGGCCAAGTCGCCAGAATGCAGGGCACCACCAGCGAAGAGCTTCTTCGTAGCTTCAGGGTCTTTATAATAACCCTTGCAGCAAATGTTGCCGAAGAAGATAATCTCGCCAATTTCCTTGCCGTCTTTCGCCACGTCAATGAGAACGCCGTCCGGCTGATCGGGCTTAATCACGCGGATCGGAAGACTCGTAAGGAAGCCGTGTCCCTGCCGAGCCATCTTCGCGTATTTTTCCGCGGATGGAAGAGAGTCCCACTGCGGCATGGGATAGCCCTTAGTTATCGGGCCGTACGTTTCCGTCAAGCCATATACGTGCACAGGGTGTAGGTTCACGTTGGTCTGTCCACCTATGTTAACCAAGTCCTAGGGAATCCTAGGGAAATGTTTTCGGTCCATACCATCTGTTCAAAGAGATGCGCTGTTGGCGGGCTTGCAGCCACAGTGACTCGTACCCGTTGGGGTAACTTTTCCGCCTCCTTCGAAGCGCAGAGCAAAGTGTTCACCGTGGGCGCCGCGGCGAAATGAGTAATTCCTTCTTCCTTAAGAAGCTTCCATATCAATGGGTAGTCTACTTTTCTTAGGCAATAATGCGTGCCTCTGACAGCGGTTACCGCCCAGCTGCGTCACATGAGCTCTTAGCTTCCACGATGGGCAATATATACCTAGGTAAGACTTACGGAAATGTCCAGCCTACAGCATGAAACCTAATACGGTTAGCTAGGGGGATGGCCTCATTTGGGTGAGGTATTCTCACATCGGAAGTGTCCACAGGTATTTGCACCTCCCATAGTCATAGTTGAGACCTGACTCTATAACGTTGGCTACTGCTGCCAGATATGCGCCTCTGTGCGTATAAACACATCCTTTAGGTCTCGAAGTAGTTCCCGACGTGAATGGGATGGCGATCATGTCATCTTCATTGGTGGAATGAGTGTGTAAACCGGCCCATCCTTTGCTTCCCTGGGCCTGGTCATACTTCAACCCTTCGAGTACAGCTTCGTCAAATGGCCCAGAAAGTTCACCTTCGGTCGCGTCGGTATCCTTGTTTCATCAACAACGGCATATTCGAGATAGCACACAAAGCTTGAGATCAAAGAAGATGCTCACCATGTCAACGATGAAAGGTACATGCGGATGACTCTTCTTGAAGTCGTCTAGCAACGGGAGGTACTCATGATCAACGATGATAGAATCCACCTCAGCGAAGTCGAAGATGTACGTAACATCATCGGCTTTCAGTCTACACGATCCTCAACGTTCAGAGCGGGGCTCAGTAGCACATGGGAGGCTTCTCGTGGTACGCACCGATAATTTACGGGAACGAGGACCGCTCCGGCGGCGACAATGCCAAATATCGATTCAAGGAAAGCGGGCGTGTTAGTCGCCAACACGCCAACTCGCTTATACCCGTGCTTAAGGAGGTAGTATCCTAAACCCCTGGCGCGATCCGCAAATTCGCTGTACGGCCTCCTCAGCACTTTGTTGTTGGCGGTGACGTGATATATGGCCGGTGCATCCGGCTCGATAGCAGCAGCTCTTTCTAGGAAGAAGGTCGGAGACAAGTGGTGGATGTGATGGCTGTGGTCTAAGCCGACAGGTGACTTGCTAGCTGTTGAGCCTAGATGGCCAAGAATGTGTTTCAACCGTGATGTCGGTCCAGACATGGTGAGCTTCCAAGATACCACCGCTAGCTAAAGAACAACCTCGGATAAGTCTCCGCAGTCTAGACCTGAATGTGCCTGTAGCCTAAGGCGAGCGTAAGTGTTATATGAAGGGTAAGATGTGTTGCGATAGAAGATCAAGATGAAACGGAGAATCGATAGCCCGAATTTGTCATTGGGATGAATGTCGCTTCGTCGGCCCTTGTCTAAAGGAAGCAGCTGGTTATGAATACCCAGACACGGCATAGTCACGGATAGGGGCGGTAGGGGGAATGGAGATTGCGGGGCGCTAGGACTACCCCATAGGCGGCTCGGCTGCCCCTGGCCCCTGTTCCCCGGCTAGCGCAAGACGCCAACCTCCGCAATACCGGAGGGGCGGGGTTATTGATGGGGTTAAGCCAGCACTGCAGCTTCCAAGGTTTGTTCCTGCTTAGTCTTAAGAGGCCGAGGTAGTCGTATACAAGTATGACATAGGAAAAGAAACTAATTCCCTACCTGTACACCTTCACGTTGATATTTTCTTAATGTTATAACCTTCATGTCTCCATGTTACTGGTCGCCTTGTCCCTATAATTCCTTCGTCATCTCTGTCTCAGCACTCATGCCAGACTCAAAGCGATAGTTTTCATAATTGAATCAAGTTAGTGTAAGTTCGTTTGATTCAAGCTCATATCAGAGACAATTCCCAAGACAGGGGAAGCGACGCCTCGTTATCTCGTGTCAGGGACAGTAACTCTCCCTCCAGTTAGACATCCTTCCGAGCAACACAAACCCATGCAGTCATCTCCATCGTCCCGGTCTCCTTCTCATCATCGGTCAGCTGGTTTCGTATCTCGTCCTCCCAGCGACCTATCTCCTCGGGGCTCCATCCTTCCCAAATCTTCGCCGTCCACATGGGCGAGCTCAATGCCTTCACAATCGCCTCCCCGGAACCGCATTTCCAGTTCGGGCTTGCCGCGAAAATCTCGATCTGGCTTCTAGCGAACCCGCCCCCTTCCATGACACTCTGGAGCTTCTCCTTTGTTGTCCACTCAGGGGCTATATGCATAGGCTTGAGATTGCTGTTCGGCTTGATGGCGTTGGCAGCCCCTTGCATCACTTCTGCCGCTCGCCGGACATTCCACGTCGTGACCACGGCATGGCCGCCTAGTTTGAGTACGCGGTTCATCTCGGCCGCGCAAGCAATTGGGTCATCAAGGATAAACATTGCCAAGTTCATGACGACCGCGTCGAATTCGGAACCTTTAAAGCAAGAGAGGTCTTCTGAGTTCTGAGCGAACGCGTCAGCCGTAGTCCAATTGAGCGACGCCTTATTGGCCATGAAGCTCTCGATCATGGCGGGGGCATAGTCGATGCCGGTCACTCGCGGCGGCGGCGAGATCGGCAAGCCGGGGACTGAGACATATGGGGAGGGAGACAATAGGAGTTTTGTGACGATCCCTGGGCCACATGCAGAATCTAGGATGTGGCTCGACGATGTATAAGTGGACAGCGGTAGATGAGATAATGCTGTCGCTGCTAAACGCGTAGTAGTAGGTCCCACGCCCTTTTCATATGCAGAAGCAATTTGTTGAAAGTGCGATTGAAAAGTGAGATCATCTGTTTCTGTGGTCATGTTGGCGGTAACTGTTACTGTAGTTGAAGACGACAAGAAAGAGGGCGGATAGATGTGTTGACTTTTCAGGTTCGGGATAGATTCGTTTAGAAATTTACACCGCAATATTCTTAGCATTTCCAAGTGAGCCTTTCCATGGATTTATTCGGATTTTGTGGGATATAAATGCCCTGTCGGACACATATGATGAGTGCCCGAAAAGTTTGCGAGGTTAATGTACATGGCTTGGAATGGAGACTTTTGACTTGATACTGCTATTGAGGTAGGCTTATAACTCTCCACGATGATTCATCAATTTTCTGCTTTTCTAATGCTTTCGGCGACTTTTAGTAACAATTCTTATTGGCTGTTATAGTCACACAAAGCGTATCGCCATAGCTAAGACGCGATACCTACGTAGAACCCTGCCTCTTCGGAATCAGACAAAGATCGTCCACTGAAATAACAACTGCCCTCTAAGATACCAGCTATCGAAACATTATAATTCCGAACGCCTTGTAACTTCGTGTTATCCATCATT
The DNA here is from genome assembly GCA_022578875.1 of Hypoxylon crocopeplum. Classification (NCBI taxonomy): domain Eukaryota; kingdom Fungi; phylum Ascomycota; class Sordariomycetes; order Xylariales; family Hypoxylaceae; genus Hypoxylon; species Hypoxylon crocopeplum. The sequence goes on from MU399567.1 coordinate 544,410, forward strand.
GATTCTATGTGTATAGCACCATCTACATTGCGTATCGGAACTATGCACCGCTCATTAGACTCAGTTAGAAGTTCTTGGACAGAACTGAAACTCACAAATGGATTCTGTAGGTCAGTGTAATCCTGCTCTCCCATCTCTTTACCAGTGTTGACGCTATCCTCTTCCGAAATCCCCAGTTCGCCCATCCGCCTATCCCTACGTCTATTGCGCATGACGAGGATAGTTCTCCACAGGAGAAGCAATAACATCTCAAGCCCTAGACATATAGCACAACCGATGGTCCCTGGAACGTACCTAGGCTACCTATAGTTAGTTCTCAACCCTCTACCTCATCGTAGATTAACCTACCGCATCTTTGGCCTGGAAGATTTGAGAGCCGGCCATATTTCCTACACAATACCCCACAAAAGTGAATGTAGATACGACAGTTCGCTTGGTTCGTCCAGCGACGTTAGATGGAATTAGTGACCATGCAAAGAACGTGGGGATTAGATAAGGACTCGTCATGAAGTATCCGCCCCATTTCGTCCACTTATATTGCGGCTCATTAGGGAGGAGAGCCATGAGGAGAAACCCAATGAATGCAGGGACAATAGAAAACATCATGATCCACCTATATGGCTAATTAGATAACATCCAGTTCGAGACATAGGTGATCTAGGTAGGTATATTCCATACTTACAGGCGAAGGTTCTTCCACCTGGTAGCCATCACCCCAACCATGAGAAAATATAGCGCTGAGAAAATGTATCTTGGAATGTTCAAGAGAAGCACTTGCAAATTCGCTGCATGGAAGTTAGTAATGGTCGTGAACTGTGTAAGAATAAATGCTTACTGAAACCAAAACTTGTATTCAACACAGCAGAAAAGGTCGTCAAGGCGCCGTTAGGAACCGAACCTAGAAATCCATTGATCCCGACAAACCAGAACTATACAGTATTAGGTAGTCAGCAACTATGGCCAAATAGCACGATAAGTGGCAATCACTAGCACGTACCGTTGGGTCTACCAGACATTCTCTGGCCTGTTCCCATTTCCACTCCTTGATGCCAGTTCGGTCGTGGCCAGTGTTGTTATCCAAGATTCGAGCAGTAGCTATCTTTCTCTCATCCGCAGATAACCATCGAACTTCGGATGGCGTACCGAGGAAGAGAAGGCAAAGTATTCCAGCGAGGATCGTGATACCACCAAGGAACTATGAGTGTTAGCTTGCCTCCTGTACATCTCCACATTGGATATGTAAACTGACAAACGACATATACCTCCACGCCTCGAAATCCGGCACTCTATAAGAGACCTCTCCGATGCCATACAGTACCGAATCAGTCACGATACCGACTCCAGCAAACCCGCTTTGGAAGACCAGGGATCGTGAAGGATGTTCCCGTGTGGTATACCAACTCCCAACGACCAGGATGAACCCAGGACTGATGCAGCACTCGAATATCCCCTGAAGAGCGCGCAGTGTGACAAGCTGGACAAAGCTCTGAGCGAACCCGACGCTCAGAACCACGCAACCCCAACAGAAAATATAGAGCGACAGAATCCGACCCATCGAATATCGCTGCAGCAGGATAATTGTAGGTAATTCGAAAAACAGGTAAGTGATGTAGAAGGCTGTTGTCAACCACGAGAACTCTTGTCCGACTAGGCCCGTATCTTCACGTAAGCCGAATGTCGCTTGAGTGCTGATCGAGGTTTTGTCGAGTGATTGGAGCCCATGACAGAACCACATGAGCGGGAGCAGGTATCTGTCCGCTTTTCTCTTTAGGCGCTTATACTCTTCATCAGTATATTCAAATGCGTGCTGCTGAACCTGGGCGCTGGGGATGCTTTCGTCTTTTGAGACTTCGATCTCATCGCTCGACCCCATTGTTGTTAAGATAAGTTTGTCCTCCCTGGTGTGGTTAATTATCACCCCTTAGACTCTTTTACTCAAGTTACTCACTGTTAAGTTCACCGACCAGGAGTCTGTTGTCTGCAATCCTTCAGAATATCGTAGGATTGGCGACAACGCGATATTACCAAGCCAGTAAGTGATAAATATTCGCTTCAGGCACTATGATGCTGATAAACACGTCTTTGAACAGAGTCCCGCTTGTCAGGTAATAATCAGAGTTGGACCGAAATCCGACTAACAAAAAGTCGTCTTAATGACCTATTAAGCGTGTGTCTTGGATATTGAAAGATCGCGCACGACTAACATCGGAGAACACAAGAGGAGTGTTATCGAACGGACGGATGCACGAATTAAAAGGGCGACTTCATGAACACGTCTCGTCGGAGACTCGACGAAAATCACCCTTCTTTCCACGGCATTATCAAAATATCTAGCTCGCCTGCCACTTTTTGCAATCTTCATCACGTCCGGCAATAGCAATATCTCCTGGGGTTGCACTGAGCAATGCATGTGTCTCAGGCCCCAAAAAGAAAGTCACCGGAAGATGCCATGCGTCTGCCGTAGGGAGAATGCCGGCATTCGTAGAGACAAATTGCATAAGAGACTTAGAGATAGGGTACGCCTTGACGAACCGAAGCGTGAAGATCTGCTATCATATCCATCCACAGATTAGCGATGCTTAAGACCTACTCTTCGAATTCACCTATCTTCTAAGATTGAGCGAATAGGATTGGGGCCCTGGAGTTGACTCACATACAGCATATCTCTGTGGCGTCGGGATGGTCTCGGGTCTAGGATCGCGGAAGACAACGACGTTAAATTGGGGGTTGACTTGTGAGACATGGTGATCAGAACATGGCTTCGAAGTATGGATTGAAGTATAGATAGCTGTCATGTCGGCTATGCGTACAATGTAGATACCCGTCTTGATATTGATACTGGCCTCGCACCGCATGACGGCCTTAAATTTGGCTGGAGTCTGTATCGTTGTCACATTCTTCTCCGATATTGCCGCAGCCTGTCTGGTTCTAGAAGCAATACCATAGTTTCCACCATCAGATTGCAGAGCGTGTCTAACCTACCGAAGGGCAATGTGAATCAGACTGAAGTCAAATGTAAACTGCTCGGCGGCTGTCTAAGATTCTCCGATGAGTCTAGAACTCCAAATATGAAAGGGAGAGTGAAACTGTTAGGAAGGGTGATTTACCCTTCGACGTCTCCTTCAGCCTGTCCTGTCGTTGACTATTACACATACGTGCAGGTACGTTAGTTAAGAGGTATGTGATAGACGCTAGAGAACCAAAGAGAGTGTTGGCTGAATATATAGGTAGGAAGGTAAGACGAAAGGAGCAAGCTTATGTGATTAAGGAGGGTTGCCATACAATTTGAGTGGACGCCAATTTCTGTGTCTGGCAATGGGTGTGATATTCTGAAGAGTTCATCCAGAGATTACGAAAACGAAGAGGACCGCATGCTTATCACAGTCCTGCAAACCGAAAATACTTACAGATCTTTGGCCCAATAGAATGGTCATAAAAATATCAGGTGTGTATTTGTTCCTATCTAAACATCTCGAATGACTGCACACTTGCCTTGAGCCCTCACAGTGATGCGCAGCGTCCACCTGTAGCAAACAGTTATTTGTAAATATATCATCAGCATGACATGAGGCAACACATGCTCTTCTCTTGAAAATCAATTTTTGGTAGTGTGCAAAGGACTTTAGTGAAGATAGGTACCTGGTAGCATGAAAGGAGGGATGCATACCACGTACCTATCTCGTAAGGGCATCTAGCATTTGACGGCAATTTTTGGTAATGGATGTAAATAATGCCTTCTCCTATATTAAAAGTAAAAATATTTCCTTTCCTCACAATTGTCTCCGATCATCTGGTGGGTATAAATGAGCAAGGAGAGAAATTGAGAAAAAGGGGGGGGGGGGAGCAAAAACACAATACTAACGACCCGACGTGCCTATCTCCAAGTGTTCTAATTCATCTGCGCCTCCTTTTAAGTTAGGTACCTCCTAGAAAACATTATTTGTCGTTCGTACCACTGATGATAAGGTGAGTAAAGGTAGCGAGAACTTTGTGTGTCTCCTTTAGCACTGCGTTAAAGCATATATCTCCCAAGTTGGATAGTTTCATACAACCATAATGATGTGAGAAGGTGCGTGTTGAAAAGTTCATGGAGATTTGGTAGATGCCGCTGTATTTTAGACATGTGAAATAGCTACCGACGATGAAAAGGGGGAGAGCTGGATACTAAATACACTTGATAGAAGCGTATGATCGATTTTGATTCACTGTCGCTCTTAGCTAAAACTGCTCCTTCTTCCCGTTCCGCTTCTGCGTTTTTCCCGCTCTGTAGGTCATACGCTACTGAGCGGTAAAGCATGAATTCGTGAAAACTGGTCCCAGTGTGAAGAGTTTGTAAACTGTGTGTTTTCGTGCTGCAACATGAGCCCGCATAGACTCTCGAAAACTCACAATCTCTAGTTTTAAGACGGCCAAAGAAGCATCTAGTATGGATTGGGCGGCTTGTAAGTCAAGGGCAACTGGCATATCCGAAATACGATAGAATTCCTCAAACAATTATATTACGTTCGGTCTGATCCTACGTGGGATAGTTTACGAGTGGCAAGACGAAGCCGTCGCTATGGAACACATCCTGGGTGATGGTCGAGGGGTTACTGGTAAATAAAGGGAGAGACGGATTAATATGTACCCCTGGCATGGTTCCTTCTAAGAAAATAGGGGTGCCCAAATATGTGAATGTGCCTAGTCTTAGGTGTACTTTATTAAGTGTCTTCAGATTCATTCGCCGTCAAGGCTTTTCCGATAATCTTCGTCTTCCCCAAAGTTCCACGTCGGCGCATCTGAACCATTTGGCCTACTAGCCCTCCGAAAGCCCGTCTTGACCCCTTTAATCTCGACTACGGGGTTCACTGCCACAATGTCTGCCTTGTATGCTGCTGAGTACCACCTGTCATATAAGTCCTTTCTGGCAAAGAACTCAGGGAACTTCTCCTTCATATCAAGTAGCGCTGTTCCGCTGATTTGGTCAACGCTGTTGCTGTGTCTCAGTTTAAGGAAATCCTCTCCTGCTAAAGCCTTTAACTCGTCTTGGACCTGCTTAGGATAGAGGCCCATATGGAAAAGGAGTAAGTCATAATGAAGCAGCGACGTTTTACCGTGCCATGATCCTCCTTGAGTAGTACGGTGATAGAGACCAGTGAGCGCTGCTATGGCACCCATGCAGCCTGTCCCGTAGTCTGAAATAGGGAAAGGCGGTACGACGGGTTCGGAAAGTCCCATAAATTTGCCTTGAGCCCAGGCCACTCCCGAGACCTTTCGCCTCATCGTTAGCAAGAATGCACCTCTATTCAATTGCACAAGTGACTGACTCACGCAATCGGCGATTTGCTGCCAGCCGGGCCTATTAGCCCATTCGCCTTCGTAACCGAAACAGTTCTCATTCACATAAATGATCCCTTTACCTCGTTTCGCAGCTAATTCGCTCAAGGATTTAGTGCCGTATCCAAGTTTCTCAAATGCGCCGGGCCGGTAACCGTCGACCATGATGTCAACGTCAGCAAGGAGTTTTTCAAACTGAGCCTTCCCTTCCGGCGTCTTAAGATCTAGTTCTGCGGCATGCTTGCCCATATTACCATCGACTTGGAAGAATGGCACATCGCTGAGGTGGGGGCTCGTGATCTTGAGCACATCGGCACCATATTCGCCCAGTATTCGTGTGATGATCGGCCCCGCGATAATACGGCATAGTTCTAGGACCTTGATACCAGCTAGCGGCCGGGTATCTCCATCTCTACCGAGAGGCGTCGGCGGCGAGTTATATTCGAGATTTTCGACGGTCCAAGGGGGTAGTTTTGAGTTGGCTCGACCCTTAAACGCTGTCAACGGATAATGAACAGGATAAAGCGGATGATTGAGCATAGGAGCAGCTTACATGGGCTGTTTCGAGAAAGCCTTCATATGTCAATGCAGGAACACCAGCTTGCCGGTTTTCTGCGTTCATGCTTTCGAGTTCTTCGATAGTGAACCCCTTAACCGCTCCTTCGATGGTGTCGACGATGTCCTCGTGGGTCTTCAGGTCTGGCCTGAAAGGTTCGAGTCCAATCATGCGGAGAGTTTTAGATGCCTCTAGAGAGCCATGTATATGGTAATACTCGCCTGGGCGCTTCGTTTCGAACAGGTTGGCTGACATTCGTCGGTACTGATTCGACTGAGCTTGCAGTAGGTCGGTATCTGAAAATTTATCACAAGTTACTTTCATCATCTATAAGACACAATTGCAGTTCATACCCTTTAGCAAGCTTTTCACTTTGGGGTCGAGTTTACTCAGACCCCCGACAGTAGCAAGATACGTCTGGAACAGAAATGCTGTCGCCTTTTCTAGATCAACCGTGACTTTACGCTTCTGATCTGGTGTTCCAGCTTTCAAGTTCGCCAGCATACCCGCCGTGATTCCCTCAATCGCCTTAAGCGCCGACGCCGTCTCGGTTTCTTTGAAGGGGATTGGGAAATATGGAAAGTCTCGTTGCGATTTGAAATGAACATTTTCCAATTGCTGGTGTACTAGTGGTATGAGAGAGTTTGTGTCCTTGGAATATAGGTTCAGGATCTTTCCAAGGACCCTCCTCGACTCGTCAGTCGAGGAGTACGCTATCGCCATGTCGTCTGACATAAAAGGCACTCCGAGAGCTAATATTCATGGTAGGGAGGCCAGCAACGCAATAAGTCTTTTCCAATGGACGCCCTAATAGCACGGGCATTCTACTCTTCATAGATCATGAATAAGTCGTATACCTAGGTACCTAGGATTACTAACTATCATATAAGCTTAGTTATATTTACTGTAATCACTGGGCCACTACTTGGGGTAGCTCCGCTCCTTCTTTGTCTAATAGCTCGTCACGATGATGTCTCCACACTCTCTTCTTATGGCTCGATGTCACGGTCCGCCGGGATCTTCGGCTAAGCTAGATACATACCTTCTCTCGGCTATCGCACTCGGGAATCATTCGATTCATCCCCCAAGATTTGTCGGGCCCCATGGGGAATGCTCCATGATAACCTACCTTATATGTGCTGCTATTGGATAGTAACACGAAGCTAGCAGATGAAGTTGTGGGGGGTTGCCATCCACGACATTGTTTGATAGTACCAAAACGTGATATTAGTATATAATAAGGTAGATAAAAATCGTCTTAGCTAAGATTATTAAATAGATAAAAAATATTAATAACAAATCAAAAGCTCAATAAAATCCTCGTTATTTTCTTATTATATTTAAAATTGGCTTATGAAGGTATAAGCTGGCTAGGTAGGTAAGTGTAAAGGAAAATGACCCCGTGGCGATAGAGGATGAAGGTGCAGGTGACATTAAGTATGGTGCCATTCCTGACTGAGCTCAGGTTTTCAAATCCCATAGATAAGATCTTTGTTCTTTAACTCCGCTCTACAGTGACTCTTTACCTACGTGGTACTCAAACCAATCGTCAAGCAGCCAAAAGGTCTTCGTTCGACAATGAAAGAGAACGGCGCGTTCAAACCTGAATATGACCCTCACTTCACGGAAAGGGTCATTAATGCTACAGGACCGAAGACAAACCCCCGCGTTCGCCAGCTTATGACTGGCCTGATCCGCCATCTTCATGACTTCGCACGAGAAAATGATCTCACTGTGGAAGAGTGGATGAGAGGCGTGCAGATGGTCAACCGAGCCGGACAGATGAGTAATGACCGCCGTAACGAGGGCCAGCTGCTTTGTGATGTAATAGGGCTAGAGTCGTGAGTTCGAGTTTCCTTGAATCTTCACCAGAGTAGAGCTAACGCAGTCGTCTCACTCTAACTAGGCTCGTTGACGAAATCACGAGCAAGCTCCTCGTTGGCGCGGACTACGAGGCCACCAAATCCGCTATCTTGGGACCTTTCTTCCGTAATGACACGCCTCCGACAGAAAACAACGCTAGCATCATCAAGACAATGCCTCCCGATGGCGAGGTTGCATTTATGCATGGCATTGTTCGAGATGCCGCCACCGGAGCTCCGATCGAAGGGATCATAATTGATATTTGGCAATGCAGCACGAACGGCTTATACGAGCAGCAAGACCCGGATCAAGAGGACTTCAATCTTCGTGGCCACTTCACCACCGACAAGAATGGCTATTACGGTCTCTATTGTCTCAGGCCAGTTCCTTATCCAGTGCCGGACGATGGTAAATAGATCTGCATCGCCATGAAAGAAAGTGACTTATCATTAATGACATTATATAGGCCCGGCAGGCGAACTCTTGAACCTTCTCGATCGCCATCCGTATCGCCCTGCCCATATTCACATCATGGTAAGTAGTATGGCTGCTAAACTCCATTTACGAAGGCAATACTAATACCATCTTGTTAGGCCGGCAATAAAACATACTCTCCATTAACCACCCAGATATTTGATAGGAAGAGCGAATATCTCGTCAACGATTCAGTGTTTGCCGTGAAAGAAGACTTGGTCGTGGACTTCAAGCCACTCAAAGGAAACCCGAACGCCAAACTGGAGCTGGAATATAACATCAAGCTCTCAGCGAGGAAAGATTTACCGTAACAGTATGTCGGGCTGGGATATCGATGCTAATCGGCTCAAGTGATTGATCGATCAATTTTAGTTTAATTCCCTAGATATTTTAAATAGTCATGACCCCTATTTAGTTATCATCGCTGCTTGTTTGAAGTCATTGATCTTGGCTGCCTAGGATTTGTGTACCTGGTATTATTGGATGTCTTCACCAGGGGGAAACCCGATTACGTAAGCACAATACCCCCTATTTGACATTATCAGGTTGGTCTTCACAATTATAGAATTATTCATAAGCCATTTGAATATTACCGTATTATAAACCTAACTTCCAGCCTGTCCACCTTTCAGGTACTCAGGAGGGACCATTATATTGGTTTTGTAAGCCCGGATCCACAAAATTCATAGTACACCCATCCCAAATAAGCTGTAACATGAGCTCTTCATCCGCTGTCTGCGGCCACTGACCCAGGACGGCTTGCGGAGTCAAAGCATCGGGCAGAAAAGTCGTGACTTCGTCTTCGAGATCTGCCGACTCACCACCCACAGTACTGCTAGGGGGCGGCAATTGGAGAGGTTCCTGAATTCCTCCATTACAATCTGTCCGGTTAAGCGGCAGGATGCGCTCAACCAATAGCGGTCTTGACTTGCGCTTCTCTCGACTAAGCTGCTCTTTATATACGTTGATTGCATCTGAAAAAGCCGTGAGGATGTGGTGATACTGGGCAGCTTGTGGACTAAGACGCCCAAGGTGCTGTAAGACCTGTCGTGAGCTGAGGAAGGCTTCGTTAGTGTCCGAGTTCGCCGCGGTGTCTACAAGGAGAGAAAACCCTAGCACCAAACCCGCAGCGAAGACCCACGCCCTGTAATATCTTGTTAGCTGTGGTGTCCTGCCGATTTCCAATCTAGGAAACCCCCTGTGGACTCACTTCAAGATACACATATTGCCCCAGATTGCGCTAGTATCTATGGCTTCAGAACACATCTCGACCATATAAGTAGCTGCTTCAACGCAGGCCTGTGAAAATTCGGCTGCCTTTCCGCTATATGCCGCTCGGTCCTCTTCAAGGGGTTCTATCGGAGGCGCGGGCCGGCCGCGGAGCTGTGGCATAATTTGTTGCACCAAGAATGGGCGAGTCACTAAGATGACACCGAAGTAGTATGCGCCGGCAACATGGATGTTTCCAATTGTTAATTCGCGGAAGTTCGCATTGACATCCGAACCGGGATGATTCCGTAGTTGCTGCCGCAGCTGTGTAGGGAGCGAATGGCTCCAGTTACGCAGTCGTTGAAGGAAATTATCAGCAGCGCTCGCCTTGAGCTTGCCTTCTTCAGCAAATTTGCGCACAGCTTCATCGAGCACTACAGATAGCTCATACGTGGCTGAAAGGGCCAAGCAGCGGTGATGGCGAGGTTCTTGCCCGAGATCGCTGGGACAAATGTCAAAGGACTGTAGCGGGGTGGAACTGGCGTGCCGGCCTAATATGGAGCTACAGATAATATCAAAGACTCGAAGACTGTTTGCTGTGCGTAGCCTATCTACCTTGTCAGTCCGGAGCTGCAGTCAGGGTCTAGGAAACTTACCTGATGTTGCGCTCCGTACTCGACTGGTGTCTGATGTGCGCTGATACATGTAACCCTACAATATCAGCCGCCTTGGAAGCCATGCCCATATACATGAAAGCAGCATTACGGCGGCAAGCTCCAAGCATATAAAAAGCCATCAAGAGAAAGATTCTGACCACGTGTACGGTAGGATCTTCAAGCATTTCCTCCAGCGCCATCTTTCGAGCCACGGAGAAATGCTTAGCAGCGCGCGGGAGATCAGTAGCAGCGTTATCCCCCCTGCATTGCGCCCCGATTGCGACCATGAGATGTAGGGAAGCATGATCCGCTTTGGACATCTGCTTGGCTGAACCGTACTCACTCGCTCGATCGGCTCGGTCCCGCTCGAGTAACTGGGCAATCTCCTCAGATGTGAAGAGGTCGAGAAGTCCACTAGACTTTATGATTTGAGCCTAGCCCTCGTACGGATAGCGAACACGAGCTAGAATCAGAAGGACTTACGACCTCGAGGAAGCACTGGATAAGAGCTCGCTTCTCCTCATCCTCTAGGCTGTCTTGAAAGTTATCCACGTCGACATCATAAGTCCTAGCCTCGAACAGTTTCCGGCTATGTTGTCCGTCCGTAAAGCCTGATGGCCCAACATAATGCTCTAAAGTCTTCTGCAGAAACTGAAGGAATGAGATAGCCGCAGTAGTGCCCACGAAGACTTCAATGTTCTCACTAAGAGTTAGCTTCCGGCAAAATAGAAATGCCAATGAGAATAGGAATCAGAATAGGAACAGACGTCCCAGGTAACGCTATACCTCTCTCACCACTAGAGCTAGATAACATAACCGGCTGCTGGATATGTGTGCCAGGAACATCAACGGTCTCGGTCAGTCTGGGGCTCCGGGGTGGCAAGTCACTGGAATGGCTACCGGCTCGTGGTGAAGGTACAGAGGGTGTAAGCGGTGCCCGACCCGCAGCAGCCTGCCGTGATGCTTTCCTCTTACTCGGTCGAGAGTAAGTGCAGGAGTTGGCTTGGCTTTTGTCAGTACAAGTGCGACATGGCTGTTTAGAGTCGCACCGCCTTTTGGAGGCCTTGCAAGCGTCGCATGCCTTAGCTGAGCGCAGCCGATTCTGCGGCTGTACCCTAGGCCGCGGCATTCTGTTCAATGCACTACGACATCCGCATATGTATTTGACACATAAATCTGCTAGAGGACAGGCATTAGAAAACAATAGAGTAGAAGATAAGTTCAAGCGGATAGTGTTTGGGGTAGGATCATGTAATAAAGATTCAAGTGAAAGATCCGAGCGCCGCAAGCGGCAGTAGACCTCACAGTATCCACAAGAGCTAACACAGTACGGTGGAGAAGATTACATGATTCCCTTTAATCTACCGGTAGGTAATTGGCTGCAATAGCTTTGAGGGGCCTTTGATGAAGAGCATGGTCATCATGAAAGCTTTTTCGAAGCGGATAATGCACATAGTACACAGACTCCCGAAGCGCAAGGAAAATGCAGCACATTATTATTAAATTGTTGGCCAGAAATTGCTAATATTATGTATCATTACCTAGATACAGAAAGAGAATTACTGAGCTCCGGCCGAATCTAATCGGTCACCTCTTCTATGGAGCGCTGTACCGTAGTTTTCACTCTTCGGAAGATACCCTGCGGATATTGCACTCCACGAGCAAGTTCATCATTCATGCCATCTAGATAGTAGCGAGATAATATAACATTTCTAGAGCTGTCGCGAGGGGTAAGATTTTTAAAGGGAATCAGATTAACATATATCGAAATGTCATAATCACCGGTAGTCATCATATCGCAAACCAGCAGCTCATCACTTACCCATCACATATCATAGCGCAGCCTAACTTGTATCTAGCCTTCCTCGCTGTGTATGTAAGCAATTTATGTCGAACACAATGGATCCCTACACGGATGATGGCTGGAGGCAACTAAACGCCGCTGTCATCGGTGGTGGAATCGGTGGCTTATGTGCAGCCATTGCCCTCCGCCGGGCTGGCCACGATGTTACTGTCTACGAACGCAACGATTTCGTCGGAGAGGTGGGCGCATCTATATCCTGCGCCGCCAACGGGACCCGCTGGCTGCATGAATGGGACGTTGATGTGTCCAAGGGCGATCCCGTTGTGCTAAAGAAACTCATCAACCGTGACTGGAAGACTGGTGAACCAGTAAGTGTATATGACCTCGACGACTACGAAGAGCGGTGGGGATACGTCTACAACATGTTTCACCGGCAATATATGCACCGTATGTTGAAGGATTGTGCACTTGACACGAACGGCTTAGGGAGGCCGATCAGCCTCTGTGTCAATCATAATGTCAGTATCCATTACTTCTGCCCACACTAGCAACTACCACACTGATTATGCCATACTTCCATTTAGTGTACGTCAATCGATCTGGATTCTGGCGTCGTCTCCTTTGAGGATGGTCATAAAGCCCGTCACGACTTGATCGTTGGCGCAGACGGCATTGGCTCTGCGGTTAGAAAGATCATCGGTCTCAACACGGCAAAGCAGCCCGCTCCGTCGAGTTGTTTGCACGCCAACGTTAACACTGAAGAAGCAATCAAGCATGGATTTGTCGACTACTCGCTGGACAGCGCTCTGGAGTACTGGGGCGGGCAGGAAGGCAAATGGGATAAGATCGTGCTTTCGCCCTGCAACGGCGGAAAGCTTTTGTCGTACTATTGCTTCTTCCCTCGAGAGAAGGGTGATTACGCGAACCAAACATGGGGCGGCGAAGATCGCCCCATCGAAGAACTCCTTGCCCCGTATCCCGAGCTTGACGCACATGTCAAGAACCATCTAGCTATCGGTATTGAGATTCGACCGTGGCGATTGTGGATACAGTATGTCGTCTCGGCTCTTCAAGTCACCTTCTCTCGTGTCTAGTATATCGTCCCTCGTGGATTATCGCAAGCCAATAACCAATCTTTTCAGCGATCCGTATCCGTTCATTGCTAAAGGACCTGTCTGTCTGCTAGGCGACGCTGGCCACCCGGTATGCGGTTTGATACTATCTTACTAGGTTCCAAAGCTAATGGAAACACAGATGATGCCTCATCAAAGTCAGGGCGCCTGCATGGCTATTGAAGATGCCGCAGCTTTAGGAATTTTGTTCAGCTCTAAGTATTTCAACGGTGACGTCAAGACAACTCTTTCGATGTACCAGGAAGTCCGACTACCAAGAGCAACCAGAGTTCAAACTGCCTCCGCAAAGGCTGCATACAATATCAACGAACGAATCGGTGAGTACGGTTCCTGCTGCGTCCATTCAGCTCGGACGAACGTGAGAGGAGAGCTGCTGACAACAAGAACAGGGTTCTCCAGCAACACAGATATGCCCAATTACAACGTTGAAGACGAGAAGGCCAAGTTGACCATTGAAGAAATGAATGCGTGCGCTAGACCTTTACCTTGACGTAAAACATAGCTGTGGCTGATCGGTTTTATACCTAGATATGATATGTACAAAGATATCAAAGAGAAGTTGGCAAAGCGGGATGGCCTCCCCTTTACGGAGAAATACACTAAGGGATTGCCTTTTGGCCTAAAGCTCTCGAATGGGATCGTAATCGGGGAGTAAAATCTGACCCTTAGTTGAGGGGTTGACTTTTCGTCAATGACACGTTTGATCTCGAGTCTGAGCATAGCAGAATCAGAATGCTGCTTACCTGGTTATCCTGGTTAAGCACTGCGTGGTATCCTTCAAGAACATATGAAGTATTCGATAGCCATTGCTATATTTAAACCGAGCTTTTCAATTAAATAATGATGAGAACATGAATAACTTCTATGCTAAATGTATGTTTGCTCTTATTAATAGTTCATTGGTCGGCACCTTAAAATTGGTAGAATCAGATACTTATATCACAATATCAAAAGAGGCCCAATTTATAAGTAAAAATAGGTGGGCTACAAGTTGGGGCTCCCATCAATGCTTGTATGCATCTAGTTGTCTCAAATTGACATAAATATATGGTGTTTGATTTCAACCGTAACGGTAATGACTGAGCCTATAAGGTTGTATGTGTTATGCACATACCAAGCTTGAAGATGAGTGAAATATGTACAATGTAAAGCTGATTAGAGCTTGATGACATGCCTAACGCTAATGCCCCCGAGGTTTAAAGTTAAACATTTCATTAGATGGCGCGGAGTTCCTCTCCCTTAACTTCTGAGCTGTAGTTATTCCAGCAGTTGGAACGCGATATTCGAACTGCCCCCCTGGAGCTGCGGGTGGCCCACCTGGCAGCGGATACGGGAAGGGGAGATACTCGGGCATGAGGCCGAGTTGTCTCAAGACAGTCGCCTGATCCCATAATATGTGCTCATGGTACAGTCGGTCTCCTCGGACATTCACTACGGCTGTCATAGGGATCTCTACCTTTTTCCCAGTGGGAGGGACACCTGGTAATCTACACAAGTTAGTAAGCAATATCGAAATGAAAAGAAGTTTGAAGTTTCGGAGCATACAGCCAATCAATTTCTCGGTCGTGGGTACACTTGAAGATGAACTCATCAACTACGCGGTCGATGCCGATCGTTCGACTGACAAGTTCAAGCTCAGCATCATCGGAATTGCTGAAGATAAAATTCTGTTGATAGAACGAAGTCAAAGATTCGCGGCCGATTCCACCTGTCATCTAAAGCAAGCGCTGTTAGGATTTTGCGATCTTGTGACGAAAGGGGATGTATTGAGTACGTGCCGTCGGTACATGGTTCACATAGGGTTCCTGGACCATTGTACTCATGGTATGCTCGACAGAACGATCGGCAAATTCGTAGTATGTGTGTTCTTCCCAGATGGTCTCCAGATCGAAGAACGGTCCTCCCATTGTGTTCTTGAGAAGTGTAAGACTGCGTGTATGAGAGACTGCCTCTGTGGCGTAATGGAAAGAGATCTGGAAAGGAGTAGCGAATTTATACGACTCGGCACCCGAGTAGTAGTATATTGTGAGAGAATCATTTCGCCTCGACTTAGCGCCATCCGGTGCTTTGCCGGCTAAGTGATGGACGGTGGGAATAGGAGCAGAAACAAGGCTTGATTCCTGGGAAGCGTTGGCATAGCTGACAGCGGCCACGATATCCGGATTCTCAGCCAAAACAGGAGCTATCTGGTTCCACAGCTGAGGATCGTACACTGCATCTAGCATGTTAGACAGCACGTGCCGGGAGAACAAGGAGGTGTCCCGAGATGAAGAACCGCAAGGACTTACAGACTAAGCCGACTTTGCCTTTCGGTTCACATTTATCGGTGTGCGACAATGCTTCGAGTGCGCGCTTAAGGGCGGCTGGGCTAAATGCCCGCTGCTGAATCTCAACAACGGCATAGCCTTCCTCAGCCCATTTGATCAGCGTGGACGGCACACCCTCGGCGATGGTCAATTGGTCTGTTGTATCGGCAACCAGAGTGATGAGACCTGGCCCGTGTCCTCGACGGGAGAGCGGGAGTAACAGGCCGATGCCAGGTGCCAGCTCCTCGTATTGGATGCTTGGCAGTGGAGGCGGGGGTTTGGTGATGTCGTTGAACATATTGGGAATTTGAAATTGAGGTATTCAGCTTAACCGTCTTTCTAAGAGTATGAGGCAGCATATAACCACAAGTACACGAACTTCGATTGCTACCTGTAATCGTACTGGCTGCTATGACGGGGTCCTCTTATTATCTGGTGTGCTTCTTATCGGTACTTAGAAAGGTGGTAGCGGAGATGTACTATAACTAAACCGAATCATTGATACCACCCTGGAAAGGCGCATTGTAAGATCGGATAAGAGACGGATATCGCACAGTGAAGTGCGGTAGCCGCAGTTCTAATCATCGCTTACCTCCTATCCGAACCCCATCCCCTTTTCAACCAGCTAAGCTTATTTCACATACCGTGGAATGAACATAGGTCTCTTTTGAACAATATTGACATGATTTGTAACTGCCAGGTGTTCCAAAAGAATATACAATCTATCTGACTAAAATACTACTGCTAGCTCCGGTGCACTGGTCGCCAGTAGACTTTGTATGGCTTCAAGCGCGCTGAGCTCAACCCCCAAGTCGGACTGACCGTCGAAACCACCAGTGTACCATTTCATACCACAAGTCGAGTTGCTGTACCCGCTGCAGCTCGCCGCAGCCCCCTTAGCAGTCGCTTCGAGCAATGCCATGATACTCGTCTTCACACTCGGCACCAACACTGCCGTCTTTCCTAGCCAACGAGACAGGCTGGCCTTGAAGCTGGTTTGGTCGACATTACACGCTGAGTCGACTTCGCACTTCTGCTCGTACATGACGCCAGGGGCATTGGATGAAGGTCCGAAGAAAGTGCTCTGCGCGGTCTTGACTAGACCATGTACCCTCGACTCCCAGGTCGAGCTGCCATTGGCGAAAGCATACATGTGCGCAGCGCCGTGGAGATATGATGCGATATTATAAGACCATTCATCCCGGTTTACCGCAGAGCAGTTCGCGTCTTGCTCGTCGCCCGCGCCATCGAAGACGTGATAGTCGGCGCTGACGAAGCCCACGCTGGATGACCAATCCCAGACCTTAGACGCCCAGTCGGCGAAAGTCTGATTTCCAGTGTACCGTGCGAGCCGAGCTGCGGTCTGGAAAAATCCGCCATTGGACACGGAGTTTTTGTAGTAATAACCGTTTGCCGACTCGGTGTATTGCCACTTGAGCCCACCTCCGCAAGTGCCGCTGTCTTTATTCCAACGCGCCACGAAGTCCTCGAAGGCATGCGTGCCAATGGCAAGCCACGAGTTGGCGCAAGCACCGGCTGCATTGCCTTTAGACGTCTTGCATGGTAGGGCCTTGAAGTCGTACTCCATCGCGGTCAGTGCATTATACACCCAGTAGGCCTGATCGTCATTGGCTTCCCAGGACTGTTGCTCGGGTGGAACGAAATCATAATTGGGGCCCAGGTTCTTTGAAATTGCGGATAGGATATCAGCTTGATACGTAGTGTCGCCTGTATAGACCGTGTAGTCTATCAAGCCATTCCAGGCGGAACCTGACAGCCACCAGAACCACGACTCCGGTTGTTTGAACTGGCCTGCCGTCGAGCTAGGGTCATGGTAAAGATAAAGGCCTTTTGCGACCTGGGCCGCAGTGTTTTTGACAGAAGCCTGATCATTTACGTCGAGATCCAGAGCGGAGCCGACGGAGGTAAGTATAACCCCTGCAATGATGCTGGATAGTCTCGTCATCTTCACCACAAATGCCTATATTGACTTCATACTGGTGAGAGCAAAGGAACAAGCAACAAGTGAAGACTTGATGAGCGAAGCGCGCGTCTCGTTCCTCCATGTTGAAATAGGTAAAGGCCGCGCCCCTTTTTCTTTGTTTGAAGCAACGTTGCCCGTTTCTGCTGACAATGGCCTGCAGGAGGGCTATGTCGATCATTGTCATCTTGCAGCAACATCAGTAAGTGCAGAACCTGAGCAGAATAGAAAAAGGAAGTTCGGACAGATTCGCTTACCGGAGGGAAGCAGATGTGAGAGGCTGAGCCAATGAAATGGTCGCGGCCCCCATGATTCTCAGCTGCTTTAAACCATTTATAGTTAAAAGCAACGCAAGCCACCAACTGCTTTTGGTGTCGCTCAGGTACGGTATCGTCACATCAACGATTACCCGCATATATTGATGTGCCATAAATATATATTTCGCGCTTGTTCAGGAACATGTGAAATGTTCCTGTCATTTTCTGCATTTACAACGTCAGTGACTGGATTGAGTTCGGGAGGGGCCATGAACCGTGCCGTCCTGCGCTGGGCCGCACCGTAAGCAAAACGTACAGTGAAGGGTTTACCCCTTTTCTCAATAGCATCGAACAGGAACGCGAATATATACTAATAACTGGACAACGAGAAAATCCAGTCTTGATTCTGAGAGTGTGAGTGAAATCGATATTCAGTCAAGGATTTCTATGCGAGCACAGTGAAGATCAGAGATGTAATTACGGATCCGTAAACTGGAGAAATCTTACAACCCCGGCTCAGTCAGGACACACGTGCGCCAAGGACCAAATTCCGGGTCCAAGAGGTCACATCCTTGACGTACCTAGGATATTTTGATCAGAAGTTATCAGTCTGAGTAGCAGGCTTCATCCATTACATCTAGAAGAGATCTCATTTCCCTCTTTGGCGCCTCACTCACAAGGGTTATAGACACGATGAGACCAGAAGAGATAAAGGTAAACGAATTCCCGTAGCAAGATACTGGCCTAGATGAAGTCCTTCCATTAACACTCGGTTAGATCAGCTGTATCGGATACAGCATTCCGAGCACTCCCACTCTAATCTTTAGCTCCCCGGCTCAGCTGATCCGAGTTCTCTGGGGTAGCGGAGAGATGGAGAGAAATGCGAGTGAGGCTTGATGAAAATAAAGACAACATATTCGATATGCCGCTACTTGAATGCCTTGTTGCTGGCCTAATCTCTGTTGTAAATTTGTTGATTGTTTTTGGTTACTAATCTAACATTTCAACGACCGTGCCAACCATGAAGCGACAAGACACCATTGCCAACGTCAAGCTTAGCATCCTATCTGAATAAACTAGAAGGCTCACGAAGGATGCCTTACGAAGATAGCTCGCATTATTCGGTGTAATTCACCGAATGAAGAGCGACCCGACAGTGTGGTTTAACGCCTCGCTTCGAGTTCGATCTTGCTGCCATGGAGCTAACTACCATGATATAGGCCAGGGGCTCTGTTAGCGAACCATTATAGCTTCTCCACATTCCCCAGAATACCAGTCAAATTTGATCGTTTACCCCAAATGCCCAGAAGCTTGAAAACCTGGGGCCCCTTGTTGAAGAAATTAGACTTGGCAGTTCGGGGACGTTTACGCCGAAGAGCTGTCACGACAACACAGATAGATGTTTAGTATAAAGGAAGGGAAGCACGGCTTTAGAATGAAGCGTCAGAGGCTTGCGGACCTAGTTGTGGCTAACCCAACATGGCGCCCTTCCTGCTGTTCTCTTTGTTGCCGACATTGGCCCTAGCAGTAATCGACAGGTAAGTACCTAAGTCTTAAGCAGGTTCCGGACAATTAGAGACTAATATGAAAAAGACGTGCCGTAGTCTCTCGATTCAATGTCGTCCGTTCATCACTTCCAGAGGAGATAACCAACCAAACGACTCCTCTTCAAGTCGGCAATGGAGACTTCGCCTTCAATGTTGACAACACCGGCATGCAGACGTTCATACCCTTCAACACACTTTCAAGTTGGGGTTGGCACAATGACTCGTTGCCAACAAACGGGTAGGTGCAAGATGATAGGAATATTCATCCTACTTAGAAAGAAGACTAACCGGTTTCATATCAGTGAAAAGCTCAGCGACTATCACGGCGTAGAAGTGTTGACACACGGCAGAAATGTCTCATACGATCTTGAAGATCCAGACCTGCCTGAAGTATCCAAATGGCTTACTGCGAATCCGAATCGTGTTAACTTGGCCCGCATCGGTCTCAAATATAAGGGTGACACTCTTGCACAGTCGTTGATTACGGAGCCGCGGCAGGAACTGGACGTATGGAACGGCGTTATAACGTCAACCTTCAAAGTCGACGGAAAGGATGTGAAAGTGGTTACCCAAGGAGACTTCGAGTCTGATTCTGTTGCCTTCCAGATCGAGTCGGATCTCATTTCAAGCGGAGACCTCCAAGTCGAGCTCGATTTCCCATATCCTCCAAAGCACAATGTGACATCTTCCTCCGACTTCGAGATCTTCATGGGATCTTACGACTTCCCCCTGAATCATACTACGTCCATTGTGACAGCACCGAAGGGGCCTCGGGACGGCGTTGCTCACATATACCACGAGATGCAGGAGACGACTTACTACGTTAACCTCCGGTGGCCTTGCAGATCACCCTTATCTTTGACTCGGAATGGACCTCAGGGGTCTAGCGCAGTAACGGCACATCGTTACACGCTGTCTCTAGCGGCAACTCCCAGACACGGGAACCCGCCAACTTCGATCTCCTTTACGGCGCATTTCTCTCTCGATCTGGAGTTACCTGCCTCTCCGTCAGCCATCCGCAACCGCAACCCGATCGCTTGGAACCGGTATTGGAATGAGGGAGGCTTTGTTGACCTCACGGAATCATCCAATCCCAACGCCACGGAGCTGCAGCGGCGCATTCTCATGACGCAATACTACATGAGGGTGAACAGCGCTGCCACGGGCCAGATACCGCAAGAAAGCGGGCTCGTGTACAACGGCTGGTGGGGAAAATTCCACCTCGAGATGGTCGTTTGGCATTGCGCCCATTGGGCTACGTGGGGCAGACAGCAATACTTCGACAGGATATTCCCGGCAATGTACGAGACCCTCATGCCCACATCGCGAGCTCGAACGCAGCGAATGGGGTGGGATGGGGCCAGGTGGCCCAAGATGACCGAGCTCGGGACCGGAGGAATCGCACCGGGTGAAACTCGCGCGTATCTGGTGTGGCAGCAGCCTCACCCCATGTACCTCGCGAACTTGGCTTACCAGGCCAAGCCGGCGCGCAAGACGCTGGAAGAGTGGGATCGTGTCGTGACGGCGACAGCCGACTACATGGCCTCGTTTGCCTGGTACAACGAGACGGCTGGGCACTATGACCTCGGGCCACCCTCGAAGGGTGTGACGGAGAACTCCTTCCCCCTGGAGACTCGCAACCTGGCGTACGAGATCGCATACTGGCGCTGGGGCCTCGATGCGGCGGCGGACTGGAAAAGAAAGCTCGGCCAGCCCGTACCCGAGACATGGAGCACCGTCGCCGAGAACCTGGCTCCTCCGCCCCAGATCGACGGGATGTACATTCCTTGGGAGGGCTCGGGGTTGAATAGCTCATGGTGGGAAGACCCGAAGCTGAGCAAGGACCCGCGAAGTGTTATCATGTTGCAAGGCATCCTACCGGACACTCCCGCGGTGAGTAGCTCCCCGTCCTTATCACCGCCCCTTACAAGAGCCTCTGGTGAATCTAAGTTACTCTTCTCGATTATTACTTAAGCACCATCTCCAATGTTTGGATTTCTAACTTGACGGTTGCAGGTCGACCCCGAAGTTGGCCTGAAAACCTCTAATAAGATGTGGGAGGTGTGGACGGACGAGAACATCCGAGGATGGGGACGGTCCGTTCTTGCCATTAACTCCGCACGAGTTGGAAACCCCGAGCGCGCCATCTACCACATCACGAACTACGGGTACTGGCCATTCGACGACGCCGGCATGCCTACCCGATCGGGCCCCAGTAAGCTGTCACATGTCTCCTTTACTTATCATGTTAGTATGCGATCAGATCCTGACTGTGCAATTTAGACCCGTCACCACCGCCCTACTTCCCCGGCGGCGGCAGTTTCCTATACGCCATCGGTTATATGGTGGCTGGTTGGGAGGGCTCCGAGGGCGATGCGCCGGGGTTTCCTAAGGATGGAACTTGGGTCGTCAAGCACGAGGGTTTGCTCAAGGCGCTTTAAGGCAAGAAAAGTGGAAGCATTAACAACTCACAGCCCTCATGGATGCAAGCCTTAAATAATTAATGAGTATAATTTAGGTTGATGCAGTCCTCTAGAATCTGTCGTCTTCCTCGTCCTTTCACTAACCCCCTGAGGAGTGGAGCACTGTGTCGTATCGAAACCAAGGTCCTACCACATATTCATTGAAAGATCTGATATAAATGCAGAAAGGTTGCATTTATAACGTCTCTTACACGTATTTCGTATCATTTCCGCTTTTTATTGGTCTAATTATTGTATTTTCTCAATTGGGTGCGTGACGTAGGAAAGTGGAAAAGGGGGCTCAGTGGTGACATCACGATAGCGACATCAAGGTGTTTACATTCGCCATTCCCAAAACTTAAGACTGCCCTTGAGTTTGATTTTAATATCTTAAATAGACTCGACTTTTAATCATCCACCTGAATTTATTTTCATATGCTTAAAATTCCTACCAGTACCTAAACTCATAGTTATCATCAAACAAAATAAAAAGAAAATGTCTAAGGAAGGCGGAGATCTCAACCAGATGGCCAAAGATGGCACCAGCAGTGAGTTAACTCTTAGATTTCTGTATAAAGATATCTTCTATCCATCCCTTTCTCAGGTTTCGTAATTAAGTCAGCCGTATGACTCACGCAAGATGAACTACAGTCCCCGGAGATGCAGGGAAGCAGAACACGATTCCATCGGTGCCGAACCCGGATCAGAAGCGGGATGCCGCAGGCGGAATAGGTGCGACGTCATTGCACAGCGCTGCCGACAACCCCATCGGCGGTGGCAAAAATGCAGATGACAATGCCGTCACGGCCAGCGGACATGCCGTGCCTCAATCGACAGCTGCTAAGCCTAGCGGTAGCGGTGGAAAGGAGCGAGAGCCTGAGAGGTTCCAGCAATACTAGAGATATACTGAAAAGTCAGGTGTTCGCCGCAGAGCTATGGGGGATATTCATAGGGTCGATTCACAGATGTGATATAAGGGGATATTTGAGACTCTTTTACTATTGACAAAGCAACCCTCTTTGAAGTATCACGAAGGGTAATTCCTGGTACCTCAATATCATGAAATAATATGTAGTATTAACTCCCATATCGTGAAGTCATCAACAAAAAGTTAATTGCGCACTCTGCGAGGTATAAGTGTAAGTTCCAGCAGGTATCTCAATATCGGCGCATGGTGGATGCACGCCATGTAATTTCCCCCCCAAACGCCCAAATCCAAACTATGCGACATGACGATATAAAAATAGGGAAATCCAGGGTATCAATCCAATAGGTACCCTTTCCAGAGGAGGCATCCCCATATTATCTCTAGAGTATTCTTTCTCTTCCGTCTATTGATTCAAGACCAGCCCAGGAAGTTGAACAGGTTGTTTCGCGGGTCGTTTTTCCCGCCGGCCTCGACCTGTAGCGCCTTCTTCCGCGCCTGCTCAACTTCGGGGGTGTTCTGCTGCGCGAACATCTTGTCGAAGGTCGAGGACTCGCGGGTTAGCTGCGACCGGACGAATGTAACCACGGTGTAAGCTATTTTACGAAAGTCAGTATATGAAGTTAAAAGCGAATGAGAAATAAGGGGGATGGTTGTGTAGATAGGTATGTAAGTGAAGTGATCAAGTAGGGTGGGACTAACCAGCTCCTAAGACTACCAGGCTTGGTAATATCCTCGAGGTTACAGGGCCAAGCTTAGGTACGGCGGGTGCTGTAACCCTCGCGGCAGCGTGCATGTGCGGGCGTAGACCTTGCGGGTGTGCGGTGGCCATGGTGTTAATTGGGTTGGTTGAAGTATTGTGTGCAGGTGTTCTTAATAGCGTGTATAGTAGGTACATGCAGTACTGGCAATGAGAACTCGAATGGTTGGCTCGAAGTCTTAATGAGGTTGCGCGAATGTAATCAAATGTCTGATTGTGTTGCAGGCTGTGGTGGAACATTCATCCCAAGACCATAGACTTAACGACGACATTATAAAGTTCTCTATTTCTTCCATATTGGCTGTCATTTCTTCTACTGCTTCTACCTTCGCGTCGTGTAAGTCGTGGTCTCGCTAGAAATGGAACGATTTTACGTCGTGGATCACGATACGATGGGGTGATGTGGTTAGTTGAGTGGTGCTGCGGCCCTCACCGAAGCGCTGACGACCTAGACGGATTCAGTATCGCTCAATCCGCCCAGCGCCCGCGCCTCTTAGGGTGGCCAGACCTCAATCGGAATCAAGCTGAAATAGAATCATCCCCACGACCTGTCGTAGCGATCATGACACCATTGGGATTCGCTTTGCCGATTAATTATCGGTACCAACCCGCCGAAGGCCTGTTTCATCAGTTCACCTCAGGTAACTAACAAAGGGGCTCGGCGAATCGAGAAGAAAGCATCAATCGACTAGTTGCATATTAACACAAGCACGTGAAGCTTTGATGTCATCTTCAACTTCTTTCTTTCGCTTGTCAAAGTGCTTCAATGTTATCTTTACGGTATGTGCAAGTTGGGCCAATAAGCATATCCTATAGTTGATAGAGCTATTTATATTTTATTAAGCATCATACTTTATTAAAGGGAGTAATTAAAATGGAGCTCTGCAAATCAAAATCCCAAGATCTCCTTTTCGTCATTTTTAATTCATGACCTCCGCCAGTCTCTTGAGAATTCCCAATCTATTACCCCTGAATGAAAGATATATCTTCCCCTGCAACTGAAGCTTTTAGACAAATAGTTCTGGGTACTCGGCCTTGATCATATCGGCGCCCTGCATAAGTCATTCAGTTAGTCTACTACTTCATGTACCAGAAAACACGCTCGGAAATACATACCTTCTCAGCAATCATGTAGACCGAGTTCTGGATACGGCAGTCGGGGATCACCGGGATGACAGAAGCGTCGACGACGCGCAGGTTGTCGACGCCAAAGACCTTGAGCTTGCCGTCGACGACGCCCTCCCCGACATCTTTAGCCATTCTCGTGCTTCCACATGGGTGAAAGCCAGTCTGGGACCTCTCGAGGATCAGCTTATCCATGGCCGCGTCCGAGGTGCGCGGCATGGGCCACGGGTAGTCCTCGCGGATCATGTCGCGCATGCCCTCGCCGTTCATCAAGACGTCGTCCACCCAGCGGATGCCCTCGCGCATCGCCAAAATATCCAAGTCTTCGGCGAAGAAGTTCAGATTGATCTTGGGCTGCACGAGCGGGTCCGCGCTGTTCAGTTCCACCGTGCCCGACCGGCTCTGCGGGCGCAGCAGGTCCACGATGACCGTCATGTAGTCCCCGGTTGGCGGGGTCGGGATGTGCCACTGGAAGGCGTCGCTGAACATCGGCACGAAGTCGATCTCGAAGTGCGGCTGCCCGGCTGGGCCGAAGGGGTCGAGGCCGCCGTTGGCTTCCTTGGCCGCGACGTACTCGGGGTACTTCATCAGGCGCTCGTCGATTCGGGGTAGACCGACTAGCTCGAGGAGACCCGAGGTGTACGGTCCCTTGTTCTTCCATCGGTAGGAACTGACCGCCGCATCGTGCTCAAGGCCGGCTCGGAGGAGGTGGTGGTCCAGGCCACTTCCATCTTCGAGACGGAAAACGTGAGGGAGGATAGGGTGGTCTAGCAGGTTCTGGCCCACGTGAGGCGAGTCGACGATGGTCTCAATGTCGAACTTGGCGAGTTCGGCCTTGGGGCCGATTCCGCTGAGCATGAGCAACTTCGGGCTCTCGAAGACACCGGATGAGACAATAGTCTCGTACTTAGCCTTAAAGCTGTGCGTCTCACCCGTAGGTAGGATCACTTCCACGCCAGTGCATTTCTTCGTGGTGGGGTCGATGATCAAGCGCTTGGAATTGGTGCCCGAAAGGACGGTGACATTAGTCTTGCCTTCGAGGTATAACCAACTCGAAGAACGCTTGCCGTTGTAGATGCTGTTCGTGCATTTCCATAATCCTCTCTGCACAACGGTCAGCGTATAGTCAATCTAACATAATAGGGGATTCGAGCAAAAGTATGAGATTTTGGCGCGCCACATCGTTATACGTACCATTGTACCGTTGTGGACATCGTCCGTCAGCTCGCCGCCCTTGCTTGTCCAGGCCTTGGTCAGAGCATCCCGGAATTCATGGACCTCAGGGACAAGATCGGAATGGGAGACCGGGATAGGACCGTCAGTGCCAATATACTTCAGCTCCTCGCTGAAGAAACCCCCATCATCGTGGTAAGTAGCAGGCTTGTACAGGTATTTCCGGACGTTGTCCCACTTCCACTCGTCTCCGCCATAGGGCGCCCAATCGTCGAACGTTCCAGCGGATCCAGGGATCCAGGTGTAGTAGTTGAGACAACTGGAGCCGCCGAGTGTCTTACCGCGAGTGTTGGGCTTCTCGATACGTGTGTACTCGGGGCGGTCGATCATAGTTGTCTTGTATGCCCAGTCGTACTTGCTGTCGCGCAGTTCGAAGGCTCGCGCGGGTGTCGTGATGGTATCGATGTCTCCCGGATTGCTAATGCCAGCCTCGATGACTAGGACCTTGACATTGGGGGACTCGGCTAGACGGCCGGCGACGGCGCAACCAGCAGTGCCTCCTAGAAATAGCGTGAGTCGAAGTTCTGCTCTCTATCGCCTCTGTGTTATGCTTAACTCACCTCCAACGACGATGAAGTCGAACTGCTCAATGGATTTGACTTGATTGCTCATGGTGTATGTCTTGCTAATCTCCGTTTTAGATGCAAATGGTCAATGCCGGATGTTGGAATTTCGTATGATGTAAGAACGAGTCTTTAAATTATTTCTAGTATGGTGAAGTGGTTGTGAGTATTGATGTTGCTCTGTTTGGTTGAGTAATGGTGCTGTCGCTGATGCTGATGATGAGAACAAAACTCTTCCATGATGAACAACGGACTCAACCTCTTTATATCCCTGACGGGATGCGGGACTTTCAATATTTCCATGTTTATGAAGGTATATTCTACAACGGAAAGCTTAGGCATGCGGACATGTACAATGAGTAAGCCTTATTGGAGATACGTCCATTCCGAAGATACCACGAGGCGCCAAAAACGCATCGTGTTACTCATAGTCTGTACTGTCGAGCTGCTATTCGCCGATACCCATGTTCTCCATTGAGGTGAGAAAGAACCCGAAGGTATTCCCAATGATATTCCCAATATGATAGCATAATAAGGGCAAGTACAGGGTTCTCTATGAATGCGAGCGTCGCCGAACAGGAAATCAGGGAAATCGACATCGAAAATGATTCCGGAGAGGCCGAAGATACCTGCAAAGCCGAATCTGACGCATTCAATCTGTGTAGCCTTTTTCTCTTATTGCGCAGGAAGAACTTGGGACATAATCTTAGCGAGTTTACCCGTCGGCTTAGATGCCGAACTAATTGCGGCCTCCTTGATGACAGCCTTTACTGGATCGGAGAAGTTGCTCGGTGAAAACCCGGAATTGGAAAAGACCCAACAACGACGTCACTATTGTACGGAACGTCGACGATTGATGTGGTGGGCCATTACAGTAAGGAATCATCAAATCTAGGCCGTTCAGAATCTTAGAAGAGTATAATTCAACCTTGTAATACTACAAGTACCTTCATCAAACCCTATGATAACCCCGATTGAGCCCATTCTACAAGCCCAATGGGAAGTTGAAATTTAACAAGCTGATATAAGTAAAAGACTATACGCACTCGGACGCTCAGAGTGGCACCATGACGTTTACATGTTAAAGAGCTATGTGTTTGGCTTCTATATAGGGGTCTCGAATATCAAACTATCTCTGCCAGGTAGGTATCCACCGAAGCCTAGCCCATCTCTCTTGTCTGTTGATGCTACCGTTATACTGGTAGATACTTCATAGTCCAATGCAATAGTTTTAGCCAGGTGCCTTATAGGTAAAATAAACTCAGGGCGCCGGATACCAGGGCTGTCCAACATCCACAGGCGCTGCGTGTTCCATCGAGTCTTGTTACTTAGGTAGTGGGAATGTATATTCCATCATTAGCCCCTTGCAGTAATTAAACCATGTATTTAATCAAATTTAACGTTCTCCGTCCATGGAACATGCAGTTCAGATATCGTGCCGGGCGTTCTTGCTCATATGACGGATCTTTTCACCATACTATCCAACGGTTAGTATCCCGATTTCGTCCAAGGGGGCCTTATTGACTTACGTAATAGAATATAAATGGAATTGGAATGAAGCATACTGCAATGCCTCCGAGAAGTGAATTACCTGGGCCAATTCCGAGCTGGCGGAAGAGTTCTCGGGCCTGGGTAATCCCACGAATCAGCTACAAATGAAGAGTGATAGCGCATCTTCACAACTTACAAATAGTGGGAACGATGCCCCAAATGAGGCACGAAAGAGTGCATTCCCTGCAAATATTGACGCCGCGTACGTAGGGTATGAGATCCCTAGATAGTTGAACACAGTGTTGAACAATGTGACTACGCCGACGGTGAATAATCCGGAGCCAATGATAGGTAAGATCCAGTGAACACTCGCCCGTGATGTCCAACCATACCAAAAGAGACAGATTGGAAGCGAGAAAGCGCCAACGAACAATGGCGGGAGAACCATCTCCGGTTTGAACGACGGCTTGGCGAATTTCGGGACGATGCCATATCTAATCCACACCAAGAAGAAAGGTACGGTGACAAGGACACCAATGAAGATGCCCAGAAAGGCTAAGCCTTGCTCACCAGTACCAAACCCATAGATCTCACCGAATACTAGAGGGAACGACTCGAACCAGAGAAAGAGCACTCCGTATAAGAGCGCGGAATATAGGTCCATGAAGAACACGATAGGCTCCGAAAAAGTCAGGGTGAACGCCCGACCGAGAACAAGCAGATGATCTCTTATAGTGTGGTGCGCGGCGGCGATTTCGGACTGACTCCTGAACCTTTCGTCGCCAGTCGCTTTCCTCAGTCTCTTCGCTCTCCTGTAGAGGATATTCGCCGCACTCGTCTCGGGGAGCAAGAAGAAAACTAGGATCAGCACAAGCGCGCATAGCCATGTGAATATCCAGATTGTCCATCGCCAGCCCTCCGCCGGTGCGGCAAACCCACCGATAATCGGGCCAAATACGGGTCCGAGAACTCCAAAGGAGGACAGAATACAGATTCCGTAACTCGCCTGAGCAGGATCGTATATATCTATGATGGTAGCGCCGCCGGTCGCCAGGGGAGGGCTACCGACAAAGCCAGTCAAGACTCGGAAGACGAGAAACATGGGCATATCGACAGCGAAACCGGTCGGAAGTTGAAGCAGGATGAAGGTGAAGAATGTCCAGAAATAAAGGGGGCTACGCCCAAGTTTTGGGATCTCGGACATTGGAGACCAAAGCATGGGGCCTAACCCGTAGCCACTAAATAGATGAGAATGGGTCAGCGGATTTCTCATTTTGTAGTTGCCTTAGGTACAGGAATACCGGCGGTTCTCTTACAGGGTGAAAAGTGACAATCCGAGTGTTGCTACAGTCTCGCTAACACCGAAGTCTTCCATAATGCTTGGTATGCCAGGGACGTAAATCGAACTTGCAATGTAGAAGGAGAAGTTGAGGATGCACATCAGGAAAGCGACAAGCAACTTCCAGCTGCTTGGCCAATTCTGGGGGTTCTAAACTTGATGTAAGAATAAGTTCCTCCTGCATGAGTTTAGGATATAGAAGCACATACCTCTGGGTCACCAGGACCATACCACTCTACCAGGTAGACATCTCGGCCATCTTCGCCAACTTGTTCAGTCCTCTGGTCCTGTAGCCCAATATTCTCTTTGATTCGCTCTCCCGACAAACATGGCGTTGAGCCTGCGTTTTCCTGTAGGAACTTCTTTCTCAGGGAAGGATCAATCTCGTCTGGGTATCGAAATAAATTCTTGCCTGATAGCAAGCGAACAAGGTGACCGAGCTCGGTATCACGGATTTGAGTTGCCATTCTGTAATTTAAAGTATAGCAGTCTCGTGAATTGAGGTATCTTATACGAAAGAATGAAGTTCAAAAAGCCCACGGAGAGTATTTCATACTACGTGCAATTAATACTTGATCAGTACAGCTTGGAGGGAATGTTCAAGGAATACACTTGCACTACAGTGTCCTCTTGTTAACCCTCATCCATAAGAAAAATTCAGTTACTTCAAGACTTCGCATTACAAATCCAACCATATCCAGATCTAACAAAGTAATATCAAAGCACCCCTGCGTACTGGAAGTAAGTTTACAGCCGTAAGACTGTGGTTGGCAATTAAATGCAAGATCCGGAATTTACATGGAGCTAGCGGTAACCCCGAAGTTGACGCCCTCAACATACAGTGCCTACGCAGATACTTGAATACAATAATGACGGCATTTGCCTAATAAATACCGGTGGCAAAGTCGAACAAGTGGAATCACTCGCCGTGTATATGGCGTAGTCGCTACATATGGAACCCATACGAAACAAGCTCCCACTCAAGTGCCCTGACCAATCGCAACACGGCCTCTTCAGGTCATCATTAGGGTACTACCATTATGACTATTGAAACCCAGTAGATGAAGAAAAGACATTTCATCATGTCCTTACCTTCTAGCGTAGGTATTTCCTCCGTTTATCTCCTCCGGGGTTGCACCACACCGCTTTCAACCCGTGGTAAGAAACCTCAGCCTTCTTCATTATCGCAATGTCGTAATAGCCGCCAACCACTATGATTAGGTTACCGATGGTATTTGTACATGACTCGTTATTAATGGAAACCTCTAAGATCATAGCTTAGAGTACCATGGACAGAGTTTGCGCCCCCGGGAACCGGGTATATGAACATACACCCTCTTCCTGTCGAATAGAATCCTGGTTTAGTAAGCGATGAATCGTCGACAATTATTCAGGTTCGTGATCCGAGATCGGTCCCCGGGGCCCGTTTGTTGCTTCGTAAGACCCAACGGCAAAGGTAGAATCGCCTGGCAACTCTGGTGTCATCGAGGGTAGTTCACGTATATGGTCGTCCGGCTTCTCTCGCAGAATGCCTTGCCCCTCAACTTCATGTAAGCCCTCTACTATGAGGCACTGTTGTGTTTCCTCTTCGGAGGCATCGTGATCTTCTTGCGGGTGTGTGAGTCGCTCGGAGAGGTCTTTGTACAGGCGTCTCCAACGAACGGCGAACCAAACCGCAGTGACAATCCCTCCAATTACAACGACACCAATGCTCACCCCAATCCCAGCCCATGCCCCTTGGGACAAGCCTGCTGAAGGGGAGTTTGTGTCATTATCCGTCCCATTACTCGTTCCATTACCCGTTCCATTACCTGCTCCATTACCTGTTCCATTACCCATTCCATTACCCGTTCCGTTAACCGTTCCATTGTTCGTTCCATTGTCCGTTCCGTTACAGATTAGATTATGGATTATACCATTGCGCTGTTGTGATATCAGTTTTGAACAGTCGAAGTTGCCCCATGGTTCAACTGTCACAGTGCCGGAGGCAAGGTCCAAGGCTGGGAAGATGTTCGAACCCAGTGACCTATGCCGACATGAGTTTCAACGTATATAAGGATGCCAAGCACAACAGGGATTTGGGGGAATTACGTATTCATATATCCGCGGAGATGAATGTTTTCCACCCTCGCCAAAGCAGGAAATATCGGCAAAGTAGTATTACTGTTATCGGTGATGAACAGATTCCCAACCTCAGTTAGATGGTCGAAGTCAATAGTGCAACTCGTGTTATTAGTAACCGAAACATTTCCAGCACTAATGATATTGGCCATATTGAGGAAATTAGGTAAACTATCGCCTATATCGAACAAGGTGAGATGATCGATATTGGTCAGCTCAGGCAGATTTAGTTCGCTTAGCGAAGGTGAACCAGTGATGTTCAAGTGGAAGGCTTGGGCCCCAGTAACTCCCGGTAGTTCCACGACGGGGTCACGGTTCGTCAATCGTGGCATGGAGATGCTCGACAGAGATTGTGCTTTGTACACACTTAAGTCGAGCAGGCTCTCGAGTAAAGGAAAATCCAACACTTCCAATTGAGGGCTAGTCGAAACCTCGATTCGAAATGCACGGGCGAGTGTTGTAAAATTGAGTGTCCCAGTTGCGTTCCGGATGAGCACAGCCGGTGCTTCGTCATCATCATCTAAAGAATATGAAGAGAGTGTGACTTTATCAATATCTGCTTGGGTGGCTATAATTACTACAGGCACCGAAGATCGCCTGTAGGCTATTTAAAGTGAGCGCTGTACTTGAGGAATAAGAATCTAGGAAGGCATAACTTACGCATTTGTGCTTAGCGAAAGAGTAAAATATATAGCAGGGCATTCAAGGGTGATAGAGTCGGATAATTGTGAAAGTTGAATGTAATGTGATAGAGCCGTCTTGCTTCGAAGCACTGCCTAAGGAAGGCAATATGGAAGATAGTAGGATAAATGAAAAAAGAGCGTGGCAGGGAAAGGAAACCCCGAAGCACCATCATATAGCGATATGCTAGATGGAGGCAAAGGGGAAAATTCATCTACCTCAAACTCATATCCAACGTTATGATCGGCGAAGGGGTCGGGTCAGGTCGGTGAGGCGCAGACGGTTTCAATTGTTTATTGTGAACGTTCTCGTAGTCAGACTTATAACTATGATATAAGTCCATTGTCTATACGTATTGGTGCTAGAACATCGAAGGCATGCTTTGGCACATTATTAGACGAGCACTGTGAGCTTTGCAGCTCTCCTTTTGTTGAATGCCATATCATAGCACCGTAGAGGGTTGCAAACCAAAAATGGCCACAATGAAGGCGCATTCTTTTCACTTTAAATAGTTCCCCGGCGTCGTCGCTGGTGTGCAGCTGAAACCCCCTGAAAGGCTGGAGTTCCATTGCATCAGTGTTGTACGATTACCTAATCGACGCAGGTTTTATAGTATGCGGCTCGATTGGCACTTATTGGTCAAACTTAGGTACCTAGGGGTATCTTAGGTAAACCTTATAGGTACCTAAGTAGGTACTAAGAGAGGTGGTCTGTGCCACGACGCATAAAACGGAAACTTCACTATAAACTCAGATCTTCCCTTCTGCAACATTAATATTATTTCTTAGTACCAATATCAAAAGCCTCTGTTCTTTTTTTTCTCTTTCCCCTTCTATTCCCCTTACAACTATCTTACTATGGATTCGAACTTCGACGACTCGAGGCTTTTTAGCTATATGGATGCAGAGATCATCGACTATATAACTTCTCTTCCTAGATTACCTAAGTTTTCGCATATTATACCACTGTCTTCTAAGTATCTAGCCAAGAGCTATCCTGAGGATGAGTTCGAGCATGCGGTGAAATCTGTGGAGTTCGCGTCTCAGCTTGGAATTCGTGTCCCTCACATTCAGCGAACTGCTCGGGTCGATGGTGGTTATTATTGCGTTATGGATCGTATTCCTGGAAAGACACTAGATGTGGTATGGCTAGAGCTTAGTTGGATAACAAGCCTTCGACTGGCCTTCGAACTTCGTCACTTCGTTCGCCGTATGAGGTCGGCCAAGTCAACCTCTTCTGGATCACTAGCAACGGGCAAATGCAGGTCATATTACCTCGACGATTCTTTCGGCCTACCACCCAGGGCAAGCTCCGATCAGATCAATGCTTTCTTAAACTTCTGGGCGAATTTCGTCACGCCCCGTCAGGAGGTCAAAAAGACGTCAGCGGAGCACTCGATCTGCCAGAGGCCGGTTTTTTTATCCAATCGCCCATTTGTTTTCACACATCACGATCTAGCACCTCGTAATATCATACTTGACCGCGAGGGGCAGCTTTGGCTTATCGATTGGGACTTTGGGGGTTTTTATCCTACGTTCTTCGAGTACGCCGGCATGCATAATTTCATTTCCAAGGGGTGGAACAAATCCGCGTTGTGGCGATGGAAACTATTCGCCTGGATAGCAAGTGGATTTTACGATAGGGAATCTCGGTGGCTAGAAATTATCAGATCCAGGTTCACGCGCTTCCGCCCTTTTCGTCGATTCAACATGAAAGCAAATGGATATGCTGCTATTTCTGGCAGGCCTGACAACGACGTCGAATAGGTAAGTAGGGATTCTTGTGTCAATGCACAGGGCGTCTAGCAGGGTTCATGGATATCACCTCCTCCTCCTTCAGCTGAGATCCGCCACTGGAATCCAATGCAACCTGCTCTTCCGGGTAAAAGCCAAGGGTTACAATGCAGGAACATCGCAGCGCGCAGCTTCGCCAGAATGCCGCAACGCCTCCGCGTCGGTCGCGGGTCCTACTCGTCTAAGCCTCTTCTCGAGACGTAATTCTCTAACCTATCATGCAGTAGTGGATAGCGAAGTCGGTATAGCCTGGATAAGCATAGGTACATATATACGCATAGGCGAACGCACTTCCTCTCGAGTTTGTCTCGTAAGTATCTATTACTTGAGCTTCAAGGCATCATACAGTAAACATGGGTCGCATACTCACCTTCACCCACGCACTCCTCGCGCCCACGACCCTGACGGTAGCAACCCCCGTGCCCATCAGAAAAAGTACGTTCTACACATCCACGAGCAGCATATCGTGGGGTTCGTGCTCAGACTCATTCCCGTCCAACGTCACGTGTGCGACGTACACCGTGCCCCTAGACTGGGAGCACCCGCACCACAACGAGACAATCGAGCTGGGCATGGTGCGCCTCGAGGCGCGCGACAAGAGTAGCCGGATTGGGAACCTGTTCATTAACCCGGGCGGCCCAGGCGGGCAAGCCTCCAGCCTCATCGCCTCCCTCGCCGCGTCGCCGGGTGCAGTGGACGAGCGTGTCGTCGACCGCTTCGACATCATTGGCCTGGACCCGCGGGGCGTCGGTCTCAGCACACCGGTACGCTGCGATCCTACCGCGTACAACCGGCGCGTGTCCTTCTTCCCCACCACGCAGGCCGAGTACGACGAGCTAGTCGCGTACAACACGGCCCTTGGCCAGAGCTGCCGAGAGAAGACAGGCCGTCTGATCGATTTCGTCGATACCGTCAGCGCAGCGCGGGACCATGAGGCGGTGCGCAAGGCGCTCGGTGGCGAGAAGGTCAGCCTGCTAGGCCTATCATACGGCACACAGCTCTTCAGCCAGTACGCGGAGCTGTTCCCGGACAACATCCGCGCTATCGCGCTCGACGGGAACCTGCAGCACTCGCAGGGCGAGTCCTCGAATTTGCTAATCGAGAGCGCTACGTACGAGAACACACTAAAACACTTCTTCGGCTGGTGCTCCGCCGCGACTGACGACGGGTGCCCGCTAGCGGGGCAGGACGTGCAGGCCAAGTACGAGAGTGTGCTAGCGAAAGCGACCGAAGCGCCCATCCCGGCCCCCGGCTGTGACGGTGTGCAATGCCGCTCCAACGTCACGTCCGAGGACCTACGATTCATCCTACAAGGGCCATTGGCCTCGACATCGGCGTGGCCGTTCCTCGCACAGGCCCTCGTCGAAGCCGACGAAGGTAACGCGACGCTCATCTCGCGGCAACAGCCCCTGGTCACGGGTGACGACGCATACGCAGACTCGTCGCTATACGCGGGCACGGCAATCGCGTGCCAGGACTGGGCGCACGGGTCGACGTCGGTGGCCGACATCCAGGGCAAGGCGATGCTAGGGTCGACTTTCACGCCCCTAACGGGCGGCGCGTGCCAGAGCTACAAGATCCAGTTGTCATGTATCGGATGGCCAGCTCCACTGTCGAACCCGCCGAGGTCCGTGTCCTACAAGGGCGAGACCACGGTCCTAATGGTGCAATCGACGTACGACCCCTCGACGAGCTACACCTGGGGTCTGGGCCTGCACGCCGAGATCGGCGCTGACAAGTCCGTGTTCCTAACGCGCAATGGCGCCGGCCATACGAGTTACTTAAACGGCGGCGAGACTACAGCCGCGATGAACGCGTACCTTCTAAACCTGACACTACCGGAGCCGGGCACGGTTCTCGATACGTAAGTTCGCAATAGGGGTTGAAGGATTTATGAAAATATTTTTAGATATATATCGTACGTGGGATCGGCAATTTAACTTAATATTTCGAAAATATATAAAAAGATAAAGCGATAGATACCAGGTAGGTATCTGATAAGTTACGCTCCGTAATAGGGTGGATGGGGAGCATTACAGCTTTATCACCTATTACTAATGACATTACCCGGCTTCCTTGCCCATCATTTCTATACGTCTCTTAATAACCACGCTTATACGTTCTAGAGACTATTCTAGGCTCGCTAAGTAAAGCCGAAATGCAGGCAAGGTTCTCCTTCACAGACGCGGTGGTAATTGCCCGGCTCTCCAAGACCTCCATTCTCTTAACTACCAGGTAGGTATTGAGGAAATAAAACAAAAGCCTCCTTGACATTACACTACCGCCATGACCTTTCCACTGTCTACCCTAAACTATTGACCACTTCCAAGGCATAGCGGTGTTTACGTCTAAGTTACCTTTTAGTCGGACATCTAAAACATCGACCGTCCATTTCCTCGCTTCGATGTACTTAGAGGTAACTTTGGCCGTTTTCTACTCCAAAACTATCACCAGCAAGTTCGCTAAACAAGTTTAACGGGGCGCCTTGGGATATCATCCCAAAACTTGCTTCCTCCCAGTTCTCGAGTTTCAGAGTACCATAGACCGACTTTAACGAACTCGTTCTCTTTCTCAGTTGGTTGCAGCAGGAGACCCAGCATGATCTCCGGGTTAGTTACATGCCTGTCCTCGGATGGTTTCCAGTGATTGTGTATATTGTTGAGGCTACTGCGGGAGATCAATACCATCCACAGCTGTTCCAGGTCCATAGAATCTTCCGGGCGTTTTTTTTCGCCTAAGGTAATCCAGTCCAAGTGAAAGGAAGCTATATATTCGTCCTTCGCTGATAACAACGCATAGTGAAAAATAACGTTGAGCCATCGACGTTCAGGATACGGGATTTCAATTACCTTACCTCCACCCCTGGAGAGAGGAAGTTGGAATATCTTTGCATCAAGTTCCAGAGTCCCGCTGAGCACACGGCCGTATGGATTCATAGGCTCGGTAACAATGTCTGCCCGCCTCAGTTCAAATTCGGGTGAAAAGACGTAAAGGCCCAATACACTTCCTCTAACCCAAACAAGACCATAAGGGTGTCGCGCCCAGCTCCAAGAGGGCGCGATATATCCTTCCTTGGGATGTTCCAGGTAAGTTTTGAGATCAGTCCATGCATAAGGGGTCCAGAGGAGGCCCCAATGCAGATCCGACTGCCATAATCCAGCCAAGTACTGCTGGTCGGGGAAATTCTTCAATATAGTCCTAGGGAACGCAGAAAGCGCCGGAAACCTGTCTAGCTCGTATGAAAGCGCCCGGTTGCCATATATCGTGACCAGGCTGTACCAATTGTTCAAGACGTCGCTGAACTTAGGTTCGCCCTGGAGAAAGAAATCACTTTCATCAAATTTAGACCCATCTGCCGACTCCTGCAGCTTCCCACAGCTAATATGAAACATCAGCGGCCCATAAAAGAGTTTGCGTGGCGAGAGCTGGGCTTCTTGAAAGGTCCATCCTCGGTTACTCCAAGCAGCGTTGCCGAGATCCAGTTTGGCAGGTTCATCGGAGCCGTCTCCAGTAAGCCCCCTCATAGACGAGAACCTAGAATCCTTGAGATTTTCTCCTGGGGGGTGGAGCATCCGAAGGTATAGCTTCCCCGAGATAGAAGGATCTAGGTTAGAGCGGAAATTGATCCGCAGCGTCTCTGGAGAGTGCGGTCTCTCTAAGAAGCCGCTCGTGCAGGAGCTTCCCTGGAGGATGCACAGTGTTATGAAACTGTTGGCGTAAACATTCGCCATTTCGAAGGCTTCTCTGGCCCAATCGTCCTTATCATTTTGGACGATACATAAGGCGTCTACCCAAAGGTATCTTATCCCAAGGGTTCGGCACACTTGGACGGCGTCTGCAACCGTTTGTGGTAAGTTGCTGAATTCTATCTGTGAGATGTGGTTTTGTATTGTTGAGAGAGTCGTTGTGAGCTGTTTGTCCGCTTCATCTTTGGGTCCCCAGCAGTAGCTCAATGCCGCATACCTTTCCCCCACCGAGTTCGCTTCACCCTTGCCAAGCGCTGGATGTTCTGCTGAAATGATGAGACGTAATGTCGGACAAGCGCTTGAACCGACATCGAGAAGGCGCGTAGGGTAGTAAGTATTACCCAGAGGCTCGGGGACTTCAAGGAGGGATTTAGCAATAAGCGCATTCAAGCGCGTTATTGACGGAGGGGATAGAGGGTCGTTGGATAGAGGCTTGCGCCAGATCTGAAACCACGATGCACAAGGATCTGATTCGCGTCAGCTTTTCTCCTTATGGGTAAATGACATGGAAAGGTTGCTTGCTAGCATACCAGCGGCATCGGCATGTATGTTATAATGAAGCGAATAATCAGCCTTGCTGCTTCCCTGGTTGATGCTGAAGAAGACATAAAGTGAATCGAGAGAGATCCGCTTAGAATGGTTTCCAACGATCTCATCATCCTGGTTATCATGAGGGACTTCGTAGAGTTGATACGTCATCCCAGTAACAACGAGTTTTGCCTGATGGACCTTCTCTTTATCACCCGAATCCAACTCTCTATTGGAGTCCTTCCTGATCTTATTCCACACGGATATGACGTCTCCGCTGAGTATCTTGCAGAATACACATCCCTGGGAACCTGTCGATGCAAGACTAGGAAGGTCGGGGAAGATATCCTCTCTCTTATAATCGAGCTTTAGCTCCAGCCTGGGCCAAGTCTCTAGCATATCATCATCAAGTTTACCTAAACCGGCCATCACCGCCCGTGATGCAAAATTAGTTCCCTTTCTCTTGGCATGTGTTTCTTGTACCTCTCCGAAGTCAACGAGTCGTTCCCTATCCTTCCTATGTTTGATGACGCCTCCTAGCCCCACGTCATCGAGTTCGAGAGCCTTGCAGTGTTGGCAAGGCCGGTCTAGAGACAGAAGTTGATAGTGCTCAATTTCCTCCTCCACTGTAGTATTATTTGGGTTGGTCATCACGGGAAAGGTCGAAAATACCAAAGCGCTAAGTCGCAGCGTACCAGGTAGGTAGTTGAAAGGTAGGTATACCGGTAGTAGTCGGACGATGAGTTGCGCAAGGGCGGACCGTACAAATTCTGCAGCACTAATATAACCAGTCACCTTGTTCATATAATTCAGGGTTGATCTGATGGGTCTAATCGATGTAGTATTTGATGCTGTCTTGAATTGCTGACAACCAGGGAGCTTCTCCACCTTCGATTTATTTCCCTCATCGTACGGATTATTTCTTTACCCGTTGATTAGGCTACCTATGTAGGTACCTTAGGTACCTAGGCGGTCCTTAAGCAGGTCCTATATATACATATATATATGTACCTATGGACGGCATTGTGGCTGGTGTCCATAAGTAGCAAGAGGACCACCTACCTCCTAGGTAGCGGGAGTTCTATCCGATCTCCTAGTCACAAGGCGATTTCCCTTGTCCACCCCCGACATCGAGGTTACCTACGCCGTTATTATGTGATCCTAAGAAATAGCTTTCTACGTGGTGCTTCCAATCTCTTTATTTAACTCTGCGTCCATAGTATCCTACTATCTCAGTTTACCAATATTTCTCCCTACCGCGAGCAGCGGGAAGCGCCACCATTTCCGCTTGGTTCGCTTCTCTTGCCAGTGCCATCGCGCCATTGCCTTGTCATCACACTA
Organism: Hypoxylon crocopeplum; assembly: GCA_022578875.1. Lineage (NCBI taxonomy): Eukaryota > Fungi > Ascomycota > Sordariomycetes > Xylariales > Hypoxylaceae > Hypoxylon > Hypoxylon crocopeplum. Next base: position 583,620 of record MU399567.1, read on the forward strand.
TTGTACATTCCCTTGTACTACTTGAGCCACTGAATGCGTCCGAGACGGTCTTCCCGATGAGGCCACCCTCGCCAAAGTCGCGGACATTCAAGAAACCTATTCTCCTAAAGACATCAGTCTCTTCTTCGGGAGCTAGTATCAGAAACAAATGCTCGTTGAGTACAAGGTTTGCGATGTCATCGAGGCGCTTTATTCCAATCTCCAATAGCACGACGTTCTTTCCATGGAAAGATTCACTCTCATCATCGTATTCGAGTTCGCTCAGGCCTTGTGTCTGACGGGTGAGCGACCATCCGCCTCCCCAGATCCCCTCTCGTGTACACCAGCACTCCAGGGTCCTGCTGCGTAGGACCAGAGTGCTGGACGTGGGGACTCCGTAAGGATTCTCGGAGGCGTACTGACACGCCAGCTTGACTACCTCGGCTTTTAATTCCAGCTTTTCTCCAGATCCGAAGAATTTGAGAGGTCCCCGGCTAGAAGCCCAGGACCAGCTCGGTCCTACTTCCAACTTGTCCTTCCGCTTATCTTCCCGCTTAACCATGAAATGGAATCCTGAGCATAAGTATTTAATAATCTTGCCAACCCTCGCCCTTGTTTGGGGTTGCAACTGAGAGTAAAAGAGATAAATACGATTCTTGACCATGTCCAACTTTCGTCTTATAGCCGACTTTGTCTTCCTCTTCCTTTCGGGCGAGACGGACCTCCACAGAAGGCCTTCGAGGAATGTGCCCGACCAGAGTCCAGCTAGGTACTGTTGGTCGGCGTAGCATTGATGAAACACTTGGGCCACAGCAGCGATAGCAGGAAGTCTATCGCTTCCGTAGCTTAGCTCCAGACAGCTATATTCTTCGACAAGCGTGTGCCACTCGTTTTTCGGCTGCCGGAGCTTTGTGCTGAAGATCGTCGAAACCAAACTCATCAGCGCATCCGCTCCCACCGGGATGGACGATTTGCCGAGAGATTTGATCATCTTGAGGAATATGGTCTTGCTGTTCAAGTGCATATCCGTGACCTCGTTTCTGTCCATCATTCCGCATTGGCACCTGGCGCTCCGAAAGCACTGGAATGCCAACTCGCCCTCGCAAAAGTAGATGATCCGCGGGGACATCAGACGCTCCTGGTATGTCCAGGCCCTGGTGAGGAGCGTTTTAGGCGGATTGCCGGAAGAGAAAGTGCGTATGCCCTGAAGGTCCCAATCGTCGAACCTGGGGTGCGCAGCCTGTACGTAAAGCGGCCATCCGTGCTCACCGAGACGCATGTTGGTGAGGAACTCGGCATTGAACGCGTTTGACGGCGCGAAAAGACCCGAGTTGCTGTTGGGGCCCCAAAGAGCCCCTAATGTCACGTACGAGTTCTTGTACACGTGAAACATTTTCCCGGCTTCGCGGTTCCAGTCGTCTGGGTCTCCCTGTACAATACAGACGCTATCTATCCACAGGTAGCTCACACCCAGCGCGCGGGTGAAGGTGACGGCGTCTTGGAAAGTCTTTGGTAACGTGTGCCAGGGCATTCGAGTCATCCGATCCCGCAGAGTTGACGGAGTTGTCTTGCATTCGGGTTCATAGTCGCCCCAGCAATAACTCAACGCAACATAACGCGGGGATGGTTCGTCATCATGTAAGTCGGATGTCTCTTGGAGGACGACATCGTCGCCAAGACCATCGGGATTGATGTTGATCAGTCGGGTAGGGAGGACCTGCTCGGACTTCTGGAAAAAACTGCACTCTTCGTGCGATTCAACGCATTCCAACAATCGTTCCCTTGCCCATGATATAGAATACTCAATCCCTGAGGTACTCCCGTCAAACAGTCCATGCGTGAGCGACGGCGTGCCCCAAGGTTTGAGGTTCGGGCTGAGGGTAGGAGAAGGCAGGATGTTTACTCGAAGACACGATAGAGTCTCGTATTGTAGTATCTCGGACTTGAGACGTCTTTGTACTCTGGCAGCACCATCTTGGAAACGAATGTAGACTGCTTGGTGCTGGGGCCCTGGATCTTCACTCAAGCACTTCCATAGGACGGCGCGCATTACTTTGCATGAAGGACAGTCGGTAGTTTGAGAGCCATTGAATCTCGGGAACTTAAGCCAGTGTGTCTTTTCCATGAACTGGTGGTAACGGCCGTTCCAACCACACTCCTCGCAGTCAAAGTCTTCTCGGAAGCATTCGGCTGGTGTTGACACGACTTCCGTGTCTTCCAGGGCCCAAGAGCTCGGCAAGACAATTTCTTCGTTCGTCAGGTAGAATTGTTTCGGGTCCTTGCCAATAGCCCCTTGATCAACCATATCTTTCACCTCCATTATATCTTGCAGCTGACGGAGAGTGTCGGAGGTATCCATTGTCGTCGATTTTCGAAAGGGGTAATTGACATATAGATTATCAGGGACTTCAATTCCTCTTTTTCGAAGGCGGTATATGATAAGTCTCTAGCCTGAGTACATGCATTTTGACATCGGGTAGCAACAGTTATATATATCTTGTGCCTGAGTCCTCATTGGTCTAGATTGCTCGTAAACATATCCAGGCCCTCTCTTTCAATGGCATGGATCGATTGGGGAAATATTTGATTTATGTGACAGGCGCTGCTGCGCAAACCAATATTACAATCATGCTAGACCAGATTGTATGTGGCATTGGTGGAATTGGGCGAATCGCCGAGTTGACGTGTGCACCTAAGGGACGTGGCTCATGCTGATTGCTTCCGGCATCGCCAACTATTTGGGTCAAGAATAGGTGTCAAAATCCTCAGCTGTGATCCCATTACTACGTATTTCTATATACTGTTACTCTCACAAGCCGTAGCTCAGATAGCGAGATTATGCAGTCAGCAGACACTATAACTACCCGCCAAATCTCAGACACCTGGCACCTCGATGGGTCTACCCGCTATCGGTAGGTAGGTAGGTACCTACCATATTATCTACCTACCTAGATCATATTGTTTTTTTATATTTTATTCATAGCTATCAGAAAGGATCCCTTCTGATAAATTCAAGGATATACTGGAATATTGATATATTCTTGTAATTGAGAAGCTGTGTGTATAAACGGCGGTAGTCTCTGATGCAATTTGTCCTCTCGTAGAAGATCACGCGATGTCTAGCCCGGCTATGTAATCCACCAACTGTTGCCACCTGGAGCCATCAGGTCTCTGACAATAGCAGGTAACAATATAATTTCCTTAAGATATAACTGTAGCATGAGATTAAGTATAATTCAATCGATTATTGTATTTATGACCTTGAATCGTAGCATAAAAACAACACCTGTGATATCCCCTAGAGGTCCTATAGCAGTGGGGATAGCCTCCGCCGGAGTCCGGAATGGGGGAGGCCAGTAGGCTGTTTCAACTCCTGACGGCTTCTGCGCCCGCCTTCCGCAATTTTGGCAGCCACTCTTGCGTATAGAGGCTGTCCACAAACTCCAGCAAATCGTCAACGCTCTTCCCATCTTCACTAAGCGTCAAGACCCAGATATACTCATTCTCGTACAATCCCACCGTCGTTTCGGATCTCGACTTCAAGTGCATCACGACCTTCCGGGTGACAACATCGATCACGGGTACCTCTCCATCGATTAGCCGGAGCTCAAATGCCGGCGCAATGGCTTTCAACTCTTTGATAAAGCAGACAAGCTCGGCGTTGGTTTGCGGTGGTGATTTCAATATAGCGGGGAGAATACGATATGTGCAGGTGGGACTGCTGTACCGCACAACTGATTCGGGTGTGAAGTCATTGAAACTCTCTAGAAAGGACTTGGCAGTCTGTAAGAGCTGGTCTCGGGAAGGGTGCTGCATCGTGGCATGGGAGGTTGGTTCACACTTGACTGAATTGTAAACTAGACTTTCTCGTTTTAGTTGCTTAGAAGAAGTTGATTCTATGTACTGTAGTTTGAACGGGTCCATACCTAACAGCCAACTTATATAGTTTCATCCGCGAGGCTCTTTAAACGCTTATTATAGGCCCAAGACGTAGATCATGTATATTCCAAGTCATAGGTAGTATTGTGTGTGACCGTAAAGTGAGCTATGAGCTGCAGTATCACACTCACACATAAGCAATATATTACTCAAGATTAGTTTCATAGTCACGCGGGCCAACGGTGACCCATACCTGAGACATCTACTCAATAGGAGGGCGATGTTATATTTGACAGTCCGTAGGTTATTGCTAGATCCCGAGAACTACTACCTCCCGCTGACGTGGCTCACTCTGGGATAGGTGCACGCATTGTGAAGTTACTCAATGCGTCTGACATGAGTACGACTCAATCGTGGGAGCAGGCCTAGAAGGTGGTTGGTCAAGATATCAATATGTACCTCAGAGAAATGCGGTTGGCAGTGGCCAATTTTCCCTTGCATAAAGTACCACCTACCTTAAATCGCCTTCTTTGCCAAGCAAGTTTCCCTCCCTGTTTCTTTACAGACACCACATGACGTAAACAAGGTCACACTCATAAAGACGCACACATACAAAAATTGCGGAATTTAGGTAGCTTCTACCATGGGTAATAAACGGCGACCAAACGCCGATGACCATCAGCTAGAGGTGGTTAGGGATATCCCGATTTTAAAGCATGAGATGTGAGTCGGGACGACCCACCAGATAAGACACAAAAGTAGTATGCTAGACTGAATAAGAAACAGCCATGACAGTTTGAACTACCTCCGGGGACGAAGTCTCTGGCTTGTCTCAGCTTCATATGTTCATACCACCCAGATCAGCACATCATTTTCGGTCATCACTGATCGAGTTATAGATCGGGCGTGATAATATTCATGGTCGCCTTTGAGATTCCCATGGTTGCCACCTCTGTCGTTGCAGTTACCGACGACCTTGGTGATGCTGAGGATAGAAGCCGGTTCCTCACCAGCTACCAGGTAGGCACTCATTAGGCTACGTTGAGTAGTCGATCAATTTTCGAGCTCTTAAGGGCCCTCCCCTTTTTTTCCGAAACCATTACCAGCTGTCATCGTGGTTTCCTCCAAGTTGAGCGATATTTACGTTCGGCGACCTCTCTAAGCTGCCAGCATCCTACTATTCATCATCTTTTCAGCTGCATGTAGAGCATTGCATAGAACGACTCAACTGTAGGTCAGGGCTGGCAACCACTCCACGCTATTCCACACGTGGGCCACATTGTGAATCCACATCCACGCTCGTCCACTCCACCGGACCTCTGTCTGCTTACTCATCAACTACATATGAAGCCTCGTGGATGTGGAGTGGGTGGAATAGTGTACTTACTGTGGAGTCCTCAGGTAGGCAGAGGCCAAGTGTTAGTGCTCCCTAGTATTTTCGGTGGTGGCACTAACAGTGAGGCTGTGGAGGCTGAGGTGGCGTTCTAGAGGTTCCCTCTTAGCCCCCCCCTATTCTAAGATCAGCCCCCCATTCTAAGATTAGCCCCCCTTATTCCAGGATCTAGCCCCCTTATTCTAAAGCCCCAGCCCCCTTATTCCAGGGCTCCAGGTCGGTGAAACGCGTATTATATTTGACGCGTCTACGGATCCGTACCCAGTTACTGATTTTATTATCGACCAATAGAAAAATTCGGCGTATGCGTTGTCGATCAGTAAATTCTAATCAGCCAACCTGCTTTAGATCAGTTTTCGTATATAAAACCTACCGTTATCCCTATTATGTTGAACTTATCTTTTGCCTTATTACTATTAAAGGTATCCAAAAGGTAAGGAAAGTAAGTAATATTATCGTCGATCTTGCTGTCGCCTTTTTGCTTCACTTTCGCCGTTTTTCTACTTTCTCCACTTTCCTTTTTCAGAAGTCCGAATACTCCGCGATGACCTTATTCACTATTCCATTGTGGCCTATATGTTACACATAAAGCCATATGGAACCACTTCATAACGACGAGATGGTGGATTTAATATACACATTCCACATCGTCCTATGTGGACGTGGGTGGAGTGGTTGCCAGCCCTGCTGTAGGTGAATCTCGACAAGATGTTAGAGTTGAATTATTGACTCTCTCCCGTCTACTATTGTCTTCCGTGCATTTTAGGGTCTTCGTGAAGGTGGTTCTTACACTAAATCGACACTAGGAAGACTCGACATATTTGGAGCGATATTGTTGCTTATTTCTTTCACATTAATGACTGCTGGTTTTAAAGAAGCCGGTGGATTATTCCCGTGGGGCTCGGCGTGTGTTATTACATTGCTAGTGATTGCCGCCTTGTCTTGAGTGCTTCTGGCGATCTGGGAGCAACATGTTGCCCTGGCGAACATTATCCGGGAACCTATCTTGCCCTGGAGGTTCTTTACGTAGCGTTATATAGGGGGATACTTCTGTACCAGGTACCTAAGTTCCGTGGTCACTCTATACGGACCTCTAGTCAACTCAAATGTTAATATAATCCATGAGCTCGTTATGAGACCATCGACCAGTTAACATGATGTTTAGCTGCTAAATGCTCCTGGGAGACCCCTTCGTCACTTCTGTTTGCCAACTACCGCAACCATTCCAGCAAGTCAAAGGTCTTACTGGGCTAGAGGCATGTGTGAGGCTAATCCCTTTCGTTGTTGGCTGTTCAATCTTGGGTACTTTGCCCATTACCTAACAACCCCTAAACAACAACGCTGGTGCTCATGCCCCTGTCGCCATATGCACCGCCATCTCCATAGAAATGAGACTTATTCGAGGCCAGTTTTGATGGTTTCAATCGCCAAGACTCAATCTGTCAGGTTCTAAGCACCATTTCCCCTTATTTGATGGCAGACGCTCATCGGTAGTTTAACGCTTATACTTTGGGAACAAGTTTCCTCATAGGATCCTCGGTAAACAATTGCACACTGTAGCTTTAACCCTCATCACCAAGACCGATAATGATGCGTGTTTAACAGGGATGTTTCTGTGGCTACATTTACTTGCGCTACTCCTTCCTGGGCATCACTGGGCATTTCGTGTATCGGTGGCATATTCCGTGGAAGGACCCCTCATATCTATCTTATATCGGTACCGGTAGCTTACGATCGTCTGGCGTTTTCCATATAAGGGCTTGCTTACTTCAAGTTTTAGGTCGAATTGCTATACACTTCTGTCTTAAGTCACGCTTGGCAGATGTTTGCAGGTCGGCGGCCTCAAGCCTAATTTGACGTCTTGGTGCTCCCCAACTTTCGTGATATTACCCGATACAACCTTGAGTGGCAAGACTAACACGTCGAACTCACTCCTAGTATTACCGTGGTGTTTAGAACATCTAGGTAGCATCATTCAAGCACTACAAAAAGACCACATGCTTTTAGTATGACTACTAAGCGTCAAAGTTCAATTACATACCTAGGTAAGGAGTAAAAAACCGGGTGTACCTATTGAGAAAAACCGCGGCGAGAGCCAACCCCTTCATATGCCAGTAGCCATAAACGTCTCCTCTCATCAAAACCATGTCGAAGCTTTTGGCGGTCAACGTTCCTCCTATAATTACATACAGGTGGGGCTGAATCACCCCGGGTATATGCACACCAGTTACCGCCCTTAGTTTCCTCCACGGAGCTGCTGCTAGACTGCAAAGTAGCTCACTGACTCGGCTGCAGGAGCCCCTGAATCGACTCGATGTCGTGGATGGCATCGTTGAAGACGCGAGTGACCGAGTTGAGCACCTTCATGCGGTTATGCTCGCCTCTCGTCTTCCAGAGTTCCACCATCATCTCGCGATAGATCTGCTGCAGCTGCTCGATAGTGCAGCCCGACGTGCGCTCCGTGACTTGCTCTAGGAAGAACTGGGCCTGAACCTCGTCCATCTCGACCTGCTGTGAGGCAGACGAACCGGACTGTCGCTGAGACTGCGATTGCTCATCGGGTGAAGGATCGTTCAACAAGTTCGCCACACTAGGAGCATGTGAAGATTTGCCACCTGCCGGCGATGCCTGAACGTGAGATCCCTGGAACGACCCGGGCTGCGGGATATATCCTCGCAGAAGTCCATGAGCTTGTGAGTGAGGCCATTGGTCATCACTCGACGTAGCCTGGCTTGGACCGGTAAATGGTTGGGTATCTGGGATATTTTCGACGGGGCTAGACTGCTCGTGGTGAACGCCGTTGGTCGCCTGCGTGCTGAAATTAGAGGATCGGTTGGAAGGATCCGACGTCTTAGTAGTCGATGCATCGTTTAGCAATGCCGATGGTGATATTCCGGGAGGAAGAGATTGCACGGCTGAGACCTGAGAAATCTGGTTCGTTCCTCCGGTCGTTCCTCCGGGTGTAGCTCGCACGGAGGTGTGGAAAGATCGAACTTCCATACGAGGCCACTGGGATGGGGGTTGCATGGGTAAATTTAGACCCAGTGTCTGGCTATCGACATCGACCATGGGCACATCGCCATCCGCAGATCGAGATGGCACAGACGTCCCATTTGTACGGGCATGTGACAATGACCCCTCTCCATTCGCGTTACTTTCATCGCCGATAAGTTGGAATTGGGCCGTTGTGGTGTGCGTCTTTTGCACCTCCAAGTGTCCGTGTTGAGGACCCTCACCATTAACGGCATCTGACTGCCCTTGACCGACACCAGATTGCACTTCCCCCTTCTTGCTGGCTTTTTCTATTCTCTTCAATTCCTTCCTTCGGTATTGCTCTCGGCTCCATTGTTCGTTCCAGTCAACCTTTCCGAACTTCTCAGCAATGTCGCCGACGTCGACGTCCACGTTGGTACTCAGTTCGCTAGCCTTGAGCCACAGCGCTCTGTCTCCGGTATTCCGGGCATCATGCTCGAGGGACTTAACATCTTTCAAAAATGCTTCCGGATTGATATAGTAACCATGGGCAAGTCTCTCCTCAATCGTTACGGTATCAAGGTTATAGTAGAACTTGTTTGTGGAAGTCTCGAGAAGCCCCGGAGCCCCATCCTTGTCCTTAGCCACGACATAAGGACGAGGTGGAGCATTTGTCACATCAGGTCGAACATGGTTCGGGTCTGCCTCGTCGAAGAGGTATTGAATCTGATTTTGCGCTATAGGGGGAGAACGGAACGACTTGTATTTACGCTTTATCTGATCCAGGATAGGCTGTAGGTGGTTCTTCAGAAGGTTAAGTAGTCGTCGATATTGCCGGCTCTCGGCGATGATCTCTTCCTTGGTCAATTCCTTCGGTGGAGGTGGTGGGGCTACCGGAAGGTCTTCTAGCACCCTCTTCTTTCGATTAACAGGGTCGGGAAAGTCTTTGGGGAATCTCCTGATGTGCGAGAGTATCCGGCTGAAATATTCCTGTCGGTTCTCCTGTGGAGATTGTCAGCTTCGGTTCCGTCGACTCGGTAAGCAATGCAGACTTACCTTCACTGGACGAGCAATTTCCACGAAATTGGTATTTGACAATCCGAAAAGATCACGCTTGAGATCGGAACTAATGTGTTCTAGCCCAGTCTCTGCGGTTCCCACCACCATGATGGAGTCAGTAGGTTGGATCGTCCGTAGCATAGACATGAATGCTGTCAGCGCGGTTCCGCGTAGTGTGTCGTACCACATATCAACATGCGGGATGAAGATGACGCTCGGTTTCTGGCGTCTGGCCTCGGCGAAGAGTCCAAATAGTACTTGCTCGGCAGGCTATCAAGATGTTAGCTGTTGTCGGATATAAATTAGTTAAGAGAACCTCGCAATACTTACTAGAGGATCGCCGAGTATGTTGGCTATATCAAAGTTCTGCACGTGAACGCCTTCGAGGTGGTGTAGAATGGCGGCGCTAATGTAAACTTGCCCCATCCCCTGTGCGCCACATATCAGAAGTCGCGGCCGATAAACACGGAATCTGTGGAATTCTTGTTGCAAAGCTTCGCGGCCAAATCCGAAGTCTTCATCGTCGTAAGGCTCAAACATGGCCTCGTCTAGCGCCGTTATCTTCTTCTTACGCGGCAAGACGTTATCCAGCATCTCCGTTATACCCTTGAATTGGTCCCGAAGGAGCGGTTCGACGGGTTTTGGAATGGGTGTGGCCCCGGACGTCGCAGCTCTTTCTGAAGAAGGCACGATTTTATTCTTGGAGAGCATAAAGTCGGTCATGTGCACCGTGATCTTAGCCGGATCGACGACAAGCTTTTCCTTAGTCAAGTAAATTTGAGGATACGTTCTCTGAATTGCATTCAGAGCCGCCTCGGTACACATAGCGCGCAAATCAGCGCCACCATATCCCTTTGTCTCTCTCGCCAGAGACATCTTGAAGTCGTCGGTAAGTCCCCAGTCCTTGGTATGGATATCGATGATCGACTTGCGAGCGTCGACATCAGGCAGAGGAAAGTAGAATTCTCGATCAAATCGGCCCGGTCGACGAAGAGCAGGGTCCACGCTGTCTGGACGATTGGTAGCACCAATGACAATTACTTGGCCGCGACCGTCCATGCCGTCCATTAAAGCGAGTAAGGTGGAGACGATGGATGCATGAATCTGTTCCTGCTTACTGGAACGGACAGGTGCAAGACCGTCGATCTCATCGAAAAAAATGATACTTGGCTGCGTTCTTCTAGCTTCTTCGAAAAGGAGACGCAGTTGTTTCTCGGCTTCGCCGACCCATTTGCTGAGTGCGTCGGCGCCTTTACGCATGTAGAACGTAATCTTCCTTCCTCCAATGCCGGCCTGGTTTGCGAGTGCCCGGGCAAGTAGGGTCTTTCCCGTGCCTGGAGGGCCGTGGAATAGCACACCTCTCGGCGGGGTGACGTGGAACTTGGTGAAAAGCTCTGGATACAGCAGGGGCAACTGGACCATTTCCTTGAGTTGGTCAATGTGGCCTTGCAAGCCACCCACCTGGCTGAAGTCGACGTTAAGATCCACACCTAGGGGGTCAGCATCGGCAAGGGCCTTGTGATTCCTAATCTTGCCAACGTTAGGTGCAAGCGCCAGCATACCACCGGGACCTTCCACATTTCCGAGTTGCCCCGGGGGTAAAAGGGCAGGAGGAGCTGCCGAAGTTGGCGTCATGCCTACATTTCCGGCTGCGGCCGAGCGGAAATTCATTTCGTCGTCGCTACTATCAGAATCGGCACCACCGGCAGCACCAGTGCCCCACGGTCCGCCAAGCAGTGCGCCAGTAATACCAACCCCTCCCAAAGCACCGGCGGTAGTATGAAGACTATGGTCCCAACCGCCTCCCCCATTTCCGCGTCCACGGCGACGGGCCGGTGTCGGAGCCGGGTCCTCATCGTCTTCCTGCTCAACAGGAAATGCATTAAGCGGGGCTATTGCATAATTCACTGGCTGGACCCTACGTCGTCTGTTTTTCTCTCTCTTTGCTTCGAAGAGAATTTGAGGCGAGCGTCGTTCTCTTCTCGAACGAGAATCTTGTCGAAGATCCGCAAGTTCTTCCGCCACTTCGTTTTCGTCCACCTCATCCTCATCTCCGGATTCACGCCGTCTTTGCGATCTTCTTGCGGATCTTCTTCCCTTTCCTCTTGATGATCTTCGTCCACGAGCACTGGGACTCGAAGTCTCATCATCAACGCCAACCGCCTCGTTCCGGTTAGCCTCAGAATCCGACATGTTCTCGTCCCCAGACTCATTTCCAGGCTCGAAGTCACTACTGGGTTCTTGAAGCGACTTTCTGAGTCGCGAATTCCGAGTCAGCCGGCCACGAGGTCTGCTCGCCACATCGGCATCGTCAGCAGGGGCGTCTTCAGCGGAAGCCGCAAGCTGATTGGCTCTAGCGCCACGAGTCTTACGCGCGACGGGTAAATCATCGTCGTCGTCGTCGTCGTCAATAACCATGTTATCATTCGCCTCCACTGTTTCCATAGGCACCTCCGGACCTTGACCAGCATCTTCACCCAAGTCATCTGCTTGACCAACAGTATTTTCTTCAACTACGTCAACATTTGGGGTCATGGGATCTTGGGCAGGGTCTTCCTCAGGCGGATTGTTCTCTTCCTGGGTGTCAACTTCCTCCAGAGGCTCTATTTTCTTAATGCCCTTCCCAGCTCGGGTGGGTCGACCCCCTCGTCCTAAAGCCTCCGGGCTCTTGCTCCTTGAGCCTCGGGCTGGCCTTGCATGTTTGCCGGAATTCGACAACTCGACTAGGTCTGCATCGTCTGCATCAACCGTCCGAGCTCGGGTAACTCTCTTGATCCCAATTGGCGCATTCGTATTGGAAGCTGCGCGCGTCTTTCGCGCTGACGGAGGAACTCTGAGTGTTATGAGTTTTCTCTGGCGGGGCGATTTCTTGGGCGGATCTTTGACAAGATCATCCTTCTCACCGTTTGAGTCTTGGACTAGGTCATCTTCATCATCGGAGCTCTCCTTATAATTGTGCTGTTTGGATGCAGCTTTTCTAATGCGCCGGCCAGTGTTTTCGTTGATGGGCGGCTCGGGTTCTTCGTCATCAACATCGTCCTCAGCAAATGAGTGCTCTTGATCACTATCGACGAGCCCTTCATCATCCTCAATGTCAGATCCTCGGTATCTGCCTCTTTTACGAGGGCCGGACTTGTGAGCTCGGTGTGGGTGGGATTTCTTCTGGGAGCGCGGGCGGTCAACCTCGGGCTCGAAGTTCTCGTCGTCGGAATCGGATTTGTTAGGATCGAAGTCGAGGATGTCCCTCTTTCGTTTGCCAGCCATGTTGACAGCGAGTCTTCAGACAGTAGGTGATGGCTACAGGCAGTTAGCGGAGCATGCTCAGATCATACAGCCAGTGAGCGATATGGCTGTGGTAAGACTGAATCATGACAGCATCACCGCAGTAGCTGAGGCCCAAGACTGGAAAGGAACAAGGGAGAAACCTACGAAGTATCAAGGAAGCAAGGAAGCTCACGTCCTCAGTAAACGCACCAAATACGAGAGGGAATGTGGTGTTAAGAACAAGTCCAGGCTAAAGTGGAGGGAGTCAGCACAAGACTTGGTGCTCTCGGAATAAAAAGATACGTGCGAGCGTACCCGGGAATTGCGTCAGGGGCAACAAGCAGGGAGACTAGAGGCCGAGCTTTCGTCAGTATTCCCGGGCAACAGGCAACGGAGGAACGAGTAGCCGCTGCGGAAACTCTCATCGCCCAGCAGACACACTCGGGAGTAAGTTTGAGGGATGAAGATGGGGGGTAATCACATCAGAACGTCCACCATTCACCACAACACGCCCAAAGCTCGAGACAATGACGAGGAGCCTTTCGTATATCCACCCGAGACATACGGCGCCAGAGTTACGGCACCAGAGATACGCAGACCCGTATATAAGAGGCCGTTTAGATCGTCTTAGATGTTATTGTCTTCCAGGTCTATCTTATTCTATCGTCGGTTCGGTCGGCGGGATTCGAGTCGATCCCACGGGCTATCGTTAACACGCAGACTCGACAGGCAGACGCGGCAATACAACCAGGCCGGAAAAGTAGGACATTCGGGGCCGACGTTGTCCGATCGTTCGTCTTCGCTTAGTTAAGATAACACAGTACTTTGATTGAAATCAACGACTATCTAAGAAAATTTAGACAAGGGGCGTCTCCGACGGGATACGCCAGAATATCATCTATTAGGCAATGAACAGTAGAGTCTGACTGACGTCCGACATTGATGAATATGGAATCGCTTCAATAAGAGGCCGTGGCCGGACAAAGAGGCAGAATTACGAAGGTCGAGAAAGAAAGGTTGCGTGAAAAGCGCAAAGCTGAAGATGAAGAGCTTTGGGGGGTTTAGTAAGGTTTAGGTTGTCACTTGTCGCGCGTGTCTGCGCCCCCTGCACAGACGGATAGGGATGGCACGGGCCACTGCAAAACATGATTGACCCACCATGCTACAGTTTTAGCCAATCAAATTAGATCTGCCAAGAATTATCTGGCGTGTCATACCAGAAATTGTCAAAACAACTCCAACTCCGATGACCCCGACAGTCCATCGTTCTTCATTCCAATTTCTCAACCTTGAATCTCGACAAGTTCAAGATTCAAGATTTTCCTCCTGTTCCAATGCCAAAATGCATCTTCCATGACATTTTCTTGGGTCGCCTGCGCATGTAGCATCTAATTGATGAGTTTTCAACATCTCCGTGCCCAAAGAGGGATGCACGCATAATCAAATGCAAAATGCAAGTTGGCCATCTTCGATTAGAAATATCTTGAAGGACGATCCCCAGATTTGCATCATATCAACGGCGCTACCATGCGGCTCAAAACTCAAGGTCAGCCCTATGAGCCGCTCGACGGGGACGGGGACGGGGTCGGGGTCGGGGTCTGGGTGAGGGACGCAGTTGCGTGGCAGCGTAGGTACGGACAAGATGTATATGTAGGACCCAATGTTTTCCAATCCGCTGACGCCAGGTTCAGTTGGTGCCTGAGGCAGCAAACTGGATTAATAATGAGTTAATTCAACTCAAATCTCTCTCAGTATTAACAAATCTTTCACACTGGCTTTACCTTATAGTCCACGCCGTCTCAACACAGTGCGATGATATAAAGTCTGATATATCCATAGACCCATTAACTATTAGAATACCAATACCTATATTACAACTACGAAGCCCCTATGAGCAGCTTTTTAGATTGGCAGACAGACGTGGGAACTCGATCTCACAATTACTATCAGTCATTAACAAGTTTGCTCAACTTCAAGGAGTGTCAGCTGGATTCAGGTCGTCTCATAACTGCAGCAATCGTGGGGTCTCCCCCACTTCTCCACGTTCCAATCATCAGGGGTCATTCTTCAGGCGATAGTTCGCGACCCTCGAAGCACTCTATGTCATTCATCCGTAATGCGAGGTGCTACCAATCCTCTCTACACCAACAGAACACAAAGATGCATTGTTTTGCCAGTAGCATCCCGAAGCTTTCCATCGCTTGTCTCCGCCATTTTAACTAGCCTATCGTGTTCAGTGTAACTAATTTCTTTATGGCAGCTTACTTGTCTCGTAGCAGTGGCCTATGGATAGGCCATCAGAGAGACATGGAAGTACGAGACCTGACTCATCGGGATCTTTCGTCCCTATGTCCGGTTATGATTCTCTAGAGTTGGTTCATATCTTCGGAAGAAACGGCATAGACACTAGTCGATCGATAGAGCGACTCGGTGTCCGTAGCCGCAAAATCTCGAGCATTCTCTCTTCAGGCAGCGAACGTCGGGGTGCATAGCTGTACCCAACCTGGCCACTAAACCAGGATAGGTACCGACCTGATCAAGATACATACATAATAGTCTTGGCTGCGTGTCACGGCACCGCTGGTTTTAATAGGGCTGACTAGGTTGTCCCACCAGCAACAGAAGATCACTTGCGGGGTGACTAATAGCCATTGCTTCCCTGCTCAGTCACGCACCGTCTCTTTTCTCCCAATTCCCTGCGCAACTGCATAGTTGGTTCTTTCATCCGAAGGCCCATTGGCCGCGAGAATTGATAACAGATGCGTCAATTGCCTTACGCAAGGCCATCCAACCAGCGACCCTGCTTCCACGCCCCTCGTACGCATGTCAATCAGCGGCCATCCTACGTCGGGCCAAGTGGCCCATCACTTGAGCCGCCAAGCTCCCGTATCAAGAGAACATATATATCAGTCCATGTCCAGGCACCGAGGTTTGCTCTCCAATTCTCTCTCAGTCTTAAAATCTTTTCAACTAGGTTGATCCAATACTCGTCATTAATAACTGCACCAGGTGTGCGAGTCTAGTCACCCTGGGGGGCATTCGTTCTACTTTCTATTTCGGCATAATTGTCATCTCAACAGCTTTGCTCAAACTTGAGGCTTACCACCACGTTGCATATATTCACCTTAATTGGACTTGACACATTGTCAACCCTCGAAGAATTCTATCACAATAGAGTTGTGCTCAAAGGGATTGCGGGCCTTCAAGTCTCTAGATACCCCATCAACCCGACACATTAATACACGCGGACGTCGATCAACATCAGTCCAGTATGCCTTCGTCCCAAGGTGTATCTCCTTCTCCCCTTGACATCAGGAGCTCTGGCGAATCTTCACATCACCGCCAAGACAGCTTCGGCTCCTATTATTCGGACAAGGACAAGGTGGGCATGGCACAACCCCTCCTCAGCGTCCACAGGTCTAACCACCGACAGGATATTCCTAGGAGTGGTCGGTTTGACGACTATCGCAAGGCGTTGAGCAGTCACCCCTCACCTAGCCGCAAATCCTCCAGCTCCTCTTCTGGCTCGTCGTCTTCGAAACCACACTCTCCCACTGTCAACGTGCACACCCATTGTGGGCGTCACAGCGACCAGTACCTCTTCGGCGGCTGGTCCAACGTTGTCAAATCCGCCCTCCGGAAGGATTAATCTGCCCTTTCCAACCTGAAGTTGACCTTTGGGACAGATGTTGAGGTCTACTGTTTTTCAATTTGATACACCTTACTCTACGGCTACGAGATTGGAATTATTAGTGATAGCAAACGCGACCAGATGGTATGAGTGGGATGTATAATGATCAGATCTATGATTAAGGTACCTTAATATTGGTATTG